>CM025789.1:86515101-87715101 GCA_014635995.1 Sarcophaga peregrina
ACAACTAGTTATGTATGTATAGTATAGTGAATACAGCGTATATTACTACTTGGCCATCCTGACCATCCTGACATTTTGTTTTATCGTTAATGTTAAACGATATTAGGTCGTTTCGACTATTTTGACGTAACAATATGTTGTCTTTGGTCGCAATGAATATAGTTTCTTGTGCAAAAGGAGAGTAGGAAGCTAAATATATCAAGATCTAATAAGAAATTTTGCTTATAAAAATTTTTTCTTACGGAACTTTGTGTATATTTTCAGTATTTATTAATTTCTTGAATGAAAAAGTTAAAATTCGGTAACTTTTTCACTAGTAATCGAACTGTTAGCAATTTCTCGTCACAATGAAGCAAGTTTCGTGTGTAAAAGATAAGTAAAGAGGAAAATATAAAAAAATACATACTCATAACTTTTTGTTTCAGAAATTTGTGAATATACCTCTAACTTGGTTAAATATTAAGTCAGTGACGACCGATGAAAAGTGTCATAAAAAATACATTAATTCCGAATTATATTTCCCTAATAAAACGGTTCATCTTCTTTCAAAATTATTCTAATATTCTACAAAAATATTATAAATATAAATTTCTACCAAAATAGAATAATAAAAATCCACGCCGAAATCTAAAAAACATAAACAAAACAGACAGGCAGTCAGAGAGGGACAGAAATACTTTTTAGTAATATTTGCTAAGTGAGGAGTTAAACGTCAAAAGCCCGTGACCTATCTGTTTATATCTGTGTCATCAATTTCTACCAAAATAGAACAATATAAACCACCGAAACCATCGTCCTTCACGAACAATCTAAAAATGTAAACAACTTATTTTCATTTTTGTTGTTTCTTGTTTACATTCGAGCAGGTAGATTAGTTGTTGTTGGGTTATTTCTCTATCCGCTATTTTATACTGCACATTGTTGTTTCTTGTTTACTTCTTTGTTCTCTTCATTTTGTTGTTGCTTATTTACGTCTTTTATCCTTTATTCTTGTTTATTCACCGATCTTGTAAACAAGCGCTTTATTTTTGGTGGTATATTTTTTTACCCATTCATTGATCACGTGAACAGTGCGCTGTTTTGTTTTTGGAGCTTTTGTTTATCAATTTATGCATGATCCAGTATATTATGTTGTTTTGGGAACTTTTGTTTATTATTTTAACAACACCATTTCCACTTTTGTAACAATATAATAAAACAGATATTGGATTGAAGGGACAATACACATGACTTTAGCTGCAATATATGATGTTTAGTATTTACTTTCTAAGAATTCATATAAAAATAGAGTTCATTTATTTCACTAACCCTAAATGTTCATATATGCACCAAAGTGGCTCATGCTAGATTCTAGCTCTAATAGATTTTCATGTACACGAGCTTTTGTATAATATTTATATGGGAGGGTCTCGCTAGAGACCTGCGCCGATCGGCTGACAGCCGGCTAAGCCGAGCCGCCGACAAAATTTAAAAGTCGCCGCCGCCGAAAATTTATCATTGATCACGTGAACAGTGCGCTGTTTTGTTTTTGGAGCTTTTGTTTATCAATTTATGCATGATCCAGTATATTATGTTGTTTTGGGAACTTTTGTTTATTATTTTAACAACACCATTTCCACTTTCGTAACAATATAATAAAACAGATATTGGATTGAAGGGACAATACACATGACTTTAGCTGCAATATATGATGTTTAGTATTTACTTTCTAAGAATTCATATAAAAATAGAGTTCATTTATTTCACTAACCCTAAATGTTCATATATGCACCAAAGTGGCTCATGCTAGATTCTAGCTCTAATAGATTTTCATGTACACGAGCTTTTGTATAATATTTATATGGGAGGGTCTCGCTAGAGACCTGCGCCGATCGGCTGACAGCCGGCTAAGCCGAGCCGCCGACAAAATTTAAAAGTCACCGCCACCGAAAATTTATTCGGCATAAATCCAGCCGCCGTTTTATGTATGTAAGAAAATTAAAATATATGAAAATATGTTTTTAATACTGTGTACAATAAATTTTAATTATATATAAAATCTGATATTTATATATTTTTATTTTACTTGACTTAAATACATTATTGAAGGTTTTTGTTGATATGGTGTTTTTTTTGATATGGTGATTTTGAACATCCTTTCTTGTTTTTGGTGAATGTGGTAACAGTTTAACTTCACGTTAAATTTTTAAAAGACAAAAAATTATAATGGAGAACCAAAAAATTACAAATTTCTTTCAAAATTGAAATAATAATTTAAATGAGTTAAATGCATCTGATTCCAATGACGACTTTGCTAGTTTTAATGGTATTGACAATGACATAAACGAATACGAAAAATACTAGCTACCAAAACAAAAATTAAAGAAACAACCCAAATCCTTTTAAACAAAAAAATCTTCAGCAGGGTGTCCATACTTTAGCACCATTTTGGTTATTGGAAATTAACCTGTGCTAAAAAGTGTCATATGTGTAAAGTTTGTTTTGGTGAGTCCTCCATGCGTCAGAAGGGTTAGGTACATATATATATATTATTTCTATCCAGGAATTAAATTTAAAGAAAATTAAAAGGATATTTTCCCAAAACAATAATTGAAACTCCAATTTCAATTAGCTTTTAGCCAAATTTTTTGGGAAATTTTATTTTGAATATTTATTTCTGATAATTGTTTTGTAAGTGTTATAAAATGCGAAATAATTTCAGGTTTGGAGTTTCTACATCGACATCAAACCTCTACAACCATTTACGTGTTCATGGTATTAACGTAAAATCAAAAAATTGTGTAAAATTCGAATGCCAAAACAAAATCCATATTGTCAGGAAGTTCTAAAAATGCAAATTCCGAAAAATTTACTAACGCACGACTGCTTGTGCTGCAGAGATCTAATGCCCTTTAACATAGTGGAGCAACCAGGGCCATTTTATTTATGTTATTTCGGATCGCATCAGACGTTAAGCCCGCCGAACTTTTCAAAATTAGCAGCCGCCGCCTACAAATTTGCTCGGCGCAGGCCTCTGCGTCTCGCTCTTATTGCTAGTCCGGCAATTTTTTTTCAAATTATTTATATGGATTTCAGTGTTGCCTGTGTTCAATTCGATGATTTTATCTAAAACACGTTGTGCTTCGCTACTCCTATTGACATCTATATATAAAAATGAATGTGTGTTTATTTGTTTGTTTGAAGTCTACAGACGACTGAACGGCTTGATTTTCTTGAAATTTTAACAGTACCTTTGGCAGCTCTAGATGTTGACGCTCATAGTCTCTAAATTAAGACTGTCTATTGTCAATTTTTGTTTTATTTAATTCATAATCACTTGAAAATTTGTCTTATTCGGATTTCTCTCACTTAAAAACTATTATTTTAAATAAAATTTGTCAACTACTTCTCATAGTTAATCTTAAGTTTAACCAGCAACGTTGGTGGTTTAAACCACAGAATATAGAGTTTAAACTTAAGATTAACTGATTAACCGTAAGGTTAAACTTAAGATTAAGTAAATTCAAAAACTGAAAACGAATGTTAACTGGAGATTAACTTAATCTCGAGTTTAAACTTGTTTTCAAAAACTCGCCCTATGGGCCATTTTTTTGGGTGCGAGTTCAAACTCAAGATTAAGTTAATCTTCAGTTAATATTCGTTTTGAGTTTATGTACCTAATCTTACGTTTAACATTACGGTTAATCGGTTATCCTTGAGTTTAAATCACCAACGATTGTTTAAAAAATCTTTTAAGTGAGAGAAAGACAAATCAGACAAATTTTTAACTGATTATGAATTATAATGTAATTTATTTATTATTTTTCAAAAATGATTTCTTTACTTTTGAAATCAATAGTATTCAGCTTTCGTTAGTTTGTTTTTCCTTTATACAAAAGCAAATTGTTGTGAAACACATGCAATTTTTGCTTACAAGTGTGCCAGCTCTACAAGGTTTAAACTCGCTCTCAAAAAATGAAAACTCAGTTAACGAAAGATTAATTTAACTGGAGATTAACTTAATCTCGAGTTTAAACTCGCACCCAATTGGCAATAACAGGTTCACTTTCACTCACTACTTGCAGTTAAATGGCTATTTAAATTTTATATGCTTTCATATACTTTTCGTCCTTCTTTACATAGTTTATTGCTGGCCTCTCCAAATTATGTGAACACATAATAAGTGAGTTATTTCCATGTAACAACGTGAGATGCAATTCATGCATAGAAGCTGCAGATGAGTAAACATCCGATTATTATGAATGAAACATAAATCACGGCTGGCTATAGGTTAATTATAGCCAATAAAAGTCCTATTTCTGAAATCGAATGACCAAAATTAACAAAGTAGAAGATTGATTACAAGAACAAAGAAGGACTAAGACGAAATTAAGTAAATTACGGTATAAATAAACCATAGCTTGCTGTTTACAAACCAATTAGAAACTCGACAACTATTGGACAAGAACTTAAATGCTACCTTATAACCCTTGAAAATTATATACAATCTTATTCAATAAGAAAAATTATTTATATAAAATTATTCTATAGAAATATTATGAGAATAAAATAATTAAATAAGAAAAATTTGTGGAAAATTATGAAAAGAATTTTAAAAAATAATTGGTGACCAACTTAGAACACAAAAAAGGAAAAAGTTCAGCAGCTAACAATTTAATCAGACACACAACTCCGTACCTGTCCTGGCCAGCAGAGCAGCAGTTAGATTTGAATTTCCGGTATTCATCGACAAATACGTACGTTGAAACTATCCTATCTAGTAGAATTATGTTAGGAAGTTTCTAAATTTTGTTCCATTTGTTCTATTTGCCTTCATAAACGTAGAACTTCATGACGTCGACGTAAAATTTATATTTCTTCGTCTAGCTTTTGTGCCTCGGTCTTAAAATTATTATTTATTGACGTCATCGGTAAAGTTTTTATATTAGCAGCAGCTGAAGTATTTGTTGCAGTAGTAGGCGACTTACAAAATTCCGTAGCGAATGATTTTAATATATCTTTCGTAGATGTGGAAATAGAAACATTCAAAGCAGCGGAGGTCGTAAGCGAATAAAAATCGGCTTCGGTTTTTTTTACGAATTAACTGCAAATAATTCTGTACTTGTTGTGGCGAAGGTTGAGGTGGACGGATGTTTTATACAGCTGGAAATGGTGGCATCAGTGGACAGAGGATACACAGCAATGTCGGCGGATTGTAAACTAGTAGTAAACGCAGGCTCTACATTCGCTTTAGTAGGATCCGAGGTGGTGTTTTCACAGTCAACCATATGAGGATTATCCTTTAATACGACTTCAATTACATTGCGGTTGTATGCAAATATTTTCCGCAGTCCCTCAATAGTCGATCTAGTCGGGACAAGAATCCCGACAGATTTAAGAGTGTCCTGTAGTTGTTTTTTGTTAGATCTTATTCACTTCACAAAAACTTTTAACAATGTTCACGAATGATCTTATTTAAAAATTTTTTTTTGGAAGTTATCCCACTTCTGATATTGTAGTGAATTAGTCCGTTGTACGTGTCTATCTATTCTGAACTCGTTTTTCTTAACACAAAAGACGCGTTTGCTCAATCCTTATATTTAAGTGTTGGCTGCACGATTACATAGTTGCTTAAAATTAAAAATTATTTGTACCTATTTATGTTTGTAGTTTAAAACTCTTTATATAAAATATTCACCCTTATCGTGGTTGTCGTAGTTGTTTTTAGTCGGTTGTCGTATTTGTTGAAGAATTTAAAACTGTATGGTATCGTGAAAATTTTACGACTACGTTAATTTTGTAAAAGAGGTGTAATGTAATAGGCTGCCTAATTTTATTTGATTTTAAAGCAGCTTATTATAAAATCTGTCAAGAACCACAGTTTTATACAAAAATTAAAACAAAAATAAAATAACAAATAAACAAACAATATTAAAAATAATTTATTTTCTTGTTTGGATATTTTTTTAATTATGTTGAGCGTCGCAATTTATTCATCTTCAGAAGATGAAAAAGTATTTTGTGCTTCAGATGATATTTAAAAAAAATAAAGTTAACAAGGCGAGATATTTTCAATGCCTAATAAGAAGTGAGTTTTAACACATTTTTCGTAAGAGATCTGATAAGCAAATTTATTCTAGATTTGTTAGTTATTTTAGGGTTAACAAAGAGGCCTTCAAATATGTTTTAACGACGATTTCTCCGAAATTGAAAATCTCAAGGAACCAAACTGGAGTGCCCAAAGTGGTCAAGCTGACTACTGCTTTAAGAATACTAGCTGAAGGAAAAAGTAGCTGGGAATAACTTAACCGATTCCTTTCATGAATGCATGGAAGCAATGTACAAAGAATTTTGTCCTAATTGGATACTAATCCAAAATGCTTAACACTGTTTTTGAAATATTCGACAAGCAAATACGACTACTTCGATACCGTTGTTATAATAGATTTTTAATCAGCGGCGAATTTAGGGACGTTTTTGCCAACCACGATACTGTTTATTAAAAACGATACATAAACGTCTACCACGATAAGGGTGATTAAAAACGCCAACGATTATTAAAACTGTCAATAAACGACCTCGACACATGAAGGCTAATTGTTTTTGAGCAAAGTTGAGAGGTCGTGTGATTTGGTCGATTTTTTGAGATTTTCTAAATAGTTGAAAAAGACGCAAATTAAAATAAATATGGAAAATAACTGAAAGATTTTGTTAAACTTTATTTTTTTTGTCATAAAATTCATAGTTCGGACATAACATAACTTTTTTAATGAAAGTTGAATTTGGTTGAGATTTCGACGCTTTCCCGTCATCAGATTACTGGCAAACACTAAGGGCGAGTTTTTGAATGTAAGTTTAAACTTGAGATTAAGCTAATCTCCAGTTAACCTTCGATTTAAGTTTTTGAATTTACTTAATCTTAAGTTTAACCTTACGGTTAATCAGTTAATCTTAAGTTTAAACCACCAACGTTTTTGGTTTAAACTTAAGATTAACTAGAGGTGTGCATAAGACATTCGACTAGGTTATCCTTCACCGAATGCAATACTGTAGTATACTCGTTTCTGTTGATCTTGATTTTACGAGTGCACTGTAATATGTATTTCTCATTTATTCAAAGTATACAACAGCACTCACTTGCCTGTGAATTAACGGAACTATGCTTTATGTTGTAAGAGCATATTTTATTACTGAAGCTACATTTTCAGTATTGCCATACTTTAAAAAAAGTTTTTCCCAAGAAATAAAAAGTTGGCGATGTTGGCGAGCAAACAAAGAGCAAAACATTCGGACCTTTCTTATTCATTGTTGTGAGTAGATTACGATTTTACATGCGCGGATGATTTAAATGTAATAATTTAAAAACAATTTTCCAGTGGCAAAACAAAAAATAACAGAAAAAAATTATTATGGAAAATGAAAATAAAATTGCGTTAAAAAACAAAAACATTATAGTATACATCCTTTGCTTTCGCCATAAACTCAAAAAAGAATTTTCCCCAGAAATAATAAGTTTAAAGAAGTTACTGGCAATGCTGGCGTCGACGAGATGTTCGGTTGCCGAGAGCAAAAAATGCACGTTCTGATTCTATGAATAGTACAAAATTTTTGTTGCACACTTCACACAACTCTCTTTTATACTTTTGTACAATAGTTTACGAGTGCAGTTGTTTTTTGTACACTATGACGCCTTTTACACGTTGAAATTTGTTTTGAAACAAATGTGAGAAACTTTTTTGCATTTTCTTTTAAAATTTCTTTCGCTTTTGGACGTAAAAAATTAATTTCAGAAATTTTGTTTTCTTTTATCACGTCGTTCTGCTGTTTTTAACAGTTGTAACTTTGTTTGGCATTTTTATTTAGGTTCAAACACAAGACATGAACATTATATGAATATTATATTTGTTATTACATTATAATATTGTTACGCTTTTACCTTTTTAAAAAAACGTTAAAAATATGAGTTCGAAGATTGCAAATAAAGTAAAAATAAATATGTGTTTAGTTTTGATGAATTCTTTATTATCTGCACAACTTTTGTGCCACTGTTCCAGCTTATTCTACGTATACAACGATAATTTTCGCTATATGTGTTTGTTCGTGATAATCCTCTGCTTACAACCTTTTTGTAAGCAACAACACTTGTTAGTTATTCTCCGCTCACAACCTTTTTGGTAAGCACTACACTAACAACTGCTTCCTTCAGACGCAACTTGTCTGCACACAACCGAAATATTTACCACTTCAACCAACGTAATGTTGTTATACACGACTAGCTTAATTCACGCTCCGAATACAACGTGCCGTCTGCACACACGACTGATTCAACTCAAACTCTGAATCATCTCTTGCTCGCTTTAGCTTGCCTTTTAATCACTGGATCTTTAGTGTGATGAATGCCCTTGAAGGATGATGACGTCCTTCGGGAATATTCTAAAAATGTAAACAACCTATTCTTATTTTTGTTCTTTCTTGTTTACATTTGAGCAAGTAGATTAGTTGTTGTTGGGTTATTTCTCTGTTCATTATTTTATACTACACATTGTTGTTTCTTGTTTACTTCTTTGTTCCCTTCATGTTGTTGTTGGTTATTTACGTCTTTTTATCCTTTATTCTCGTTGGTATATTTTTCTACTCATTCATTGATCACGTGAACAGTGCGCTGTTTTGTTTTTGGAGCTTTTGTTTATCATTTTATGCATGATCATTGTATTGTTTTTGGAGCATTTGTTTATTATTTTAACAACACCATTTCCATTCTCGTAACAATATATTTATGTGTTATTTTTAATTTACCTTATTTAAATTATATTATTTTTAATATTTTTTATTTTTATTTTTTCAACCTTTTTTAATTAATTGTTTGGCGCTAAAATTTTTCTTTTGCTAATGTTTTAATTTCAAACACAAAATCAACAAAGACTAATGATATTTTAAATAAGGGAGCTTTATATTAACACCGTTGACTAACTACGAGTCATCTCTTACCCACTTTTTCTCCTAAAATACATCATTTTTGTCTTTTGATGATATCTACGATCTAAAAATAGTTTTTAGTAATATAATGTGAAAAATCAAATTGTCGTTATTGGCCAGTTTTCTGAAAGTTGCCGCGGCAGTCAAGATGTTAAGTTCTCTATGCGGAACAAAAAATAAAAGAAAATGTGAAATCAAATACAACTCTGTGTATATACGAATAAAGAACAAAGCAAATTTCTGAGTACATGAAATTATAAAATCACCCCCGCTCGTTTTTTCCCTCTCTCCTACAAACTCAAGAGTGTCGAAATTTGTTTCGAAACAAATTTCAACGTGCAAAAGGCGTCTATCTTTGCTTCACACTTATTTACGTTTGCAGCTGCAATCAATATTCGGTCTTGAGAAAAATGCAATAGTGTGCAATTTTATATGTCTTGCGCACACCTCTAAGATTAACTATGACAAGTAGTTGACAAATTTTATTTAAAAAAAGGATTTAAGTGAGAGAAAGCCGAATAAGACACATTTTTAAGTGATTATGAATTATATAAATCACAAATTAACAATAGACAGCCTTAATTTATTTATTATTTTCCAAAAATTATTTTTTTTACATCAAGATCAATAATATTCAGCTTTTGTTTGTTTGTTTTCTTATATACAAAACCAAATTGTTGTGAAACACTTTGCACTTTTTGCATATAATTATGGCAGCCCTACAAAGATTAAACTACCATTCAAAAACTGAAAACTAATTTCTAATCTTTTCTACAAAGAAAATATCACCCTCTTACAAGGTGCATTAAAAAATTTTTGACCAACCCTGTTGTAATGTAACACAATTATTTAAAAAAGGGTATGCCCTGTGTTTACCACGGCGGCTGTTGACTATGTATGTTGAAATAAATTCAGTAATTCTTCTTCATCAGATGACGAAGATGACTCTAATAACTGATTTATTTAAATTTTCGCAAATAAATTAGAGGCAACAAAATCCATATTTATATTTTTTGATTTGTTTTCAATAAAAAATGTCAATATGAAAAAGGTGTTGCCAGATCGCTAATTTTTCAACTATTTTTTGAGAGCTTTTTTATAACAAAAAAAAAAATATTTTAAAACTGTTCTAACATTGAATGCAATTTCTATATTACTGACCATGTAGCTTTAATAATGTAATGTTTCCTTAAGGTTACTGAACAAAACAATGAAAAAATCAACTTCAAATTGGATAACAATGCCAGACGACTTTTTTTTAAATTTCATCGGATAGCCCCATGGCATAACAAATATAGAAGGTAGTTTCATTTTCTCTTTATTTTTTAAAATAAGGTTTTTTGAAGTTTCATTTTCTCACAAACTATGTATGTAGCGTTGCCATATTTATAATTTTGTTGTATATTCCCAATAAATTATTTATGACAAATGTGTAATTTATAATTTTCCAAATTTTTAAAAAATCGGCATTAAGCTTATGTAAACCACCTTCGGACAATAAATTTTTATATGTATAATTACCTTTGATTCCAATTTAAGCAGAAATATAATATATTTAATATACAATTTTTTCAAAATATTTTTCAATTGAATTGAATTTATTATTTTCATAGAAAATGTGGGAAATTTAAACTTTAAATGGTAGCATTATTTTAACGAAAACGTCATAATCCTTAAGCATGTCAGATGGTGAATTTAAAAAAATAAAGAGAGAATGAAACTACCTTCTATATTTCTTATACCATGGGATAGCCCTATAAATAAACAAAAGTCAGCTGCTTTATAGGGCATTATCAGCACTCTCGATTTATACAGGGCATAAAATGCAATGCCCTCCACCATCGGCAAATGCGAGTTATTTAGAATAAAACATACCACCATTTTAGAGGGCGAAACATTTTTAAGAAACAAACGCAAAATTATATTTTGCGTTTATAAAATGCACATTTTTGGTAGAAAAGAAAACACCATAAGTTAACCAAAGATTAACTTTAACTGGATATTAACTTAATCTCGAGTTTAAACTTGCATTCAAAAACTCACCCTAAGATAGTAAATAAACCTGCCATGAAAAGTTTCTCAAAAATAAAATCTGTCGTTTGGAGTCGACTTTAAACTGTAGGTCCCCCCACTCATGTATAAAATTAACACACACAACATAAGTGGCCTAAGACACTAGGTCAATAATCCTGACTGAAGGGATGTAATGACTAATTATGTATGTATGTATCCAAATGAAATAGTATACAGATCATAGTGAAAATGGTCCACTTGTAAATAAGTGACCAAATTTTAGGTCTTACTTTTAGCGCTTTTACTGTTTACTAACTTTTTGTCAACCTCAATCATAATATTTGGTTATTATTTACATGGTATAAGAAATATAGAAGGTAGTTTCATTCTCTCTTTATTTTTTAAAATAAGGTTTTTTGAAGTTTCATTTCCTCACAAACTATGTATGTAACGTTGCCGCATTTATAATTTTGTTGTATATTTCCAATAAATTATTTATGACAAATGTGTAATTTATAATTTAAATGTTCCAAATTTTAAAAAAATCGGATTTAGGCTTATGTAAACCTCCCTCGGACAATAAATTTATATGTGTATAATTACCTTTGATTTCAATTTAAGCAGAAATACTTTAATATACAATTTTTTCATAATATTTTTCAATTGAATTGAATATATTATCATAGAAAATATGGGAAATTTAAAATTTATATGGTAGCATTATTTTAACGAAAACGTCATAATCCTTAAGCATGTCAGATGGTGAATTTTAAAAAATTAAGAGAGAATGAAACTACCTTCTATATTTCTTATACCATGATTATTTAAGACCAAGCATAACTGAAAACCGCCTTTTGGAGAGTCGGCATAAATTAAGCACCAAATATGCAAAAAAAAAAGCTTACTAAACCTGTACCAAAACATCTCCAACTAAATATTAACAACGTTTTATTCTTTGTTCTGATTTATTTAACGTACAAAAATTTAATTGAAGCCTTTTATAGTGACATGAGTTCATTATTTTTTTCTTTTATGACACGGTATTTTTTTGTAGATGCTTTATTGAACTCTCTTTTTTGTATTACTTGTCTCTTGCATAAATTAATATAATCTCCATTTCTGCCCTCTTAGTTAACTTAAATTTTTTAAAGTTGTATAACACCAAATGTATATCTGTCTTCGAAATGTCATCTGTTGGGATTAAAAAAATTAAAAAGAAGTTAAAAAATGTTTTTTTTTAATTTCTTTTAAATCAAATTAAAAAGTTTAAAATGATAATTCGATAAAGAAAAATTATTTTAGCAACTTATTAGTGAATCATCAGAAAAACTTTGTACTTTTAACCCATAAATAATTAATATTTTAAATTTTATTATTAAAATTAGTCGTAAGTCATTATATAAACGAAGTTGCATCAAAAAAGAAAAAAACGATATCGCAAGTCATTGTGTAAATCGGATGTAAGAGTTTACAGTCCAATCTAAATAAATAGCAATAAATAAAGTCAATTTCTTATTTTTACTTATTTTAATGATATTTTCAAATCAAAATTTGGGAAATAAATATTTTTTTCGTATACGGAGTTGAACGGAGGAGAACATTATATGCCATTAATAATTTCATATGAATTTGGCAGTCTAGTAAACAAGTTTTCAATGTCACACTATAATTTGTCAAAACATTTGCTTATTTTTCTTTTCACTTTTTGCAAAGTAATAATGCGGAAATAAAACTTTTGATAGAATTAATATTTGTATTTCTTTATCAATTCTGTTTGTTTAATGATTAAATTGCAGCAATGTTGCAAAAAATTAGAAAATTTCAAAATGAATTGTTTTTTAATATTTATTTCATTATGTTCTATTTTCATTCAGTAATTTATTTGCAATTTAGAATCTTGTAAACAAATATGGAGTAATTCGTACGAGAGTATTATCTAAAAAATTATTGTATTATAAACAATTTAAAGCTTCATGTATCTCAGAAAAAATAATACATACATTTATTAAACTCGAAAATGTACATCATGCAAAGTTTAAAATTTGCATTAACAATTGAATAAGGGGCCTGTTCGTAAATGCATTACTGCGCTGCATAATACAATTGTTTTGCGCTCACACCGCTAATCACATGTTGCTGCTTTTTGCTGATTTATTTGTTTACCTTCAGAAACGAACAAACACTGCAGAAATGAAAAATGATCAATAAATTTTATTTTTGAACTGGACGATAAAACAAATTACAAAAATGCTCAAAAGAGAAGACATTAAAAGATACATTCTATTAAAAATCTCATTAACTCTCTCACTCATTCAATGCACCAGCCATTTTTATGATAAGTATTTCGTGTTTACTTGCGCATAATGTGATTTAATGTTCATTTACGAACATTTAACAGATCCAGTGGTGCCAAGCTTTGCATTTATGAACATAATGCGTATAATATGCAGCGCAGTAATGCATTTACGAACAGGCCCAAATATATGTTTTTGTTCAACTTTATACTGACATTTTAGTCATTTAACAATATTATCATTGAAATTAAGTTTAGGCTTATGTGTTTCTTTTTTAAATTATTTTATTATATTATTATCATTTTGATTTAATATTATTTATTTTAAATAAGTATTTTGGTTTCTCTCTGAAAAGCCAAAATAGAGAAAAATTAAAAGAAATATAAGAAAACTTTTTCTGAAAATTAAATTAAACAAATTTTTAATACATTTATTTATAATTATGTATGTCGTATGTATTAATGTTGATTTTATTCCCTTTAGATAATTAGAGGAATATTATGAATGAAGTGGGAGTTATGGAAGAAGGAAATATTATGGTTTTAATATGTACGTATACGTATTATGTTAGAAGCTACATTGTAGGATTGCCTTTAACAAAAAGGCATTGTACAAATATATACGAAATATGCATATGTACTGTGTTGAACGTGCTTTATTTTGTTGAAAAATATTAACGTGATAATTTGATGTTGTTGCTACTGTGTATAAAATTATCTATTACACCGTATTTATCAGTATTAGCGGTTTGTGATCAGTATGACGTCCTAAACTCGAGATGATGTTCTTTCTAAGCGGTTAAACCAATATTGATTCACATGTTGACATAGTCTGTTCATTTGACTTCATAGTTTATTACTAGTTTATTTTTTATAAATATCTATTGGATAAATTTTGTTTCAAAAAAGTTATTTTCTTAATTTAATTAATTACTGGTTTGATACACCCACGCTCATTGACGTCATCTGCTTTTCGTGTTAAAGATTGTTTCGCCGTTATTTATTTTATTTTCATTTTCATGGTGTTTTTAATATAAGTATTAATTTAAATTTATGTTGATAATTGTCTACAACTTTGTAAATTATTTTTTGTTAATGTAGTACGACATGACTGCCTTGTCAACTTCCACATCATTCATTCTAGTTTGGCCTTTCTAATCCTATTGCTGATTATTCGACTTCATTTGGCCATTAACGATTGGTGCAAAATACGGGTGTGCCATGGCCTCGCGGGCAGTTAGTCGTTCGACATGATCATAACGCAGAAGCTTATCGAGAAAATCAAGAGCTTCTGGCGATACAAGATGCTGATTATCCGAGTGAACGAAGCGTTCCCACCGTTTACGGGAGTGTCTTTGCAAAATGTCATGGAATCGGGGATCCAATTCGATGTTGTACTTATCAAGGTAGGCGTAGAGCTCTTCAGTGCCCAGCACTTTGGCTATACGTACCAACTGGTCGTAATTATCGTGACCGTGAAAGAATGGTTCTTTACGGAAGATCATTGAGGCTAGCATGCAACCAAGGGACCACATATCTAGCGAATAGTCATACATCTGGTAGTCAACTAACAATTCAGGACCTTTAAAATAGCGTGAGGCTACACGAACGTTGTACTCCTGCCCTGGGTGGTAAAATTCGGCCAGACCCCAATCAATCAATCGCAATTTACGATTCTCATGATCAATCATAACATTATGTGGTTTTACGTCACGGTGCATAATTCCCATACTGTGACAGTAATCGAGTGCTTTTAACAACTCAAACAGGTAATAACGAATTTCATAGTCTGTAAGTGTTTGATACAACTGTTTAAAATCTGTGTTGTTAACGTGCTCAAAAATTAGTGCTGGAGTACGAGAAACTGGATCCTTGACCACAGCAAGCAAAGTTATAATGTTGGTGCCACCACGAAGATTTTCCAAAATTTTTATTTCGCGCTTAATCTTCTTCTTCTTAACAGGTTTCAGTATTTTAACCACACATTTTTCGTTGTTAGTAATGTTAATAGCTTCGAACACCTCGGAATATTTTCCACGTCCTAATTTACGCACCAATTGATAATCATCCTGATTAGCCCAATCTACAACATAATTCTCATAATCCCAATATTCATCCGGTTTATGTGCGTTTACATCAGTATAAACGCGAGCGGCGCTCGGAAGTGTCATTTTTGTTTTATTACAATCGACTGATTTAATGGTATTGCAATCTTCAAGAGTTGATGGCCTCAAGTGTTGCTCCCCAAACTCTTTATTAAAATGGGATCTGAAAAAAAAAAAAATATTTTTTTATATATGGGAAAATATAAAAGAACTAAATCTATTAGCTATAACCTTATGCTGTACCTCTTAAACACGTACAAGCCAAGGTTCGAATCTTCATGTATTTACTAATTAAAAATTGCAGCCCTTGCGCTGACGAACTTCTTCCTTAGTTTGCTGGAATGCGATCAGTACAGGCACTGTGTTTACCTGTGACGCCACAACGGGCCGCTAAGCGTGCTCAAGTGAGCTTTAGTAAACAAAGTTACCAAACCTAAGAGCTAAGACCTACCAATTTTATTGAATTATATTTATTGAAAAATTTAATCATTTATTAAACTTTTCTCTATTCAGTTCAATACTTTCCATAAGAGTAAATAATACTATCAAAATGTAAATGTAATCATATACAATGGAGAGCAGAAGTCAGTGCATGTTCACGGCACTAAGTTTCGTCATCCATAAAAACAAAACCATACAAGCAAATAAAAAAGAATTAATTCTATTTTTATTCGTAAGAAATAGCGGTAAAGAAACAATAACTAATTAAACGAAAATAACCCGCATAAACCCATTTTGTAAGTTTTATGAATTCCACATATTTTCGCTCGGCCACTTCTCTTTTCAGCAGGAAGCATGCAGATTTACCGTTGTGTTTGTTTTTGTGAGGGGCACAGAAATTTGACCATTGATGATTGAAAACGTTATCTGGTCTGATGAGTCCAAACTTAACCGTTTTCAGTCAAATGAAAAGCAGTATTGCTGGCGTAAACCCGGGGAACGTGATCAAAGACACCATGTGAAGGAAACTGTTAAACACTGCGGCGGAAATATAATGGTTTGGGGATGTTTTACATGGTGGCATGTTGGCCCACTGCATTTAGTAGATGGTATCATGCGAAAAGATGACTATCTACATATTCTACAAACCCATCTTTCTAATTTTGTGGACAAACTAGCTAAAATCCGATGTGTTTCGCTCCTCCTATCAAGATCTATATACATATATATAAATAAATATGTGTTTATTTGTTTGTGGGTTTGTTTGTTTGAAGTCTATAGACGGCTGGACAGATTTTCTTGAAATTTTAACAGTACCTTCGACAGGTACTCGTAGACTTTCTCGTTTTAGGCGTACATTGCGCTGATCCGGCGTCTCATCAGTTCTTGATCTTGATGATTGGGATCGTTTTCTTCTAAGACGTTCATCACGTTTATCCAAGTGTCTCAGCAGCTCTTAATGCTGATCGTAATCTTTCACCTTCTAGGCGTACATCGCGTTTATCCATTGCCTCATCAGTTCTTGATATTGATGATTAGGATCGTTTTCGTTTAAGACGTGCATCACATTGATCAGGTGTCACAGCAACTCTAGATGTTGATTCTCAACTCTCTCAAGTACATCTCGTTGATCTGGTGTTTCCGCAACTACTGTTTGAGATCCTATTCTTTCCCTTTCTAAAATTTAATTTCGTTGAACTGGAGTCTCAGCAACTCTAGATATGGCGGCTCTAGACCTTTCATCGCACTTTCTTCGGGAGTTTCGTCAGCGTTTTGTGATTGTAAATTAACTGCATTTTGGTGCATTTAGAAAGCGAAGGTTTTTTAGGCGGCATTTTTTTGTTTTTAATTTATCACAATTTGATCACTCATATTGTATAAATGAAGTAAATGTACATACTGTCGATATTGTAGTTTAATGGCAAAATATAAAATTTGTCACATAAGTATTTCCTTTCAATCATTGTTAGGCAAATATACCATAATAGGTCAAATTTTTTTATTTTCAAAAAAAATAATTTATAACCACAGGTTGTTACATTTGAATCTTTAAAAAATTATGTAGTATAGTGTCATCAATGGTCTGTGTTAATAGTACCTAAGTTACACATTTTCCTCTATGCGTATTCTTACAAACATATCGAGTCGTTTTCGCAAAACGGACGTAAGCGACATAATTTTCGATTTTCGTTTTTTTTATGGAAATCGATAATTTAGGTTCATTTACATCATGTCTGAAAATTTCGTAGCTCTAGATAGAATAGTTACGATTTTACAAGAAAAGCAATTAAGACGTAAATACACATTAAATTTTTGTTTATGAATTTTATAATAACAAAGTGTCGGTTACGTCTAAATTTTCTTTAAAAATACATGAAATTTGTAGACCAATTTTGAACAAAGTAACGTTTTAAATTTGTTTGTGTAAGAAATGTCCAATATCTGAATACACTTGTTTCTAAATTCGTTTAATTATCGCTGTACCATTGCAATTTATGTATAGACATTTTTAATTTTTATTCATTTATATGAATTTATCCGTTCGTAATTAATAATAACATCAAATTTATATTTCAATCAATTTAACAACTTTAAGATTTTGTTGAAAATGGGGTCGCTGATTACAAATTAGCAATATTTGCGAAAATAAATTTTAAAAAAATACATACACAGCTACTTTATATGTAGATTTTTTTTGAAATACAATTCTTTGGCTCTATTAGTTAAATTTATTTTATAACAAATATAATTATCATTGGATGCTTTATTTTTTAGCATCCAATTATAAATCCCTTGGTTCCATATAGCGACTCTAATGACTCTTCTGAGGAAGAGGCAGAAATTGAAGAAGAAACTTGTGTGGGAAAGGAGTTACAATAAGCAAAAATGATTGCCAAAGAGATAGACTAAAACTAAAAATCATAATAATAGTGTTCAGATAAATCCATGTCTAAATAAAAAATGTGGAAAACTATGCTCAGAGAAATTCACTGTGTCTGATAGAATAGAAATAAACGAACATTTTTGGGGTTTCGGAAATAAAATAAGGCAAAGGAGTTGGTTATTATCATGCATTAATCGCAAAAGTGTTAAAAGTCGGAGGAGTGGAGATGCAAAAAAGACATTGCAGCTATGAATATACTATTACGTATAATAATAATTGTTTCAGCCGTAGCGCTGACCAACATCTTCCTTTTCCCTGATTTGGCGGAACTTGGTTAGTACAAGGACTGCGTTCACCCGTGGCATCATAACGGGCCGCCATGCGTGCTCAAGTGAGCTTTGTGATATTAGAGTTACCACTCCGACCTGACCTGACCTGTGTGAACAATTTTCGCTGAAAACTCTCCATATATCGCAGAAAATGTTGATAAATAAAAGGAACGATACAAGGTGCTTAAACGCAAGTAAACCCTAACATCAAACAGAAATACGGATACATTGAAGAATCAAAACTAATAGAATGTTGTGTAAACTCAAGTCCCCGATCAAGTCGCAACACCAATAAAATAATTAAGGAACTTTTGCCATTATATAATAACTTTTTGAAAATAAGTTTTAGTAAATACAAAGATTTCATAGCGTATATTTAAAACTTAAATATGACCAGAATATAAATGAGGTATTACCTGAAACTGACCATGAAGATGTCAATTAATTTTTAATTATTTTTCCAATATATTTACATGTCATTTGTTAGCAATTTGTATATTAGTTTGCTTATGTATTTAATAAAGGCATAGAATTGAATATTATACACTTAAATTTGCTCTTATATACAAATTGAATAGATATATTTAGAAAACTATTTTTTAAACCACAGAATTTAGACGTAACCGACATAATTTTATTAATCCGGATATACATATATATAAGTTTTTCTCTGCTTCAATAATATTATCGAAATATATCTTCAAAATGATCTCAATAACTTTTTTTCGTGGTGCGAGTATAAGATGATGGAGCTGAATATTAAAAATGCAAATGTATACGGTTCTCAAGAAATAATTGTATTGCGGTAAATTACTTGCTTGGAGGTCATCAATTAGAGAATGTTGACTCTTTTAAGAATCTTGGGATCCTATTAGATCCAAAATTAAACTTTAATGATCATATCACTTTGACTGTAAATAAGGCAAGTAGCACCCTTGGCTTTATAAAACGTTGGGCAAAAGAATTTTTTGATCCATATATTGCAGAACAGCTATTTGTATCGCTTGTCAGACCAATTTTTGTGAGAAGCTAGGTCGTAATCCTGACTGAAGGGTTGTAATGGCCAATTATGTATGTATGTATGTCAGACCAATTTTGGAGTATGGATCCATTGTGTGGGATCCTCACTCAACACATCCTCAGCGAACACATTTAATCTCTGCAGAAACAAATTATAATTTTCTGTTTTCGTGGCCTGGGATGGAATTATTTGGATTTACTTTTATATACTAGCAGACTGGCTTTAATAAAACTGCCTACCCTTAAGAATCGTCGATCAATATTAAATGTATCCTTTGTGATTAACCTGATCAATGGTAATATTTGTTGTAAATTTCTGTTAAGATCTGATAAATTCAATATTCCTTGTCGTAACTTCCGCTTTTATAATCTTTTTTATATTCAATTCTGCAGAACTAATTATGCTATTGCTTATCCGTTAACTAGAATTTGCCGTCAATTTAATTATTTGTCAGACTTTGTTGATTTAATGAATTTAATGAAATTCTTGTATAATAAAACGGAATAATATTTTTTTTTTTAATTCGTAAAAATATAAAAAGATTTTTATTGTAACAATTAATTTTATTTTTGAAGAAACTGTTTGTAATTGCATTTAGTTTTTTTTTCTCGTACTTATTTTTGTTATTAGTCAGTAAGGAATTTGTCCATTGACTTAAAATAAATAAATAAAAAGATATCAAATCAAAACATATTGCATCCTACATCTCAGGTATAATAATGCTTATTTACCGCGTTTTAAAGAAATCCAAAGGCAAAATCCGAAGATATTTAAAAAAATGCTCTCCTGTAAAATTTTATCGGTTATGGCTTCTTTGCAAAAAGGCAATACATATGACTTTACTTGGAATAGTTTACCAGATATATGATGTTTAGTATTAAATGTCTTAGAGTTCATATAAAAATAGAGTCAATTTATTACCCTAACCTGAAATGGTCATGTGTGCAAAAGTGGTTCATGCTAGATTCTAGCTCTAATAGTTTTCTATGTACACAAACTTTTGTATAATATTTATATGGGAGGGTCTCACAAATTATTCATATGGATTTCAGTGCTGCCCGCGTACAATTTCATGTCAAAGTTGTCTTTACACAATTCGAGGAACCCAGCTGTTGCAGTTTGAGATATGCGACACTAAATACTTATTAGGTATATGGGCGTGGCACCTCGCCTACTTGAAATTATTAAATAAATAGTAGGCTATAGTTCCTTCCAGACATGCAGGAAGGTACCGTTAAAATTTTAAGAAAATCGGTCCGGCCGTTTTTAAATATATGTAGAGTTGTTTATTCAAAGAGTTTTATTTTAATGTAAAATTCATAGTTTTAAAATAATACAAAGCAAGCGACCGTCTTTATTGAGAGGTTGAAGATGACTGCTTGTTTTTTGAATGTGCACAGGCGTACACCATTTTTACATTCCTACATATGTAGATTCAAATATTCATATGGGACGTGCCACGCGCCCTATTGCTAGTCAGTTCATTTTTGTCTAAAATATTCATATTGATACTAAAGTGGCTTCGACAAAATTTTAAGAGTCTAACTGTTATATATTCATGGGTATACTAGATATCCGACATTAACTACTTACTGGTTTGTGGGCATGGCACCTAGGCTACTTGAAATTTTAAAATAAAAAGTAGCCTATAGTTCCTATCAGACATATAGTAAGGTACTGTTAAAACTTCAAGAAAACCGGTCCAACCGTTTAGCCGTCTATAGACTTCAAACAAACCCACAAACAAATAAACACACATTCATTTTTATATATATAGATGTGCTTATGCCAAAAAAGAAATTATTTTTCAACAGGATGGTGAACCAAACCACACAGTAAAAATTTTAAAGAAATGGATTGGAAACACAATTTTCAATTGATAGAGTGGCCAGTACAAAGTCCCGACCTTAATCCGATTGAAAATCTATGGGAAATTATTTTTTAATTTAATTAAAGTTTTATTTCTCGAACATCAACTTATTCTACAAACGTCTACTAAATTAACTTATGATGACCTCAATGAATATTAAACTCAAGTTGAATCGCATATGGTTAGATTTCGGTTTTTTTAGGATTAAGGAGAAGGTGATAACGGTATTGGCATTTAGGCAATTAATTGATCCAATCAATTTCTGTAAAGTTCTTCTTATACTTATAATAACAACGTCGCCTAGTTTCATCGTGTTTGAACTTGTCTTTAAACACTTCGATGTCATGTATAGTTTTTTATTTTATTTGGTTTACAATTGCTCTTTTACATTAAATATTGCTCGCATTAAATTAACGCTGTTAGAATACATTATCCATATATTTCTATTTCTATTTGGACTTTTCGAACAAATTTATTGATTACACAAATATTTCTGAAGCGATGTCCAAAATTTAAACCTTGTTAGAAAGGAGATGGATGGGCCTTCAAAACGATTTACATATATGTTTGTATATATTGTTACTAAAGTGAAAATGGTTTTGTTAAAATAATAATCAAAAGCTCCAAAAACAACACAATGGACTTGATCACGCATAAAATGATAAACAAAAGCTCCAAAAACAAAACAATATGCTTGTTCACGTGGTCAATGAATAAGTAAAAAAATATAGCAACAAAAATAATAGGCTTGTTTACAAGATCGATGAATAAACAAAAATAAACAGTCAACAACAAAGTACAGCGAACAAGGAAGTAAACAAGCAAAAACAAGGTGCTTATAAGACACACGAACAACAATAATGAAAACAACTTTTTTACATTTTTGGATCTTCCCCGAAGGTCATCCTCCTTCGAGAGCATTCATCACACTATTGACCCAGAGATATAAAAGGCAAGACAAAGCGAGTAATGTGGGTGTGCGAATTAAATCAGTTATTTGAGAATTCAGTCCGTTGTGTGTGAAGACATGAGATCGAGTTATAATTCAGTCAGTCTTGTGTGCAGACAAGTTGCGTGTATATAAAACAGTTGTTAGTGTTACGCGAGCAGAAGTGTTGTGGTTATAAAAAGATTGTGAGCAAAGAAGAATAGCGAACAAGTGTTGTTGCTTAAAAAAGGTTGTAAGCAGATAAATATGATGAAGCACATATTGTGATAGTTATTGTTATGTACGTGGTACAAGTTCAAACAGTTGCACAAAAGTATTGCGGACAACAAAGAATTGATTTAAAATTAAACACATATTTATATTTATTTTATTTGCAATCTACCAACTCATATTTTCAACGTTTTAAAAAGGTAAAAAAGTAATAATATTATTTGACCTAATATGCTTTGAAATTTGATGAGGTAAACTTGACAAATGCGATTTTTTCATATTTTTTTAAGAATGTCTATTTATAGCAGCAAACATTAATTAATTTTATAAAAAATATAACGCGACTGTGTCAATCTCTTCAAAATATAGCGCATTTTTAAAGTGTAATTACTTATTTTATATTTTTTACTCAATTTTGCAATTAAGAATAGCTAAACTTTAAAAATGAGAAAAAAAAAATCATATTCCAAGTTTACCTGATCAAAACTCATAAAATGTAAGTTTGAACCATATATACATTAGAGCGACTCAAGTTGTATGGAAGCGAAATTCGTGCTCGATGTACCCCTCTAAAAATGCACCTTGGACTTTTTTAAGACAACATTTCAAATATTTCGGCTCCAAATTCAACCTCTCGTGAGCTGGACCAATTTGAAAAACGGTCTATTTTTGAATATTTTGTTAATTTGTGGATCTGTTTCCTTACCAACATATACCATATCTATATCATAAGAAAGGTTTTTTAAGGCGCTTCCAACAGTGTATACAATTTGTCCAAGGATGATCATTCATGACCGTTTTTTAAGGATATTCTGTAAAAAAAAAATGGTTTTTGAATTTTTTTTTCGGGGTTGTTTGTAATAGAAATGCCAAATTAGCATATTTTAATCTTTAGTCGATTTAATGAAATACGGGTCTCAGCTTTTTTTGAAATTCGAGGTAGTTCGCGTTTTGAAAAAAATGCAATAGAGTGGCAACCCTTCGTTGTAAATGGGTCAATTGGGTATCAATTTTTTTCTTTTGCCAGGTACATCATCTTTATATGAAAATAATTTAGATTTTTGCAAATTAGATGCATTTTACAGGGTGCTCTAGAATGTATAAAAATGCAATTTTGTGGTAACTCTAATTTGATAGCGAAATTAGTTTCTAGATCATGTATGGATTTAAATACGACTAAATAAAGAAAAAAAGTAATTATCCACGACTTTTTGGCGACATAAAATTTCTAAAATTTTATTGTTTTTACTTACAAAACTACAAACTACAACTACTACAAAACGCGAACTACCTCGAATTTCAAAAAAAGCTGAGACCCGTATTTAATTAAATCGACTAAAGATTAAAATATGTTAATTTGGCATTTCTATTACGAACACCACCGAACAAAAAATTCAAAAACCATTTTTTTACAGAATATCCTTAAAAAACGGTCATGAATGATCGTCCTTTGACAAATTCTATACACTGTTGGACGCGCCTTAAGAAAACCTTTCTTATGATATAGATATTGTATATGTTGGTAAGGAAACAGATCCACAAATTAACAAAATATTCAAAAATATACCGTTTTTCACAATGGTCCAGCTCACGAGAGGTTGAATTTGGAGCCGAAATATTTGAAATGTTGTCTTAAAAAAGTCCAAGGTTCATTTTTAGAGGGGTACATCGAGCACTTTTTTGGTAAGTCGCTCTAATATATATATACACAATTTCAAAGGTTCATATGTTCCTTATTCAAAAAACTTTGAATATAGTTTAAAAAATATTTGGGTTTTCAATAATTTTGGATAAAATACCGTTTTTATCAAATAAAACAAGTTTGGAGGGCTCGAGAAATATGAAAAAATATTTTTGAGTTCTACTCAACAAATCTTACAATCTATACTATGTCATTAGCTGGGTGTATTTTAACTGTCGCATCGGTTTTTTAATGAAACAATTTTAAATGAAACTCTCGTAAAAAATTAAATACTCCCCGTTAAGTTGATGTATTGCCTTGCCTACAGTTTAAAGTCGACTCCAAACGACAGATTTTTGAGAAACTTTTCATGGCAATTTTATTTACTCAGAGTTTTTTCCAGAAATCTGTTGAGAGGAAATCGCCGAAGAAATACTTTTTGTATTTTATTTTAATGTCTGGCCTGGGGCTCGAACCCTGGCTTTACGTCTAATAAGCCAACACACTACCTACTAGACCTCGGCGATTCACAAACATTAAACATCTGAAGTATAATGCAATCATCAGCCTATACTGTAAATTACGAATACTGATGGCAACTGCACATACTATGTGCAGTTTGGCAAATAAAAAAATTATTGTGCAATAGACCGATAGCATTTTCTCTCTTCAGCCTTTTGTTTATAAATAAAAAAGTAAAAAATTAAAAATATCGAGGTAAATTTATTTAGTTGGAAATTAATAAAAAAAAAAATTGCGATTTAGATTATAGCGTAAATGTATTTTAACACAAAAATAATGTATAAGTTTAATTATTTGTTTTAATAAAGAAGGCATACTTATAAAATTAATATGTATACATATTTAAGAATTGTAAATCCATGAAATGCATGGAAACAAGGTAAAGTTTCTGACTGTGGTCAATGTGGCGCCCACCAAGACGATCCTTGCTGTATTTAAGTTGACACGCAGCACCCTCGTGACCACTCCTGGAGGGCATTCTAGCACCCGCCCGCTGTCAACTAATGCGTGCAGCGAAGTCCAATCCCCGGGTCGTTAAATTTGGTCTGTGCTAAGGACTTGGAACCCACCACGTAAAAATCTTCTCCAATGAAAATCAAAACAATAAACTTCAAAAAGATCCCCTCCAAAGTTGAAGACCACGCCAAACGTTCAAAGGACAACGATTTAAGAATAGGCACTTGGAACGCCATTAGTAGGCCACTTGGATGTCCCCCGATCGATCATATTGTGATTGACGTTAGGCATGTATTATCCAGTGTACTGGATGTGCGCACATTTAGAGGTCCAAACACGGACTCGGGCCACTCGACATTGCTGGACGTTTAGAAGCTACGATCACAAAGGACAACTCAGGCGTTCTCCGCTCAATTCTCGGATAACTCCGTCGATCCCCATCTAATCTCAACGACATTGGTGGACTGTAAGGCAACATCTCCCACCCCTTGCGCACTACTGCGGAAACAGCCCTTGGTTTCGAGCGCCCACCCCCAATGAAAGCAATGGTACGATAAGGAGCGTCGCGAGGCAGCAGCAGCGAAAAACGCCGCATACAAGAAAATGTTGCAGTCAGCCGCTACGCGAGCCATTGTCGAGAATTATAGAGAAAAGAGAAGGGATGAGAGACGCCTTCTCAGATGCAAGAAGGAGCAGAAAGGCGTGAGCGTGAGGAAGTCGAGATGCAAAGATGTAGGAATGACGCTCGAAAATTCTATCAAAAGGTTAAGCGTCTAACCGAGGGTTATAAATCCCGAGCGTCTTCCTGCAAAGGTGAGAACGGAAACTTGGTAACAGATCGGCAGGGGGGCTGAGGTTGTGGAGAAAAAACTTCTCTACTCTGCCACAAGGCGGTACGACACTAATACCGTCTTTAGAGATGTTGTTCCGAACCCGATCGATGATGACGACGTGGGATTTCGCCACCTAGCCATAAAGTGGTCAAAGACGCGTTTATGCGAATGTTTAAGACCGGAAGTCTGTCCTGTTCTGAAAAAGGGAGACCCTGCAATATGCGCCAACTACAGGGATATAAGCCTTCTCCCTATTGCATATAAGGTTCTTACAAACGTATTGTGTGAACGACTGAAGCCACTCGTTAAAACACTGATTGGACCTCATCAGTGTGGCTTCAGACCACCATCGATCAGAGCTTCACACTACGCCAAATCCTGGCTGTAATAGAATCGCCATCACAGGGCGTACGGGAGTCTACTAAGTTGAGTCTGGCAGTAAATGAGGGCAAAACAAAGTATATACTCTTGACAAGTAGAGACGTGCCTAGATTACGGGCTTTTGATACAGTCAAGGAATTCATTTATCTTGGCTCTGCCGTTACATCAAAAATGATGTCAGTTTGCAAATCAAACGCAGAATTACTCTTGCCAACAGGTGCTACAATGGCCTCAACAGGCAATTGAGTAGCAGAGACCTCTCTCGTGCGAAAAACTAATACTCTACGAGACGCTCATCCTACCCGTGCTTTTTTATGGCGCAGAGACATGGACCCTATTAAAAACTGATGCAGCAGTCTTGAGGGTATTCGAGAGAAAAGTCCTACGTAAGACCTTCGGTCCAGTGCGAGTCAGTGTTTATTTCTGCATCCGATCCTACAGTGACCTGTATGAGCTCCTCAACAAAATAGACATTGTGCAGCGGATTAATATCCAGCGGTTGCGCTGTCTCGGCCATGTCGTTCGAATGGAGGATTCTCCGCGAGACGGGTTTTTCATGCGGGGATCTGCGGAAGTCGGAGAGTAGGACAACCTTGTTGGAGGGACCAAGTGAAGGAAGCCCTGTCATCGATTGGTGTGATCAACTGGCGTAGGAGCGCAAGAAGCAGAGGCGCCTGGAAGGATGTGTTGCGCCAGGCCGAAATCTGTTAATCGGGTTAAATGGGTGTTGATATCGTGTGTATGTATGTATACGCGGTTAGACTTGTTACACGTTTACGTATTGATTCGTTATTTTAAGAATATGTGATAGATTAATAAAATACGTTTAATGTAAAAAATAGAGCAAAATTAAATATAAATAAATTGTGGTAAGAGATAAGATCTTTTTACTTAAATGCTTATAGTTTTTACATTAAAAACAAGATTTATGGTGTTAGCTAAAGCATTAAACTACGATGATATCGAATGCGGTATTTAGATCATAGATTAAAATTCTATATTTATTTTATTATTATTAATTATTATTCAAAGTGGGTAGGTATGGAAATAAGAAATGTAACATGTAAAAAGTTTTAAATTATATTTAAGTTTACATACACTCTATACACACATTGTTTAAAAAAAAAAAAAATAAATAAAAAAAAAAGGATTACCCACCGACAGAATTAGACCAAAAAACGGAAAATGAAAACCATTTGTATCTTTACGAAATGAGCTGTTGAAAACGTCAGTCTGTTAAAATAATTGTGGACTCAGGTTAGAGAAAATTTATATCTTTTCTGATGGTGTACAATATGGCGAAAATACTAAAATAAGTGTTTTTGGTTCCAAGTCCTACTACAATATTGAAAAATATGGGTATATTATGTGAGAAATACTTTAATGTAAAAAATTTAAAATAGAAGATGGATATGTGCTAATGACAGATATGTGAACTGAATATTATTTTAATTTCAATAATTTTGCCGTAATCATCCATTATTTCAAGGATGAGAAACTATAACAATGAGTGCTGGCATTAAAAGCTATGGAAAGAGAAAAATCGACAGGAAAGAATACTAGCCCTAATCAGTATTAATTCGTACACCAGGTATTTTTGTTTGATATATATTGGCATATCATATTAAAGTTCTATATTTTGGACAATAATAATGATAGTGCCTTGGGAGTTAGATTTTCTGAAAGTAAATTTTAAAATCTTTAATTCTGCAGAAAATAAGTTATGCACAAAATCGCTAATTTTGTAGCCGAAAATATTAAACAGAAGGTTTCTAAAACTTTAGAAGAATTTAACTGCGAGCCGGATAAATAATTTATTATTTTTACCGATGAAATATGGTTACAGCATTTCGATCATATAGAGCCATAACAGAAAAAATGCTCAAGTGACATATTTTTCATAGATTATATATGTATATAAATTCATTGGCATCATTTGAATCATTCATAAAAATTTCAGTATCACACTGTGTACCGTCGTGAATTTATAACAAAAAAATTATAACTTAAGTACACTTTTCTTTGTTATTCTAACCTAATTTGAACAAGAAATAAATAATAAATAAATAAAACAAATGTAAAATTTCGTTTTCATTGTTTGAACTTTTTTTGCATTTATGGCTCGATATATTTTGAATAAACCAGTTGCAAAATGTTATGTTAAGTTAAGAAAAATCCATAAAAGATCCCAATTCTTAGTAAAGCTTTTTATTTTTCTTTTTTAACCGGCATTCCGTACTGAATTACAAACAACATTAAAATTTTTCCACGCACACCCTGAAACAAGTCTTTCTACCGATATAAGTTTGGTTTTGTGAGAGAAAATAATAAAATAAATAACTTGAATTGATATTGTATAATCCCAGTTTTAAAATTTCCTTTGAAGTCTTGAATATGTAGTCGCCGTAGTAGTGTGTTGGCTTATTAGACGTAAACCCAGAGTTCGAGCCCCAGGCCAGACATCAAGAAATTATGAAAAAATATTTCTTCGGGGACTGCGTCTCAGCAGATTTCTTTCAAAAACTCTAAGAGCAAAGAAAATTGCAAGGTAAAGTTTTTAAAAAATCTGCCGTTCGGACTCGATTTTAAACTGTAGGTCCCGCCGACGAGTGGTGTGAGAAGCTAGTAATCCTGACTGAAGATGATGAATTATTTATATTATGTATGTGTTGAATATAATAAGAAAATTTAAATTAATTAAAAAATAATCACATTGGTTTCAAAGGAAATACTGTTGTAATTCATATTCAGTAGTTTTACATTACTATTTCTTTGAATTTTATTTCGTTTTTTGTTCATTCCTTAATAAACTTCGATACAGTAAAGAGCGTTGTTGTGTTTTATATAACATAAAATAAAGCAAAGTAAAAGACATCGTGGTGAACGTACTTATAAGGTGTAACCAATTCTACAACAAACCAACAACAGGCAAATTTGTTCTTCTTTTCCTCTTGCTGGCTGAGACTGTCAAAATCACCTGATTCACCATGAAGGCAAATTTCTATTAAAAAATATAAATAAACAAAAACAAAGAAATAGATTTTCAATTTTTATTTTTTATTCATAAAAAAATTATAAAAACAATAATAAAATAATTGTGCAAGGAGTTCACAAAATATTAGAAGACGACCAAGTAATGTATAAAACATGGTGCGGTAACGCATTTGCGTTAAAGATGGGTAAGCCCATGTTTTGAAAAACGCATATCGCTTAATGTTCGCGTTTTCGATTTGAAAACGCCAAATAGGTGTTCTGACAAACGAAATTGCTTGAAATTTGGCGTTTTCAAATCGCTAGGGTATACTAAAATAATTTGGTGTTTTTTATTTAAACCGGACCTTAAATTAACAATAAAATTGTACACAATTTAAATTTAATATGTTTTCTTTTTATTTGAATGAAAACTTTTAGCATTTTTTGACGATTTAAATTAAAAATATTTGGTTTAAGTTTGTGTATTGTCTGCATCATTTGTTTACTTATCAATTGTCGATTTATGCAAACAGCTGATCAGATTGATCTTTGAAAAAAAATTTAATGCTAATTATTTGGCTATTTCCTTTTAAACTTTTGATATTAATATTTACAATTTATTAAATTCATACATCTATATTAAATCGTAAAAATAAACCCTTAATAAAAGTAAAAAAATAATTTAAAACCTGTATAAAGTACCATAAAACTTTAATGAGAGCTAAAAATCTTTCATGATTTCATTTTAAAACGGCTACCTGTATTAAAAATTACCTATTATTCGTGAGTGCTTATAAGTAACATCTCTTACTGAAAAGACGCATTCGCCACAATTTTTCTGACACCTCACAAATAAAACACATAAATTACGCATGATCTGAATTATCCAATGGATTGGAAAAGCCCTTAGTGTTTTTTAATTAACATTTCTTTTTCCTTTTGGGTTTTTAAGGCTAATATAGCAAGCAAATACGATGTAGACATTCTAAATTTTTTTATTCGTTTATGTTTTGTTATGATAAAACATATGTTTTCATTATTCGAATCCAACTTCTAAAAGTGCAAAACGCCAGCAAAGCGCTCCGTATTCAGAACATGCTGAAATGCGTTTTCGTTTTTCAAATCGTCTGCGATTTGAAATTTGAAAACTGAGACTTTAAAAACACTCATATATTTACCAAAAAATATTACAATAAAAAATTTATAAATACAAATTTTAAACGAAGTTAACTTATATAACTTGGTTTAAATCTTTGTAACAAATTATAATTAAGATAGAATATAAGTTTTTGGATTATATAAAAGCCTATATAATCTTTTAGTGTTGGGGCTTAATTAATAAATAAATAAATTTTAAAATATATAAATTTATATAATAGGAATAATATACATATTATTAAATAAATTTATTACAATCATTTCCGTCTTTTACTTAAATTTTAGGAACCGATAAACAGAACTTTCTGAACAGTAATGATTTTTAAGAATTAAAATAAATATTTTAATATATATATAATGGAAATTAAATCATATTATGACGTATAAAGGGTTAATAAATAAATAAAAACAATTTCGTGAAATTTACTGTAAAAAATGATAAATTTTTACATAAAATTTAAAAAAAAAAAACTTATTTGCGCTATATAATATACGCATATTTGTTCGTTTATGTCCATGGGTATCAAATTCATGTAAATGCGCAGAACAGAAATTTTTTAACGCCGTTTGTTTCAAATTACTAAATTATGCAGTGTTGTTTATAACGCAAGTTTCAACGAACGTTAGAAATAATTTTTATATTTTTTGTATATGCATAAATTCTATAGCATAATTATAAAAAGAATTTTCGATTAATAAAAATAAAAAGTTTAGATTTGTCTATTTACTGCTTCTAGCACTTAAATGTAAAAGAGTATCAATTGATACATTTTTCGTTAACAGTAGGATTTACATATTGTAGTTAGTCCTTTAGGGAAAGAGTTAATATTCTCTTTATCCAACAACGAGTTGTACACAAGAAGCAAAATAGTGATTATGTAGTTATATATTAGTTGATATATAAAAATGTGTACTGTATTTAGAAAGGGGTGGACGACAAGCGAATACTTGGACTCCCTTCCGACATACAGTGAACAAGAAAACTATTGTCTACCCCACAATAAATTATATTTATTTATCAACACAATTACAGAAATTAAACAATTATTAAAAAATGTAATGTCAATATGTGTTCGTGTTTGATTATTTTTTACAAAAAGATATGTATAATAATATTTTGAGAATTAAAAACACAAGAATGCGGATTGCATTGTAGCCAAAAAATTAATTATGATTTTATCGTGAGATCTTTGGAATTCATGTCATTTATAAGTATGTGGCAATACACAAACAACTTCAGTGAAGTCTGATTATTTAGTTGGCAGAAGTTTGAAAATATTGTTGGCTGCCGGTAGTGTGGCAGTAGATTTACAATCAGCCCAATACGGGGTTCATATCCTTGAGAAAAATCAACCCACTTTTTGGCCAGTTATACGGTTTAAAAGATTTTCAGCACATTTTACTGACAATACTGTTAGGTCTGAAAAAGGCTTAAAAAGTACTGTATTTAGTACTACTAATAGGGTTTAATAAAGACGATAGTAAATATTTCAAAAGACGTACGCCTGTGTATGTACAATTAGTTATACAGAATATAGCGCTGTGTTTCTTAAAATTTCTGGAAAGAAACTTTCTTCAGCGTGATTCATTAAATCGCATTAAGCACATATGATCAGGGCGCAAAATGCCTCCACACGAAGTGCGTATAACTGTGTATTAACTGTGTATAAGTCCTTATGTGAATAGCTAAGCCAATTGAAATGTATACCACAGTTGGGGAGGCAACATCGTCCATAAAAAGAAACATCGATGTTAGAAAACAATGGTGATAAGACCGATACATCGATGTTTTTTCGATATTTTATTTAATTTTCCTGTTTATGAACAAAACATCGATGATTTCTAATCCCTAACCACAGTTCAATTAATCGCTTTTCGTTGATGCTTCTAACTCCATAATCGTTCCTTCAAAAGGGATAATATTGGTGTTACCATTTCCTATCTGAGCGTGAAGCCAAACGAAAGTATTATAATATCTCCTCTTCGAACATGATGGAATGTGGTTGTTATGTTTGCATTTAATTTATCTAGTATCTTCTGCGTCTTCTGCTGGGGAATAAAAATGTACTGTTATATTATTTTGTACTCTTCTCTTGAAGTAATCTTTTATTACTCAGTATGTTATAGGCATCCATGTTCGAAGGGAGTTTCTGATCTCCTTTGATACCATAATTCCAACTCTTACTTCTTCCCCACTGTAGATTTCTTAGTTATCATTCCCAGTGATGTAGCGATTTTGTGAATGAATTATTTAGAAAAGGTTTAGAGCCTCTTTACGACTTCGAAAACCGTGGTGCGATCTTTTGGGAATTATCTTTATCCACTACATAATGTTTAACTTGAGTAAATTATTGGATCTTAACATTTGAGTGCAAACATAAATATCAAGTTATACCGGTGCATATGCGTGAAGTTAGCTAGGAATTTTATATCTTTTTTTTTACAAGTCTCAGACCTATCAAGCTAACGAAAATCACTTATTTAACAAAGTCAAAAAGAAAAAAAAACATAAAAATTACAAAAATAAGAAAAAATTGAAGAAAAAAGTAGAAGAAAGAGAACAATTACACACATAATTGACTATTACAACCTTTCAGTCACGAGTGCGGCTTAGCTTCTCAGACCACTCGTGTCTGTTAATTTTCTACACGAGTGGCGGGACCTACAGTTTAAAAGAGATAATATAAGCAACGAAACAAAGAAAAACGAAATTGCAGATAATCGGATTTAAAAACCAACTATTCTTCCCTCCATGGAGTTTAATCAGATAAAATATGAAAAGGTAGGGCGGATGGACTTAGTAGGTTGAACAGCCATATTCCTATGTTAACGGAAACGATTCTTTTTAAAGTTTATTTTTCTCCAATCTACTAACTTCAAATAATGATTTCAAGATGGGATTAAATATGCATAGCACCTCACAGAATTCGAAACTTATTATTAAAAAACATATTTACGAAATCTTATTAGAAATATTGTATACTAAATGTAAAATAGATTCTGGAAAAGAAAAATAAAACATTGAAGACAATTTTCTTATTTTATTTCGTATTTATGTATTTAATAGGTTATGCGCAATGTCATCCTACTCAACTGCACCGCTTCGTGTGGAGATGTGTTCATTATGCATTCCGTAAAATAGATTCATTACAATATTTAGGCATTCTAAAACAAAACGAGAAGCAAAGAGCCGATAAGTTAAATATATTAGAACCACTTTGCCAAGCTGTAGCTTATCCGTAATTGTTCAAAACTATTTCAAACATCGGCATACGCCCTTGATCTCAACATTATTAAGCATTTTGGGATAAGAATTTACCCGTAAGCTCCATAAATCCAGTCTCAGTACAGCTGAGCAGTTTAGGCGAGGATGGAACAAAATAACGCCGGATTTTTACGCCAAGTCTTAAAATAGTACCTTGTTCTGATTTCCTTTTTTTTGTTTTAAAAATATTTTTATATAACTAAACCTAAATCCTAAATATTGTTTAAAAGCTCTTTTAGTTCTCTATAAATATATCGAAAACCACATCAACGCAAGTTGCTCTATTTGAAAATTCACCTATTTTCTTAACATTCTTCGTACATATACATTATTACTCATTACACTTCAGTCAGAATTACTAAACTATTTCCTCACACCACCTATGTTGTGTGCGTTAATTTTTATTCATAAGTGGCGGTACTTACAGTTTAAAGTCGACTCCGTACGACAGATTTTTGAGAAACTTTTCATAGCAATTTTATTTACTCTCAGAGTTTTTGCCAGAAATCTGATGAGAGGAAATCGCCGAAGAAATATTTTTTGTATTCTGTTTTGATATTTGGCGTAGGGCTCGAGCGCTGGCTTTACGTCTAATAAGACAACACACTACCTACAAGACTACGACATTCTGCGTATATTGTATGGTAATATACGATATATGAACGGCAGTAAAAAATGTGTAGACTACATCTAATTGTCCAACATTATCGAAAAATGCAGGGTGTCATTCGACGGTAAACCTCACTTGGGTTCCTGTACACGGGAATAGCGAAGAAAGGCCGACGCACTTACTAGAGCTGGCACCATGGAATATTTAAATGAATTCCTGCATTCCTTTGCAGATAGGCAAACAAATGGTCCCACATAAACTTTATTTACTGGTAAGTCAGAAGGTATGACGAATCCACTTGTGTACATGTAGAACAAAATTTAAATTGAACATATCAAGATTCTAAGTAAACTCATAGCAATGATAACGGCACACTGGCCTCAGGAAACTGGGAATATCTTCTAACGAAGTTGCAACGACTAGCAAAATATCTATATAAAAAATTTATCATGATTACGCGGATCCAATTTCTTCGTCCCTGTTTAGGAGAAACTTGGTTATATAGAGGCTGCGTTCACCTGTGGCATCACAACGAGCCACTATGCGTGCTTAAGTAAGCTTTTGGTATCAAGGCCACCACTCCTCAAGATTTTTATTTAATTGCTAATTATTTAATAACTATGTGATGTAGTAGTCGCCATAGTCTTGTAGGTAGTGTTTTGGATTATTAAGGATTATTATTACTCAAGCGTAAAGAAAGTAAAATCGTAACGCCTTAGGAACGTTTGAGTAGTTATAGAAACGTTAAAAACAGGACATATGTCAACGATGAATGTAAATAAAAACGAAACAAAACACAAAGCAACACACATACGAACACAATGTAAAGAAAATTTTATACAGACCTTTGCACTAAGTCAGCTGTTAGAACAGTGATGAATGTTGTTAAATTATATTTGCTTCTTAAGTTAATTTGTAATTTATTGTAATAGTATAGAATATTACATTATTGGCTTAATCTTAGTCAATATTTATGGAATTTAGATATAAGTAAAGTCGAATTTTATTCTATTCACAGGGTTTTTTTTATTAAATTGCAAAACAATACCTCTAGCTAGAATAGTAATAGTAAAAATCCTAATATTAAAAATCTCTCTGTAAGTCTGTTTTTTTGTTTGTTAGTCAATCACGCCTGAACGCTCGGACCGATTTTGATCGAGCTTTTGTCGGTGCAGTTATAGGCTAAAAATCTTTTGAACCAAGGGAAAAAATGGGACAAAGGGAGAAAAGAAGGGCAAAAAGTAGTACTTTATGCATAAATGCTGTATTTTATGGGTTTTAAAGGTATTTTTTTACGATTTAGCTTGGATAAGTCTGCCAAATAGCTATAGGAAGTGTTCCGTTTCTAAGGTTGAACCAAAAGCGGTCTAAAAAGGGGAAAGGGGCCAAAAACGGGCAAATTAAATTAGAAAGGATTTTTCTCTCTTTCTTCCAAAAATTAGTACTTTATGCATAAATGCTGTATATTTTTGTTTTAAAGCTATTTTTTTACGATTTAGCTTGGTTAAGTATCCCAAATAGCTATTAGAGGTGTTCCGTTTATAAAATTCGACTAAAAGGGGGAAAGGGGCGAAAAACTGGCAAATTGCATGCATTTATATTTACGAGTTAGAGTATTCAAAAAACTGGATTGTTTGATATACCGGTTTCCGAATAATTTGAAGAGTTGCATTTTCAAGAAGCCGATCTCGAAACCGGATTTTTATTTACTGTTATTTTTATAACCCGCGCAACGCCGGGTACAATCTGCTAGTATTCTTATAATTTTTTACACATTAGAATGATAGGAATATGCATTTAAAAAAGGTAAAGATTTAAACACTTATGTACAAATAAGAAAGTACCCAGGGAATTTGCCTTTCATTGCCACTCAAAATACATGTTATTTATTTATTAGGTTGCTGAGATTTTATGATTATCATGTGTGCCATAATAATAAAAAAGAATCATCACAAATTTAACCCTTTGCATTCGGTTTTCCTCTCTGAATTTTTTTATGAAATACGTGTTCTCCTGTAGTTTTCTGTTACGATAATAAAGAAATCCAATTAAGGACAATGAAATTATTCCACCGCAATTTTTTAAGAAACGCGTGTTCTCCTGAAGTTTTCTGTTACGATAGTAAAGAAATCCGATAACCGAGAGAAGAAATGTACAATTTTTACCAAAAATTCATACGTCAATGAAAAAAATCCCACATTTAATTTTCCCTACGAAATTCCTACGACACTATTTCCGTTTTTTTTTTTTTTTTTTTTCAAAAAGTAAATGTTTATTTTAAATTTGTACATTTTTGATACATAATTAGCCATTACAACCCTTCAGTCAGGATTATTGACCTAGTTTATCACACTACTTGTATTGTGTGTGAATATTTTATACATAAGTGGCGGGACCTACAGTTTAAAGTCGACTCCGAACGACAGATTTTTGAGAAACTTTTCATGGCAATTTTATTTACTCTCAGAGTTTTTGTCAGAAATCTGCTGAGAAGAAATCGCCGAAAAAATACTTTTTGTATTTTATTTTGATGTCTGACCTGGGACTCAAACCCTGGCTTTACGTCTAAAAAGCCAGTACACTACCTACTAGACCACGGACGACTTCATACGTACATTTATTATACACAAATAACATGAAAACAAATAAAAATAACATAAAATAACAAATATTATAAATTAATAAAAAAAAAATTATTTATACAATTCTGTATAATTCATTTTTTTTTTAAATGACTCGTATTTAAAATTAATTAAATTCGCTTGTAAATGAGATCTTATAATGCAAATAGAATTTAATAAGTCATGGTTCAATATGTTCATGTTTTTCGTACGCACGTCAGTTACAACAGAAAAAAATCTCTCAGCGTCAGCGTAGACTTCTGGCAAACTTAGTAAAACTTTTATAATTAAGTCGTTTATTTTGAAAGTGGTTTAAGTCCATTAAAAAAAAAATTAGTTATAGTAATAATCACGATGCATGTATTTTTTTTTTTTTTTTTTTTTTTGTAAACAGTTTAAGTTTAGTATCATAAAAATCGCATTGATTTGGGGCTCTCGAAAATTAGCTAGTTTCTTTTTACACTGGATTTGAAGATACACGGTTGCAAAAAAAAAAAAAAAAAATTGTAAAAAATTTTTAATTTAGTACGGTTTCAAAATCGCGATAACGACGAGGACACCTAAGTATGTCAACTAACTGCTAGTTTAATTGATGACGGTCTAACATTTGGTAAAAGTATGGTGATTCATTTCTTAAAATAAGATCTTAATATGGAACGTGCCCTGAAATTCGAAAGAGATATTAATAATTGTATTGCTGCTTAAAAAACTAAAAGTTCATATTTCTATAAAAGATTTTTTTATAAAAAAGTCGACCGAGCAACACCTTTCGGAAAGTAGTCCGACAGTTCAAAACTCTATTACTGAACGAAAGTCACCATTGGATAATTTGATACCGACTTTAGTCCAGGGGCCAAATCACCGCATTCGATATCGAATGCAAATTCGAGTAGGCACTATTTTCGATGGCCGTAATTTCTTAGATCACGGTATTCGATCGTAATTTATATTCCCTACTACTATTTTTTACATGGCTGTAGCAAAAAAATATTAAAAAAACTCTTTTGAAGCATATGTCTGGCCAAATCGGGATATTCTATCATAAATTGTGCCAATACCTCTTTTTGTTTCCCATTTACCTTATTTGTATTTGTTCTGGAAGCATTTTTTCATTATTTATTTGTTTTTGTACTTATATTGGGCTTTCTTGGCCTTGATGTTCAGTTTCCGTAAAAACAATTACAATTACATTTTTGAACAAATTTAGGGAAAATGTTCGAAAGATACTTTCATTCCTACTTTATTTATTATTTTACTTCGTTGTTTTCAGTTATTTCTTTTGTTTTGTACCAAAAAGCCACTGTTTGTTTGTTTTCGATGAGTTTACAAATCGAGTACAACTACGAGTAAATACGGCACGATAACGATTATCGTGATCCACGTTAACCACATTTCGATAATAAAGCACTCGATATCGAATGCGGTGATTTGACCCCAGTTCATTGCAAACAATTGCGTTTGTTATCTAGTGGTGCCGAATAATTATGTAACTATGTAAATATTTTTTCTTTATTTCTATTTTAATTATTCTGTTCTTAATTCTGGATTAACAGATTTTTTTGCTTGCTCTATCAATTTTTCACCTCTATGAATTATGTATTTTAATTTTTAATGCTCAATAAAATGCCATAGAAGTCGCCGTGGTCTAGTGGGTAGTGTGTTGGCTTATTAGACGAAAGACCCGGGTTCGTATCCCATGTCAGACATCAAAAAGAAAAATATTTCTTCGGCGACTTCCTCTCAGCAGATTTCTGGCAAAGACTCTGAGAGTAAAAATTGCCATGAAAAGCTTCTCAAAAATCTGTCGTTCGGAGTCGACTTTAAACTGTAGGTCCCGCCACTCATGTATAAAATTAACGCACACAACATAAGTGGTGTGAGAAGCTAGGTCGTAATCCTGACTGAAGGGTTGTAATGGCCAATTATGTTATGTATGTAAAATGCCATATGAACATACAACTTGTATGCATTTATACAATTTTATAGTTTTCAACATTTTTTTCACGGTTTTTCGAAGTAAATATAGTTCTTCATTTCATCTTACACGGTTTTCAGCTGACATGGATCGTATCCCCCATTTTACTATAGGAAGCGCCTCTTTTTTTTACACGGATTTCTGAGGAACGTATTTACGATGTAAAAAAGAGTTATATAATATATATAATTAGCCATTACAACCCTTCAGTCAAGATTACGACCTAGCTTCTCACACCACTTATGCGGTGTGCGTTAATTTTATACATGAGTGGCGGGACCTACAGTTTAAAGTCGACTCCGAACGACAGGGCGAGTTTTTGAATGCAAGTTTAAACTCGAGATTAAGTTAATCTCCAGTTAACTTTCGTTTCCAGTTTTTGAATTTACTTAATCTTAAGTTTAACCTTACGGTTAATCAGTTAATCTTAAGTTTAAACCACCAACGTTGCTGGTTTAAACTTAAGATTAACTATGAGAAGTAATTGACAAATTTTATTTAAAAAAATAGTTTTTAAGTGAAAAAAAGCCGAATAAGACACATTTTTAAGTGATTATGAGTTATATAAAACACAAATTGGCAATAGACAGTCGTAATTTATTTATTATTTTCCATAAATTATATTTTTCTTCAAGATCAATAGTATTCAGCTTTTGTTGGTTTGTTTCCTTCTATACAAAAGCAAATTGCTGGAAAACACTATGAAATTTTTGCATATAATTGTGGCAGCCCTACAAAGATTAAACTATCATTCAAAAACTGAAAATTAAGTTAACAAAAGATTAACTTTATCTCGAGTTTAAACTTGTATTCAAAAACTCGCCCTAAAAGATATAATTTTGATATGCAATGTGTTTTGTTTCAAAATTCCGAAAAAATGTATTATTGCATGGTATAGCAATAAAATAATAAGGGAAAAAATTATAAGTTGGCGTTTTTTCGGTAATATGAAAGTGTTTTTAGTAAGTATTCTAGTTTTCTTTATCAGTGCAAAAGAAATAGTTGTGTTTATTAATTATAATTTGAATAGTTTCTTCAGTTCTAATTATAAACTTTAATATGTCTGACAAAGATTACGCTGCAATTACCTCAGATGCGATTAATGAAAGTGAACCCTATAAAATGTTTTATAAAGAACCTATGGAAGTGGATACAGACTTCAAAATACTTGATTTATTACCTTGTCGGGAAAGACCAAGAAACTTCAACAAAATAAATTTAATACAATTATACAAAAATGTATGCCCCATTTCAACTCTTAAGTATAAAGACATAATGGAGTTACTAAGGTATATACCACCTATGCACCATGAATATTTTAACAACCTCACACATAATCAAAATGTGGAGAAATAATATGGCAAAAATGTTTTTGTTTTAAAATAAGAATAATTTTTTTTAATGAAATAGCACAAAAAATATTAATTTCTTTAATGTGAATATTCATTCTTGACATACTGTTTATTATATGTTTATTTTGTTAATTTTTTTTTGTGTGCAAAATAGAAACATAACAATAAGTATTTATTTCTTATAAAATTCTTTTATTATTATTTTAATCAAAAATTAAAAATTTCACTATATAGTACATATAATAATTTAAAAGTTTGATATAAACACTAGCTGACCCGTAGTTGTTGTAATAACTCCAAAACAAAAACTAACATACATACATGTTATATATGTACGTATGCAGTTATAAACCATCGAATAAGTCGCCTTATAGGTATCTCATAAAGACGGAGGATTGCGACGCCCATTTTTGGTGAGTTCGCCGACTCTACGAACTTATCCATCAAATTGCATTCGTCTACGATCGCTTTGTCCCTATATATTCAATTTTAAAAGTTTGCCACGCCTACTTTTTTTTACCGAATTTTTTTAACCATCTAAACCTGATAAGCTTTCGAAAAAAAGAATGGTTGAAATTCGTTCAGTAGTTTAACAGTTATAGGTATCACTTGAAGGGGGAGGGTTGTCACGCCCATGTTTGGAGTTATTGTCGATATCGACTCTACGAACTTACGCACCAAATTTTATTCGTCTACGATCAATATGTACCTAAATATTAAATTTTTACGATTTGACACGCCTTCTTAACATTTAGATCCATTTCGGATCCATTTCTTATAAAAAAAAAATTCTGAATTGATTCAGTTGAACCTATATATATAAACTGCGATTTGGTCTAATGTTCAAGTTTTTTAATACAGTAAAAGTCCGATAATCCCGCACGTTCGGGAAAAGCTCCGTTCTGGACTACCGAAAATTCTGATCGATTGCGTGGTAATTATTACAACAATTAGGTTAAAAATTAAGCTACGAACACATGTACATATGTAGATTTTAAGCTCTATTATCTTCAAAACATAATGGTAAATATTAATATTTATATGTATGTAAATACATACAAAACATGATCACTGTGCAGTTAAAACGAAAACCCTTTTTTATAAACAGTTTCAATAACGCACAAAAAGAGCAGGAATAAAAGTTATTTTTTGACTTTTCTATTTTCAAGCAGGAATTAAAGTTAATTTTGTTTTTTCAAACCAAATTTGGAAGCAATTATGATTGCAAAACTAATTTATAATAATTTTTAACATAAATTACTTTATTGTTTTAAAGAACAAATATTATGAATTCATCATGAATTAAAACAAAAATAACTTTTATTTCTGGTCGTAAAAATAAAAGTCAAAAATAACTGTTATTTTTGCTCGAAGAAATAAAAGTCAAAAAATAACTTTAATTTCTGCTCGAAAAAATAAAGGTAAAAAATAGCTTTTATTTTCTGACTTTTACGATAAAAGTTATAACAGTTACGATGAAAAAAAAAAAACAAAGTAAAAATTAATTTTAATTATTTAAAAAATGTATTCGAAGACTTCCGAGTAAGCTACGTGATAAAGATCTTTTATGATCTTACATTGAAGCATGTAAGGTCCTGGATTATAGAGTAAAATATTCATGTACTGAAGTGGTCAGCTCAGACACCTTATTAAGAACTTCTGGGACATGGAAGATAAAAAAAAATAAAATGTGGGTCGAGCATAAACGAATTTTTTTACCTTCAAATTAAAGAAGGCTGGGAGGACATGACAGAAAGTGAAATTCATACATTAATATCTTCAGTTTCACAGATGCGTTATTTTTTTGCAAAACAAATTTTGGTAATAAATGTTTTATAATAGCAATCAATGTATATTAATTCTTAATTTCTTTTTTATATTTATATGGATTTGTTATAATATTAGTTAAGTTGTGCCTCTACAAAATTTTAATGCGTTATATGTCACCTTCCTGGATGAATTCAAAATACATGCAATTTTATTAACAGTGTTTCTTCCCGAGTTTATTTTCTATTTTCGTGTAACATTTGTTTTTAGCCTTGTCGGATTATTATTTTTATTTAAACTGATTTATGAAAAAATTTTAAACTTATCTCTTTAAAACATAGTTAACTCTTTTTATAAGTTTTACCTGAAGAATAAAGAGGTCAACAAAACACATACTTTTTGCCAATATGTTTGCGCTAAGGTTTCTATAATCAGATTCTCTTTAGCCTAGTGCGCCAACACACTACTAACTAAAACAATTCAATTGTGTGTATTATAAAATGATTTCAAATGCTGAAGAATATATATCACAAATTTTATGAATAGTAAATTGTTGCTTAGAGCTAAACAATATAAATTTAATTGATCATGAAATAAACTCAAAAATTTTAGCGATTTGTGAGACGAAATCTAAACGGCGTCGTATACAATATCAAAGAAAAATATTTGTGTATGTTACATACAAAATGTTACACACATTTTTCAAATACGTCTTCTAATATAACTCCCGGCAGTATAACGATGAAAAACATAAAACCAGAAAAGGTAGGCACTAGTTTTTAGCCTCCTCGATTCACATCAGGGATAGCTGCAACCTAAAACTCTTATCTAAACCTAAAAAAGTGCTGTTTAAAAATGAGTGTTCTATCTAAAAGAGTCTTGAGAACTTGTCGTGTGACACAGTGGTAAATACATCTCATATTTTCTACTATTATGCCTATTGCTATTACTATTATTCATATTATAAGTCTACAAATGTAGCCAGGGAGTAATGCTATTTTGTGTAAAAGGACTAAATTTCATAATTTCGTAAAACAGTGAATGTATAATTGCGATTTGTTGAAGATATAAAAATTTAGCTAAGTATTTATGGTTTTCAATTTTTAGTCGGTATATATTTTTTACAGGTTTTTGTGCAGAGGCCTCGTAGAAAGCAAGGCTACCCACAAACTATTAATTAATATAATTAATTTTCATTTGTAATTTAAACATACCTTAGGTCCACAAATTTGGTTATCTCCTTCACCTCTGTTTTAACTGAATCCGCCGGCTTTTGGACTTCAACGTCTGACGCACTGATTCTTTTGTCAGGCGAATGGAAACAATTTGTTGATACCCAAATGGTTGTCGATAAAAAATTTTCTTCTCTAAGGAGTAATTTCGAATGTCTGCAGTTAGAAGCTAACCGCAGGCAAGCGCTAATTACTGAGCACCTGACTATATTGATTAACTGATAATGATGGTGAGAATGACAAACACCACCTAACGTTTTTGTCTGGGATTATGGAACTGGTTTTTAGCCCTTGGGAAATTACGCCACCGGATACTTCTTAAACAAAGTCTTTATTTTGACTCTGTGATTCGATCAATGGAAACCTTGGAAAAAAAATAAATTATAATTTTAGTGAACAATATATTCCATACATATGTCTATTGCCAACATCACTTGAAGTTTATTGTATTTCAATTACTTTATCTATATATATTTTAGTTATCTTGTGTAGCCGCACCAATTTTTTCCTTGGCAAAATGAAAAAAAAATAAAAGAGAAAAACCAGCGTAACTTCCTTCACTCGTTTCGCTTATTATATGAAAAGTAACACACACCAGCAATATTTTCCTAATTCAACCTAATACAGTATAAATGACAGAGTCAACTCTCGAAGACAACAAAAAGAAAATCACTAGATGATTTTGTCGACGGTAATAGAGTATCACACACTGCGAGAGGAAAAGAGACGATTATATATTACAAAACAATGACAAAACGATGCGAAAAAGACACCACACCGGAGAAAATTTTCTTTCAATTAATTTCTAAACTTTTTGGATTAAGTGATGTATAAACGATGAATTAAGTTCAAGAAATTTGTTTCTTTTCTATTGATAGCGTTGTGCCATAAAAAGATTTTCGTTTATAATAATATAGTATTAGCCGGATTGTTGATTAAGCAACGTGTACGCCACTTTTTTAGTTCTTACAGTAGTAATAGAGCGATTACTAAACTTATCGAATTGTTTGTCAAAATATATTAAAATGCAAGGGTTGCCAGTACAAACTGTTTTAAAGTGACACAATTTAACTTGTTAAATTGCAGTAAATGTTTTATACAAAATGGGAGACTCCTTTTATAGTTATTAATTTAATATTTGAACGTAATAATTCAATTAGTATGGATATGTTCTTTATTTAAACGTTTTTAATTGTCTTTTGTAATAGAAAAATTAGTACACTGACAGAAATATTTCTCTCCCATTAAATTTTTCCTATAAAATGACAATGAAGTGATAAAGCCATTTTCTGTAAATCGCAAGTGATTTTGAATATTATATTCGAATTTAAACAACAAAACGTTATACTGTTTTCACCAGGAACGTAACAGTTATAAAAAAATGGCGAAAAACTCTCCTTTGCATTTGGTTGTATTTAACCATTACTATAAGATATATTTATTTTTGGTCAATGTAACCAATTTGTGAGATTTATTCTCATTTTGGTTACGAATAACCGTTATAGCAACCAAAAACTTTTTTGGTTACCAATAACCATTATCACAATTATAAATGATAGATGATCTAAAACGACCAAAAAAATCTAATGGTGAAAAAGAAGGAATTTTTACCAATAAAACCAAATTTCAGTTTTGAAAAGAATGTTTATTTGTTATAAACAAATATATAAATTAAACTAATTTTTAAATTATATTCATTTGTGTAAAAAACGACTAATTAATACTAGGGATGCCAATCGGGAAATTCCGAAATCCCGGGATTTTCGAGATTCACAAATCGCGAATCCCTAGATTTTTAAAAATTTGTCCCAGGATTTATCGAAACTTTCGGGATTGTGAATTCATATGTATTTTGACCCTACAAAAGATCCTGAAGAAAAATTCTATATCACTCAACTTCGATAATAGCATCTGAAAAGAGGAAAACCCTACTTCTAAGATAAAAAGTTATTTGTTGCCATCGAAGAATGTAAAAGCCCCATAAAACGAATTAATAGAGTTACTGAATTAGATACTCAACTGTCCAAAGTAATAGATTTATTTACATCAGGAGGAATTAGATCTGTATATTTACAAACTGCATACAGTTATCTTGAAACTATTTCACCAACAAATGTTGATTGCGAGAAGCGTTTTTCATCGGACAACAAAATTCGTTCAAGCCTATCTGATCACATGTGAGATGATTTAATCCTTTTGTTGGAATCCAAATAATTTTTCTAAAATTAATGCATTTGCATATGTATGAATAAATTTTATTTTTGTTAATTTACGCTTTTTATTAGTTTTTAGCTTTCGTTTTTATATTTATTTTTAATAATATATAATTCTGATCAGCGTTCTGATATATAATTCTGATCCGTTGGAAATTTTTGAGAAGTCGCACAGAAAGGGGATTTTTGAAAAAAAAGTTGCACAAAAAGGGTATTTTGGCAGTAAAAAGGGGCAACATTTTTAAAAGAAAAGAAAATGAACTAATAAAAAAAAAACAAATTTTTATTGGATTTTGTAATAAACGGTAACAAACATATAATAAGTTTATTTTTTAATAATTTTTCCAATTTTTTATAATAGAAACAAATTTTTAGACAAAAATTAATAAGCCTAAACAAAAGTTTTAATTTTTTTTAAAATTATGGGTCTGTTTTATTTCTAGCTTTAAAATGTAATTTCAGTCAAATGTATAAACGTTAGGACATATAAATTTCAAAAATAAAAAATGAATTTTTAAATTTATTAAAATTCCATTAAAAAAAACTTTTTTTGCTAACCCACTATATAATAATAAATACAAAATTATACAAAATTGAGTATTTTGTAACAAATTAAAAAAAAAAATTAACGAAAAATATAATATATGTTAAAAGAAAAAACAGTTAAAAATTACCAATTTTGTAATAAATTAAAAGATATGAAGTTAATAAGCAACATACATTTCAAATAATTACACTTCACAGGAACTGATTCATCCGATGATGAAATAATTTCCTTTTCGGATTCTACAAGACTTTCATGATTAGAAGACGACTGATCTCTTTTGTTTTTTAACAAAAACCTAATATTTAAAGTTATTACTAGTAGTTATACAATTATAATTCCAAAACTAATTTATATTTTAGAGTAATCGAAAAAACAATGATGATGCTTTCATATATCTTACAAAGAAAATATACGAAAATTTGGTACCGTATGAAAGGTCTTTGAAAGACGCTTTAGAGTATTTAACAAACTTTTTGGTTTTTGAGTTTTTTATTGATTCACACAGACCAGAAAATTGTTAATATAGAAACCAAAGTATACTTTAGTATATAGCCTTGTCTATCGTCTAGTATATGTTCTAGTATATAGCCTAGTCTATAGTCTAGTCTATAGTCTAGTATATAGCCTAGTCTATAGTCTAGTATGTAGCCTAGTCTATAGTCTAGTCTATTATATAGCCTAGTCTATAGTCTAGTCTATAGTCTAGTCTATAGTCTAGTATATAGCCTAGTCTATAGTCTAGTATATAGTCTAGTCTATAGTCTAGTCTATAGTCTAGTCTATAGTCTAGTATATAGCCTAGTCTATAGTCTAGTCTATAGTCTAGTCTATAGTCTAGTCTATAGTCTAGTCTATAGTCTAGTCTATAATCTAGTCTATAGTCTAGTCTATAGTCTAGTATATAGCCTAGTCTATAGTCTAGTATATAGCCTAGTCTATCGTCTAATATATAGTCTAGTATATAGTCTAGTATATAGTCTAGTCTATAGCCTAGTCTATAGTCTAGTTATTAATCTAGTCTATAGTCTAGTCTATAGTCTAATCTATAGTCTAGTCTATAGTCTAATCTATAGTCCACTCTATAGTCTAATCTATAGTCCAGTCTATAGTCTAGTCTAAAATTCAAATTTAATAACAAATTTTTAATCTTGGATCATTCTACTCACTCGTCCATTTTCACATCCTTTATTCTGGGTTTTCTGCAACAACCAATTTTTAGTTTTCAATATTTTGTAATTTTTGTGCTGTTTACAAAAGACAAGCAAGTGCTCAAAGTAAATTAATAAAGTAGCGACACAACGAACGTCTGCAAAAACCACAAGCAATTTGTTTTTGTTATTTGGTTTTTGCTGTCAAAATTTGCCTGTTGATTTTGTTATATGGTTTGAGCTGTCAAAAATTTGCCTGTTGATTTTGTTATATAATTTGAGCTGTCAAAAATTTGCAGGCTTATTAATGTAAATAAAAGAAAAAATACTTTTTCTAAAAAGGGGGAAATAAGGGTCAAAAATCTTGAAAAGTAAGGCGGCACAAAAAGTGGCGGGGTCGCTGAAAAAGTGTCAAATTGCGACTTTAGTCGCTCAACGGTAACGCTGATTCTGATATAGTTGGAATTTAAATGATTTGTTAACAAAATATATTTTTTCCATTTTGATTATTAAGAGAAAATCGCGATTTTTCCCAAGAATTTTCGGGATTTTTAGATTTCGAATTTTTAAAAATTAATTTGGTTTGGCATCCCTAATTAGTATTTATGGTGCTAAGTTTTTATTGTTCAGTTTTGCGAACATAAGAGATCGCAACGTATCGTCAGACAAGTTAGATGCCTTTTACACTTAGAAATTAGTTTCCAAACAAGTCTGAGAAACTTTTTTGCATTTTTCTTTAAACTTTCTTCCGATTTTGCACGTAAAAATTAATTTCAGAAATTTTGTTTTTTTTATTGCATCGTTCTACTGTTTTCGACAGTTGAAACTTTATTTGACATTTAATTTGCCTTTTGATGATATCTACGATCTAAAAATAGTTTTTAGTAATATAATGTGAAAAATCAAATTGTCGTTTTTGGTCATTTTTCTGAAAGTTGCCGCGGCAGTCAAGGTGTTAACTTCTCTATGCGAAACAAAAAATAAAAGAAAATGTGAAATCAAATACAACTATGTATATATACGAATAAAAAACAAAGCAGGACGCCTTTTGCACTTTGAGGAGAGAGGGGAAAAAGAGCGGGGGGATTGCACAATTTCATGGACTCGGAAATTTGTTTTGTTCTTTATTCGTATATTGTATTTGATTTCACATTTTCTTTTATTTTGTGTTTCGCATAGAGAAGTTAACACCTTGACTGCCGCGGCAACTTTCAGAAAAATGGCCAAACCCGACAATTTGATTTTTCACATTATATTACTAAAAACTATTTTTAGATCGTAGATATCATCAAAAGGCAAAAATGATGTTTTAGGAGAAAAAGTGGGTAAGAGATGACTTGTACCCACAGTACCAGTCTCATTGCAGAAAAGGCTCGCTCAACGCTTATTTGAGTTGCTGAAACGTCATGAACAATATCTGCCAGTTGCTTAATGAACGGGAGCGTATATTTTTTTCCTCCTAACATTGCAAAAGGTCGACTTCGACATCAATCCTTCCCTCCCTGTAATTGTCGATTTCAATAGAGGTTTCAGCTAGTATTTGTGTATTGACGGTTTCTGTCTCATCTTCTGACGATGATTCAACTTCCAAGCTTCGTAAACTTTGACGAACAAACGATGAAGCGCTTGCATTTGACGTTTCGTCAATTAACACATTATTTTGTGTACAACGCTATATTGCTTAAGGAGGATGTATATTGTTCTGAAAATAAATAAATGCATCATTAAAGGCAAAGTTTAGTGTCGACGATCACAAATCTGCTTTAATTCATTAAATTTTGTTGCCAAGTTCTTTAAATGTAGTCTCGCTCCCTGCTTTTTAATTTAAGGAAGTATCCGCCGGAAACGTGGATCCAAAAATGTGGCAGCATTAAGAACTTCTGTGCTGACTCTTCCGCTCTTATACAATTTAAAATTCTGAATGATGCATTTGACAGAAAATACATTTCTACTTTCTCCTTTAAGAGAATTTTCTATTTCTTCAAGATTGACTACTGATTCCTCAGGATCACTTTGGGAACTATTCTTTTCATATGTAGATACATACATACATAATTGGTCATTGCAATTCTTCAGTCAGGATTATGGATGGAGTTTCTCATACTACTTATGTTGTGTGTGTTAATTTTATACATAAGTGGCGGGACCTACAGTTTTAAAGTCGACTCCGAACGACAGATTTTTGAGAAACTTTTCATGGCAATTTTATTTACTCTCAGAGTTTTTGCCAGAAATTTGCTTAGAAGAAATCGCCGAAAAAATACTTTTTGTAGTTTTATTTTGATGTCTTGCCTGGGACTCGAACCGTGGCTTTACGTCTAATAAGCCAGCACACTACCTACTAGGCCACGGCGACTTCAATATGTAGATTTTTCCAGTAAATCAACTGCCTTTAGCATGTTTCGGCCATTATCAGTAGTAATGGTACATATTTCCTTCTTTGAAATATTAAATTCACTTAAAACTTCTTCAACCTCTGCTTTCAGATTTACGGCAGTATGCGGCACACATGGCGTTAAAATTTCTACTTTCCCTTTATCTATTATTTGTGCTTTAGCTCCAAATGCGGTCGTGTCGGGTTGCTCTGTCCATTTTAAGGGATATAATTTTTTTCAATAATTTTTTTGCTATATATTTTTTTAACCTTAATACTTCTTCATTTACGAATACCATGATACTGTGCGAAGTAATGGGAGTCATATTTACCCCTTTAAATATTTGTTCCGTGAGATACTTAAAACTATTTGAATTGAATAATGACAGGGGTAGAGATTCTTGCGTGACCAACTCAAGGCATGTTTATTTTTTTTGAATATTTGACGGAAAATTTTAATTCATTGTCGTAATCACTTGTAGACTCAATATCTTCGTATTAATCAATGGCCTATTGATAAATTTCATTATGTTTAAAAACTATGTGTCTCTTTAAATTAGTTACATAATTTCCGATAAGTATCACAGCGCAGTATTTGCATGTTGATTCATTTTTCCTTTCATTACTATGGAAAAACTCACGAATTATGACGTTCCGTCTTCTACCCTTAATATTATTTTAACAATACGATTAATTTTCCAGGAAATTCAAATATTTTACATTTGTTAACAATGACATTATAAATGCAAAAGAACGACAAAATAATAAAACATCATCGAGTAAAGAAAAAATAATGTTGTGTTTTTGAAAATTCCAATTTCAATATTATAAACATGAAGAATGGAAATCCAAAAACAAAATTTATATGTATATACTAGAGGTGTGCACAAGATATATAAAATTGCACACTATTGCATTTTTCTCAAGGCCGAAAATAAATAAGTGTGAAGCAAAGATAGTGTACAAAAAACAGTTGCACTCGTAAACCATTGACAACAGTATAAAAGGGAGCTGTGTGAAGAGCACAACAAAAATAATGTACTCTTCATAAAGTCACAACGAGCATTTCTTTTTTTGCTCTCGGCAACCGAACATCTTCGTCGACGCCAGCATTGCCAGTAACTTTTTTAAATTTATTATTTCTGGGTCAAACATTTTTTTTTGAGTTTATGGCGAAAGCAAAGGATGTATACTATAATGTTTTTGTTTTATAACGCAATTTTATTTTCATTTTCCATAATAATTTTTTTTTTATTTTTTGTTTTGCCACTGCAAAATTGTTCTTAAATTATTATATTTAAATCACCCGCGCACGTAAAATCGTAACCTACTCACAACAATGAATAAGAAAGGTCCGAATGTTTTGCTCTTTGCTTGCTCGCCAGCATTGCTATTTAAACTTTTTATTTCTTGGGAACAGCGTTGTCAACTCAGTGCTTTTAGCACTGTTTTTAGTGCTTTTTAAAACTTTCGACGCGAAAAATTTTCCAGTCAGTGCCTAGTGCTTTTTTTAGTGCTTTTCTTTTCATGTCAGTGACACCAAATCAAAAATTTAAAAAAAAAATTAAGAAATTGAAAACAATTTTGGGCGAAGATACATTTTCGAAGATAAAATCATTTACATTTTATACGTGTAAAAAAATTATGTTTAATGTACGTTTACTTTCACACATGAATACTTTCATTTGCATGTAAAACTATATCGAATTAGTATATAAATTTAATTATAGACTAAAAATTAGTCTATAAACTATTCTAAACGGCTATATATTTAACTATAGACTAGATTAGACTATAGGCTTTTGTAGTAAATTGTAAATACATTTTTTAACTGATTATATAAATTGGTGATGAAGTCGCCGTAGTCTAATAGGTAGTGGGTTGGCATATTAGACGTAAAGCCAGGGTTCGAGCCCCAGGCCAGAAATCAAAACAAAACACAAAAAGTATTTCTTAGCAGATTTCTTACAAAAGCTCTGAGAGTAAAGTAAATAAAAATTGCCATGAAAAGTTTCACAAAAATCTGTCGTTCGGTCCCGTCACTGAAGTATAAAATTAATAAATACAAAAGAAGTGTTGTGAGAAACTAGGTTAACAATCCTGACTGAAGGGTTGTAATGACCAATTATGTATGTATATATAAATTGGTAATAAAATTAAAATAAATATTATAATGTTTTAGTGCTTTTTTTCAAAATTACGCGTTTTTTTAACGAGTTTGGTGCTTTTTGATAATTTATAGTTGACAACGCTGCTTGGGAAATACCTTTTGTTAAACTACTACTTTTTTCTACACTACTGATATTCGTATGGGAATTCTGTAAAAGTAACTTCAGTAGTAAAATATGCTCTTACAACACAAAGCATAGTTCCGTTACTCACAGGCAAACGAGTGCTGTTGTATACATAATAAATAAATGAGAAATGCACATTTCAGTACACTCGTAAAATCAAGATCAACAGAAAAGAGTACACTACAGTATTGCATTCGGTGAAGGGTAAGCTAGAATGTTTTGTGCACACCTCTAGTGATTACATCTGTTTAAATGTCAGAATTGCAAACGCAATAAACGCAACGAAAAAACTATACCATTTTAGTATTGCATGAACGCAATGATTTAATAAATTCAATTGTGTGTATTTTGTTGTTGGATTGCAATAAAAAGCTACGATCTTTTGCATTTGCACTTTTACAATGCCATTTGCACTGAACACCGCTTATATACAAAAAAATAAAAACAACGTACGTATAAAGAAATGTTTGCAAAGCATTTTAAATCTCAATTTTATGGAAGAAAAAAATATTCACTTTATAGAGGCTGGCGATGTTCACTTTATAGAGACTTCAATGTTAAAAATTGTGTGTTCGTTTTGTCCAGTATTCACTCTATCCAGATTCCACTGTATTTGAATTGTCTTTGTAAAAAATTACGTTTAGATTACAATCACGTAAGTTGAACAGCTGCATAGGAAACATAAGAAAAAAATTGTGATTATATTATATATTAAACCCAACGCCCTCTCTACTAGTTCTTTCAATAGGATTTTCATATTCAGAATAAGATATATCAGACGTTAACATGTAACAGATATCATATTCAACACTATTATAATTGGAAGAAAGAATGATTTGATTATCTTTCTTTATTTTTTAGCTGAATTGTTAATAGTCTCAAACTTATATTGTCATCTCATTTAAGTTTTTTCTTATTGTTACTTTGAAGTTTTTCAATTATATGATTTTAAGTTTTTGTTAGAGATTGAAATGTATCTTCTAATATATTTACCTTATCTATATTACATATTTAATTTAATATTTTTTAATTTTTTCTTTTAATATTGACCTAGTTTTTACAATATCCTTTAATAAGTTGTTAATATTTTTCATATTTATTTGTCTGTAATGATCTGCTCACGATCTGGTCACTATCTGATTATGATCAGCTCACGATCTGGTAACGATCATCTTTATATCTGATCACACTCTGATTGTAATTCATTTTGTCTTTTATTTAAAACCTATTTTATAACTGTATAAAATTACCAAATCCCTTACGATACCTTCCTTTATTCAATTCATCATCTTTATTAAGAACAAGAAATCCATATTTATTTTTCCAACATCTATTACATATATCTACAAATTGATTAAATGACATATCACAAATAACATGATCATTATATTTATACATGTATCAAGTTCATTTTGTCTTGTTTAAAAATCACATTCATGTTTACATTAACAAGTATTAAATGTTTAGGTATTTTAGTATACGTTTGTCATAAGTAAAAACAATCAATATTTTTATATCTACTCGTGCAAAAGTAATCTCTTTTCGAATTTTGTTTTCCAAAACTCACATTATCGAAAATCATTATTGAATGTGTCTTATAATGTTTGGTAAAAGTACTGTAATGTGTTTTGTGTGTGTTAGTGTCCTTATAGTACTCTTGTTTATTTGAAGAGCCTTAGAATATTAAACGGCTCTATATTATAGCAAAGTTAAGTTTCAAGACAGAATTATTTCTGATTTTATTTACAAAATATCACAGCTTATATACTATTTCTCATTCTATGTTTTCTTATAATAATCTTAAAGTATTTCTTTCCCCAACTTATTTTGTCTATGTTTTTTTTTTCTTTTTCCCTTAAATCGATTAATTGTTAATAGTTAAGTGACCTACGCTAATAGTAATATCGTGTTCATTTGTACTGCATTTCTAGTAACCCATATTAATCAACAATATTGCATACTCTGCATATTACGATTATATTTTGTGACGTCACTTTACTTTTGTTTAAAATTTAAAAGAAAAAAAAATATTATGTTTATTACATATATATTTTTTTTGTATGAAAATATTAAATTACTAAATTTTAAAGTGGATGTAGAACATTTTAACAAATATGTGATACTTAAACTAATTTCAATCTATTTATATGTATAGTCAATGGTTTATTATCTTTTAAGATTGTGATGTTTACATCTTGTGTGTTTATTACATCAAAAGGACCTATGTATTGACTTTTCTTTGCGTTTTCTTTTCTTAGAAATATTTTATCTTCTAATTTTATTTGAATATCATTAGTATTATTATGTTTAAAATGTTTTTGTCTAATTTTGTTTTCTAGTAATTTTTTGTTAGCTATTTCATGTGCATGTTTTAGTTTTATTTTTAATTCTGTAACATAATCTTCATAGTTATAAAATTGACGCATTGACACTAATCTTCCATATACAAGTTCAAATGGAGAAAATCCTGTGGATGTATGTGGTGTTGTGTTATACGCGAATGTATAGTGTGGAATCTATTCATCCCAATTGTATTGTTCCGTGAAAGAACGCATATTTTCATTTAATACTTTATGATTCCTTTCAATACTACCTAAAGTCTCATGGTGGTATGCTGTAGAAGTTACATATTTAATTTTCATAAGAGTACATATTCTAGAATACATTCGGACCTTCTGGTCTTGTAAGAGTGTTTAATATTTTTTTTCCTTTAAACGGTAGGGGTGTTAGTAATTTGCGTTGGTGGCTTAGCGTGTCTAATAATTTTATACATATTATTCCATATATATTTCTGTTTTAATTGAATGACTGTTCTACGTACTCCCGCGTGACCGCCATATGGAGTTTCATGATATTTTTTTATAATTTCTTCTTGTCTATCCTTTTCCAGTATCCTCTCTGGTTGTTTAAATAATATAATTTCTATAGATTTCTGCATATATTTATCTCTATTTTGCATGCTATTATATATTTTAATTAATTTTTCTTCACGTATGAGTTTGAAAATCGTATCATCTTTTGCTAGCGTTATTGTAAATATTTGGTTATCCCGTAAAATCTTAGTTAACTTCTGCAAGACTGAACCTAAATTCGAGTATGCATTTTCATTACCAGATACTATTACGCGACTTCCAAAAATTTCAACTTTTAGCATTTTGGTTTATAACAAATTTTAATTTTGGGTAGCCTTTAATTTGTGGAAATGAAATACTATTCCACATTAAGAGGTTATTAGTCTTTTCTCATTACTGTATTGTCTTCATTTATTTTCTTTTCAATTAATTTTTCTAGTCATTACGTTTATTGATTTTGGTATCATTTCTTTTAAGTCATTCGAATCTATTTTGATTCTTGATAATGCATCGTCTTTAGTATTTATTTTTCCTTGTTTGTATATGATCTCGAAATCGTAATCCATGAGATCTAATCTAATTCTAGTTAGTCTTGATGAAGGGTTTTTGCGGGTAAATAACGATACTAGTGGTCTATGATCACTCACTACTTTGAACTTCCTACCGTATAAGTATGGTCTAAAATGATTAATTCCCCAATGAATGACTAGGAGATCTTTTTCTCTTACGGGCTTGTTAATTTAATGTTTATTAAGTGAACGACTCGCATATGAAATTGGTAAATCACTATTTATTTCACCTTGTGAAAGTACTGCTCCCAAGGCGTAATCTGATGCGTCAGTAGTGAGAATAAATTCTTTTTTAAAGTCTGGATATTGTAATATTGGTGGGTTTGAAACTATTGTTTTTAACATTTCAAAAGATTTTCTGACCAGCAAAATTTTTGATTTTTCTTTAATAATTCATTGTGTGGTTTAGCTATTTGAGCAACAATTTTTACAAAACGTCTGTAATAATTACAGAAAGCTACAAATCTTCTTGTATCATCTGCTTTCTTCGGAATTGGATAATTTTCAAGCGTTTTACATTTATTAGGGTCGGTCATTATTCCTTTATCTGTAATGAGATGGCCTAAATAAACTACTTCTGGTTTCAAAAAATTGCATTTATTTGGATTTGATTTAAGGTTGTAGGTTTTTAGTCTTTGAAAAACTTTTCCTAAATTTTCATTGTGGTGTTGTAAAGAACATCGAAAAACAATTATATCATCTACGTATATAAATGCTTTAAAATCTAAACCTGTTAATGCTATCGTCAACATTCTTTGAAAACTCTTAGATGATATTTTCAAATAATGTCCATTATTTGTAGAGAATTCTGTAAGTGGCCTAGATGTGGGTTCTAATTCTGTTTGATGAAAAGAAGTTGTCATGTCTAATTTTGAAAAATATTTTGCTCTTCCTATTTTGTCAAATACTTCGTCTAACTAAGGTAATAGGAATCTGTCATTGATTAATTTTTCATTTAATTGACGATAATCGACAACTAGTTTTCTTTGGGACCAAGAGTAAAGCAGAATTATAAGGACTAACGGATGGTTCAACTAAATCTTCTTTTATCAATTTATGAACTTGTGTTTTGATTTCTTTCTGCTGTGACTATGGTAGTCTATAATTTCGTGTGTAAACTGGGGTATTGTCTACAGTTTGCAGTTTTTGTTGATAGAAGTTATTTGCTGTTAAATGATCTCCTTCCAAATGAAAAAGACATATTTTCTCTATGGTTTGTCTTGCATTAATGTCGACTGTGTCTATACTTAGTAATTTTCTTAATTTTTCCCATCTATTTAATTGTTTATCATTAGCAATTTCTTTTTTATTATATAGAATGTTGTAATGTGATAAGCGTTTGATCTGTAAATCTAATTGTGATATTGTAACCTCTTCGTCTAAAGTATCCAAAATTCTAATGTGCTTTGTCCCATGTTTTGGAATTATGGTATTAATAAAAATATTGCTACTGATTTGTTTTGCGCATACTACGCTGTCTTCTTCAATATGCAAGTTTACTGCTTGTACCATTTCAGTTATCGGTGGTATTGTGAACTTATTTATATTTGCTCTCATTGGTAGAACGTATTCAATTTCATTTATTATGATAGCTAGTGAGTATATTTTTGCCAAATATTTAATAAAAAATCTCTGCCAAGAATACCATCTGTTGCTATTGGGAATTCTGTATTCTCTATTTGATATTCGTGGCTTATTGTATCTTCCGGAAAGACCAATTTTAGTATTTAAGTACCCATAGTTTGAATTGTTTTTTTTCTATTCCTGTAATTTTGCAAGCATTGTATTTTTTAATTTCTTTATTTCTTACAAAATTTTCTTTACATATAGAAATCTTATGAAAAATCCTTCATCAGTTTTGAATGTAATAAATGTGGTGCGTCCGAATGTGAACTATAAGTTTTTAAGGTATATTGTTTTAATTCCCCTACATCTTCGTTAAAATTTAGTCTTGAGGATTGCAGGGGTTTTCTTCGTTTCCCTGTTCCTGAGTAACATATAATCTTCTTTGGTTTCTACTCTCTTTGTTCCAAAAACTATTTCTTCTCTGATTGTTGTGGTTATAATTGGTATTCCTTGAGTAGTTGTTCCCTTGATATTTGTTAATATTTCTATTGTGATAACCTTGATTGGTATTACCTGCTCTACTGTTGTAGGAATTAAAATTGTTTTGGCTCAGTTGTCTTTTGGTGTTAAAATGTTTTTTATGTCTATTGTAATGTATCGAACTGGATGATGATTTTACTTCCACCGCTATCGGAATTGCCTCATTCAAACTCTTAGGTCTGGCAGTCGAAACTGTTGCCCTATGTGGTTCGTTTAAACCATTTTTGAAAGTACTCAATGCTACTTGATCATTCATCTTAACGATTGTTTCCCTGTTTTGGGAACCTAATTCGGAGATTTGTAGTTCATTTAAACATGCTACAAGTGACTCAATTTTGTTAGCAAAATCTATAACCGAATTATTTCCTTGTACTTGCTTAGCCAATTCGGGGTGTATTGAAGACAGTGACTTTTTAGATGTAAATGCCTTTCTAAGGATGTTTTGAAAGTTTTAGGTGTTTCTTCCGATATCAATTTATTTCTTACTTTGTCCGCTAATTTAGTGTTTCTGCATAGAATTCGATTATGCCTATAAAGTTATTGAGCTGGTTGAGATCACCACTGAACTCAGGAATTATTTTAGATGCGTCCAATATGCCAAATGATGCCATTTTCTATTTTACAAAAAAAGTTTTAAGTTTTAAATATCTTGTAAAGATTTATGCACATAACCCTGTGTGTAAGTCCTATTCGGATTCTTTTTTAAATTTTTATAAATATTTATTAGTTTTTCCATTCATTATGTTATACATTTGTAATACTATTACTAATTTTAATTGCCTTCTTCCTAATATAGTCTTTATAATATTCATGTATTTTTCCTAATACCAAAATAATGAGAAGCAAGAGAATTATTTGTTGTAAGTGATCCTGTGTAACAGTTAGGACACCTCTATTGTTTTCATTAACTATGATGGCTTCCTTTGAAAACCATCCACCCATTTTGATATATATATAATATATAAATATAATTTTAAATCAATTTTATATTATAGTAATAATGTTTAATAATGAAAGATATAATTTGATCTAAGGTAATGGCATTCATACATAAAGTTTGATTTTTTATAACAAGATCATTATCAAGGATCAAGGTTAAATAGCAGGATCATCAGGATTGGTAAGATTTGTTTAGCAGGATAAGTTAAAACGTACATAATTTGCCGAGATAATTTGGTAATTTAATAATAATTGGTAATTGTTACGGCTGTAACTAAAATCTCTTGAAGAAAGGAGGTTTGCTTTAAACAGTATCTCTCGAGATTGAATCGTACCATTTATTTCTAGAGGAATTAAAAACATTATGCAAATTACATTACATTTAATTTAACTTACTTACCGCAGTTTTGCACCTCCTTCTTCCACAATAGACAGGCTTCGATTAAATAAATAAATTTAACTTACAACTTACAACACAAATAAGAATTTAAAAGGAGAGTGGAAAAAGGCGGTTTACAAATAGACGCCAAATAAAATTACAAAACAATAACTCACAATAACAAAACCAGCTGTTTATGTGAAACTTATTAGGGCGCTCCGTAACACCCCCACCCCCGTGGAGCGATCAGCTTCACCATCATCTAAATCGAGAACAGCTAACTTCGAAACAGCTCGTTGTAACTCTCCACTTGAGGTTTTCACATCTGCTTTCCGAACAACTCCATCAGCTCCAGTTGTGCAAACGCATGACCAAACCTCGCCGCCATTGATTTCTTGGAATATTAGGATCGCATATAAACACAACATCCCCTTCTTTTATTGGCCTTGTAGGTTCGCACCACTTAACTCTTCTTGTTAGAGTCGGCAAATATTCTAACACCCATCTTTTCCAAAATCTACTCTTAAACATCTTACGCCATTGCTTCTTCAGTTTTAATATTTTATCATCTGGAATCTTTACTGGAGAAGTCTGAGCTATATTAGGCTCTTCTAGAAGGAAATAGTTTGGTGTGAGTGGTTCTTCATCATGTGAACTGATGGGCAAACGAGTCAACGGTCTTGAATTTATTATATTTTCAGCTTCGATGAGTAGGGACTGCAATACGTGTTCTTTCGGGGATTCATTTTTTAGTGTTTGAAGTAAAACCCGTTTGACACATTACACCATTCTTTCCCGCACTCCGCCCTCGGAGGGGTTTGCTGGACAATTAAATACCCACCTGAACAGTAAATGCTGAATTCTTTCGGCTTCAAAAACTTCTTCAAAGCGTTTAGCCTCTTCGTTGACACCCACAAAGTTTTTCCCATTGTCGGAACGAATTCTAACTGGAACTCCTCGACGGTTCATAAAATTTTTCAAGGCGATGATACAAGAATCCGTTGATAAATCATATGCTATTTCAAGATGAATAGCGCGTATAGTTAGGCAAATGAACAGAGCTACCCCTCTCTTTTCAGTTCTTCGATCAATACTTACATTTAACGGCCCAAAGAAGCCAAGACCAATGTATTTAAATGGAGTAATATAAGGCTCAAGTCGACCTGCAGGTAGTGGTCCCATGACTGGAGTAACAGGAATGGCATTGTATTTTCTGCAGACAAAACATTTACTAACAATGCATCTCAATAGGCTCCTTAAGCGAGGAATCCAAATTTTTCTCCTTATTTCACAAATCTTGGCTTCATGATTCTGATGTTTCATTTCACTGTGATAATTCATTACGACAATCTTAGTGAAGTAATGGTCTTTATGTAATAGCCTGCTAGCCGCATCGATTCTTCTATACACCCTAAGTTAACCATCTTCGTCGATATATGGCAGCAATTTAAATAAATTACTGGCTTTTGTGACTGGCTGTCCCTTCTTGATACTCTTAATATCCTCAGAAAATGTTTCCTCTTGAACCACTCGGCACAAAATTTTTTCGGCATCTTCTAAATTTGTGACTATTATTCCTTGCCGATCTAAATCACTGTACCTCTTACGGCATAAATTAATAAATCGAAGCATGTATGCGATCGTTCGGCTATAAGAAGAGAAACGTTTAAAATTTATAAAATCATTTCTTCTTCATCATGATCCTCAGGAGGAGGAGTAATATCGTGATTCAGCCATTCATCTTCATGTTGTTTTAAAAACTTAGGTGCATTTAACTATCGGCTTGATTTAGGAAAATCGATATTATCGTAGCATCTAGTGGCATCGTCGGCTACATTGTCTCTAGTAGAGATCCATCTCCAATTTTCTATATTAGTTGACGTTAATATTTCAGCGATTCTGTACGCTACATAAGGCTTGTAATTCCTATGTCTACTTGAGATCCATTTCAAAACGGTTTTTGAGTCACTTCACAAAGTAATTAGGCTTGGCACTACTTTGTGTTCGCTAAGCACATTTTGTTTTAACTTAGTTCCCAGAACGGCCCCCTGTAATTCAAAGCGAGGTATTGATACTTTATTTAGAGGGGCACATTTAGTCTTTGAGCATATAAAACTAACTCCAATACAACCATCGACCGAAATAAATCTCCAATAAGCCACGGCTGCAAAGGCTTCCTCACTAGCATCTACAAATATGTGCAACTGGATTTCATATGTCTTTCCTTGGGGAAAATAAAATCGTGGTAAACGAAAATTAAAAATGTTTTTAGTTGTTTACGCCACTTCTCCCCTGATATATTGATGTCGTCAGGAATCGGTTCATCCCATCGGATGGCACGTCTCCATGTATTTCGTAGTATTACTTTAGCCCCTACAATATAATGACTTAAAAATCCCAATGGATCAAATGTCGACATGATAACACTTAATATTTGGCGTTTTGTTGGCTTCTCATTACCGGAAATAATGTCCTGCCTAACCTTTTTAAATTTCATATCAAACATAGAACTGTCTGAGACAGATTCTCAATAGAGACCTTAAACTTTCTCTACGCCCTCATTGGCTGGAATTACTTTGAGTGATAAATTTCCATCTAGCGCCTGGATAACCAGTAAGTAAAGCCTCTTAAATTAAATCCTCCGTCCTTATGAATTTTCTTCACTTGTAGTGATACTTCAATGGATAACAAGGTGAGCAGGTGGCTCTAAATGTCATTACCATCATTTCGTACTCATCAGGTGCAGAATTATAATCACAGCTTCTCCATAAAAACCGTTGAGATATTCTGTCAGTTGGTTGCATCATTACTTGATGAAACATTTCGCAAATATCTGCAGTAACAGCAATTTTTCCAGATCGAAAACTGTAAAGTGTAGTTTGTAGTGACGAAATATACTGAGGTGCTTTTAATAAATTGTCGTTCAAAGAAATTCCATTTACCTTGGCAGCGGCATCAAAAACGAATAGCTATTTTCTTTTCTCCTTGTTATGGTTTTTAACTCCAAAATGAGGTAAGTACCATTTTTTATCTGATGTCATGTGGGTATCTTCTAGTGGCAATTTACGAACGTATCGCTTTTCGATATAACTATTTATTACCCCACTATAGACAACATAAAGGCTTTCATCACGTCGCAACTTTTTCTCTAAACTTTCAAGACGGTTTATGCCATCGAGTAACTATCTGGGAGATTTACTAGATCCTTTTTCCATAAAAGACCCGTTTGGAAATGTTTGCCAACACGCTTTGTTGATTCATGTAATATTCTATTTACTTTAATGTCATCTTCAATCTGAATTGGAGGAGCGGTTCGTACACCCATATTTTCAATATTAAAATAATAAAAAAATTTAAATAAAAATTTAAATTCGATACGGCATACACATTTTTTAGGAGATGAGTTTTGTCCTTTCCGGTACCTCTTAATCGTATGTTGAACGTAAACGAAGGCTCCCTCGCTGAGCAGCCACCCAACCATTGGAGATTCAAATTGTTACTTTTCCCTCGAACACCTATATATTCTGCGATTTCCTTATCTAGCATAGTTATGGAGGAACCGTCATCAAATAGAGCATAAGTATCTACACTGCGATTTTCACCATATAGGGTAACTGGCAGTACACGAAACAACAGTTTTTTATTACTATGGAAACAGCTTAAAACGTCATGGCTAGGCTCACTACTATTATTGTGATTAGACTGTGCTGGCATCATGAAGTAGTTTATTGTGTTTACGTTGGCAGTCATCTACTGAGCATACTCTCTTTCTACGACACTCGCGGGTCGAATGTCCTATATTTAGGCAAGAGAAACACGCAAGAATTTTTTCACCATAGTCCAACGTTCATCCACTTTAAGATTTAAAAATTTGTGGCAGTCGTATATTTTATGGTTTCCTTTGAATACAGCACATAGTTGAACCTTTTCTATTGCATGTAGCACTTTGGTTCATTGTTAACATCTTGCACTATACATATTAAGTTTGCCACTTCACTTAACCAGTCACTAAAATGTTCAATTGTTGGATGTGTGTTAATATTTACTGCGGTTTTAGCCCATTCCAGTCTCTTACATGGGGAGTTTTGAAATAATCTCCTCTAAAAGCGTTGGATTATATAAGTGTTGTTGACCATTCACAGATTTAAGAAACACTGCTAAGTTTTTCACTTTAGTCGAAAATGCCACTAATTTAGGTAAATTGTTTTCATTAATATAGGGTAATTCTTTCACTTTTTTCAACTGGCTGTGAATCAATTGCTCAAGTCTTCCAAAACGGAATTTTAGTTGATCAATAACCACATTAACATTGTCAGGGTGAGTAAGGAGCGACTTCACAATTTCTTTAGCTTCTCCCTTTAAACATTTTTGAAGCCTTTGGTTATTCTCAAAGTTATTGTATCCGTTTGCTGCTGTTTTGCGAAAAACAAAACAAAATGTTGCATTTGTTTTTGCCAATCTGTCGAGAGGACGTTGTCTCTACTTGATGTTGAAGGTTGCGTACTTATTTGGCTTGCTTCATTTGTAGGCTCTGGTGCCTTAGAAGCACTAGGGGTACATCTTTGTTGGTTGGAACTGGCTTTTTTACTTATAATGTTCGGGGCGTCAGTGCTGGCGGCAGAAGCACTAATATTAGCCTGGCCGGCTGGTCTGGATGCTGGCTGCATCTTCTCTTGTCCAAGTTGTTCAGATATGGCTGTATCTGCACTGGTTGAACTTCTTAAAAGTGGTGGGCTGCGAACTACTAGAGGAGGCATTTATTCCAACAAAGTTTACTTGCAGATTTACTGTAAATGGCAGCTCTTGTAATTCTTCGTTTTTTTTTTTTACAAGGGATGCAATAAATCTGCGAAATAAAAATGTTACGGCTGTAACTAAAATCTCTTGGAGAGGAGGTTTGCTTTAAACAGTATCTCTCGAGATTGAATCGTACCGTTTATTTCTAGAGGAATTAAAAACTTTATGCAAATTACATTACAATTAATTTAACTTACTTACCGCAGTTTTCCACCTCCTTCTTCCACAATAGACAGGCTTCGATTAAATAAATAAATTTAACATACAACTTACAACACAAATAAGAATTTAAAAGGAGAGTGGAAAAAGGCGGTTTACAAGTAGGCGTCAAATAATATTACAAAACAATAATTCACAATAACAAAACCAGCTGTTCATGTGGAACTTATTAGGGCGCTCCATAACAGTAATATTTGTTTAATTTCTATTAGATATGGTTCTATTTTGTCTGGTAACTTTTTACATTTGTTAACTTTAATTTTGCAATACGTTTATTATTATTTTTTTATAAAAATTAAGTTTATAAGGATCGAGTGGGCAGGATCCCCATGTAATATGTTTTGTGTGTGTTAGTGTCTCTATAGTATTCTTGTTTATTTGAAGAGTCTTAGAATATTAGACGGCTCTATATTATGGCAAAGTTAATGCCCGAAGTTGCTGAGAAATAAAACAACTCATTTCAAGTCAGTATTATTTCTAATTTTATTTACAAAATCTCATAGCTTATATACTATTCCTTATTCTATGTTTTCTTACAATAATCGTAAACTATTTCTTTCCCCAACTTATTTAGTCTATGTTTTATTTTTCTTTTCCTCTTAAATCTATTAATTGTTAATAGTTAAGTGACCTACGCTAATATTAATATCGTGCTGTACTGCATTTCTAGTGACCCATATTAATCAACACAAGCCACTTGATATTGCATACTCTGCATATTACGATTATATTTTATGAAGTCACTTTACTTTTGTTTACAATTTAATTTTGGTTATTTTATTCATTCTATATGTTGGTGAATGCATACATTACAGTATGGTATGTAAAGTTTTAACTTTCTATTCGCTTTTATTTCTGTTAAATTTATATATTTTTCCTTATTTTTGATTTTAACGTTAATTCAAATTATGTTAAAAGAAAAACCTTGAAATTCTGATTAAGTTTCAAGTTTTGCTATAGTTTTTCTTTTCATTAAATTCTTTTGCTTTAAATATTTAACCACAACCTTGAACCACTTTCAAGTTTATTTGCATTGAATTTGGCAGAAGTTTCATGTTTCCTGGAATTTCTTAAACGCGTAACAAAATGCATAAATACAAAGTAGAGGTGTGCCAAAGCAAAGGATATATACTATAATGTTTTTGTTTTTTAACGCAACTTTATTTCCATTTTCCAAAAATATAGTAGTGTCCAAATAACAATTTGGACAATAATTTTATTTTAATTTATAATAATGAATTTTAAACTGTTACAGATAAAGTACTATTAATGAATTTCAAACCTTTTCAATTTCGTAAATGAATTAAAAAAAAACATTTGCAATTACCAATACTAGTTTTTAAGTTCGAAAAGTATCTATAACTATATAGATAATTTATATCTGTATATATAGATTTACAGATATAAATTTTGAATTTTCCTAAAGGATGAAATAATATTTTGTAATCACTTCTTTTTTTGCAATTGAATTAATCACATCAACTATCCTTTTGCGCTTGCACTATTAACATTAATTTATTTTCTGTGTCATCATCATTGTAAAATACCAAATAAAAAAAATATTAAACTGAATATATTACATCAACAAATCCTTTCCATTATCTACAAACATAAACCTTAAGGTAAGATTTCCCATATTTTACTCTTATTAACAGAAAAAGAATCTCACTAATTCTTTGTTTTATCTCACTTATTTAACCCTAATTATAATTACATCGGGTAATTATAATCGCAACTCTCTCTGGAAGATTGGTACACTTGCTTCCAACCCCTATTTACCAACCTTCCATAGGATAGTTAGCTTAAAATAACACTCGTTATTTCAGTAGAGTAATTATAAAAAAGTAATAAAAATAATAAAACCAATAACATTCATACAAAACAGACTATTTTTGTAATTATTAATCTTTTTTTATAAATCACCCTCGCACGTAAAATCGTAACCTACTCACAACAATGAATAAGAAAGGTCCGAATGTTTTGCTCTCTGTTTGCATGCCAGCATTGCCATTTAAACTTTTTATTTCTTGGGAAATACATTTTCTTAAACTACTACTTTTTTTTACACTACTGATATTCGTACAGCAATACTGAATATGTAACTTCAGTAGTAAAATATGCTCTTACAACACTAAGCATAGTTCCGTTTCTTCACACGCAAACGAGTGCTGTTGTATACATTGAATAAATGAGAAATGCACATTTCAGTGCACTCGTAAAATCAAGATCAACAGAAAAGAATATACTATTCCATTCAGTGAAGGGTAAGCTAATAGAATGTCTTGTGCACACCTCTAGTACAAAGCATATTTACATATGCTATTAATATATACTGAAACAAATTAGGGTGGTTAATTTGTTTTTAAATCTCTTTTAGATCTCCCTTGAGAGCAGAGATCTATCGGAGATGTGGATTATAATCACTTACAAGTAATTATAATCATTGGGTTGCGTCATTTGGGAAGAGAAAAGCGGAGAAAGAATTAGAACTAAATCTATTTCTTAAAAGAATTAAGAGGAAGGGTTGAGAGTCTTACCCTATTTTTCAGCTACGAATTAAAACTTTTTGTTTTAGTTTTGTTTCAATTATAAATTCGCATTATATTTACACAATTTGTAAGTTGGTTTGATGATTATTTTTCAATAGGTTTAATTTCATGTAAGTAAATATAAATTTATGGGATATAATTCGTTTTCTTTATTTTTTAGTATAGGTTATTTTATTCTTTTATGTAGGTACAATTTTCAGGTAAGTTTAATTTTATTTCAATTGATTTCTTTTATTTAATTTAGGTAAGTATACATTTTTTGGTAAATATAATGTTAAATTCACTTTGTATTTTTTCTTTAGGTAAATTAATTGAAATTCAATTTATTTCGGTTTAATTATTAATATTATTTATATTTCATTTGCACTGTATGTATTTTACACCTTTTCACGCACTGTAAGTTGGTGAAGTTCTTGAAAGTAAGAAGAGAAGTGAAGTTTTCATGATTTAGTTTCTCTTATTACACTTCTGTTTTACTTAACAGCCATGTTAACGGCACATTTGGAGACATTCCAATTGTGTGCAAAGAAAAGGTGGAGACATTCTCTTAATAGATGCTGCTGGAAGGGTGGAGGCATTCCTTTAGATGATGGAAGCTCTGTTAGTTTTATTTTTTTTTGCTATTTTTGGTGGATCGAGATTATCTGCTAATACCCTATAGGGTATGGTTTGTTCAAACCTTGTTTGAACAAATACATTTGAAATTTGTTGCAAAAGGTGGATTCAATTATAAATTTTAAACGGGTAGAAAATTTTGAAAATTTTATTGTTAATATTATATAATTTGATTCCTTGTTAGAATCATAATCACAAATATAATTATTACAAGCTACTGAATATCTGTTAGAATATTGAACAGTACCTACCCTGATACCTCAAAGAACAAAATTGTATATATTAATATCAGTTAAAGACTAATTCTATTTCTTCCTGTAATTTTTTATTTGTTTTTATTTCTTTTGGATTTATACATTTTTCCTTATTTTTGCTTTTAACGTTAATTCAAATTATGATAAAAGAAAAACCTTGAAATTCTGATAAAGTTTCAAGTTTTGTTATATTTTTATTTTCTTTAAATTCTTTTACTTTAAATATTTAGCAACAACCTAGAACCACTTTTAAGTTTATTAGCATTGAATTTGTCTAAGGTTTCACGTTTCCTGGAATTTTTTACAGTGTAAATAAATATGGTTATGCTATGTTCACGCTGACCACCCTAGTTTTAAGTCTTAAATATTAGTTTAGTTTAATGGTGTTTTCTTTTCTATAAAGAAAATATCACCCTCTTACAAGGTGCAATAAACAAATTTTTGACCAACCTTTCGTATTGTCATTTTTTATTTGAGAAGAACACAAACATTTAAAAAGGGTATGCCCTGCGTTTGCCACGGCGGCTGTTGACTATGTATGTAATCAGCGTTGCCGTTGTGGTTATTTTTAACCAAATTTGGTTATTTTGTTTTCTAATGTGTAAATGTGTATTTTTTCTTCATTTTGGTTATTTTTTATTCTCGTTAATACAACAATCATACATACATAATTGGCCTTTACAACCCTTCAGTCAGGATTACGACCTAGCTTCTCACACCACTTATGTTGTGTGCGTTAATTTTATACATGAGCGGCGGGACCTACAGTTTAAAGTCGACTCCGAACGACAGATTTTTGAGAAGCTTTTCATGGCAATTTTTACTCTCAGAGTCTTTGCCAGAAATCTGCTGAGAGGAAGTCGCCGAAGAAATATGTTTTCGTTTTGATGTCTGAACCTGGGATTCGAACCCGGGCCTTTTGTCTAATAAGCCAACACACTACCCACTAGACCACGGCGACTTCAACAACAATCACTTTTTTTAATATTATTTGAAAATTTCCATTACAAGCTTTGTAATCGTTAGCAAAGCGTTTTATATTTTTAAGCATTTTTACTACGTTCCACAGTGTTCGATTTTTAAATCTAGCTGGCCAAAACCCCAAAAATTAACTTTAAAAAAGGAAAAAAATTCCATTCAGGTTTTAAAATAGACTATCTAGTTAAGATATTTCTTTATTCATTTTAGTTGAAATCTTACATTGTAAGCTTGTAACGGTCACATGAAAGATGGGTAATATATACTTAAGAAAAATAATTAATTTCGCTCGAAAATAAGTTGAACTTTGAACGTGAATAAAAATTTTTCTATATTATATTTATAAAAAATTCTTTTTTTTAATGAAAATAGAGTTCCTTCGAAACTTAAAGCTGCTATTTTGTATATATTTGAGTGAAGACAATTTTAGATATTGATAGATATATTAGGGAAGCTCTTAAAAAAAACATTAAATCAAAAGCAAAAATTCCTAGATTAATACTTTTTTCTGTTATCAGCTGGGGTCAAACTTTTGATAGTTTTGTATACTTGGGATACTCCTTTAAAAGAAACCAAAAAAAATTTTTGCCCGAATCTGCCTCTGCCGAACAAAGTTTTCAAAGCAATTATACACCATCCTCCGACGTGGAACAAAATTTAATAAAATTGTTTGCAAGTTATTTCTTAAGAGTTTATGTTTTGAATAAGAAGCTTTATTTTGATCGTGGGCTTACGTGATCATGTATAATTAATTATTCATCTGTAGAAATTAACCGTTATTTTGTAGATTTTTTTCTTTTAAATATTGTTGTTGGCAAAAAGAATGCAATATATTTTTTATTTTGGTGTTCTGTTTTGTGTAAATTAAACTCAATTAAAAACTGTAAACAAAAACTTTTTAGTGGGTCTACTGATTATTTATTTTTTTATCGTGATGAATATTTCCCGGATGGAACTTTTCGACATATGGATATCCAGTGTCAAAAATGAACGTGTTGATCGTTTGGTGGACTTTATTTCATCAAATTTTGTTAGCAGCTCAGCAACAAAGATTCAATTTGATAAATTAAAATCTTTTAGTATGAATATGTGCAGCGAGTTTCAGAAAAGATGGACAAAGTCTTAGAGAACAAAACCCCGATTCCTACATGATAATAACGATTGGCTAGCAGTTTTAATAGATTATTGCCATTTTACAATAAATACTACAAAAGAAGATTATAAGGTGGGCAGGCCAAAAAAGGAATTTGAAGATTGTAGCCAAAGAAGCAAGAGAAGAAAAGTAAAAGAATTGACTAATTCAGTAGGTACCGAGCAAATGATGATGGCGATTAAAACACACATGCATTCATCTGGAAAACGCTGTTCAGCAGAATTGGTAAAAGAGTTAGCTTTATCTTCGCCAGAAAGGGGAAAAGCCATAAAGAAATTAAGGTCAAAAACTGAGATAACAAATGGTCTTTCAGCGGATGAAGCTTTGGCTTTGATTTTGGATTTAGATTTATCCTCAAACAAGTATCGTATGTTAAAACAACATACAAAGATTTATAATCGATCCTTATACCCTTCCTATGAATTAGTTAAGCGGTCAAAAGAACTTTGCTACCCAAAAAAAATTACAGTAACAGAGTCTTATGCAGAAACTAATTTGCAGTCGCTAATAGACCACACGATTTTAAGATTATATTCTGCTTACAGTGATATTATAAAAAATCACTTGAGTACATATACAGAAATAATTGCTTTATTCTAGTGGGGATGTGATGGATCGAATCAAAGTCTTTATAAGCAAAAATGGCTGCAAGAAGGTAGTAGTGATGAAAACTTGTTTAGTATTTCTCTTGTACTAGTACAAATATATTTAATTAATAAAAGTGATGAGAAAATTATATTTTATGAAAATAAAACGCCAAACTCCCCACGCTATTGTCGCCCTATAAAATTAATCTATGCAAAAGAAACAAAGGATTTGATACAAAGCGAAGTAGAAGGTATTAAAGACCAAATAGCAAAACTAATTCCTACTGCAGTCAATATTGTTGTTAACAATAATCAACATACTGTTAATATAAAACCGAAATTAATATTATGTATGATTGATGGAAAAGTTTGCTCTGCTTTATCAAATTACAATTCGTCACAAATATGTTATGTTTGCGGAGCTAAGCCTTCGGAAATGAATAACTCTTCAGCTCTGAAACAAAAAACCGTAGATCCCGGAGTTTTGGAATTTGGCTTGTCGCCTCTACATTCGTGGATAAGATTCATGGAATGTTTATTACACATAGCTTACAGGATGGAAATAAAAATGTGGCAAGTTAGAGGTGAAGACAACAAAACTAGAGTTCAACAAAGAAAAAATTTTATTCAAAATGAATTTAGATCCAAAATGGGATGATTGATAGACATGCCTAAACAGCCATCCGGAAATACAAATGACGGAAATACAGCCAGACGATTTTTCAGAAATGCAGAATTAGCTGCTCAAGTAACTGGTATAAGCTTAGAACTTATTAAACGTTTTCATGTGATATTAGAATGCTTAGCATCTGGATATATTATAAATGTAGAAGAATTTGAAAATTATACATTAGAAACAAGAAATCTTTATTTAAATCTCTATCCCTGGTATTACATGCCTGTCAGTGTGCACAAAGTTCTTTGGCATGGCAAAGCTATAATTGAACATTGCATCCTTCCTATTGGCCAATTATCTGAAGAAGCTCAAGAATCGAGGAATAAAGATAACAGACGTTATAGACTGCAGTTTACGCGGAAAATTTCACGGGAAGAGACTAATGCGGATTTAATAAAAAGGTTATTAATATCTTCTGATCCTTACATTTGCAGCTTGAGGAAAACTCCCCCAGTTAAAAAACGAAATTTAACGCCAGATGTATTAAAACTACTAAAAAGTACCTATTATAATATACAAGAGTCTGATAGTGAAAATGATAGTGATATAGATGCTAATTCTTCATAATTTTGTTTTTTTTTGCTTAACCTTTTTTATAATTATAAATTAAAGAAATTTGAATTCTATAATTTAAACCTATTTAAAATGAAATATAATTGCAAAAAAAAAATATTTGTAAATTTTTAGACTTTTTCTTTATTTCTCATAATTGGGTAATTAAAAGTGGGCGTGCCGTTGGGCGGATTTGTCTAATTTTTTGTCCAATTCTTCTTTAGTATGTAAGAAATCACTATGCCAAAAATCACTTTTTTACGATTGTTAGTTCTTGAGTTATTAATTTTGGCCACCTAAAATTGAAAATCGAACACTGTGCGTTCAATTGAAATTTTAAGAAAAATTTTAATACAAATAAATAACAACCTTAATTTATTATTTCGATGGCTAAATATAAAAAAGACTTAACTCGATTTTTTGTTACTTTAAGGAGAAACGAAAACCTTAATAAAATCTGTAATACTGTAGATACAACAAAAAACAGCAACACATTCTACTTCGAAGATAGACCTATATTTCGTTGATATCTTTGAAAAGAAAAATTAAGTTAGTCCTTTTTAAATCTGTGTTGAAAGTAATATATGTATATGATAATAATTTAGGTTTAAATAATAAACGGTAATAATTCATGAAATTAAGAAGACTAGGTCAAAAGTTAGTTATAAACAATTAGTTCTTATAAGACAAATTATCTTAAAAAAGATGACAATATGCAGGTAAAAACCTTTTAAGTCCTGTTGGTTGTCCCATTTCTTTTTCGTGATATATCTTTAATCGCCGACTTTTATCTATATGAGAGAAATTCGTAATCGTCAGTTATGCCTGTTTTGCAGTATATTGGTCCTGATGGGTCATACGCCAGGGCTTTTAACATATTAACAGTAATTAATAGTTTTCTATGGGGCTTAAGGATCGTTCTTTATTTATATGCCAAAATATTGAAGGCCTTCCATTCTTTTTTTTCTATTTATTTTATATGTTCGTTCGGACTTTCTTGCAATATTTTTCCTTGTTCGGATACTATCAGCATTATCCGAATCAGAGTCAGAATTTTCGTTCGCATTCATAATTTTTATTGCATTATTAAACTTTTTAACATTAAAACTTTTTCCTCTTAAGCAATATTTTTCACAAAAAATCAAAGGCAACTGATCGGAATTAATTGATAAATACAGTTTTGTTAGTATGTTTAACGTTTTTCCTATTTGTCAAAAACAGTAACTCAAACTTTTGAGAACTCGACCCAGCGCAAAAATTTGTTAAGTAACTTTTTCCGCTAAAGCGAATTTATTATTTGGGAAATATAAACTCCCAACTTCAGTTGCGATTATAATTTTAGAACGAAATAAAAAATTAATTAGGACTTTATCTTTCAAAAATTCATTGCCATGAATTAGGCCATTTTTTAATTCGTTATAAATCTGATATTTGCAATTAAAAACTGAATTAGGCCTTTTGATATTAAGCCTCCGATTTGTAGTTTAACTACACAGAAAAAAATAAAAGTTTTGTATTAAACCTTAAATTTGTCACAAAACAAATACATTTACATATATAAAAAAAATTTGGTTATTTTTTTGCGAATTTGGTTATTTTTATTCTAATTTTGGTTATAAAATTTTTTTGATCGTGACAGCGCCTTATGTAATAAATTCAGTAGTTCTTCTTCATCAGATGAATCTAATAACTGATTTATTTCCATTTTCGCAAATAATATAGATGCAGCAATATCCATATTTATATTTTTTTCATAAAAGAGGTTTTAGATTTAAAAATATTTTATATTTTTTGATTTGTTTTCAATAATAAATGTAAATATGAAAAAGGTATTGCCAGATCGCTAATTTCTCAATGTCGTGTGGTTTTCATCGGAAAAAGTTCTATTGTGGTTTTCTTTCTTTTTTTAGAAAACAATGTTGCGGGTTTCCTCAAAGTACATATTATTTTTGGTTGTGAGATTTCTTTGTTTTTGTTTTTTTTAGTGTCGAGTTTTTTTCTTCTAATATGGCAAATAAATTAGAAGTCGCCGTGGTCTAGTGGGTAGACAAAAGGCCCGGGTTCGAATCCCAGGTCAGACTTCAAAACGAAAAATATTTCTTCGGCGACTTCCTCTCAGCAGATTTCTGGCAAAGACTCTGAGAGGAAAAATTGTCATGAAAAGCTCCTCAAAAATCTGTCGTTCGGAGTCGACTTTAAAACTGTAGGTTCCGCCACTCATGTATAAAATTAACGCACACAACATAAGTGGTGTGAGAAGATAGGTGGTAATCGTGACTGAAGGGTTGTAATGGCCAATTATGTATGTATGGCAAATAATTATTTCATAGCCATTGCCCTGACGTAGAAAATTAAAAGAAAAACAAAAAAAAAGGCAACTGCTTAGCATCATTGGATGAAAGAGTGGTTGAAGAAAAGTGATGAATTTACGCACAAAAATCTTCTTAATTAACGCATTGTTAAGGAAACTTGTGGAGGAATAAATAAGATTTTAAAATATAATATAAAGATAACCAAAACTCATTATCAATGGACTTAATTTTCCGGCTTATAATTCAAATCATTTTTATTAAACAAAACAAAGTTCATAAAAATAAAATAAATAAACAGTATCATGCATAAAATTCATAAATAAAAAATACCATAATAGCTACTATTTTACACAGTGATGCCAACTCTTAGGACACCAAATGCATGAACACAAATGAAAAACAATTTCATTTTTTTTTCAAAAAAGCACAAAAAGGGGGGCTAAAATTAAAAAACACTTTAGATAAAAACACTACAATTTTTATATTATTATTTTTGCTTTTAAGATCATTTTACTATCAATTCATTAAGGTAATAGATTAATTTCAAATAGAATTTGCATTACAATCTTTCAAAGTTGGTCATTGTTAAATACGATTTGTACTTCTTGGTCATCCTCTTTTTCATTCTATAAATCACTTTCTATGTGGTATTGGGACTTGTCTCTGCCAAGTGTTCTATGGAAGCAAATGGTAAATGAATTGCAGTATATAACGAGAGTGCAGCCTAACATTTCTTTTCCACCTAATTATTAGGTAAATAAAATTTTAAACTTTCAGCAAAGCTTGTGTTTCCCGTTGCTTTTGGTAATCAAAAGAAGAAAACAAGAAACAGAAGAAAAATATTTTGCCATATAGGCTTACAGGCCAACATTGCCAGAGAAACATGCGTTAATATCCCCATACAAAGTTAAAGGAAAAAAGGGCTAAACAAAAATATTGAAAAGCGCCGAAACTGCGCGTTTTTTAGTTTAGGGCTAAAAATTTTTTTTTCGCGTTAAAGGTACTTCAAAAAGGGCTAAATCTAGCCCGAAAGGGGCTAAGTTGGCATCACTGATTTTACAATTGTTTTGCTACATACATACATAATTGGACATTACAGCCATTCAGTTAAGATTATTGACCTAGTTTCTCACGCTACTTATGTTGAGTGTGTTAATTTTGTACATAAGTGGCGGGACCTACAGTTTTGAAATTGACTTCGAACGATAAATTTTTGAGAATCTTTTCATGGCAATTTTATTTATTCTCAAAATTTTTTCCAGACATCTGTTAAGAGGAAATTCCCGAAGGAATTTTTTCATATTTTCGTTTTGATGTCTGACCTGGTGTTTGAACTCGGGCCTTCAGTCTAATAAGCCAACATATTACCTACTAGACTACGCCGGCTAAACATTAGCCTTACATGTATTCAAATTGGAAAGAGAGTTTTACAAAACAATCAGTGTTAACAAATGGACCGTTTAAAATTAGACACTAAAGAAAAAGGTAGAACAAAAAGTAAAATTACACAAATTAGCCACGAAGCTAATTACAGACATGCTACACATACTATCAGAAATTACACACAAAATGTGTAATTACATACAAGGTGGGAACACTAATACAACTCATCACCAGTGTTTTTGTTCAATGTGAAGGTAAGACTTTCTTTCTAGTCCTTGTATTTTTTAGAATTAATAAAAAGAAACTCTGTTTTTTAAATTAATTCCGATTTTTTATTGAAGCCTCTTACTACCTTGAAATTCAATCTTGAATTTAAAACTAAAACGACCAGAAGGTCTTCAATAAGCAGAATAGAAAAAAAGAGATTAAATTAACTACTCAAATATAATAAAAACAATTCAGTCATAATACAAAAAAACTCAAATTAGGAAGTTCATTACTCATAAATAAAAGAAAAAGATAAATAAAATTAGGGTGTCCTCTCTTTACACTGAAGAAAAAAATAGAAAATAATATACAAAAGAAATTAAATATAAATAAGGTTGAAGTCGCTTCAACATCCTCCCCCCCGAGAGTGGCAATAGCATCTTCTCCATACTCCAGATACGATCCATCCAAATGTAGATGCTTAGGCTATTGGAACAACTTCATCGGCCAGAGTTGCCAATTCAGTGTCCTCTAGGTGAGGGGTCACGGCTTGCGGTGTTGCCACTGGTATTGCTGGTGAATTGACTGCAGAATTGGTCACAGGTTTCTCAGGAAGAGGTTCAGCGGGCACGTCATTTTTCTTCTCTTCTGGGTGTAAGAGAGTGTGATGAAAATCATTACAAGGCTGCCCATCAACTATCGCTGCACACAGTTTTGTCGAAGGACACTCATTTCGGAAGTGATTGTAAGCGAGGCAATTAAGGCAAAAACCTTTACCTCGAACCGATTTCCTGCGCAAACCAATACTGAGGTCTCTAAAAGGCTTGCAGTACTGCAGAGAGTGGTTCTCGTGACAAATGTGACAACGTGGGCGCTTGTTCATTTCCATCTAGGTTGATAATAAAAGAAAGAAATATATACAGTGTTAAAAATACCTAGTGCGACTGAGTTTTCTAATTTTCTATTTTCGTTTGGGAATTTGATACATTATTCAGTAGATTTTGGTGGGAGTTTACTTTCAGTATTGTTTGTCGGTAGCAAACACAATTTTACAACTGGACGTAAAATTTTACCATTCTTTGTGAGAACTTCTGCAATTCGTATTCTGTTATCTTGACCATAGATAACGTTGGTAACGCGACCAAGGAGCCACTCGGTAGGTGGTCTTCTTTGACTATCACAATATCGTTTGGTTTGAGGTTATCGCGATCCTTCTGTCATTTAAAACGTTTTGTGTTGAATTCTTCGAATGTGAAGGACAAATTTTGGTCACTTTCTTCAGATGAGACTTCATGCTCTTTACTGCTGCCTTCCAAAGGCCACCCATATGAGGTGCATATGGTGGTATAAAAGACCAATTAAAGCCCAAAGTAGTATACTTCTCAATTAAAGCCTTTTCGGTAGATTTTAGAAATTTATTATGGCATTTTAGTAGAGCGTAACTTGCACCGAGGAACTTTCGACCGTTGTCCGAGAACATTGTCTTAGGTAGACCTCTGCGCCCAGTATATCTATCAAAACAGGCTAAAAAGGCGTCAGTTGAAAGATCTGAACAAACTTCTAAATGGCTCGAGTAGAGAAACATACGAATACCGCAGTATAACCTTTAAGGATTTTCGCATTTCTCAGTGTAGAGGATTTAATGCTAAATGGACCAGCTAAATCGACTCCTGTATATGTGAATGGCAAGGAAAAGTTCACACGTTCTGGGGGCAGTGCGACCATGATTTGGTACTGGACCTTATGTTTATAGATGTTACACGTCTTACATTCTCGTATGCATTTTCGAACAAGATTTTTTAATCTTGGGATGTAAAATCCTTGACGAATCGCACGTAGCATTATGTGACCTTTCTGGAACAATGACTGAATGACGTTCCTCGTAGCTTAAACCTGAGTTATTAAGTCTGCCGCCAACTCGTAGAAGGTCGTCCTTATCAATAAAAGGATTTAAGTGGAGTATCCTGCTTTTATGGCTTAACGGTTTCTTTTCTTTGAGACAATCATATTCACGGTAAAAATACCTCTTCTGAGCAATAGAAATAAACCATGTTTTCAATGAGCTGATTTTTTCAGCCATAATAAACTTTCCGGTTGAAAATGGTTTCTTTAGAACTCTTCTAGTACATCCGCACACTTATCTTCAAGGTGATAATAGACTTCTTCGTCTCCAAATCGACTGGATCAAAAGTCCTAGAAGTTGGCCCCAGTGGAATGGGGAGGTGTAGCCAAGTAGGACCATCCCACCAGAGTTGATTTTCTGCAAGTTCCTGCGGGGAGCAGCCACACGTGCCTATATCTGCAGGATTTTCTTCAGTTTTGACATGTTTCCAATTCTGAGCGCTGGCGATACTAATAATCCGAGCCACACGATTTGCGACATACGTTTTTAACGTACAAGGAGGTTTTTTTTAACCAACCCAATACTATCGACGATTCTGTCCATAGAAAAAGTTCATATGAGAACTGGCTGTTCGTGGCTAAATTACGGATGAGCTTAGCAAGTAATAGATCTCCACACAATTCAAGTTTCGGAAGGGTAGTCCGTTTGATTGGAGCCACTTTCGTTTTTGCAACTAATAAATGACTCTTTATTTGACCTGCTGAGTCGTCTGTTCGAATGTATACAGATCCACAATATGCCTTCTCTGAAGCGTCACAGAAGCCATGTATCCGAATTTTATGTCTAGGAGAGAAATCTACCCATCTAGGTATCGTAATAAATGAAGCAAAGGGAAAAGTTTTTCAAAAATAAATTCTAGAGTCATCGTACTTCAAGAAATCTTCATCTAGAAGATCCTCCTGGCACAAACTTTCGAGTAGCAACTGGTCATTTGCAGTCATTTTTTTAAGGGGAAATCCAGCAGATTTCAAAGCTTTAATAAGCTCCTGTTGTTTCAACTTAGCTTCTTCAAGCGTATCTCCTCCCGAGAGTATGTCGTCGACATAAAACTCGTTTTTCAAAATAACCGATGCTTTGGGATATATGTGTCTGCAATCTTGACCTACCTCAAGTTGAGTCCTGATCGCCAAAAAGGGGACGCAATTGAAGCCAAACGTAACCGTTTTAAGTCGAAAAGAATTCACATGTCCATCAGCTTTTTCGCGGAATAATATCTGTTGATAGGATCGATCTGCTTCATGTATCAAAATTTGCGTATACATGTCTTCTGTATGTCTCCTGGAATACGTATTTGTAATTCCGCCATCGTAGAATAAGCTGCAATAAATCCGCTTGAAGCGTTGGGTCTTGGTATAGCACATCATTGAAGGAAAACCCGCTTCCTGTCTTCTTTGAGGCATTAAATACTACTCGAACCTTGGTGGTTTTACTCTCTGGTTTGACAACCGCGTGGTGGGGTAGAAAGAACGAAGAAACCTTTTCAGCTTTGGGTTCAAAATGCACAACTGATTCCATATGATCCAAATCTATGTATTTTTGTAGAACTTCAGCGTACTGCGCTTTTAAAACTGGAGTTCTATCACGCATTTTTTCCATTCTGTGGTACTGTGCTAGAGCCATATTTCGAGAAGGACCCAAAAAAATCTCATTGGGAAATTGTTCCTTAAAAGGGAGTCGTACTACGTAACATCCATCAGGTTGTCAAACTGCAGTACGTTTAAAAAATTTTTAACAATAAATGTCGCTTTCCGACTGAATATCTTCCTATTCTATCTTCCAAAACTTCTTTAGCTGAAACTTCTTTAGTAGAACCAGATCGCTACAAGGCTAAACTAATCTGTGAAAAGACTGGATTTTTGTGTCCGGTTCAGGGCCTAATAAATACCACCCGAAGTGAGATTCTCGAGCTTCAAGATAGTTCCCAATATTCCTCTTTACGCCGTTCAAATTTATAAAGGGCAAATAATCACTACCAATAATCATTTCTATTGCAGCAGGTTTGTAAAAATAGGGATCCGCAAGTTGTAAACCTTTTATATCGTCTTAGTTTTGAATTAAAATCGGCCGTGAAGGCATAAAATGTGCCAATGTTGATACCACAATCACTTGAATTTTAAAATCGGATATACGAGATTTAACTGTGACATAGCACCTTCCCTTCGAACTTCCGACCACCGTGTCACTGAATCCTGATATTTCGCTACGATGGGGTTCGAGAGGTATCGATAAATTTTGCTGAGCACGTTTTAGTATATAACTCCTAGTTGACCCTGTATCAATTAACGCTCGAACAGTGAATTTTTCTCCTAAATATTCCACATGGACTAAAGCTGTTGGCAAAATAGTAGTACCGCTGTGTTGAGATAAATTAACTTGAATTGACTCTATTTCATTTGCATTAGAAATAGCAGATCTTTCAGATTGAAAATTTGACGGCTTGGTTTTGTTTCGAATATCCGACATAGCAGGTCTTTCATCGTACTGATGATTCTGTTGAGATGATGTCATTGGAAATGGAAATTTTTTCGACTTATCTTCATAAATTGTGCAGCTACTTACACTCTGACAATTCATCTTAGAATGGGTGAAAAACAATTCGCACAAAATTTGTTTGCATATACATATTTCATTCTATCTTTTTTTTAATTTTATTACTATAAACAGCTTTAATAATATAAAAAATCTTCATTTATTTAAAACTTATGAGATATTACAAAAAGGTATTCCATCAAATAAAAATAATTCATTTAACAATTATATTATAAACATTTATATTACATGTATTTATAACTTCAGGCAAAAGATAGAAAAAAACCTTATTTATAAAAACAAAACAAAAAAAAAAAATAGATATAAGATATTCTTATTTTACCCCTTTTATTATCTTCAAGGATGAAGATAGAAAAGAGCTAAACATGCCAATTTCTTATTAAAGCATAGTTTGAATATCTGTTACGATCTTCGAATCTTTGTGTTAGTTTATCAACTACCGTTGCAATCAAGTCTTCGTTATAATTTTTATCTAAACGAGCTGTGGAATATCTTCGAGGGAAATTATATATGATCTTCAAGTTTTTGTTTTGGATTATTTGCAGCTTCTGTAAATAGGTTTTAGCACATTTAGTTGACCATACTTGACATCCATAGGTCAATATTGGCCTAATACACATTCTGTATAGTAATGTTTTGTTTTTAATGTTTAACGTCGATCTGTGATTCATTAATGGATATAAAGCTCTGCCACATTTGATTGCTTTTGAACAGGTTAGTAATATGTGCTGCTTAAAAGTCAATTTTGTATCTAGTGTAATTCCCAAATACTTAACTGAATCTAAAAAAGGTATATGTGTCCCTGGTATGGCAAGTAGTCTACTAGATATGCGCTTTGGTGATTTGTTGAAAGGAAATAATATTGCCTGAGTTTTTAAATCGTTAATTTTAATTTTCCATTTTAAAAAGTACTTTTTGGTGTGCATAAGAGCATTTTCTAATTTTTTTGACTATAGCATTGGAGACTTTTCCAGTTGATATGAGCGCAGTGTCATCAGCATATAAGGCCGAGGCATGATCTTTTAATAATTTTAAATCAGATATATAGATCCCATATAAGGTTGGAGATAGCACTGAACCCTGCGGCACACCAGCTAAAATTTTTCGTTCACTAGAGTACACACCATCAATATTTACTACAAACTTTCTTTCTTTTAAAAAGCTTTTTAAAATCTTCTGTAGATAAATTGGGTAACTCGACCAAGTTTATAAATTAGACCACTATGCCATATGGAGTCGAACGCCTTTTCGACGTCTAAAAATACCACACCTGTACTTTTTCTACTATCTTTGAAATGTTGAATGATATTTACAATTCCCTTAACCTGTCTTAACAGTCGAGTGCTCTTTCCTAAAGCCAAATTGCTTGTTCTGTATGATGTTATTGTCTTCTGTAAATTTCTGTAGTCTATCCAATATTATTTTCTCAAATACTTTATCTAGCATGTTTAACATACTGATAGGTCGATAACTATAAGGCGATTTAGGATCTTTTCCAGGCTTAGCTATGGGTAAGACTTTAGCAGTTTTGGAAAATAAACGTTTTTTAAGCACTAATTAAATAATTTGGTAATAAGGCTATAAAAGAAGTTAGATAAATTTTTTAATAATATGGCACTTATTCCGTCAAGGCCGTGGGCTTTTGCGTTTTTTAGTTTTCTGATAAAAATTTTACTTCATCTAGGCATGTTGCGTATGCCGGCACACTATTCGAAACAGTTTGTTTGTCTAGCCAATCATTATACTTTTGAACCTTAAGATCAATAGACGAAGTACTATTACTAGTGGTGTTATGAACTTTTTCAAAAACTTCAGCAATTATATTCACTTTTTGATAAGTGTTATGTACATCAAAGCCATCTATTGTTAGACTTTCTAGCGTTTTTTGTTTACCTCTTATTGCTTTACTTAATTTCCAAAACTTCTCATTGTTATTTGGCAAACTTCTTAGAAATTGATACCAGCTGTTGTTTTTGTCCTCTTTGACATGGTAATTTATAAGCAACGTCAGCTGTTTCAATATACATAGAATTGTAATTCTTTCTGATGGTGTATTACTTCTTTGTGGTTTTCTCCGGTATTTATTTCTTAGACCTATTAAATACAGGCTAAGTCTGGAAAGCTTTCTTTGCCAATTCAGCTCTGTACCCTTGGGAATTAGATTAGAAGATTCTTGAAGTATACACGTAATTTTTAATAAAATAGTTTTGTTTCTGTAATAATTGTTGTTTGCAGGTTATTGTTAACTATTTCATCGTCAACAAATTTTCTTATTATATTCCAGTTTGTTCTGCTATAGAGTGGGATTTCCATTACATTTTCTCTAATAGTACCAAATATTTTACATATTATTGGAATATGGTCCGACCTCAGCATCTTTGGAGAAGTGTCAAATTGTGAAATTTGCAGATTTGAATTAGTAAGTAAAATATCTCAAACAGATGGCTGTCTAGCCATTGAGTTTTGGCTAAACCTAGTAAATGCATCTGGGTAAAGTATATAGTATTGTGAATTAAGCTGATGGTTATAGAGGTTTGTACCTGTTGTGTTATTTCGTGGCACCCTCAGCTCAAATGGTGTGAATTAAAATCGCCATTCATTTATATGAGTGGTTTGTGTGATTAAATCCAGATCATTAATAAAGCTTGGTGTGTATTTTGGGCAGTACGCTGACGTAAATCTAATTGGTCTGTTATTTATTCTAATCGACACGGAAACATTTTCTAATACCGTAGTTGGGTATTTTGAGATTCGTTCATGCGGAATAGACATTTTGACGCCAATTAACACACCCTCATCATGTGTTCCTCGATCCTGTCTATGTAGTTTATAATTTCTAATTTTAAAATTGTGGCATGTATTTAAAAATGTTTTGTTAATAAATATAAGATCTATTTGCTGTTCATATAGAAAATGCTACTATAGACGCTAAATTTGTTATACCTTGGGCATTCCAATGCATAACTTTAAGGCAACTTATTGACTGATTATATGACATGACGGAGCATATTTATTTTTACATTTTTCTAAAGCATAAATTGCTTCGAAATAAATCTCTAATATTTGTTGATTGGATATGTCGTTTCTCTCGTCAGCGTAACAACTTTTACCAGCTACTGTAGCATAAGAAACTTTTGTAGAATTACATACATACATAATTGGCCATTACAACCCTTCAGTCAGGATTACGACCTAGCTTCTCACACCACTTATGCTGTGTGCGTTAATTTTATACATGAGTGGCGGGACCTACAGTTTAAAGTCGACTCCGAACGACAGATTTTTGAGAAGCTTTTCATGGCAATTTTTACTCTCAGAGTCTTTGCCAGAAATCTGCTGAGAGGAAGTCGCCGAAGAAATATGTTTTCGTTTTGATGTCTGGCCTGGGATTCGAACCCGGGCCTTTTGTCTAATAAGCCAACACACTACCCACTAGACCACGGCGACTTCAAGAATTTTGTAGAATTACCTGTTTTATTTTCGCTATTTACTTTAAAGCATTCTTCTTCCATTGGTGAGTAATTACTATTTATGGGCTGCACAAATTTGTTAGGACGTCTATTCCTAGTGGCTTTTGTTATAACCTCAATGTACTCCTTCCTTAAGGGACAGTGAGGGTCATCTGCTCGATGATTCACGTTTTTCAAATTCTTTTTTATACAGTTAAAACATTTATAGATTACCGGGCCATTTCTAGGAACTTTATTTAGTTGGCAGTTCGCGTAATCATGACTTCCACCGCATCCGTAGCAAGCGACACCTCTAAAGCAATTTGCTGACCCATGACCATCCATTGTGCACTTCGAGCATTGGGTAGGGCCTCTTGGTCGACGTATTGGGTTTCTCCAGTGAACTACGACATCATTAACATATTTTATTTTGACTATCTCACGTTTAGTAATTTGTTCTCTATTGAAATGTAGCTTGTATAATGCGTCGTCATCATTTGAGCGCGAGGTTAAAACTTCTTTAATATTAGCCAGTTCGATGTTAAAGTTATATTTAAATTCATCTTTAATAGAATTTAAGTCAATCTTGGGTAGACCAAAAAGCATGAATTTAAACGTTTTATTTTTTTTTACTGGGGTGTAAAAACCTGCATTTCTTCCAATTTTAGCTTTGTAATAGCGTCTTCGTACTCTGACAATGTTTTTGGAATTATCTTTGTTCCTATAGAAATTTTCTTGTATTTACAACATTTTCCTAAAAGATTCATTACTGCAGTGTAGCATGATTTTACAGTTGTCAATACCAACACAACATTTCATGTGCATAAACAAAAGAATATCCAATTGCATATGAGCAGCGACCACTTGACTCAATGTTGATGACCGTCGCTGCAGCGTATAACGCCACAATAGTAACGTGCACACGCGACGGCCATTTGACACTTTGTTGATCGCCGGCAATATTGATATGCACATAGTATGCACTATGTGTGTTGTTGTTGTATTGCATAGCTGGGGATTGTGTGTGGCTCTTTTCACACTTTACCGTGGGAATTATTATGGACAGCAGACGCGTGTAGTATGACATCCACTTGTCCCACGATAAACACACAAACCCTTTATTATATAGTTAAGTATAAATTGTACACACAAACATGTGTTCTAGTATTAAGCCAAACAATATTGTATTAGAAGTAGGGGGCTGATTTGGAATTGTCAAATCAGCCAAAATTTTAGTATAAAAGAAGGGACATTTCCCTCAAACAATTTAATCAATAAAGTCCAGTCGAACTGTGCGCTTTAATAGTGCACTCGACTAAATAAAACAAAAATAAAGAATTTTAATAATTCTACAGCAGTTAATTTGTGGCAGCTATCAACAATAATTGGGGGCACCTTTTCAGCATCTACCGTTTGTTTTTCATTCACAATACTCGAGTAAAGATTTCTCCGAGTCGGAAAGAGCTTGGAATCTATTGCTAGATTTAGATTTTTTAAATTTTGGGTTATTTCCCCAGAACTTCTTGCTTTTCGAGGTCATTTTCACAGAAATTTATAAAGATAAATTGTATCGCCAAAGATTTATTAAAAAGTAACAGCTGATGTTTTGATAAACACAAACACGTCTGAACACGATGAGTATTCAACTCAGACTCAATTTCATTCTATCTTTGACTGACAAGCCCTTAAAATATTTGCAAAATCTTAACGCATGATTCTGTTTGCATTTCTTGCAACTTTCGGTTTCAGTACTAGAATAAAAACTTGAGATTTGGAGGTATTGTTGTCTCTGCCGGACGTCTTCCTCCAATTTGTAAGAGTTTCCAGTGTTTCAATTCGTTCAGTCAGAAATTGGCTAAGTTGTGGCCAAGTAGGCAATTCCTTGTGGTTATTCAAGGCGTCCATGCACGTGAATTTTCTTCTGGAAGCTTTGAAGTGCAAATGTGCATAAGGAAGAGGTCATTATTTTCTACTTCAACTTGGAAAGATTTAATAACTGACAAACCATGGTTGATCGTATTTTGAAGAAGCCTTAAAAACTTTAAAGTCTCACTTTGAGGGGTTTGGATGCCCTATACATATCTTCCTGATTTGATTGTTAATTAAAATTCGCTTATTTTCGTAGCGATTTTTCAAAGCCTGCCAAGCTAATTCGAATTTAGAATCCACCAACTTGTAATATTTTAAGAGCTGGTAGGCCTCCTTCCTCGTTTTGCCAAGCAAATAATATAATTTCTGAGCCGGGGCTACAGAAGGCTCATTTCCAACTAATGCCATGAATATATCTCTAAATGCTGGCCATTTGTTGAAACCTCCTTCAAATGTTTGGCTTTCGACTGCTGATAGCTTTAGCGACGACTAGCGAAGGGTTCTTACTTTAGGTTCTGGAGCTTTAGTTTTTACCATTTCCATTATTTTTGCCTTCAAAATCTAATACTGCTCACAAGCCTCTTCGTATTTCAAAGAAACCTCGTCCTGGAAATCATCATCTTCCTTCACCTTTTCTTCGCTTATGAGAAAGTCTTCAAATGTGTCTACCATCTTTAGCCACCTTCTCTCCAATTCGGCCTGCTTTACTTCTAAAAGTGAAATCGTCAAAGTTTCGGGATCGATTTTTTCAAAAGTATAGCAGAAAACAGCTACTTGCTGAATGTCGTATTTACATTTTCTTTTAGAAACAATTTTCCAGATTGTAAATCGAAAACCTCAAAATATTTATACCTCACCGAATTTCCTTGAGAAATAACTGACCTTGTAGACCAAATTTAAAAAAAAGTCGTGAAGAAATTCAACGTCTTGATAAGGTTTATCCAAATTTAAAATATTCGCGAAGAATGAAACCGATGACAAAAAAGTTCAAAAAACCGCGTAAAATTCGAAAAATTTTTATCAGATCATAATATAATAGTAGTATTATTTTATTTTTTTAAATTTCAATTTTTTTTTTATTTCCTTATTTTAACTTCACTTTTTATTACTGTACTGTTCACTTCTTTTCTTTTATATTGAAAGATGGCGCCATAAATTGAATTGCACATAAGAAGTAAGAGAAACGGTTGGAATGAAACACTTGTTAACAAGTGTGAAGAGTATGACTATTACAAAATTAGCCACTACGCATGTTATACGACAAATCCGTTATTTTTAATTTACCAGCGTTGGTGCTTTCCAATTGTGATGGTACATAGGGGATTTTTGATATTAACTAAGGGATTTTATGAATTTTGGAGGTTATGTTCGAATTTTTGTTTGGATATGATTGTGAAGTAATTTTAGTCAATTTTTTAGCACTTTCTTACGAATTTAACCAGAAAACAATCGCACTACATATAAATTAATCACTGTACATACCCAATCAATTTCTTTATCTTATTATTTAAGATAAATTTAAATTAGAGTGTCCTACGTTATGTATGGCTAACTGGGGCTTAATTTCTAAAATTACTTTTGATTTTTCTTTTATTGTCCTTGACAGAAATTTGGGCCCCGATTATGGTTTACAACAGTTGTAAATTTAATGTTGTATTTTTTTTAAATTTCGATTATGATGACAAGAGTTGTCTTTAAGTGGTGTCAGAACTGTCAAAAGCTTACAACAGCTAATAAGCTTTTGTCTTGTTGCCGCGGTAAGTTAAAACAAAGAAAAGGAAAAAAATGTTTAAGTATATATGTAAAATAATAATGAAAACTGGGCAAAATAATGTTTTAAAGTTTATTTATTTCACAACGTTCATTAATTTTTAATTCAAGTTCGATTAATAAAAGTTTTGTGTTGAATAATATAATAAAAGTTATTTTAAGATAAAAAATCAATGAATTGATACAAAAGCGACTGATAAGAGATTGACGATCGATTAATTCTACTGACGACTGAGCTGCTCAACTGACAACTGACGACTTTTTCCAACTTCCTTATTTGTTTCATGCACTTAGCATTTTATATATCTATACCTGACTCTAGTTTTACATTCGGCCATACTGCTCATGATCTGGCCCAGATGACAATAAATCATTTTTAGTTTCGGCAAAGCTCCACAACTTCATATTGTCACAACTTGTCGATGTGCTGTAAGGGGCAATAAAATCTCCTGTTTTCTCAACATCATATCGATTGTTCCTCTTGACTCTAATAAACTTATATGGTCCTAAAAATTCACTGGCAAGTTTTACTCAGTAATGAACGGCGTTCGTTTTATAGCGACTAAATCATTAACTTTGTAATCACTTTGTTGTTTAAATTTTTTTTATCATAATTCATCATACATTGTTGTTGAGCTTTCATAATTTGTTGTTTAACATCTTTTCTAAATATCAGTCTTTCTTTTTGAAATTCTGTTATTAACTCTTGTTCCAACATTTTTACACCAAACATAATTTGAAAGAGTGACAACTTTGTTGTGCTATAAACACAAGAATTTACAGCTTTGCAATCTTTCTATTTGACCGTTACCATGGGCAACACTATATGTACTACAGAGTATTTCGAAGTACTCATACTATCAGATATAGTTTTCATGACATTTTATTTACTCTCAGAATTTTTGCTAGAAATCCGCTGAGAAGAAATCGCCTAAGAAATACTTTTTTGTATTTTATTTTGATGTCTGGCCTGGGAATCGAACACTGGCTTTACATCTAATAAGTCAGCACAGTACCTAGTGTTTTGTTTATAAACAACAGAGGCGACATAAATCTAGAGAATACTGTATATAAATATGTATATATACATATATCTGTAGGATGACTCTCTATTTCGCGTTTGCCTGCTACTATACCTGACATGACATAAGACTAACGGGATTAAAGGTGGCGTGATCTACTCAGATTGCGCTCAATTAACGGTATTTATTTTGAGTGACGTGGGTATTTTTGAAACGGATGATAGGTAAAGGACAGAAGTTGTAGGAAGTTAAGTTAAGTTGTAAAGTAGACGCCGGAGAAGAAAAACGTGAAAGCGCATGGTCAAGTGTTGTGTTGAAGACATTAATAAGTGAAGTGAAAACGAAATAACGTTTTGAATATAATAGACTAACCGAAAAGACTTAACCTTAAAAGAACTTTAAACTGCAATTGTATTACTAAAAAACTAATTAAAACTGATGTGTCAAATAAAAACTACTTAAAATTACTATATTAAAACTTGTAAAAAATTAAATGTAAATTATTCTACTAAAATAAAAACAACATTGTTTTTAATCCCACATATCTTCCACAAATTTCGAAAGTTTTCAATCTGCAAGGCTTCTTAGACTTTGAAAAAAGTAGAAGCCGTAGAAAGGAGCCACCATAGAGTGAAACAAGAATAATATTTAAAAAATCAACCTTAAGTCAACCCTGAATTACATTTCTATCATCCTTGATTGGTAAACAACAAAAGAGTGAGCAGCTCAAATATATGTTTTAAAGTCGATAAAATTCACAAGTGCAAGGGAGATTGAAAATCACATGTACACAAATGTTTCCATCAGTTTTGTCCATTTGCCTAATGAACTGATAGAAACTTTGTTATACGCGATGATGGATATTTCCATCAGTAGTGACAATCAAATGACCACTCAAATACCTTATAGGGATACAAAATTGAATTTTGATATCGACTTAGCGTTGCCAGATTTTTTAAAATTTTTGTTTGCAAAAAAATCTTGTTTTCTACGAAAGTACCATCATTTTTTAAAAAAATTGAAAAAAATTTTAAATTTAATTTTGTCGAAAAACTTAATTAAAACTTTATCGCATTCCAAAAAGCTTGAAAAAAGGGAAAACTTGGCAAATGTCATCCCCTGCTGTGCTCTATTTTGGTGGGAAATAATTGTTGTACACAATGTTGCCAACAATTACACAATATTGTGTTCAGTATAATAGAAATCAAAAGGTTTTGATCTTATTCAATATATTATGCCTTCTATTAATATAACATACACAGGGAATTGTATTGGCCAATTTAAATAAATAACGTTAGGACTCAATCGGTTCAAATAAATTGACTTAGAAATGAGAGTCTTGTGTCCATTTCCCTTAAGAAACTGATAGAAACTTTTTTCTACGCGATGATGGATATTTCCATCAGTAGTGATAGTCAAATGACCACTCAAATTACTGTCACTGTTCTTATAGGGAATACAGAAAACATTTTAGGGTTATCATAGTGCAAATTTTTGAAATCTCACAGGGTTGAAATTTTTTTATATATAATGGAAGTTTAATATTTAATATTTATTTTCGAAAAGCGGTTTTAGTCCTATTAAATTAATAGAATGTTCTAGAAACGATTTTACGTGGGTGATAAAGCGATCTTAATCGATCTCATTTGCTTTTGATCTTCAAGGTGTTCACATCGTGAACATTGGGAATAGTGACATTTTATTAAAATGTGACTCTAATTAAAGTTTTCTTTTTGTTACAAGACAAGTTTTATTTTGTTTCGTTTCATGTTTTAAATAATTTAATTTCATAAATGTAGAAAAAAAATCTGAAAAATATGAGACACAAATCTCCATTGGCTAAATGAAGGACAAGAAGTGTTCCATATCCAGGAAGAATAGATAAATGTGGACCACCTAATAACCTAATCGCTTAGTATCCTAATTTAAAAGCGTCATCAACCGGCTGTACGAACATTACTCCAATATCATGTGCTTCATTTAATCTAGAAATTTCCCGATTTGTCGAAGTGTTACTCCGTGGTAACTTGGCTGTCTATTCTTATTTCTTGTTAAAATTATTATTATTAATAAAACATTCTAATTGTTAATAATTGCTAATCTTTCAATTTTGATTACATATGTCTAAAGCCTACATTATCAAAAAATTCTGCTGAAATATTTGTATTTAAATTCCTACACAAGAATATCACAGTAATCTTGTATTGACATTATGAAGGCTAATATTAGATTAAGACTTAACCTATAATTTTTTCATATTAATATTTTCATTATTGAATATAACATTTCGTAGAAGATTTTGAATGTATATAACATAGCAACCACATCATCGACATCATGCTGGGGACCTTTATCATTAAATCGATTGATTTGGTAAGTCGATATGACCTTTTATTTCAATTATTAATTTTTATTTAATAAAAGCTAAAAGCAATCAAAACCCATTAGATCGTTAGGATAATTTTCTCTCCCACTGTATATTAACAAATGTTTGCTATGTTATTTTGCTTTTTTTAACATTATTGTTATGTTTCAATTTCAAAATATTCCTATAATGCTTGCGATCGTACCTTTTGAATTTCTTTTTGTTTTTGTTTCTTTTACAATTAAATTGATATAACCTATTTAGGCTCGGCCTAATTGTTAAAATATTTCTTGTATATTCCTTAAATGTAATTTCTAGAATCTTATATATTTGAAATGAAGTTGCCGTAGTCTAGTAGGCAGTGTGTTGGCTTATTAGACGTAAAGACCCTAAAGGTGCGCCCGAGTTGCACTGTTACAGCTGACCTCGATCTTTTCTTACAGGACCTTTATCTGCGATACACTGGGTACAGTTCGCTATCCAATCCGTCACTGCTGTATTACATCTAACCCAATAAAAACGTCGTTTTAGCCTTCCCAGCGTTTTTGTCGCTCCAAAATGTCCTCCGGTGGCTCAATTATGGGACTCCTTTAACACATTTTTTGTCTTAAAGGAAGGCACTACTAATCAGTTGGATAAGGTCTTGGTATCAGCGCTTTCCCAACGTCGATATAGGCATCCGTTTATCAACCGTAAACTGTCCCATAGTGCCCAATATGCTTTTATAAGAGGACCTTCTCCGGATATCTCATTTCTAGGAGGTCGTCTGTCCTCTGCCTTAGCTGGTATAATCTTCGCCAATATTGGGTCACTCCTTTGTGCCTCGCACCAGTCTTTATTGGCCTCAGTCTGGATTCGCTGGACACTAACGATGGCTTCCTTCTTCTCAGTCTTCACACAATGTTTACGCTCCATATTACATGGTCAGCTCGAGGGAGCATCAGGATTTCCATGTTTTACACCACTTCCTTCCTCCGATGTCACTGATCGAGAACCACTGTCCTCAATGCTCTTGCGTCCTTTACTAGATATAGCATTGGCACTTTTACTGACATGATGATCATCGCGTTCCACATGCTTTCCTTGGATACTGTTGAAACTACTCGTTTCAACCGAGTGTACAAAAAAGCCTTAGTTGTTTCAACGGCATGTCGTCTAGTTGGTGAAACCGGTCATGACTTTTGCGTGGCGCTTTGCAGTTTCTTTGGAAATGGCCACCCTTTCCACAATTGAAGCATTTCAGTTTAGCCTTTCGCCCGATTTCTTCTAAAACTTGTTTCAGCATTTCCTTAACTTGAGTTAAAAGGTATTCATCTTCTTCCGCTACTTTCACTTTTCGCACTTTGCTTACTTGTGGTCTAGAAATTGTGCGAGCGGTCACTTGGGCTAGTGTGAAAGCCCAAAGGTTGTCTTCAGTGTTGAACATACTGCTAGTTTAATGTCTGGGTCGCGTATACCATTGACAAACGCCTCGGTCTTAATGTTGTCTATCAATGGACATTTCTCCTGGATACGTAAGCTGCACCAATCTTTCACCTTCCATTGCAAAGGATTGTAATGACTTGCTTGTCTTTTTCGCCCGACATTTCAACTCCATGCGGTACAGCTCTCGCTTGTGCTCATTGCCGAATTTCCGTTGTAAGGCCACCATTAAGCCTTTATAGTCGTTTCTAATGCTGGTTGGCATGGTCTCTAGTATTTCGGCTGCTACATCTTTTAACGCCAGAATTAGTTCCAAAGCCTTCTCTCCATCGTCCCACCCGTTTCTGCTAGCTACTGTCTCAAATTGAAATTTGAAGACGGATAGGGGTGAGCTCCCATCAAAGCAATGTGTTTTTATTCGACTGGCGCTTTCAGATACGACCCCACACTGGAGGTTGATGATTTTTTCCTCCATCAGTGCGAGTTTTCCAACGACGGCCTTTTCCAAATTGTTCACCTTCGCGTCAACGGCCTTTTCCAAATGTGACACTCTTTCCTCGACACCAGTAATTCTCTTGCTGACCGACTCCTGGATTTCCTGCAGCTTTCCAGATGTTACTTCGAGCTCCTTTTTTATTTTTGACAAAATTGCTGCTTGCAGTTTTTGATTTTCAGCTCTGGAAGTTTCTTGTACATCAGTCAGCAGTTTCTGATTTTCGTTTCTAGAAGTTTTTTGTACTTTAACCTGAAGTTTCGGATTTTCGTTTCAAGAAGTTTCTTGTACTTTAACCAGAAGTTTCTGATATTCGTTTCTAGAAGCTTCTCGTTCTTCAGCCAGAAGTTTCTGGTTTGCTGCTTGCATTTACGGCTCTAGAAGCTTCGAATAGCTTCTGATTCCCTGTTCTAAAGGCTACTTGAATTTTCCCCATCATAGCGGCTAGCATCGAATTTATGTCAACACCGCTAGGCGTTGCAGGTGCATGTGCCTCTCGTTCCTCTTCATTCTCGAACTCGTAGGATTCGATGTCCTGAAGCTGAAGTTGTTTTCTTAACCGCCTCTGCAGTTCATTCTTTGCGCCCACTGTTGGCAACTCCAACAACTAATTCGGATAGTTTCATTTCATTTCATTGTTACGTTTTTGCCTTTTAAAAAATGTTTAAATATGAGTTCGTTGATTGCAAACCAAGTAAAAAAATATGTGTTTACTTAATGAAACTCTTTATTATTGGTACTACTTTTATGTCACACTGTTCAAAATTAACCGATACAACGTACATAATAGTAACTACAACAATATGTGCTCGTTCGATACTCTTTTCTGCTTATAACCTTTTTTTATTTTATTTATTTATTTAAGAATTACAATACAATTACAAATTATATTATATCATGTACGAGCTGAGTAACTTCGACCATATGCCCGGTGTAGTGTCACAGACCAGAGCCTCTGGTGGGAATCGAATCCACAACCCTAACTCTAATAGTCTAGCACACTACCCACTAGACTACCAAGGTTCTCATAACCTTTTTATAAGCAACATCACTTGTTCGTTATTCTCTGCTTACAACCTTTTCGTAAGCACACCACTTCTACTCGCATAAAGACTAACAACTCTTCGGTAAACTTTGCTACGGGCGCAACTTGTCTTCACACCGCGACAGATTAGTTCATACGCAACTTAACGCAAGGCTGACTGAATTCACACTGAACTGGTTGCCTGTCTTGTCTTGCCCTTTTATATGCGAACGTCTTCAGTCTGATGACGGTTCTCGAAGTAGAAGGTTCGAATTCTCGCCTTCTCGAGAATTCTATAGTTACTGCATTATTTGTTGTTGCGTCTGCTTACTTGTTCATCCCTTTTACTCTCATGCTTGTTGTTGCTAGTTTACTTATACTAAGTTCTATGTATGTGTTAAGATGGGATCACACGATTGTCATAATGCGCCAATTTTATACAATTTTTACTGTGCTGAATAAAGAAATTGTCCCAATCAAATTCTCTGCAGTCAGATGATTGCCTTATCGTACATAAATTTGATTGTCGTAAATTAACGCACAACGGTTTAGTGGCAATAATTGCCGCTTTGCAGTCACATGATTGTTCTAGTATATGGTAACTATCAGAAACAGCTGTTGTGCTAGATTTGATTTGTTTACAAAAATATAGAAAATTTTAATTCATTCGGTAAAAAGTCAGTTTATTGAAAAAAGAAAATTGCGTCAGCTTCAGTTATTGTGTGTGCACTTGAAGACGAAAAAAAATGAAAGAAAGAATAAAAGAAATATTAAAAGAAGTATATGGGTCAGAGAGTGGCTCACAAAAAGAAGCACTAATGGCGCATACCAAAAGATATTGATGGAGTAAGTAGAACAGAAAATACTCCAAGCTCTTACATAAGTAATGAAACAAAGGCTATACGTGAAGAACTAGAACAATATTTTATGTCAGCAACTGGTGAATTGCCCTGGCAATATAAATACATATAAGTTTTTTTATTTTAAATAAATCTATATTTATTTCAAACAACCAATATCACCTCAATATAATTAAAAAAAAACAAAAAATTAAAAAAATCAAAATAATAAAAAAACACTTCAGTATTAAAAATTAATAAACTAACGTAAAAAAATTATATCCTAAACAGTTTCAATTCAAATTCAGGTTTCATCTTCAGCTTCCAAAGCTGCTTCCGTTGCGGTTTTAACAAGTTGGAAGTGCAATTTGTAGGCAGCCTTTTTCCTTTTCTTGGCCCTATACATACCAATTATCTTCTTGCGCCTCTAAACACTTAACTGCCCACTGCAACATGTCAGCTTAGTTTATATTTACCGTCTCAGGTAGGTAAACATTTTGCGACATACTGCAGCCTGGCTGAGTTTCTTCTGCATCTAACGTTGACACTGAGGAAGAACTTTTTGATGCGTTGTGTCGATTATAAAACTGCATTGCAGTCCAATGTGGCTGAATGTTTTCAGCACTCTGTCCAGACTTTGCTATATTTTTCTTTTTGGCATTTTGAAATGCCGTTTTCACATTGACCCATTTGGCCTTGCAGTCCTCCACCGTATGCCCAGGACAATTGTCTTCAATATCGCATCATGCCTGCTCCCGTTTGTTTTCGATCTTTATAGTCTGGGATAGAGTATTCCCAAACACAAGCTTGTATTAAACCGTTAATGCTACTGTAGGTCCAAGATGAATGTTGCGCCATAAAACTAACAAATCCACATATATGTACATATATATAAATAAATGAAACAAGAAATAACAACTAAAATAAAAACAAAACAGTGAAGTACAAATCAAAATAACAATAAAAAAAAAAACAGTGAAGTAAATAAATAATAATAAATATATAACTAAAAGTGTAACAACGAAATACATACATACATATACAGTGAAACATTAAAAAAAAAAGAAATACAAAATAGAAAATACACAATAAAAAACCAAAGTGAACAATACACAAATACAACATAAAATATAAAAATTGAACAAAACATACAGAAAACAAATATTTAGTGTTTCAGAAAAAAAATAATATAAAATCTAAAATAAAAAAATATATATAGTGTGTGGTGAAACGAAACAAAACAAAATAAAAAAAAAATATATATATATAAAACAAAATAATAATAATCAAAACAAACAAGACGAAACATAAAAGAAAATAAACATATACATATATTTTAATATACATAAAACAAACATAACAATACATACAGTGATCAGTGCTGTGAAAACATACAAACATACACAAAAAGAAATTAAAAAAAAAGAACAAAAAACAAAAAGGTGAAGGAAAAAAATCAAATAACAGTGGGCAAATAAATACAAAAACAAAAGTGCTACAAACATCACAACATTAAAATTCACCGAACAAATCATCACGCTACACAAACAAAACATCACATCGTTGGACGACTCCAAATCCTACAACTTCAGGAAAGGCATTTTGCACAGATGCCTCGTTGTTCCTGCATCTTGTGCCGGTCGGACAAAAATAAGGGGAGTACTTCCGACTCTCTCGAAGTAAAACGTGTGAACTATATGTGTGTTTCTATTTCCTTAAATTTGTAAATTAATCAAATTTAAGAGATTTCTTGTAAATTAAACAAGAAATTGATAACCGCTTTAAAGCAGAACACAAGAATATATTTCACATTTTTAAATTTTGACATTATATTTTCTTATTATTTTATATTTATAATATACGTAAATATTATTATTTATAAATTGATGGTAGAAAACCCACCCTTATTTAGTGATATAAGTTCGCGAGTGCTTAATTTGTTTGATAATTACACTAATAATTTCCTTGTGTAACTGTTGAATTATCAAATGTACTTGTTTTAATTGTACTTGTTTAAATTCAGAAATATTTAATCAGTTTTACATTTGATTTTCGTATTTAAAATATAATATTTTATTTTTTCATTCAATAAATTACTTTCGAAATATACACATCCAGTTGTGTAATTTAATAGGTTATGGGCCCAGGACTCCAAGTCGAGAGATCCTATTGGCAATATTAAAAGGAAATATTTGAAGATAAAAATATTTAAGTGAAAGAATGTCGTCAACAACATTTGCGAGCAAAATCCCAATATTTGATGAATCAAATTATACAACATGGAAGACACAAATGGAAGCTCTTTTACATAAGAGCAGACTGTTGCAAATTGTTACAGCAGAAACGACTATTCCAGTTGAACCAAATTTACGTGAACAGTGGAATGAAAAAGATCAGGATGCAAGAGCCGATATCCTGATCGCATTGTCTCCAAAGATATTATTATTGGTGAAAAATTTTAAGACTTCGAAAGAAATTTGGGATTTTCTAGCCGAAACTTACGAAAGAAAATCGAAACGACAAAAAGCGGAATTATACAGGAAAGTATTGAATCATAAAATGGAAATCGGACAGACTATATCTAAGTACATAGAAGAATTCGATGAGCTTTATGTACAACTGGAAGAGATGAATGGCCATATTGAAGAGGAATTGCAAATCATATGTTTATTAGATGGATTATCAAGTGAATATAAGGAAATTAAAGCAGCATTTAATACAACAAATGAATTTCCTACAATGAAAACTTTGCGATCAAGACTCTTAGAATTGCAAGTGAATTCAGAAACTACAGAAAACGAGGCGTTTAAGGCAAGGAATGGTAAAAAATACAATAATTTTAAAAAACCAGGTATGTCTAAACCTATAATTTGTTATCGTTGTGGCATAAATGGACATATGGCCAAAAACTGCAAAGTAAACCTTAGGAAAGATCATATAAATATAGTTAATTCGAACGGCTTTGTAGCCACTCACGAAGCAGTTCAGAAAGCTAGCCATAAGTCCGTTTGGTACTTAGACAGTGGAGCTACTTCACATATGACGTACGAGAGGAATATTTTTGAGGATATTGATACGCAATACATTAGTACTGTTAAGCTTGCAGATGAAAAAGAAATTATTGTAAAAGGGATGGGAACTGTAGAGATAAATGTTATAGTTCAAGGAAAGTATAAGCGGATAAAACTTTTTAATACCCTATGGGTACCTGATTTGAAGAACAATCTAATGTCAACTAGTAAAGCTACAGATAATGGGTGCATTATAACAATGAAGGGTGAAATAGCAAAGATAGTAAAGAATAATGAAGTGCTAGTGGAAGCTTGTAAATATAATAGATTATATAAAGTGAACACAAGGGAAATTCCAACTTGCTATAGTGTAAAGAGAAAAAGTCAAGCTGTTGAAGAATTGTGGCACAAAAGATTTGGACATTTAAACATCAATTCTTTACGAAAATTAAATTTCTTTAATATGGTAAATGGTTTACCAAAAATGAATATAAGTAAGATCGAATGCGATATTTGTATTAGGGGTAAACAAGTTCGTGATCAATTTCCAATAAAGAATGTAAAGACTTCGAATCAACTCTTACAATTAATTCATTCTGACATATGTGGTCCAATGAGAACCGAATCTTTAGGCAGAAAATTTTATTTCGCAACATTTATAGATGATTTCTCAAGAAAAGTTCATGTTAAGTTTTTAAGACACAAATCAGAATATTTGAAAGCTTTCAAAGAGTATAAGATAGCTGCAGAAAATGAAACAAACTACCGTATACAAATTTTAAGAACTGATAACGCAAGGGAAATGATAAGTACTGAAGTAGATAATTATTTGAAATTATGTGGAATAAAACATCAAACATCTGCAGAATATACACCTCAGCAAAATGGTGTTGCAGAAAGAATGAACCGCACTCTAGTTGAAATGGCACGATGTTTAATGTTGGAAGCAGATCTACCTGAAATGCTATGGGCTGAATTAGTAAACACTGCTGCTTATATACGAAATAGATGCCCAACAAACTTAAATAAAAATTGTACTCCAATCGAAATTTGGACTGAGAAAAAGCCTGATATAACACATTTACGTCAAATTGGAAGCAAATCGTATGTTTTAAATAAAAAACCTAACAAAAATAAATGGGAGCCAAGAAGTGAAAAATATATTTTAATTGGTTATTGTGATGAATCCAAGGCGTATAGATTGTGGAAAACAGGTGATAGAAAGATTACTAAGAGCAGAGATGTCAAAATTATAGAAGAAGTATTTCCCAAAGCCGACAGTGCCGCATTAAATTTTAAAGATAATAAAGATTTTATTGAGTTCAGAATAAATTTCTCGAAAAATAAAGAACCAGAATGTGGATTACAAAACTTAGTAGACGATGATGATGTTTTTGAAGATTCAGTAGAACAACATATAGACAGTATTGAGGAAACAAATTCACATAGACAGGAAAATATTCGCATTGAGACAGATAATAATTTAAATTCAATTAAGTCTCGTCTAAGGTCTTGGAAATTAATTAATCAAGCAAGTGCTCAGATATCTTCAGAGCAAAATCCCAGAACTTTAAAAGATGTTGAAAAATCTGATAACAAACAAGAATGGTTAAATGCGATGAAAAGTGAATATGACTCTCTTATTAAAAATGGAACATGGGAATTATCAGAATTGCCGGCAGGAAGAAGGACAGTAGGATGCAAATGGGTTTCTGTTACCAAATATAATACAGATGGAACAGTTGATAAACGGAAAGCAAGATTAGTTGCTCAAGGCTATTCACAACAATTTGGAATTGATTACATGGAAACCTATGCTCCTGTTGTACCACAAAATACTCTGAGATTGATATATGCCTTAGCTGTATAAAATGATTTGAAACTTCGACAACTAGATGTATCAACTGCGTTTCTGAATGGAGATATCGACGAAGAGATTTATATGAATCAACCTGAAGGTTTTATTGATGACAGTAATATTAATAAAGTTTGTAAATTAAAGAAGGCAATTTATGGCTTAAAACAAGCTGGTCGACAATGGTTTAAAAAGATTCACAATGTTTTTATGAATTATGGATTACAACAATCAAGGTATGATCAATGCATCTATTATAAACGTCAGAACAATAAACTCATGATCGTTGCTTTATATGTTGATGATATTGTAATTGCATTTAATGAGGATAATATGGTTGAAACATTATTTACGACATTACAAAACCATTTTGACATTAAAGATTTGGGTCAACCAAAATATTGTATTGGGTTATATATTGAACATGGTGATGGAGAAATATCTATTTCTCAACCGGGTTATATAACAAATTTAGTTAAAAAATATAATTTAGAAAATTGTAAACCGATCAAAATTCCGATGCAAGCAAAATTAAGTTTAGAGAAAGAACCAAAAAATTCCGGGGAAGCTGAGAAAGTAGAAGAAGTGAAATACCAAGAACTTATAGGATCATTATTACACATAGCATTATACAGCAGACCAGACATTGCATGCAGTGTAAGTATGTTGTCTCAATTTTCAAAAGATCCGAGAAAGCAACATTGGAATAGCGCATTACAGATAGTAAGATACTTGAATACAACGAAATATTCAGCATTAAAATATAAAAAGACAGGCTTGCCGTTATTGGGTTTTGTAGACGCAAATTGGGCACAGGACGTAAATGATCGTAAATCACAATATGGTTTCAGTTTTATTCTTGCAGGAGCTGCAGTAACTTGGGAATCTAAAAAGCAAAAAGTAATTGCAACCTCTAGTGCTGAAGCTGAATATGTAGCACTTAGTGAAGCGGCTAAGGAAGCTATATATTTGAGATACATATTAAATGAACTTGGATTTAATACATCTTGTCCCACTGATATTTATTGTGACTCTCAAAGTGCACAACATATGGCAAAATTTGGGTCTCAGCATTCAAGGACCAAACATATTGACTACAAATATCATTTTATTCGAGAAGCAGTAGAAAACAAGATTGTCAACATTAAATATGTCTCTACAAATGAAATGCCTGCAGATTATTTAACGAAGCCGGTTCCAAAAATTAAACATTTATTTTTGAGGAGGCGTGTTGAATTATCAAATGTACTTGTTTTAATTGTACTTGTTTAAATTCAGAAATATTGAATCAGTTTTACATTTGATTTTTGTATTTAAAATATAATATTTTATTTTTTCATTCAATAAATTACTTTCGAAATATACACATCCAGTTGTGTAATTTAATAGTAACATTCAGCATACCAGTTATGTTGTTTTTGTTCATTTTTTCTTTTCTTTCATTTTCGTAATTTCATTTCGATCGGTGCCGTTTCACACGTTTCTATACTGCTTGTATATAACTTACTTATTACAGCTGTGTACAGTGGTCACACTAGAACAAAAATCAAAACAAATAATTTCAATAAAAATTGTTCACACAAAATTCGGTCATCGAATTATTTTTTCATCGCTGTGTGTTCATATTGAAATTTGATTTTTGTTTATTGTTTACAAATCGATTATTAAACGATTTTACTCGGTAAATTAAGATATTTTTTACCGAAGGCTGTGTGTGTAGAGATTTTTATTTCTATTTTTTGAGATCAAGTAAATTATTCTAGGGATGGGATGCATGCAAACAAGGTAAAGTTTCTGACTGTGGCCAACATGGCGACCACCAGGACGATCCTTGTCTTGCTGTATTCAAGTTGACACGCAGCCTCCTCGCGGCCCCTCCTGGATGGCATTCTAGCACCCGCTAGATGTTAACTAATGCGTGCAGCGAAGTCCAATCCCCTGGACGTTAAATTTGGGTTGTGCGTAGGGCTTGGAACCCACCACGTAAAAACTTTACTCCAATGAAAACCAACATACTGAATTTCGAAAAGATCCCCTTTAAAGTTGACGACCACGGCAAACGTTCAAAGGACAACGATTTAAGAATAGCCACTTGGAACGTCCGCACCCTTCACAGGGTGGGCGCTTCCGCCCAGCTGGCGGATGCCCTCAAGAAATGTAGGACTGACATCACTGCCATACAGGAAATGCGATGGATAGGGCAAGGATGCAAAAGGCTAGCATCTTGCGATGTGTATTACAGCTGCCATGTTGATAAGCACGAATTTGGATGCGGATTTGTGGTTAATAAGAGACTCCGCCACCTTGTCTCTGGGTTCACACCTGTGAACGAAAGAATAGCCACAATCCGCATCAGGGCAAAATTCTACAACATCAGCCTGATTTGTGCTCACGCCCCGACGGAAGATAAGGACGATGTGGTTAAGGATGCCTTCTACGCTAAACTCGAGGACGTATATGATAAGTGCCCGGCCCATGACGCAAAAATTGTCCTCGGGGATTTTAATGCAAAGGTCGGGCGGGAAGGTATCTTTGGCCCCACTGTCGGACAGTTCAGCCTCCACGCGAACACTACCTCCAATGGTATGAGGCTGATCGATTTCGCCGCGGCGCGTAACATGGTAGTATGTAGCACCAGGTTTCAACATCTCGACATCCACAAGGCCACTTGGATGTCCCCCGATCGATCAACTTCCAACCAGATCGATCATATTGTGATTGACGGAAGGCATGTATCCAGTGTACTAGATGTGCGCACATTTAGAGGTCCGAACATTGACTCGGACCACTACCTTGTCGCAGCCAAGTTTCGATTGCGCATTAGCGCCTCGAGGATGGCGCGCTCTAGTACATTGCGGAAGCTGGATGTCAGGAAGCTGCGATCACAAGGGACAGTTGAGGCGTTCTCCGCTCAACTCTCGGATAAGCTCCGTCGATCCCCATCTAATCTCAACGACATTGGAGGACTGTGGGCCAACATCTCCCACTCCTTGCGCACTACTGCGGAAACAGTCCTTGGTTTCGAGCGCCCACCCCAACGAAATCAATGGTACGATGAGGAGTGTCGCGAGGCAGCTGCAGCGAAAAACGCCGCATACAAGAAGACGTTGCAGTCTGCTGCTACGCGAGCCATTGTCGAGAACTACAGAGAGAAGAGAAGGGAAGAGAGACGCCTTTTCAGACGCAAGAAAAGGGAGCAGGAAAGGCGTGAGCGTGAGGAAGTCGAGATGCATAGACGTAGGAATGACGCTAGAAAATTTTATCAGAAGGTTAAGCGTCTAACCGAGGGTTATAGACCCGGAGCGTCTTCTTGCAAGGACGAGAACGGAAACCTGGTTACAGATCCGCAGGGGGTGCTGAGGTTGTGGAGGAAACACTTCTCTACTCTGCTACAAGGCGATGACGACACCAATACCGCCTCTAGAGATGATGTTCCGAACCCGATCAATGATGACGGCGTGGAGATTCCGCCGCCTAGCTATGAAGAGGTCAAAGTCGCGATTGCGCGTCTTAAAAACAATAAAGCGGCAGGTCCTGATGGCCTCCCCGCTGAATTGTTTAGGACCGGATGTAATGAGTTGGTAGGGCGCATGCACCAGCTCATCTACAAAATATGGCTAGAAGAAAGTATGCCCAACGATTGGAACCTCAGTGTCCTCTGTCCTGTCCTGAAAAAGGGAGACCCCACAATTTGCGCCAACTACAGGGGTATTAGCCTTCTCCCTATCGCATATAAGGTTCTTACAGGCGTATTGTGTGAACGACTGAAGCGACTCGTCAAAACACTGATTGGACCTTATCAGTGTGGCTTCAGACCTGGCAGATCCACCATAGACCAGATCTTCACACTGCGCCAAATCCTGGAAAAGGCCCACGAAAAACAAGTCGACACACACCATCTTTTTGTCGACTATAAGGCAGCCTTCGATAGCCCCATAAGGGATCGTGTTTATGCCGCAATGTCTGAGCTCGGTATACCTGCGAAGCTGATAAGGCTATGCAGAATGACGTTGAGCAATTCCTGCAGCTCCGTCAAGGTAGGAATGGACCTCTCCGAACCTTTTGATACCGTGCGAGGTTTCAGACAAGGCGACCCCTTATCATGCGACCTCTTCAACTTCGTCATGGAGAGTGTTCTGCGAAAGGCAGGAGTGCATCGCAATGGCACTATCTTTCAAAAAAGTGTCCAATTGCTTGCGTACGCTGACGACATCGACATCATAGGGCGTACCAAGCGAGATGTTACTGCTGCCTTTAGCGCTATTGAACGGGAGTCTAAGAAGATGGGTCTGGCAGTAAATGAGGGCAAAACAAAGTATATGTTGTCGACAAGCAGAGACGTGCGGCGTATTGATTCTCAGATTACGGCCGATAACTATACTTTTGATACAGTCAAGGAATTTATTTATCTTGGCTCCGCCGTTACCACCAAAAATGATGTCAGTCTGGAGATCAAACGCAGGATTACTCTTGCCAACAGGTGCTACTATGGTCTCAATAGGCAATTGAGCAGCAGAGACCTCTCTCGTGCGACAAAATTAATACTCTACAAGACGCTCATCTTACCCGTGCTTCTTTATGGCGCAGAGGCATGGACCCTATTAAGAACTGATGCAGCAGCCTTGAGGGTATTCGAGAGGAAAGTCCTACGTAAGATCTTCGGTCCTGTGCGAGTTGGCGATGATTTCCGCATCCGATCTAACAGTGAGCTGTATGAACTCCTCAACGACATAGACGTTGTGCAGCGTATTAATATCCAGCGGCTGCGCTGGCTCGGCCATGTCGTTCGAATGGAGGAGGATGCTCCGGCGAAACGGGTATTTGATGCGGGGATCTGCGGAAGTCGGCGAAGAGGACGACCTTGTATCCGTTGGAAGGACCAAGTCGAGGAAGCCCTGTCATCGATTGGTGTGACCAACTGGCGTAGGCGCGCAAGAAGCAGAGGCGCCTGGAAGGATGTATTGCGGCAGGCCGAAATCCGTTAATCGGGTTGTTATGGCCAATTAAGTAAGTAAGTAAGTAAATTATTCTTGACTCAATTACATCCATTCGTGAATTGGAATCGGACCTTTCGGGTATTGCGTACCGGGATAATTCGATTACATTCTATCATTCAGAGCGCGTTACTATTAATAAGTTCAGATATACTTCGATCAATAATTTACTTTGGTCAATTTTGAAAATTTTGAATTTTGTTTTGACGAATTTTTTAAATAGTTGAATTCACAATGACTACTAGAGGCTCTAAATGCCAAGATTCTCCTTCCAGAGTGGAAAATTTGGAGAAATTACTCGCGAAGAAAGCGAAGGTCATTGCAAATGCCGACAGAATTCGCCAGTCCGTTGTAGATAGAACTATTTCGTTCAATCCTATGGAACTCGAATGTCGATTGGATATCTTAAGATCATATATTGACCAAGCAATGAAACTCCAGTCGGATGTGGATAATTTGGATCCCGATAACGACGATAGAGCCTAGCTTGAGGATCTGTGTGTAACCACAAAAAGTTTGTTCATGAGCTTGTTGGCCAAGAATAGGCAATCGAATGAGCCTGAAACTTCGTTCAGCGTACAAGCTCATCATTCTAGATTACCAAATATGAAGCTCCCTAAATTCAGTGGGAAATATGCTGAATATAAGAATTTCATGAGCCTATTTGAGAACTTGGTTCACAATGATCCAACTTTGACGGATGTCGAGAAATTCAACCATTTGATCTCATGCTTGTCCGAATCAGTCTTGGGTACCGTAAAGGCCTTTCAGATATCCGAGGAGAATTACCCCAAAGCAATAGCTAGCTTGAAAAAAGTATACGATAATAAATGCTTAATATTTTTTGACAATATCGCAAAACTTTTTGATTTGCCGGAAATTACCAAGCCTTCGGCTGTTGCTTTAAGATGCATGATTGATACTGTTTCTGCCATCTACGATTAATTGTTATCAATTGGTGATGACGAGAAGATAACGAATGCCATCTTAATACATTTAGTGATGTCCAAAGTGGATCCAATCACCAAATCAAAATGGGAAGAATAGCTTGACTTCGAGAAGCTTCCATTGTGGTGAGATTGTGAAGCCGCCTTGAATAGACGTTACCAGCACATTTCTGGTGACGAGTCTTCGAGTTCAAGGTCGATGGTTAACAAACCTACAAATGAACGTTTTAATTTTAGAACAAATAAAACATCACTAAATTGCACAAAGTTGAAACAATCTGTTGACAAATGCCTATTTTGCAAATCAACGCAACACATGATTGTCAATTGCCCTTCTTTCACTGCTGACCCGATAGCCAAAAGATTCGATTTCGGGAAATCCGTGCCAGCATGTATAAACTGTTTGAAAAAAGGACACACAGTTGCCAAGTGTCCTTCGTCTAAATGTCGAATATGTAATGGTTCGCACAACACATTACTTCATCGATACAACGCTAGTTCGAACAATACATCAGTAAACTACTCTGAACAGCCTTCGACTTCTCACGCTTCTGTGAACTACTCGGCGCCAGATGAAAGCATAATTTTAGCAACAGCTGTGGTAAGAGTAAGAAGTAGTTCTAGCCAACTAATACCAGCCAGAGCTCTTTTAGATTCCGGTTCTCAACCTAATTTGATAACCGAGGAACTAGCTCAATTACTACGATTGAAAAAAGAAGGAGGCAGATTGAATTTGAATGGCATTGAAGAAACAAATTCGTTGTCTAAATCTCGCGTCAATTTAACAGTTACTTCGAGTGTCAACTCTACTCAATTTACCTCAAAGTTTTGGATATTAAAATCAATTACAAATCTGCAACCTGATCATAGGGTCAACGTAGCTAATTTGAATATTCCGTCAAACGTGGAATTAGCTGAAACTTGCTTCTGTAAGCCACAAAAATTGATTTGTTGATTGGAGCAGGTCCTTTCTTCGACACATGTGTGTTGGCCAAATCAAATTGGGCCCGAGTCTTCCAGTCCTTCAAAAGACTTCTCTAGTTGGATTGTTACTGGAAGATACAGTCAGTCAAAGGACTCTTTCAATTCAAAGGTATTTCATATAAATACTTCAATCGAAGACGAGAGTAACGTCGATTCCATCGTTCGGAAATTTTGGGAGTTAGAAGAACTTCCAACCGAATCAACTCAAATTTATTCTGCGAAGCATAAAAAGTGTGAGAACGAATTCAAGACTTCAGTGAGACGTCTTGCGTCGGGACGATTTGAGGTTTCTTTACCTTTTAAGTCTGATCCGAATCTATTAGGATCTTCGTTTGAAACTGCCAGGCGACGATTTCTCTCTTTGGAACGAAGACTTTCCAAAGATTTTACTATGCGGCAGATGTATCATAATTTCATGAAGGAGTACTTCAACTTGGGTCACATGTTTCTTTTGGACAAATTCCCTGATACTCCCCACTACTTCATCCCACATCAATGCGTTTTGCGCCCTCAGAGTACAACTGCCAAACTTCGGGTAGTATTTGATGCTTCATGTAGAACTTTTTCACATGTTTCACTTAACGAACTGTTGATGATCGGTCCTACAGTTCAAGAAGAATTGTACTCTACATTAATCCGTTTTCGATTCCACAAGTATGTAATCACTGCAGATATTGAGAAAATGTATCGTCAGGTCATGATTGGTGACAAGGATAGGAATTTTCACTTAATCCTTTGGCGAGAGAATCCATCTGATGACTTGAGGCTTTTTCGACTGAATACTGTCACATATGGTACAGCTTCAGCTTCGTTTTTAGCCATTAGATATCTGATTCACTTACCTGTGGGTTCAAAAGTTGTTCGCAGTGATTTTTACGTGGATGATTTACTTACCGGAGCTGAGATCTATGATGAATTAATTCTGATTTGAAATCAGGTGACTGATATTTTGAATTTCTGTGTTCTCTACAGAAAGAGAAACTAATACATAGTGACTCAGACTCTGCGAAGAATGATTTATTTAAATTTCATTTGGAAGATAAATTTCAGGACTTAAAGGCTACAGAGGGAAACATATTATCGGTGTCTCCTCGGTTATTCGATCCTCTCGGACTATTATGCCCACTTGTTACGAAATCTAAGATCCTATTGCAAGAGCTCTGGATTCAAAAGCTTGACTGGGATGAATCAATTCCCTTGCGGTTGAATACTTCATGGGAAAACTTCAAGGCTAATTTAATGGAAGTTGATTCAATTAGTATCCCAAGATTCGTCCATACCACATCTACTTCGAGAATCCAGATACATGGATTTTCGGACGCTTCAATTCGGGCATATGGGTGTTGTATATATATTCGAAGCTCCGAGACAAATACGGTTGTCTCGAGACTACTTACGGCTAAGTCCAAAGTTGCTCCTCTCAAGTCTAAATCACTTCCTAGACTTGAGCTATGTTCTGCACACCTGCTAGCTAAATTATGGAACAGAATTAAGCGTATGATGGATTTCACAGTAGAAGACGTTTATTTCTGGACAGACTCGGAAATAGTACTGCATTGGATAAAAACCCATCCATCCTCTCTGACGACTTTTGTATCGAATAGGGTCGCTGAAATTCAGGAGTGGTCGGACCAAGTTTCGTGGCGCCACGTGCCTACTAAACAGAAACCAGCTGACATTGTGTCAAGAGGATCCGATGTGAGGGAATTGAAGGATTAAATATGGTTTGATGGACCATCGTTTTTACTAAATGACAAGTCAGAATGGCCTGTCAATGAACATTTTGAATTGACAGAGAATCAGATATTATTGGAATCGAGAAAGGTGAATGTATTTCTTGCAGCAGAGGAGACGTCTAACTGTCTGCTGGAGATGATTTCAAGGTACTCTTCATATAAGAATTTACTGCGAGTAACATGTTTCGTACTTATATTTATTGATAATCTGAAGAGACGAAAGTCAAATCAAAGTATCATACATATTGCAACGGAAATGAAATGGTCGTTTTATCGTCTCGTAGAAGCTTTCCAGAAATCTAATTTTCTTTGAGGAGATTACTAAATTACAGAAATCTCTGACCTTAGCGTCGAACATACAGAGACTTACGCCTTTCATTCATACATTCACTGAGGAAAAGCGAACATTTTCACTATTAAGGGTAGGTGAGAGATTGCTTAATGCAAAATTGCCATATGATGCAAAATTCCCACTGTTGTTACCGAAGCAAAATGACTTTGTCACACTTTACTTGTGCCACCTACTTTTCGAGAATTGCCATGCTGGCACAAAGGCACTCATTGCTTTCGCTAGGGAGAGGATCTGGCTAATTAACGCCAAGGAAGAGTGCAGTAGAGTTGTCCGCAAGTGTGTACATTGTTTCCGCTATAAACCACGACTTAAGTCCCAAATAATGGGAAACTTGCCCACTAATAGAGTGAGAGCTACACGGCCATTTCTTATTGTCGGCGTAGACTTTTGTGGTCCCGTTAATGTCTCATTGAGAATTCGAGGTCGACCACCATTGAGAATGTATATAGCGGTCTTCGTGTGTTTTACTTCAAAAGCAGTGCATGTAGAGTTAGGGTCTGATTTGTCGATTGATTCCTTTCTCTTATCTTTTAAAAGGTTCGCTGCCAGAAGAGGACTTCCGCAAGAGGTGCTATGCGACGAACTTCGTAGGAGTCAGCAACGTTGTCAAACAGCTACAACAAGTGCTCGACAGGAGTCGACCCGCCCTCGAATCTTACGCAGCGTCGTCCGGGGTGAAGTTCACCTTCATACCACCTCGGGCGCCGCACTTCGGAGGACTGTGGGAAGCAGCCGTCAAGCAGGCGAAGTTCCTGTTTCTGGGCGCAGTAGGCAACGCATCGCTAACGCAAGAGGAAATCGAGACGATGCTCGCAGAAACAGTCTCCAGACCCCAACGACGGAGAGGCGCTCACTCCAGCTCATCTGCTGATAGGAGAGGATCTGCGTTCGCTGCCGCAAGAATCCGTAGGCGACGGGAGAATGAAAGAGCACAAATTATGGAAGCGCTGGCGACTACTTTGCGGACTCAAGCAGACGTTCTGGCAGGCTTGGTATCGAGACTACGTCCTGGGTCTCCAAGCCAAAACCAAGTGGTCCAGCGAATCGTCCAACCTGAAGCTAGGTCAAGTCGTGATTATCCGCGAGGACAATTGCCCTCCTCAACATTGGCTGACCGGGAGAGTCGTCAAAGTAATAGAAGGAGAAGACGGCAAGGTCAGAGTGGCGGAGGTCGCCACGCGCAACGGCTTTTATAAGCGCCCAATCCATAAACTGGCTCCACTCCCAAATGATTGAAGAAGCTTCAATGGGGCCGGAATGTTGCGCCATAATACTATTAATATAATATAATAATTTAATATTAATAAATAGCACCCTAATATTAAGAGAAAGTAACGTTAAGGTTCATGACCACATGAATTACAAGGTCATAAACATAAGTAAACAAAATAAGTAAGCAACGGAGTTGCTGAATAGCATTACACAGTTAGAACTAAGTACATAGAATTAGGATTAAGTAAAAATGAAATAATAAAAATCAGTTGAATTGTAACATTATTACCGATCGGTTCTTTCACTCCTTTCAGTTTGGTCTTTCGCGGTAACTTTTCTAAGTGTCTCATTTCATAATAGTTAAATTATAAATTAATTAATTTAACATTTCTTAAAAATTATTAAGAAAAAACACAGGAGTTTGTGGTACCTGTGAGAGGGTGTAGTCATCCAGGACATCAAATTCTGTGCAGTCATCCAACTCCATAATAAAACTACAAGTAAATTATAATTGCAATATATATATACAAGAATAAAAACTTATTTTGCTTACGAAAATAAATACGGCTACAAAAAAATATTTGAATAAAAAATATTATCGGTGCGTATTGTCGTCTTTAATTGCCGCACTAGAACACAATAAATATTGGTGTATTTTTAACGTTTTTATTTGTGCATCAATTCGCACAATATCGTTGTGATTTGACATATGTGCCAATAAGTTGTGACATCACACGATTGACGTGTAAAATATACCAATAATTGGTGTATTGCGTCAATCGTGTGATCCCACCCTTATTCTGTACTGTGTACGAATTGCCTCATGGTCTTTGTATTTGTAGCTTTTGTTTATCGTTAATGTTAAACGATGTTAGGTCGTTTCACTATGCGTAACAATATATTTCCTTTTCCTAAATTATATTTTGATATGTTTAAGATTAGAATCAATCTTTATAATCATTTTTACAACTTGTGAATTTAATAAACGTATGTTATAAATAGAATGTTAACTAAAAGTGCGTTTAGACTGTCCTAATATTTGTGCATAATCATAAAAATTTTGTTTGTTCTAAAGACTCGAATTTGTTGGCCACGAAATATTTTTCGACTGTTTGTTGGCTAAAAAATCTTTGTTTTGTGAATAAAGCTTTGCATTGTGTAAACACTTTGTCAGCACGTCGTTACAAATATTTGGCTCGATATTTTGTTTGTTCTCACAATATTTTTGGCGGAACAAATAGCGACAAATAATTGTAGAAACGTGAGTTGCCAACAGTTATTTTTGACAGTGCTTAACATATAAAAAATGAAATAAATGGAAATGGCAATACTGGCCAATTCGTTTGACAGATTGGTAAGTCAAAAGTGCTTTTTTGTAATTCTTTATTATAAAGCATATTTTTCAATGCAGCAATTATTGAATCGCCACCATCTGCCAAAAAACCAAAAGGAAGAGGAGGACGCACGACTGGAGCGAAGAAAATATATTTAAATTGATCGGCGAAGTGGAATGTCATCCTTGCATTTATTACAGCACAAGAAGTTTCCACAAAATGGTCGAATTTAAGGATTCAGGGGCTACCTCAACAAAAAAAAAAAAAAACAAATCTGGACAAGGTACAGTGAGCTCAATGCTTTGAATGAAGACGATGCTGCAAACATAAGAAGAGGTCTTGGATATTTTTTGTGTAAAGAATTAAGTGATCTAAAACAAAATGCAGCGACGGAGCTGTACCAGCTCTTTAATTGAAAATGAAGAATGTGATAATTTTTTCCTTAATATTAATATTGCCAACGAATGTGCCTTAATTTTTTTTAATAAAAATATACTTCAAATTGACAAATATTATTTTAAAAAATAGACAGCAATTCAGTTATATTTGTTGATATTGAAAGGATACTTCCCCTTCATGTATAAAGTACTGGCTGAATTCATTCTTAATTTAATTGTAAGAACGTTGTCTTGTGAGAGGATGTAAAGATGAGTCAATTGCATCATTCCGCCATTCTCCTGTAGTAATGCTACCATCGACATTATCACGATCAATCAATGAAGACGTTAAGTAAATTCTTGGATTTCTTATCAATAGAAAATTGTGTAATGCACAACAAGCGGTGGTTATTTTTCTTGCTTTTTCGGGATTAAGCTGTATTGAGCTGCGGAAAATGCGAAATCGTGCTGACAATATGCCAAATGCATTGTGCTCTTGATAGGCGATAATTAAAAATGCGTTGAATACCATGAAGCCTGCTCTTATTGAAGGATTTCAAAAGTTTTGTGCTTGCAGAAAATGCATCATCAGTCACTAGGGCAAACGGCATGCATTTTGACCTTTTGGGCAATGGCAAAGGCTGAGGAAGATGGAAAGAATTATTTTGTAGCGCATCATAGAATGCAGTTCTCCAGAAAACGCCCCCATCAGAAACTCGACCATTAGATCCAACGTCTGTGTAAATAAATTTATATGACGCAACGGCAATGCCCATGAGCACAATACTACGTGTGCCTGCAAAATAGAACAAAAAATTTATTAATTTATCAATTCTTTTTGTATAAATTTTGCACAACCTTTATAATTATAAAATACGCTTCCTGTATTCGTAGGAGCCACCATCACCAAGTACTTGCCATCTCACGGCACCAAGGCAGTTTGGAAAATTCCATTTTTCCAGAAACTCATCTGCAATGCTTTTCCACTTCTCTTCGTTCGACGGAACCTTTTAATTAAAGAAAACGTAATTGAAACATTGCAGCATCGCACACTTTGGGCACAATTCCTGATATCGTGCATGGTGGAATCCTAAAAACATATTGCAGCGGCGAGAAACTTTCGCCAGTGGTTAAATATCGCAAATTCAGAGCCAATCTTTCAGACGCAGATATTGGTTCCCTCAAATGTGTGATTTTCTTTGTTATAATCGGCGCCACTAGATACAGCTTTATTTGAAAAACATTAATATATATTTAATGTTTATATGCTGAATATTGTAATCAAGTTACCAAGTAATCGAAGTCATTTGAACCCATGCACACGAAGTTTTTATGAAGCGAAGGTTCTTCAGAACGTAGTTCCTTCAGAAGTTTTTGGCAACATCCTTCCATTTTACGACGCTGCACCCAAGCTCGATCCCACATTCTTCTGGATCTTTTTTTTTTCTTTTTGCTGGGTTTGAGAAACTGCTATAGCTCCAGCAGTTATTAATAATAAATCTTCAATATCACTGTCACTAAACATTTTAACTTTTCACGTTGCTTCACAAACACAATTTGATACTATTTGGCAGATGGACTTCGTAAACATAACAACAACATTATTTGACAGATGTTTGTCATACACACCGGACAAATAAAATTATTAATGCAGTGTAAAGGGTTATACAAATATTTGTACCAAACATGGCTGACACAAAATCTTCTGTTATTTGGGCAAATAAAATTCAGACAAATATTAGTGCAATCTAAACGCGTGTCCAAACATTACTCACAAACCATACTATTAGCCCAAACCATAATTTATTGTGTTTGGACAAATATTAGCATAGTCTAAATGAACCTTAGGGCTTTAAAATAGGGGAGTTTTCTGACAGTAAAGACGTAGAATAGTGTTATTTGCCACAAAACGTAAAATATTTGTTTGCCATAATGTGACCACAAAATAATTTTGCATGGTAAACAAAAATGTGTATAATGTGACAAATAAATACGCACATTTATTTTCCCATATTTGTTTCTTCACACACTTAAAAATATTTGCCACAAAACAAATGACTAGTTATTTGACCGTCAAGTATAACGTATAAACTAGTCACAACTTCCCATCAAGTTATTCAGGGCTATGTGAAAAACTTGACGTAAACATTCGTGTACATGTGATTTTGCTTTTCTTTGTGACATATGAATTCTTTCGATAAAAACATACAGTAGCGAGCACAAAAAATGCAACACTGTGCCATATGATCTTTAATAAGATCTGTTTCAAAATAACGGTAACTAATTTATCTATTTTCTTTTGCTGTTAATTCTTTCAATTATAAGTTTTCAAAGTAATCACAGTTTATTCCAAATTCTGCTTTAAAAAGTTAAATATTTTTGAATTAGTGAAAAAAGTGCAAATTTTTAGCGAGCAAAAAAATGCAACATAATAAAAAAAATAGTTAAAGTAAGTTAATTATTTAATTATAATTGAAAATTTCTTAAATAAGTTATACAACATGTGTTTTGTAATAGAAGCAGCTCTCAGCTGACAGCAAATCTGCAATCATTAAAGCCTTAGAAGAAGGAAAATCCATGCGTGAAGTTGGACACCTCTTTGGTGTAAATCAATCAACCGTATGTCGGATTAAATCTCGATTTTCCTTGATAAATAGTGTGGAAAGGAAACCAGGTAGTAGTAATCCTCGAAAAACTAACTCTCGCCAAGACCGCCAGATGATTGCACTGGTTAAAAAAGATCCACGAAAGACCGCAGTGGACGTTGCTAATTTCGCAAATGGGAGTCTCTATAGGTGTTCACACTGTTCGCCGTAGGTTGAAAGAGGCAAATTTGCATGCGAGACGACCCGCAAAGAAACCTGTCATCAGTGCAATCAATAAAAAGAAGCGCCTGGAATTTGCAAAACGTTACAAGGATTGGTCAAATGAACAGTGGGCTAAAGTCTTGTGGAGCGATGAAAGCAAATTTAATTTCTTTGGCTTCGATGGGATAAATTTTGTTCGAAGACCGCCTGGACAGAGATATTCTCCAAGATATTAACTTCCAACCGTAAAACATGGCGGTGGATCAATAATGGTGTGGGGTAAGGAACGATATGTTTAAAAAAAATATTGATTTTACGTCACGTATTTACAGGTGCGTTTTCCCGTGATGGGGTAGGTCCCTTAACTCAAATCGAAGGAAAAATGGACGCCAAGAAGTACTGTGAAATCCTTGGAGAACACATGCTTCCTCATCTGCGGGAAAAAATGCCTCCTGGTAGCATATTCCAACAGGATAACGATCCAAAGCACTCAAGTCGCTTAGCTCGAAACTTTTTAAGCGACAATGATGTCAATGTTTTGGATTGGCCATCACAGTCTCCCGATCTAAACCCCATAGAAAATCTATGGGAGCTATTAGATCGGGAAGTTAAGAGGAAACATCCGTCAAATAAGAGGCAATTAGAAGAAATGTTGAAAAGTGAATGGGAGAAAATATCCATTAACACATTAATAGCTTTAGTCGACTCTATGCCTTCTAGGTTGCAAGAAGTCATACAAAATAAGGGCTACGCCACTAAATATTAATTTTAAAATTTTTTTTGTAAGAATTACTATTTAATTTAAATAAACACATTAAAATTTATGCTGTTGCATTTTTATTGCTCCCATGAAATTCGCACTCTTTTTAATAAATGACAAAATAATATATCATTAATTAAAAACATTTACATAATGTTATTGATAATAGGTATCTATAACATACATACATAATTGGCCATTACAACCCTTCAGTCAGGATTACGACCTAGCTTCTCACACCACTTATGTTGTGTGCGTTAATTTTATACATGAGTGGCGGGACCTACAGTTTAAAGTCGACTCCGAACGACAGATTTTTGAGAAGCTTTTCATGGCAATTTTTACTCTCAGAGTCGAAGAAATATTTTTTCGTTTTGATGTCTGACCTGGGATTCGAACCCGGGCCTTTTGTCCAATAAGCCAACACACTACCCACTAGACCACGGCGACTTCAGGTATCTATAACTGTAGGGATTAATAACCCAAAGAAATATTTTGAACTGGTCACCATTTTTTTAAAATTATCGCACTTAAACATAATTTTACCCAACGTTGCATTTTTTGTGCTCGCTACTGTATGTCTAGCCTGCTCACTCTTTCGCTTTTTTTAAGTTACAAATGACTAGCCACTTTACTAGTCAAACTTGATGAGTAAATTGATATATCTCTTTGCGAAAGAAAAATGTTTTTTGTTTTCATATATTTTTATGAAAAAAAATTTAATTTATTTTATAAAGTCTTAAATTAAATTTAAATTAATTAACTTCTTGGGGTCCGCCTTTTTGGCAGCTGGTTTCTTGGCTGGAGTGGCTGCACTCTTAGCTTTAGGAGCTTTTGGTTTAGTAGCTGGGGTCTTTTTGGCTGGTTTAGCTTTAACAGTACCAGTCTTTTTGGCGGCAGATGGATTTTTACCAGGAGCTGCCTTTTAGCGACACTAGCAACCAGCGTTGTCGTTTTGGTCCAATTGGACCAAAACTGCTAGTTTTTACTTCAAAATACTACGATTGGTAGTTTTGTTGGCTTGTTCAAATTTCACTTTTTTTTTTGGTAGGAAAATACAATTAATATCTGTAAGATTTAAAGTTGGGAGTATTATTTATTTTTAGGTCTAAAAACGAAAATAAAAGTTCATGTAAGAAAAAATGTAGTTAATAAACCCTGTTTTACCTTAACGTTTGACATATCTGTGTTTGAAAAACAACGAAATGTTAATTTCATACTAAACAATTTATAATTACTTAAATTCAAATTTTGGTAGGATTGGAATAATTTTGGTAAGAAGATTGGTAGGGAAAAATTTTCCTTTGTGGCAACGCTGCTAGCAACGTTCCTCTTTTTGTTAGCAGCTAGCTGGCTTTTTCTTTTCAGCAATGGGTTTCTTTGCTTTGGCTCCTTACCTTTAGTTTGGATTAATTTTCCACTGAAAACAGCACTCTTAAGGAATGGAGCCAATTTTTGAGGTTCTACCTTATATGTGCTGGTGAGGTATTTCTTGATAGCTGGCAAAGATGAGTGGATGCTAATAAAATATAAGAATAATTTTGGGCATATTAAAGTTTATGCAGTAAAATAATAATTATACTTAGCTTTTTAGTTTCCACGTCTTATTTTTTAACACTAAGAACACAATTAAAATTTTCGTTATAAGACGCTATAAATTTTTGTTTTCAAAGCCTACTACGACTGAATTTTTAAAATTCATAAATTTACAGGGAATTTGATAGTCAACATTGATTTGCTTCCGATGTATTAAAAAATACAATTCTAAATCATAAAAAGTCAAATAAAAATTAAATATGTAGTAGTAAGTAAGTCTTGTTTCGGTCATTTATTTCTTGTAGGGTAAGACGCCTTTTGCTCGTTGAAATTAGTTTCGAAACAAATGTGTAAAACTTTTTTGTATTTTCTTTTAAACTTTCTTTCGCTTTTGGACGTAAAAAATTAATTTCAGAAATTTTGTTTTCTTTTATCGCGTCGTTCTGCTATTTTTGACAGTTGTAACTTTGGCATTGTGATTTAGGTTCAAACACAAGACACTAATATTATATGACAATTTGTTATTTTATTATAATATTTTATATATTTATGTATTATTATTTTTTAATATATTTACTTTATTTAAATTATATTCTTTTTGGTATCATTTTTTAAATTAATTGCTTGGCGCTAAAATTTTTCTTTTGCTTATGTTTTAATTTCAACCACAAAATAAACAAAGACTAATGATATTTTAAATAAGGCAGCTTTAATTTAACACCCTTGACTAACTACGAGTCATCTCTTACTCACTGAAATTTAAATACACGTTAATCCATAAATCAATTGTTATACCTTTCTATTCAGAGGTTGTAATAATTTTTCACTAAAATGGTTATTTTTTTTTTTAAATCTCATTAAAGAAAAAAATCTCTGCAACTACCTAACTCTTTAGAACATAAAAATAAAGTGTTCTTGTTTTTGTTATAGAAAATTTTTCTTTTTTATTGCACTGATTTTGATTTTTTCTTCAAATTATCACGACATATTTTATTCCTAAAAATAAGCAGGCTAAAATATTCAAAGTACAATGTTATAAATGGATCTCTTGAAGTGGACGATGCGAGTCATTATAAGGGAAAATTATAATTCACCACAGCAACATAATTCCAGTTTTCCTTTAACACAAGTATAGTACATTTTTGAGGATAAATTGTCAAACAAAATGACATGAAAACCTTTATGAAAAATATCTGTAAATAATTTTCAAATTAGACCTAAAAGAAATCCTTCAATTTATATATATTCGATTTCCAATTATTAGATTTAACATCTATTTTTAGTTATATACATCATTTCAGCGATTTTCAAATATGGTGATTGTTTTTTGGTCTGTTTTTTCTTATTTTATGCGAGGAACCCATTTTCAAAGCCATGGTCGTCTTTCTTTTCCCCTTCGCAAAATGTCACAGCAGTTCCACAACACAGAACGAAATAATATTCACCTTCCATTACGTGTGAAAATGTATATACGTATTTTTGTTTTCCAACATTATGGTCAAACATGTGTTTCGAGGCAAATATTTTTTAAGTGTGACTACATTGCAAACATGTTTGTCAAACTTTTGTTTGCCGCTATTTGAAGAAACAAAAATGAGCAAAATAAATGCACCTAGTGTGACCACAAAACAAAATTGTGGCAAACATTTGCCAAATCTGACTGCACCTTTAGATATAGGATTAAATTTGGGGTTTCCATAATGAACTTTCTTTGCCTAGGAAACTGGGTAGGCGTGGGTTATGAGGCAACATACCTCAACAACAACAGAAGTGATGATATTTTCTGAGAGTTTTGATTAACCCAACCCAACCAAAACGATTAGATTGGGGCATAGTTAACGATTTATTTGATAATATAGTCATCCCAGACCATATACCATAAACACCATCACAAAATAAGGAGTCTATAATAAATTTGTATTGTAGACAGATTTTATTAGGAAAGAACCGAACTCCCCTACCCGACTGTTGCTAACAGCTCAATAGCTCCCGCAGTGTTCTTCCTGCATAATCACTGCATGCCATATACTTTTACATCAGCGGTTGAACACTTGTGTTACATACAATCGATCTATCGTAGATTTTAAGTACTGGTTATTTGATCAATATTATTTCTAATTTGTTAATTGCTTTTAATTCTTCTTCACAATTAATAAATTTTATATATTTTTTAAGCAAATTCTTAAGCGGACGAGCAATATGACCATAACCTTGAACAAATTTTCGAAAATAACCGCCTATCCCTAAGAATGACTGAATTTCTCTAATATTTTTCAGCTCAGGAAATTTTTCGGTAGCTTTTGTTTTTACCTGGCCAAATGTTTCCGTTTTGTACTGTATGGCCCAGAAAATCAATTTTGGATTGAAGAAACGAACGAAAACGTGAAAACGTCCAATACTATTTTCAGTTTATATAAACTGCTTTCGGGGGTATGTGCATAAATTACAATATCATCCATATACACCTCAATAATATTTTTATTTATTAGTGATTGAAAAATATGGTTTACGTATCTTATAAAGTTTGCAGGCGAATTATAAAAACCAAACGGTGCTTTATTAAATTCGAACAATCCTTCCTTTTTTCCAAACGCTTTATAATGTTTACTACTCTCCTCAATGGACACATGGAAAAACCCATTCAAGGTCCATAACAGTAAAAAATTTCGAATTTTGGAGTCTCTCTAATACTTCATCAATTAATGGCACTGGGAAACAATTTTGCAGTACCACATTATTTAACTGGTAAAAATCAACACAAATCTGTAATCTCCGCATTTTTTTGTAACAACTATGAGGTGAGGTTGATTTTCTGATAATACCCTTTGTCAACCACTCTTTAACTTGTTCACATACAGCTTCTTGCTCATTCATTGGTAGTCTATATGGCAAATGACGGAAAGGTCTTATTACTCCATCAGGCAAAATTTTCATGATAACCGGACACTCTTCTATAACTAGATACTAATTTAGTCACTTCTATTCTATATTTTAGTGGAACATCTAACTCAGCTGCTCTTACATCATATACCAAAAAATCGTTATCGTGTTGTATATTATTCTGATATTCGAATTTATACTCGTTACCATCCGACACAAACTTAAATTTTCTTATAAAATCATAACCGAGAATGGCGTTACATAATGCATTGTCAGGAACAACGAGGAAATCGTGTTTTGATATTACCGAGTCGACACGAACTGTACCTTTTATATAACCAAGCGGCTCTGTCGGAAAGAGCATAGCATGGACAAACTTTGTTATAAATCAAGGTGTTTAATATATTGTTTATACACGTTTTCTTTCACAAAGGTACCATCGAACCCGATGTCAATTAAACAATCAATTTGTTGGTTCTCAAAAAATATTTGCTTTAAACGATTTTTGTCAATAACAACATCCACAGCATCATTTAGATTCGATTTCTGATTTCTTAAAACACAATTTTTTGATATATAACCGTACTATTGCACACAAAACAGTTTGTTAATTCTTTGCAATCTTTTTTTTTTGTAATCAGTCGATCCTCAATTAAAGCAATTATGTATGTTCTGGCTTTCGAATCTTTTTGAATTCCCATGAAACTAAAAATGTTGTGTTTTTGTTTTCACTCAGTTTTTACACATTCGAGGTTGTGTTCGAAACAAATTTGACAAATGTTAAATTTTGTAAACACATATGACTGAATTATTTCCCACAATAAATAAAGAAAACAATAAAATCAGATTACTATAAAATAACAAGAGCTTTTATTTGTTACTTATAAAATGAACGTCACAAACTTTACAGAGAAGTTGTGCGTAGGAGGATCTTAACGGATGCATCAAATCCGATGGATATGCCAGACTTCTTGTATGTTTTTTCTGAAGTTCGACCGTTTTATTGGACTCTATATTTTTAAGATTTATTGGACTCCATCGGTTAAACAAGTCTGCGTTTTCAATGATTTTAAATCAAATTGCACTGTTAATGAATAATATAACATTTTCGCTAACAATACAATTGGCAGCAACGCTGAGGTTTTTGCTATTGAAGGATTCCAAAGTGTAATAGCCAATGAAATGGACATTATCATTGGTCGTACCACTATGTGCAAAGTGTTGTGGAATGTTGCAAACATACTCGAAAGTTATATTTGCCAAGCCTAGATTAATATGGAAGTGGATGATGATGAATGAGAAAGCCGGTGACTGACGAATCTCTTTATTATAAGGAGGAAAGGGTACTTTAGCATTAATGTTGTGATAGTAATTTAAATGTTCTCTCTTTAAATCCAATGTTATGTACAAGTTTTATAATTAAGGTATGCGATTACAAAATGTGAATACTTGCGGTAGATGGATGTGGACCTGGCTCATGCCATGAAGCGTTCATTTGGAGTTTAAGTGATGCTAGGAATTTTTATGAAGAGAATAGTCACAATGGCTGGTTACTTGTCGATTCAGCATATACTTTCATTTGTAGTGACACCGTACAGAAGTTCACATTTTGGTTCTCTCGAGGACTTATAGAATCAAAGGCATTCCAGTGCCCGTAATAAAGTAGAGAGAACAATAGGTAATAGGTCTCGTTTTCGTTGTTTACCAAATGAAATGCTGCCATACTCATCAGCTAAAGTAGTAAAAATTGTAAATATATGCACAACATATGTAGAAGCTATCGTGTTGATTTAGATAAGAGCCCGATTGTAGAAAATGAGGATGAAGAACATGAGGAAATCAATAGTAGCTGCAATAATTAGGAACAGCATCGCTCCCAGTTTAATACAAAATTAAATATATATATTAAAAGTAAATATTAATTTATAAAAAAAAATAAATAGGATACTTCAGTTACTACAATATAATTTTTTGGTACTAATAAATTAGTTTGATGCATTATTACTGTTGCTTTTAATTTTGTTTCTAGTTTTGATACTGCATTTTTTTCATACGAATATTATGACGGCTTGCTTCCTGCAGCTTTTTTGTTTCAACTTCAATTAAGGTTTGGTTTTTTCAAATTTGTACAAATGTTGTCTAGCTTGTAACTAATTATATCTAATGATCGCTCTTCGTTTTTAATTTCGGGAAGGTGTTCTATTTCTTTGCCAATGCTTCCAAATTGGTAGCTTTCATTTTTCATCAATTTTTCCAGATTTCCGTTAGATTTTCTATTATTTTGAGATGGGCTTTTATGTTGATTTGTAAGTTTTCTCTGTTTTGGAAAATGAAGTTGGTGGACCGAGTGACTGAGAAGACTTTGATGAGGTATCAGATTCCGAAGATGAGTATTTTCTATTCCATCAACTGTTTCATATAAATCGCTTATGTTGAGTCAAAATTATTAATTAATTAGTATTGTCAAATTATTTGTCATGTATCTAAATTTGTATTTTTATCCTAAACAAATGCATTCCTTTAATTTTCTTGTTCCCCATAATCTATTTCCCTTTTCGCGTAATTTCAATATCCTAATATATATTATAAATCTTTCTGTAAGTCTGTTTTTTTGTTTGTTAGCCAATCACGCCTGAACGCTAGGACCGATTTTCTTGAATCGGGCATTTGTCCGTGGAGGTTATAGGCTATAAATCTTTTCAAAATTTTGACAAAAATGGGAGAAAAAATGGTAATAGGTAATTTTTTACGATTTAGCTTAGTTAAGATTTCCAAATGTTTATTGTTTTTTTCGTTAGCCAATCACGCCTGGACCGATTTTTTTGCAATTTGGGATATAGATCGAAATTTTTTCGGTGCAAGTTATAGGCTATAAATCCTTTCAAAATTTTGATCAAAAGGAGAGAAAAAATGGGAAAAATGGGGAAAAAGTGGTAATAGGTAATTTTTTACGATTTAGCTTAGTTAAGTTTCCCAAATGTTTGTCGTTTTGTTCGTTATCCAATCAAGCCTAGACCGATTTTCTTGAAATTTGGGATATAGATCGAACTTTTGTCGGTGCAGGTTATCCTAATATATATTATAAATCTTTCTGTAAGTCTGTTTTTTTTTGTTTGTTTGTTTGTTAGCCAATCACGACTGAATATCTGGATCGATTTTCTTGAAATTTGGGATATAGATCGGGCTATTGTCGGTGCAGGTTATAGGCTATAAATCTTTTTAAAAGTTTGACCAAAAGGGAAGAAAAATGGGGAAAATGGTAATAGATAACTTTTTACGATGTAGCTTAATTAAGTTTCCCAAATGTTTGTTGGTTTGTTCGTTAGCCAATCACGCCTGGACCGATTTTCATGAAATTTGGGATGTTGATCAAGCTTTTGTCGGAGCAATTTATATGCAAAAAATCTTTTCAAAATTTTGATCAAAAGGGGGAAAAATGGGAGAAAGGAAGAAAAAATGGGCAAAAATTAGTACTTTATGCATAAATGGTGAATCTGTTTTAAAGGTATTCTTTTATGATTTAGCATGGTTAAGTTTCCCAAATAGCTATTATAGGTTTTCCTTTTATAAGGTTGGACTAAAAGGTGTCGAAAAAGGAGGCACGAAACGGGCAAATTGAGTGCATTTATATTTAGGACTTAGAGTATTCAAAAAACTGGGTTATTTGTTAAACCGGTTTCCGGATAATTTGAAAAATTGCCTTTTTTTAAAAACCGGTTTCGAAACCTATAAACAGTAAATAAAAATATTTACTGATATTTTTAAAACCCGCTCAACGCCGGGTACAATCTGCTAGTATATTATAATTCTTTCTGTAAGTCTGTTTTTTTGTTTGTTTGTTTTTTAGCCAATCACGTCTGAATGCCTGGATCGATTTTCTAGAAATTTGGGATATAGATCGGTCTTTTGTCCGTGGAGGTTATAGGCTATAAGTCTTTTCAAAATTTAGACCAAAAGGGGTGAAAAGATGGGAAAAATGGGGAAAAAATGGTAATAGGTAATTTTTTACGATTTAGCTAGGTTAAGTTTCCCAAATGTTTGCTGGTTTGTTCGTTAGCCAATCACGCCTGAACCGATTTTCATGAAATTTGGGATATAGATCGGATTTTTGTCGGTGCAGGTTATAGGCTATAAATCTTTCTAAAATTTTGACCAAAAGTTGAGAAAAAATGGGACAAATGGGGGAAAAATTGTAATTGGTAATTTTTTATGATTTAGCTAGGTTAAGTTTCCCAAATGTTTGTTGGTTTGTTTGTTAGCCAATCACGCCTGGACCGATTTTCTTGAAATTTGGGATATAGATCGAGCTTTTTTCGGTGCAGGTTATAGGCTATAAATCTTTTTAAAATTTTGACCAAAAGTGGAGAAAAAATTGGACAAATGGGGAAAAATGGTAATAGCTGCTTTTATAGGTATTCCGTTTCTAAAGTATAACCAAAAGGGATTCAAAAAGGGGGAAAGGGGCTGAAAACGGGCAAATTGAGTGCAGGTTATCCTAATCCTAATATATACTACAAATTTTTCTGCAAATCTGTTTTTTTGTTTGCTTGTTAGCCAATCACGCCTGAGTATCTAGACCGATTTTCTTCAAATTTGGGATATTGATCGGACTTTTGTCGGTGCAGGTTATAGGCTATAAATCTTTTAAAAATTTTGAACCAAGGGAAAAAAATTTGTCCAAGGGAGAAAAAAGGGCAACAATTAGTATTTATGCATAAATGCTGTATTTTATGGGTTTTAAAGGTACTTTTTTACGATTTAGCTTGGTTAAGTTTCCCAAATAGCTATTGGAGGAGTTCTGTTTAAAAAGTTGGACCAAAAGGGGTCCAAAAAGGGGGAAAGGGACGAAAAACGGTCAAATTGCATGAATTTGTATTTAGGACTTAGAGTATTTAAAAAATGAGTTGTTTTATAAACCGGTTTCCGAATAAATAGAAAAATTGCATTTTTAAGAAGCCGGTTTCAAACCGGATTTTTATTTATTGTTGTTTTTATAACTCGCGCAACGCCGGGTACAATCTGCTAGTAAATGAATATGTATAACATAAATTCAATATGCATAGAAATGTAACGGCACTGCATTCTTTGACTTAGCTTAAAATTTTCAATGTCACTTTATTACCGTTTTGAATTTGCATCAATAAAAAAGTGCCGACAGAACATTTTCGCTTTATAATTCATAATTAAAAATATAAGTTTGTTTTGAGTGAACAGTTAATTATAAGTTATTGTTTTTATTAAACATATTGAAATATAAGTTTGTGCTTTTATTGAACATTAAATTTGGCGACCGCGACATGACATGTTAAGATTAAAAGAGTAATTGAAATAAAATTAAATATTTTCACAAGATAAGACTATATTAAACGCGGTTATGAAAATAAGTCCTAATATTAAAAAAAAAAAACTATAAAATTAAAGACATTTAGTGACAAAACATCAACATTTATAAAAAAACATCAGTATCCACTGCTCTTATGCATTTGTCCAGCCATCGAAATTTGATGAATAAAAAACGTAGTTCCAGTGATATTGAGCAAAGTTTTTTGAATGTTACCCAATCATTGGACAGTTTAACTGAGCGATATGAAAATAAATCGTTGATATTCATTGATCATATCAATTCATTGTTCTCGATACAATCTATGGCGAAACCGAACGCTGTCTTGTTACGCTCAATTCTAGACAATTTGCCTTCTCTTCGTAGGTCATTACTTTCATTGGGTTCAGAACTGGATGCGATGAACGCCATCATCATACATATTGTTCTATCTAAAATAGACGAATAATCAAAGATTAAAAACAAGATTTTAAGTCGTTACCTTCATGAGATTATTGCGTCGAAATACTTAGTTGTCCTTGCCAATTTCTTGAAAGTCGTGATACACGTTTGAACCCATCTAATCGTGAAAACAAACCTAAACAAGTCTTTAAACGAACTCGTTCATCGTTTGTTGTAGCAAGTACACTTTGTGAGTATTTCAAATCCAACGATCATTTTAATGTTTTATTTGTTTTAATTTCATTTTATTTGTTCTAATTACTTATTGCTACCTGTAACTCGTCGATTCGATTTTGTCAAAAGTTCTATGCTCTGCATAAATTGTCTTAGAAAGGGTCATTCAGTTTCTCAGTGTTCGTCGAAATCCCGTTGACGTACTTGCAGTGTTTCACACCATACGTCTCTACATAATTCAAATACTCAGCCCACCAATAATCCATGTATTTCTTCGCATCAATTCCATTCGCCTTCGGATTCTTCGCTTCACCGAATATCCTCTTCGCATACACCAGCTCAACCATACAGTACTTCGTCGTTACAACAATCTTTTTCGCCAGCAAACCAATCATCATCGTCACCATATTCTAACATAGTCTCAACTCACCTGACTCAGTTTTCGTCGTTTGTCACACGCACTTGCCGAATAAGCTTACTTCCTACAGCCATCATTTTCATAAAGGATTAGTTTGATACTCTACAACCTTTTCGAGCCCTACTAGATTCTTGTTCTGAAGTCAATCTCATTACACAAGAAAGTGTTAATCGTCTTCGTTTGAAGCAAAATAGAACAACTCAGGAAATTTCTGGCATTTCAAATATTCAAAGCATTTTTTAACAGCAACAATTAAATCTCGCATATCTCACTATGAATGGACAAAAAGTTTATTGGCCAGAAAATATATTTCATCGCAACATCCAGATCAAAATTTTAATGCATCAAATTGGCGTATCCCAAACCATATTGAATTAGCAGATCCACAATTTTATATACCTCAGCGTATTGAAGGCCTATGAAAAACGATTTTCAGAAAAGTTGTTAGAAGATGTGTGCACTGTTTTAAATATAATCCTCGTTTACTATACCAAATTATGGGCAATCTTCTTCGTTTTAAGGCTCAACGTCCTTTTCCTGTTTCGGGTGTAGATTTTTGTGGTCCCTTTTACACCTTTTATCTATTCCATATTGAACTTGCTTCTGATCTTTCTATTAATACATTTATTTTATGTTTAAAAAGGTTCGGCGGCAGGCCTGGAATTCCCCAAACACATTACTGTGATAACACGACTAACTTTGTGGGAGCCAGTTCTAAGCTTCAAGTGTTTAAACAGCGATTTCGACGATAACAACATCAAATCGCTCATGCACTTCAGCAGCGTCACAGGCTTCAAATTCTCGTTTATCCCTCCTCGATCTCCACACTTCGGTGGTTTTTGGGAATCTGCCGTCAAGTCAACAAAAAAGCTTCTCGTCAAGAATATGTCGCAGGCAAATCTAACCTACGAAGAGTTTCAAACAGTCCTCGTCGAAGTGGAAGCTGCTTTAAATTCTCGGTCATTGGCACCAAGATCTGATGATCCAAATGATGGTGAGGCTTTGACACCTTTGTTAATTGGCTCGTCTTTAATGACACTACCAGAAGAGAAACTAAACAATATAAAATACCTCAAGCGATTGCATCTTTTTATATGTCTTAAACAACAACGATGCAAGTGGTTCAAAGCAAATTAATATACAAAAGGAGGCTCCATGATGATAATCTTCCACCTCAACAATGGGCCCTAGTTCGCATTATAAAGGCGTTCCCAGGTAATGGCGGAAAGGTGAGAGTGGTAGACCTGCAAACATCAAAAGGAGTTCGTCGACGATCCATCCACAAATAGCCCCTTTACCGAACGAAGATGATTGAAAGTACTTTTAAATGGGGGCAGTATGTTGAGTCAGAATTATTAATTAATTAGTATTGTCAAATTATTTATCATGCATCTAAATTTGTATTTTTATTCTAAACGAATGCACTCCTTTAATTATCTTGTCGCCCTCAATCTACTTCTCTTTCCGCATATTTTGATTGTAAATAACATAAATTCAATACACATAGAAATGTAACGGGACTGCATTCTCTGACTCTTGTAATTTATAATTTTCAATGTCACTATATTTTATATTATAATTAAAAATATAAGTTTGAGTGAACAGTTAATTATAAGTTTTTTTTAAACACATTGAAATATAAGTTTGTGCTTTTATTAAACACAATTATGACAGCAACTTCTTCTTCTAATTGACTTAAAATATATTGGTTAAAATTGCCCTCTCCAGTTTCACGGACTTCTTTTTTGTTGTGGGAAAGTTTACGCTTTACATTACTTTTCCGATCAATCCATGTCTGAGTATAAACAACTTTTCAGTAAACAAAGAAATTCAATATCATTCCTTAACTTACTTTCTTCCAATTTGCTAAGTCTTTTGTTGGGGGTCCGGCCGCGTTAAGATCATCTTTTAGTGATGTCCATAGCTCTTCTTGAGATGTCCCATTTTTTTTGAAAAAAACCCGATCTAAATCAATATGATCTTTCATAAACCACACAAGGATTGTTCCTGGTTTATATTTCTTCGCTTTCTCTTAAATTAGGATTTAATTTTATGTATAAATATGTACCTGATAAATTTATGTATATATACTTATATATTTCTTGTTTGGATTAATTTTAATCAACAAATTAAACATATTTTAAAAATTTAAAGCAGAAAGATTTTTTTGACAACCAACATAACAACAACAAGCATAAGTACATACTAACATTGATGCCAAATTGTTTTTAGGAATCATATAGAATATTTCTATGGTTTTCATGTTTTCTTCCTCAATACATATATTGTTAAATAATATAAGAAAAATATTTATTTTTAAAAAAGTTCACAGTTTTTTATCTGCTAAATTCTGTTCGATGTTACAATCGACTAAAGTTTGGTGAAACTATGTCATCTTTATTAATTTCGAAATTTCTGCGCGGTCTCAGCACAGTGTTTTTTGAAAACAAATAATTTATTGCCCGGCACAACAATAAAATTGTAAAAATGTGTGAAATCAATGAAATTATTTTTTTAAAATTGATATTTTTAATGAAATTAGTAGGAAACACAAATAATATTCAGGGTTGTCATGGAATCTGATTACAGTCAGAATCAGAATTGAAATCGACAAAAAGTTAATATTGGTGTCACAGTAACAGATGTTATCGGTTTTATGTTCGAATCAGAATTGTTGCCAGAATTTCGTGTCACAGAAACTGTTTTTATCGATTTTTTGTCAGAAATATTCTGATTAGCTGGCAGGCGCCAGATTTGTATTTTATTTGTTTTGTTTTGCGTGGGTAAATGAAATTGACGCAGAATATAAGTTAAATAAAATTTTATAAAAATAAAAGACAAAGAGGTTTATATTTTTTCTATCATACAAATAGGGGAAAGCACAGAAATAGCGCGCAAAATAACTTATTTCTTAAATTAACGCAAGGAATATTTGAAGGAGGCAGGTGAGTTTCAATGATGTTCAACAACATTCGAAAAGCTTCTTTATTGAGACGAAATTGTCCAATAAATCTTTAAAGTTTGTAAATGTTAATACCTTTATCATTGCGGTTGTTATTGTAATGTCTACTTACGCTGTTTCCGGCAACTCTAGTGGATTGGTGTAGTCCCTTAATATTTTTCGTTTCACTTTTTAAATTTTTGTTTCCTCCATCATTAAAAATAAAACTACCGCTTCAACCATTTTAGTTTAGATACAAATTATTTATTTTTTTATATAATATATAATATTTTTGCAAAAATCTATCAAAAAAATTATTTTAGAATGTAAACAAAGCAAAACATCTGATTCGAATATAGGTTTTGTTAATTTTCGAAATAAAGGAAAAACAAGTCGATTTCATGACACCAATTCAAATCAGAATCGATTTTCAATTCTGATAAATGACAATTCTGACTTGGATTCTGCAACAACCCTGATTATTTTCATTATTTAAAAAGAGTTTAAATTTTGTATTAAAGCGTTATTTTAATAATTTAAACTTTAAACTTTTATTTTCTGAGATGTTTCATAAAGAAAATGCTGATTCGTTTAGCTTTCACTTAACTATTTTTAAGTGAAAAGTATTCGATCGGAAGTGAAATCGGGAACACCAAGAAAATGTGAAATCGGTCGTTTTCACATTTTGTCTTGTGAATTCGAAAGCACAAACATACATGAATGTTCTTTTTTCATAGACGGTTTATATTTGTTTGTTTGGTTAAAGGCACCACTATATGCTCTGCTGCAGCTAGCTTTCGCGTATGTAAGACATATTCATGAAATGATTCAATCTCCAATTTTAGCGGATCGATAATGATCTGTATATTTCCGCATTGCTGTACGACTTTCGAAATTCATCCTTTAAAACTTTATTCAAAGTAGCATAATCACATACGCTTATAGCTTCCATGAACAAATTTGCTGCTCCACTTATTTTGAGAATGTACATATTTCTGCTTTTCGTTTAGGTCATAAGGATCAGCATTTTATCAAAATTTTCAAACCATTGTTCTACCGCCATCGAAAGCAGGAACAATTTTCGCAAAACACTCAATAGAAACGTTCGTTATGTTTTTACCTTTATCTTCTTTCATGATCTTCAATGTTAAAAGTTTTATCAATTCGTTTAACTGCGCATTTTCAACGCAAAAGCTTTCTTCTTTTTTGGACATTTTAAATAATATCGCTCCTTTATGGCAACATAGTCATATCTCAAAAAATTAAAAATTTGTAATTTGTTAAGCAAAACTGCTCTTTTAGACCTTCTGAACATGTTGAAAAAAAATCAATTTTATATCCCACGCTGAACCGATGTTATAGCAAAAAGTGTTTGCGGCAATTAGATCATACCTAATGTCTGGAAAACTTAAACCGCATTTTGTCAAGTTTAAGTTTTTTTGAGATATGACTATGTTGCAATAAAGGAGCGATATGATCTTTAGGAAAATTGTTGCGCATCAACCGACGCAGATGTCTATGTTAGTATGACCAATTTCCAACAATTTCCAATGCGTACTACTCACGCCCGTTCATCTGAAACATAAATGGGAAACAAAATCAATAAAATGATTAATTGGACATTTGTGCAATGTCTTTCCTTCAAATTTATTTTGGTTTTAGCGCGTAGCAACACGAGCGGGGTACAGCTAGTACATATATACAAATTAATGTGTGTTTATTTGTTTGTGGGTTTGTTTGTTTAAAGTCTATAGACGGCTAAACGGCTGGACCGATTTTCTTGAAATTTTAACAGTACCTTCCTGTGTGTCTGCAAGGAACTGTAGGCGAGGCGCCACGCCCACATACTCAATAAGCATTTAATGTCGCATATCTTATAAACTGCAACAGCAAGAGTTCTCAAATTTTGTTTGGACGACTTTGATGTATATATGAACAAAATAGTCAGATTAGATATTAAAATAATAAAATATTAAATTAGTATATTAAGGAATATATAACTGTTAGACTTCTAAATACCCACTTTAGTATCAATATGAATATTTTAGACAAAAATGGACTGATTAGCAAAAGGGGGCGTTGCACCTCCCATATGAATCTACATATTTAAAATGGGCAGACCGATTTTCTTGAAATTTCAACTGTACCTTCCTGCATGTCTGGAAGGAACAATAGGCTACTTTTAATTATAAAATTTCAAGTAGGCGAGGTGCTACGCCCACATACCCAATAAGTATTTAATGTCGCATATCTCATACAATGCAACAGCTAAAGTCCTCAAATATTATATAGACAACATTGACGTACATTGAGCGCCAAAAGTGAGTAAACACTACTGAAATAATTCATTTTCTTAGGATAGCGAGAAAAGTAAATGAGAATAGTCGAATAAATTTCCAAAACTAAAAACGTTTATTTATTACTTATAAAATGTTAAAACTAAATTATTGTCATGCTATAATTAAAAAAAAAAATTGAAATTATAGTGAGTGTTGACTCACTTATGGCGCTCAGTGTATACATTAACAAAACGGGCAGGCTTACTGTAATGGGCGTGTCACCTCCTATAAAAATAATAAATTAATATATCAAAGAAAATTTAAGAGTTAGGGTTCTAAAATTTTGTCGCATCCACTTTAGTATCAATATGATTATTTTAGACAAAAATGGGCCGATTAGGAAAGGGCGTGGTACTTCCCATACGAATTAAATTTAAAACTTCTTATATCTGGGAAATCATTAAAGATCAAATCATCAAATCTAGTCTTCAAACTAGCAATAAGAGAGATTCCCTCCCATATAAATATGACAAAAAATTTCGTTTACATGGAAAACTAGTTGTGCGCATATGACACATATATGAACATTTCGATTAGGAAAATAAATGAACTCTATTTTTATATGAATTCTTAGATAGAAAGTAAATACTAAGCATCACATATCTGCTAAACTATTGCAGCTAAAGTCATGTGTATTACCATTTCCAATAACTGTTTTATTATACGTTTGTAAAAATATACATAAACAACATAAAACAACCTTATAAAAAATATTCAATATTTATAAAAAATATTCAATATTTTTTATTGTCCAAATTTGTTTATCTTGAAAATAAAAAAAATTTATCCTGTTATGGAATGGAAGTACTTAATAGTACTCGACTGAGTGTTGAAAAGTCTAAAGCCTCCGCATGTAGAGCTGCTGAGACTCTAGTTCAACGTGATGGATGTTTAGATAGGGAAAGAATACGATTGCAAAGAGCCGTAGCTGCAGAAAAGCCAGATCAACGAGATGTACGTGTAGACTACGAGCATCAGAATCTATAACTGAGACACCTGATCAACATCTTAGAAGAAAACGATCCCAATCATCAAGAACTCATGAGATCCCGGATCAACGCGATGTACACCTAGAAGGAGAGAGACCTCCTAGATCAATAACTAGAGCTGCCGAAGGTACTGTTAAAATTTCAAGAAAATCGGTCCAGCCGCTTAGCCGTCTATAGGTTTCAAACAAATAAACACACATTCATTTTTATATATATAGTTATCGATAGGAGTAGCGAAGCACACCGAGTTTTAGCAAAAAAAAAGAGCTAGAGACAGAGACCTGCGCCGAGCAAATTTGTCGGCGGCGGCGGCTAAAGTTGAAAAGGTTCGGCGGCGGCTTTAAGCCGGCTGTCAGTCGAAATATGGTAAAGTTTCGGCGGCGCTTTTATTTATTTAAATAATATGCATACAACATTTCCAACATTTATTTAAAGAACAAAGAAGACATGTAAATCCATGTATGAAACATTAGCCTCACATAATTGGTCATTACAACTTTTCAGTCAGGATTATGATCTAGCTTCTCACACCACTTATGTGTGTGCGTTAATTTTATATATGAGTGTTGGGGCCTACAGTTTTAAAATTGACTCCAAATGATAGATTTTTGAGAATCTTTACATGGCAATTTAATTTACTCTCAAAGGTTTTGTCTAAAATTGCAGTAAATTTACTAAATAATCATTGTTAGCAAATCGATTATTAAAAATTAGCGACTAAAGAAGAAATTAGAACAAAAAGTAAAATTACATACGAAGCTAATTACACACAAGGTGGCAACACTGGTCTGCTGTGATCCAAAATGACATAAATAAAGTGGCCCTAGTTGCTCCACTATGTTAAAGGGCCTTAGATCTCTGCAGCACATTTGAGCAAGCAGACGTGCGTTAGCAAATTTTTCGGAATCTGCATTTTTAGAACTTCCTGACAATAAGGATTTTATTTTGCGATTCGAATTTTAAAATTTTTTTGATTTTACGTCAGTACCATGAGCACGTAAATGATTACAGAGGTTTGATGTCGACGCAGAAACTCCAAACCTGAAATTATTTCGCATTTTATAACACTTACAAAACAATTATCAGAAAAAAATATTCAAAATAAAACTTTCCAAAAAAATTTGGCTAAAAGCTAATTGAAATTGGAGTTTCAATTATTGTTTTGGGAATTCAATACCATTAAAAATAGCAATCGGAATCAGATGTATTTAACTCATTTAAATTATTGAAATTTGTAGTTCTTTGGTTCTCCATTTTAATTTTTTGTCTTTTAAAATATTTAGCGTAAAGTTACCACATTCACCAAAAACAAGAAAGGGTGTTCAAAATTTCCATATCAAAAAATTTAAAATTTTTCCATTAATATATCACAAAATGAACAAAAAAACTTCAATAATGTATTTAAGTCAAGTAAAGCAAAAATATAAATATCATATTTTATATATAATTAAAATTTACTGTATACAATTTTAAAAATATATTTTCATATATTTTAATTTTCTTAGATACATAAAACGGCGGCTGAATTTAAGCCGAATCAAGCCGAATAAATTTTCGGCGGCTTTTAAATTTTGTCTGCGGCTCGGCTTAGCCGGCTGTCAGCCGATCGGCGCAGGTCTCTGGCTAGAGACTATGTGTACTCAATAAACACAAAACAAATACACACTAACGAATACAATGAACATGATGATTAAAGCCCCAGTTATGCGATCGTAACAGTAAGAAACAGCTGGTCGTTTTTCTTATGTATAAAATAATACAAAACAGAAAATGGAAATTATAAACACAATTGAAATTTTCTATGTATGTGTAGTATATGTATGTATTTCATCACAAAATGTTTACATTCTTTTAAAGTTAAGGATTACTTATTTATTAAATTTGGAAATTAAGATTATTTGATTTTCTACTTTATTTTTTCTAATCGTTATTACATGAACATTACATTGTAAAGTATACCGTTATATCATGATTTTGGTTTTATCATGATTTTCTTCTGGGAATTTCTATACTGCAAATTAGTAAGAGCTTTTAAGTATAACATAATATTATGCTAATAGGAATTTTTACTCTCTAAGCAACTATCAATCTAATAAGACATTTTTAGTGAAAATAAAGAATTTAAAGTTAAAATTTAAATAAATACAAATACTGCTGTTGAGTTTATTATGTATGTGGAATTTTCTTTAAATAAAACTTCACATATTCTAAAAACCCAAATTATAATTTATTTCATTATTAACTTTTATAATTAACTAATGTAATTAGTATTAATTTTTATTTTAAATTGGGTAAATATAGTTATACATTTTGAACTAATTAAAACGTTCGAAAAGTACTTCAGTTTGCATTTTACTTTACAGGAGAAGATAAAAACGTTTTAATAATCGTACAAATTCGGTTTCCCAAATATATGATCTGCTTCTGTAGGATAAAGGATTTCACTTGCATCTATATATATGTAAAATACAATCAAAAGCACTCAATTTTGTGTTTATGTGAAAGTAAAATTGTTTGGGTTACAAAAACAGTATATACAACTTTTAATAAATATCTTTAAATAAATATAAAATCGTTGAAATGAATCAAAAAACGACGTAGTGATAACATTGGTTAACAGCTGAATTAAAGAAAAACAAAAGACGCCAGTGGTAAAAGGAGTGAAAACAAAAATGTTCAAATTTGAAATTAATATTAAATTTGTTTAAAATACAATAATAAAAATAATAAAATACAAACTCAAACCCCAGAACATATCTTCTATATCCGTATCTGAATTGTTGTCTTTTGCAATTTTTATTCCTTTATTTGTTTTTCTTTATTTCTTTTTTGTTATGTTTACATAAAAACATATGACACGTTTTTGCGATCTATAATTGCACTTACTTTTTTACGTACCGTACACGTTACATTACGTTACTGTTGCATTCCGTTACGGTAGCATAACTTAAGTTGGTATCACACGATTGTCACAATGCACCAATTTTATATAATTTTTATTGTGCTGAATAGAAATAAAGAAATTGTTCCAATCAAATTCTCTGTGGTCAGATGATTGTCTTATCATACATAAAGTTGATTGTCGTAAATTGACGCAAAATGGCTTAGTGCCAATAACTGCCGCTTTGCAGTCACACGATTGTTCTAGTATATGGTAACTATCAGAAACAGCTGTTGTGCGAGATTTGTTTACAAAAATATAGAAAATTTTAATACATTCGGTAAAAAATGAGTTCATTGAAAAAAAAAAAGAAAATTGTGTCGGCTTTAGTTATTGTGTGTGCACTTGAAGATGAAAAAAATTAAAGAAAGAATAAAAGAAATATTAAAAGAAGTATATGGGTAAGAGAGTGGCTCACAAAAAGAAGCACTGATGGCGCATATCAAAAGACATTGATGGAGTTTCGGGAAATAGAAACCCAAAACTTTTTATTCAACAACTTTTTAATAATGAGTGACGAAACATTTAAAGAATTATTGGATCTAGTATGACTATTATCGCAAAACAAGACACAAATATGCGTAAGGCAAATCCAGCACAAGAACGCTTAGCTGTAACTCTCCGACTTTTGGCTTCTGGAGATAGCTACAAGTCTTTCGGTCTTATTCCGTATAGCCCCTAACATCATATCACTCTTTGTTTGTGATGCAATTTATAAAGCATTGAAAGATTCATACTTAAAGGTATGACATTTCTAAATATGTATTTTTTTATTTGCATCTGTTGTTTTCTTTTATATGCAGTAAAGTAGCATTTAAATTTAACGAACTGTGGAATTTTACGAATTGCGTCGGGGCGGTTGACGGCAACCATGTTCAAATGGTCGCACCACGGATTCAGGAAGCACATTTTATAATTATAAAGGAACGCATAGTATAGTACTAATGGCTGTTGTTGATGCCGAATATAACTTTTTGTATTCTGCGGAAAAAACTACTTCTATATCTTTAGCCTGCTGTGTCCTGCACAATTTTTTGTTAAAAAAAAGGTAAATTACACAACATCGCTGCTTACAGAACGTTATGATGATAACGGTGCTTTTATTCCGGGGACATGGAAAAATGCTTTTTCCACTGACAGCAGTAAGTGGAACAGAAAATACTCCAAGCTCTTACATAAGTAATGAAGCAAATGCTATTCGTGAAGAACTAGAACCATATTTTATGTCAGCAACTGGAGAATTGCCCTGGCAATATAAATACAGATAATCTTTTTATTTTAAATAAATCTATATTCATTTCAAACAATGAATATAATAAAAAAAAACAAAAAATTATTTCCTAAACAGTTTAAATTCAAATTTCATCTTTAGCTTCCATCGCGGCTTTAACAAGTTGGAGGTGCAATTTGTTGGCAACCTTTTTGCTTTACTTGGCAATTTTTCGCATTTGTGATGCCAAATACATCCCTATTGCATGCCAATTGTCTTCTTGCGTCTCTAAACACTTAACTGCCCGCTGCAATATGTCAGCTTTGTTTATATTTACCTTCTCAGGTAAGGAAACATTTTGTGATCTACTGCAGCCTGGCTGAGTTTCTTCTGCATCCAACGTTGACACTGAGAAAGAACTTTTTGATGCGTTGTGTCGTTTATAAAACTGCATTGCAATCCAATGCGGGCAATGTGGCTGGATGTTTTCAGCATCCTGTCAGACTTTGCCATATTTTTCTTTTTGACATTTTGAAATACCGTTTTCACATTGGCCCATTTGGCCTTGCAGTCTTCCACCGTATGTCCAGGACAATTGTCTTTAATATCGCGCCATGCCTGCTCCCGTTTATTTCGGTCTTTATAGTCTGGGATAGAGTATTCCCAAACACACGGATGTACCTCTACAGCTTGTATTAAACCATTAATGCTACTGTAGGCACAGAAGACGTACAGAATGGAAACGGAATTTTGACGTTTACATAATTTTGGTGAAAGGGACAGTAAATATTACCAAAAAGTATTTCTGTCCCTGTCTGATTATTTATGTTTTGTTTATTTATGTTAGTTAATTTTTAGGGTGGGTTTTTATTTTCTAATTTGGTAGAAATTTATGATATTTTTGTAAAATAATAGACTATTTGTGAAAGGAAATGAACTGTTGTATTGAGGAAACGTAATACGGAACTAATGTATTTGGTGACACATTTCAGCGATTGTCACAAACTTAGTATTTAACCAATTGAGAGGTATATTCACAAACTCCTGAATCAAAAAGTTATGAGCATATATTTAGTTATATTTTTATTTCTACTTATCTTTTACACACGGAACTTGTTTCATTGTTAAGCGAAGATGCTAAGAGTTCGATTAATAATAAAAAAATTACCGAATTTTAACTTTTTCATTCAAGAAATTAATAAATACTAGTAATATACACAAAGTTCAGCAAGAAAAAAATTTTATGAGTAATAGGACTTATTTGATCTTGATTTATTTAGTTTCTTACATACCGTTTGCGCAAGAAACTATATTCATTACGACCAAAAACTGCATACATTTCGATTAATAATTAAATATTTAAGAATCTTTAAACTTTTCATTGAAGAAATTAAAAAATATTCAAAATTTTCCCTTTTTTAACTCAAAATCAATGTTTGTTTACATTTAATTTTTCAACTTTATCCACCTAGTCCAAGATGAAGTTACACTTGGTTTTTTCTTTCTTTTCGGCACAGAAGTTTGTAGTTCCTGAGAGAGGGTGCAGTCATCCAGGCCATCAAATTCTATGAAGTTATCCAACTCCATAATAAAACTGCAAGTAAATTATAATTGTAATACATATATACAAGAATAAAAACTTATTTTACTTACGAAAATAAATGCTGCTACAAAAAAATATTTAAATAAAAAATATTATCGGAGAGTATTGTCTACTTTAATTGCCGCACTAGAACACAATAAATATTAGTGTATTTTTAACGTTTTTAATTGTGCATGGTTGCCCATATAGCGTTCACATGATTGTCGCACCAGGGTTGCATTTGATTGGACAAAATAAGAACAATATTGTTGTAATTTTAATATGAGCCAATAAGTTATGAAATCACACGATTGACGTATAAAATATACCAATAATTGGTGTATTGCGACAATCATGTGATCCCACCTTTAGGCTTAATAATAGCTTCTCCAACAACTATAATGAACACGTTACAAGCAAAGCATCAACATCGGTACAAGAGAGAAGGGGATAGACAAGTAAGCGAATGCAACAACACGCAATGAGAACAAAGTACACAAACACCAATGTAGACGCTACAGAATTCTCGAAAATGCGAAATTGCAAACGTTTTTTGTCAATAACGTTCTTCATACTGAGTTTGCAGACATATAAAAAGGGGAGACATAGCATGCAGTAGTCAGTAATAATTCAGTCAGTCATGTATGCTGAAACGTTGCGTTCGTTGTAGTTTTGAAGGTCGCTATTGTAAAGATTACCGAAGAGTTGTTAGTATTTACGTGGACAGAAGTATAAGCAGAGAATAGCGAACAAGCAATTATTGCTTTATCAGATAAGTGTGAACAGTGGCACAAAAGTAGTGTGGACAATAGAGTTTAATTGAAATAAAACATATTTAAACGTTTTTAAAAATGTAAAAACATAACAGTATAAATCTGTAAAATCAAATATTATACATGAAAATACATACACAGTTATAAATATAAACATTTAAATTTATAACCTTTGAATAGAATACATATCGAATAAAAACAAGTAACTTTTAATAAACACGTAACAAGTAAAACAAGTAACTTTTTTACACTAACAAACAAAAATAAAAATTTTAAATACTACTTATTATTAATACAGTAGAAGTCCGAAATGCCCGATAGTCCGGCATTTTTAAAATGTTGACTTTTTACGTTCTAAAGGAATGCCCGTAACAGGGCCAATGATTGTTGAAGGGCAAAGAAATTCGGCCAAGATTTAGGAGTTTCTTCATGTAGTTTTTCTGAAACTGTAAGTTTCGGCAGAGAATTCGAAGACTTGATGGGGTACTTGAGGTAAATCTCCAAAACTTAGATCTTTTAAGAATTTTACACACCAGCCTGTCCAATATGATGCTCAATCAAATGCGTAGACGTCTGCCACCCTCTTTAAAGACTGGTTTTTCACCACTTTTTGCCTAAGGTCAAGAAATCCTTCAAAAGCGTGAGTTAGTTTCTGGAAATATTGTTGCTACTTGGTCCCATAGACCAAGGGATTATCCAAAATTTTAAATGCTTTTATAGAAGGATCTTTTATTCAAGGTCTGTTAAATGCCGACTGTGGCAAGACATATTTTCAAAAAAAAAAAAAAAAAATACAGTAAAAGATGTCGCTATGCTATTGCGCTGTCTTAGATTCGGGTAAAAAATACAACAGTCCAAAAATGCTGGAGAAAATGAAATCCTGTCAGAAAATGAAGTAGAGAAGAAGAGTGGCTTCTAATACGAGAACGAGACTTATGAGGCCTTATAGTAACAGAACTAACATTAGAAGACAGAACAAACGTTATCCAAACAATCAATTGAAGCAGATGTGTCTACCGAAGGGTCACCTATTATATGTATTTGAAGTAATTCAGATTGAATATATCTTTTAGCTATATCAAAATCGCAATAAAAACGTGTTTCCTCATCAAAATCTCCTTTTAATGACAGAATAGAAATTATATTGTGATCCACAAATATTTTCCTATATATGTTGTTATACATGTGATCAATGGAACTTCCACTTTTAGGGCGTGCGATCATATTGTGACAATTTAAAACATCGTAATTGGCCAGCAAGTTTATCAGTTCTTCAGATTGTTCAACGTCTAAAATATCAAAATTTGAATCACCAGCAAAAATACATTGGTTACGACCATAGCAGCAAAGCATATTTTCCAAAAAAAAAATTAAAAATCTGTTGTAACCACATTTTGGTGATCTGTAAAATGTTATAAATTTCAAAACCTTTCCATTTAATTTTATATCATCTAATGATAATGCAATGGTATCAATAAAATCTTTGCTTTCACATATTTCAATTCTATACTTGATCTTATTATGTACAAAAACAGATGCACCTCCATATCCATCATCTCTGCAACAATGTATAGCTTTATAACCAGGAATGTTGTATAACTGAAGTAATTCATTACTAAACCAAGTTTCATGAACCGCTATAACACTAGGTAACCGTGGTAATTGCACAATTAGGTTTTTTATTTTGTTGAATTTGTCAATGGATGAGATACTACGAGCATTTATAGAAATAATATTACAATGTGAGCTTGAAATTTCATTATAATTACCGACAAATGAATGTAAATTAGAAAAATATATGTTTTTTAACATATAAATAAGAAATAATTAGATACATTTCATAAATAATTTAACTAATTTTTAAATATATAAATATTTTAAGAAGATAAATAAACTTCATCTTCAGCATCTGCTACACCCGCATTCAATCTGCGCATTTTCGGTTTATTTGTTGTTGCCTCAAGCAAAATGATGTCAACATCTTCTTTACTTCGTATGATTCTTGGCTTAGATGTTTGACTTTTCCTCCAGCAGCATAAACAGCACGATATTCAACAGTTTTGACTGTCTTAGCATAATTTAATAAACTAAGTGTTTCTCGGCTTAAATAATCATTAATAAAAACTGACGACTCTTCCCTTTTTAACTAAGATTTAGCTGACATTAGCGCATCTTTCGATTTCTTTGAGTTAAATTTTACTACCAACGTTTTTTTCCGGAATCACTACCGCCAGCACGTTCATTTATTTTTTTAATAAAATATGCATCTTCAATACTGCTAGGTTGCACTTCTATACTGACATCACTAGTTATCTTTAAAACAGTATCACATGCTGATTGATCTTTAGGTGCCACTATTCCACTTATTATGCAATCGTTTTTCACCCTCTGGTCATTTAAAGCTTTTATAGATTCCTTTAAATATTTTACTTCCGTTTTTAATATTTTATTTTCTTTTCGTACTTCATCCAACTTTTTTTTATTCTCGGCAACACCTTTCATTATTTCATCAAACTGTGTTGACATAAAGTTCAGTATAGACAGCTGATCTAGTTTCTTTAATTCTACTTTAATGTCATTAAGCTCTTTTTTAATGGTACCACTATTGTTGTTGTTATTGCACAAGTGACATTCATACTCTTCGTTTTCATGGCTTAACAAGTATTCATATCTTGCTTTATCAAGTTGTGTCACATTACATGAAATTTCTTTTTACATGTATCGCACTGTATAAACTCTTCCTCTTCTTCTATCTCTAATTTACATTGTTCACACAGCCTTTTACTTTCTAGTATTTCGGCGGCCTTTTGTAGAAATTTTTTTATACGTTATAAGATAAGAACTATTTAATAATCGATTTAAAACACTTTGCGATTTTAAACTATTAATAATTTAGTAAATACAATTAATCAAAACTTCGCCTCTTAAGAACTCCAAAAAATGACGTTTACACTCAAAGGGTTGCCAACTCTTTTAGTTATTGCGAAATTAGTTAAATTTCATTTAGAAAAATATGCATGTATTTATTACACTATTCCTATACCGATATTGCTAAAAGCCCTCAAATAACTGTGAAACAAAAAATTCTATCTCATTAAAAATTATATACAGTGGCTCAAATATATAATTGGACACTAGGTATGAGGTTATTCAAATGCTCATTTCAATGAAAATATTTCAAAATAATTTTGATGCAGATTCAAAAATGCTTTAAAGCAATTTATAATTCCTAGCATGTTCTGTTTAAAAAATGTTGTTACGTTTTTACCTTTTTAAAAACGTTTATACATATATGAGTTCGTTTATTGCAAACCAATTAAAAACAAATATGTGTTTATTTTAATGAAACTCTCTTTATTATTTATACTACTCTTGTATCTTGTATGTTCAAACTTAACTCATACAACAATAAGTGCTTGTTCACTATTTTACACACAACTATTCTGCTCGCAACGAATATCTTCGAACCATGAATTTTACTTCATACACAACTTCAGGCAAGACTGTCTCAATTCACACTGACTGGTTGCCTGTCTTGTCTTGCCCTTTTATATGAAAACGTCTTCAGTCTGATGATGGTTCTCGAAGTAGAAGATTCGTGTTCTCGCCATCTCGTGAATTCTTTTGCGGCTACATTGTTTGCAGCGTTGTCAACTATAAATTTTCAAAAAGCACCAAATTCTTTAAAAAAACGCGCAATTTTGACAAAAAAAGCACTAAAACATTATAATATTTATTTTAATTTTATCAACAATTTATTCATACACATATAATTGGTCATTACAACCCTTCAGTCTGGAATATTGACCTAGTTTCTCACACCACATGTAAAATGTATCACGAAAATGTATCAACGTAAAAAAGTATTATTGTTTTGTATTCCAAAAGGACAAATTGATTTCTTTATTTTTTTTTTTTAAATTTTTGATTTGATGAAAAGAAAAGCACTAAAGAAAGCACTAGGCACTGACTTGAAAATTTTCCGCGTCGAAAGTTTTAAAAAGTACTAAAACAGTGCTAAAAGCACTGAGTTCACAATGCTGATTATTTGTTGTTGCGTTTGCTTACATGTCCATCGCTTTTGCTCTCATGTTTACTTATTCTAAGTTCGATATGTGTTAGTATGTATTCGTGTCGTGTGTGTTGTCTTTGTATTTGCATCGTACTTGTTTATCGTTATTATTGTTAAACAATATTAACAAATTTCATGTCAAACGCATAATTGGACACTCGATTTTAACCATTTCTGTTTGCTGAGTTTTAGTTGCTTGTTTAAATTTTTAGCAGTTTTCACAAGTGTGTTTGCTTTATAAACCGAGTTTTCTTTGTTTTCCTTTTTTTAAACATTTTCAGAAACGACACGGACCCCTTTTTATATGACTTAAGACGGAGGCCTGATATTGATTTTTATTTTCTAAAAGTTAACTTTTTTTAAGTTACAATAATTATCATAATAATTAAAAAATTTAGTGCTTTTAGAAAAATGATTTAGACTTGTTATCAGCAATATTTAACAATAATTTTGCAATATAGTTGCGAAACTTGTGCAATGACCTAATATTTATTCAACATATTTATTTGTTCTTATACTGGGTTCAGACATGCACCTTTCTTGCGCAAATCGCAATAAACGGCATTATTGATCTCAATATTTCAAATAAAATTTCAATTAATTATTGATCAATAAATTCATAAATTGTTATAATATTGATTAAAACTTTAAGTACAACGCTGTCATAAGTACGTTCAGTGAGCATATTATATTTTTCCGAACACTTTCTATTGATATTTGACAATTCAAGTGTAAACAACGAAAATAGTATTAATGCGCCGTAGCCACGATCAAACTGATTGGATCAAATTTTGCATATGTGTTGGTAATTTCTGTTAGACTTAGCACAGCAACGCTTCAAATTTAAGCCTCCAAATTTCATTTCTAAAGTGTCGTGAAGAAGGAAAGATCGTATGGTTTTCATTGGCAAATATTCCTGTTTTTCTGGAAATATGTATGTATTTCTATTTTAACTTTTCTGAGAGAATATATCGCTCCTTTATTGCAACATAGTCATATCTCAAAAAAAACTTGAACTTGGCAAAAGCGATTTAAGTTTTCAAAACATATGTAAGTTCTATGATCTAATTGCCGCAAACATTTTTTGCTATAACTACGGTTCAGCTTGGGATATAAAACTGATTTTTTTTCCAACATGTACGGAAGGTCTGAAAGAGAAGTTTTACTTAATTAACTACAAATTTTTAATTTTTTGAGATATGACTATGTTGCAATAAAGGAGCGATATGGTTTTTATTTGGAGATAGCTTTGATTTTGTTTTTTATTGCCAAAAAGTCTCGTAAAGAAGAAAACTGTATATGGTTTTCATAGGAAAATATTCTTGATTTGATTTTCTTTTTTTAGAAAATATTTCTTAGGTTTTCTCGAAGAACATATGATTATTCAATTGTTATTAAGCGTGCGTGGATGTCTAATTTTTCGGTCGTAAAATATTGTTGAAAAAGTGATAAATAATATTTCAAAATCAAATTTAGTGAATAAAAAAAGGAAATCTATGTTGTTTATTATCTATTAAATGTGTCGTTGCTTTTGTTTTTTGTTGTGTAAAGTATAAAAAGTAAATCGCATTGCTAAAGCATTATTTTGTTTTTCTATTTGCTTTTTAATGTGTTTCTTATTGGAAAAATAATTCACTTTGCTTTTGTCTTTGTTTCCAATTGAAACTGTAAACAAACAAAAACAATATAACATATTTTTTATTAATACAAATATATATAACAAGTGTTCTTTCTCCCGCGTTTTGCTTGTGTTTACAAAAACAATATTTACATAAATAAAAGTGTTGAATATACTTAAATTTTATATCTGTGAAAGTTTTGTTGATCGTCCTGATTGTTGTATTTAAGCTTCATATTGAACTGGTTTGTGAAGTTGATAAAGCTTATTAGTGTCGCCATATACTGAAAGCTTTTTGCTGAATAAATTCTACCCAACGAACCTTTATTTCCACTTGAATAATTAAGTTACCATCTGTTTCGTATTTTTTCTATATTTATATTTTTATTGTAAAAATGGCTTGTTTATTGAAAAATTGTAATATAAAAAGTGAAGATGAAAGAATGATAGTTTGTTGGCTGTGTCATGAATGTTGTCACTTTAAATGTAGTGGTCTGTCAGGTCTCGTTGCTGAAGCCGTGTCTAGAAATAAAGGTCTTCATTGGTGTTGCGATCACTGTAGAAAAATCGGAGTGAATTATTACCGTTTTTTCCAAGAGACTAAAAACAAAATCACCGAACTTCAAAAAGAGGCAATTAAATTGAATGATCGTATTGCGGCTTATGGAAAATTGTTTGATGATTTTAAATCTTTGGATAATTTAAAATCTCCTCCACAGTCTTCCCCAAAACGTCGTAAGTCTGCAAGAAATATAAATAAAGATAAACGTGACGACCCAGCAATTGCTTCTGTGCCTTCATGCAACTCTACATCCGATTGTAATGTTCAATCTTCCAATATTGCTGAAATAAATAGTAATAATGTATATCGTGAACCCCATCCTCCACAATCTTTAAAAACTCCAATTTCAATTAATCCTCCTGTGTCCGTAAATGATGAATCCAGGTATACTCCTTTACCTTTACCTCCGATTGATGTCACTTCTCAGTCATCTAAAACCGTCATCTGGTTCGTATTCATCCGTAGTGACCGCTAGTTTAGTTACTTCTGCTCCAAAGGAACTGGTAGTTAAACCTAAAAAAACAATTTTTGTGTCACGTCTTTCTCGCGATACTTCGGTTGATGATATTAAAGGCTTTGTTGAATCGAAGATTAGAGAGCCTTTTGAGTTTGGTTGCTATAAGTTGAGGTCATCCTTGGATAGTAGCATTTCTTCATTTAAATTATATGTTGCTGATGAAAAGTTTGGTGAAATTGTTGATCCTACATTCTGGCCACAGGGTGTATTGGTACGTGAATTTGTATTCAGGCTGGGTCATCGTAGGAATGGTGTTGATTTGCCTGGTTCTATTTCTCGAAAAAACTAGCTTCTAAATTGTCTTTTAATTTTGGAATTGTTTATCAAAATGTTCGTGGACTTAGGTCTAAACTTTCTTCGCTTTATAATAGTAGTTTTGATTTTGAATTTGATGTAATTGCTTTTACTGAGACTTGGCTGAATTGTGATATTTTTGATTCTGAGATTTTGTCTAGTAATTTTAATATTTATAGACGAGATAGGAAGTTAAGAAATGGTGGTGGTGTTCTTATTTCAATTTGCTCTAAATACTCATCTGATTAATTGACTTTAGTTCCTCGGAGGATATTGAGTTTATTTGCGTTAGGGTCTATAATCGTGGGAAGTCTATTTACATTACTTGTTCATATATTCCTCCTGGTGCTGACATTCATATTTATAGGGCTCACTTTGATTTGATTTCTAAGGTAATGGATTCAATGGGGCAAGAGGGGATTATTGTAGTTCTTGGTGATTTTAATCTTCCTCATATATCTTGGAATTTTTCACCTGAGTCTGGGTCATTGGTGCCATGTTCTTCAGTTCCATTCTATGATGAAATTCTGTCCGCTATGTGTGATCTAGGTCTTTTCCAAGTTAGTGGTGTATTTAATTCAATGGGGAGAATTTTGGACCTTGTGTTTTTGGAGGATCCAAGTATTTCTTCTTTATTTCGCATTGATCCTATATCTATTCCCGAGGATAGTTATCATCCTACGTTGTTACTTTCTATTGAAGTTGATCTTTGTTCACCTTCTGTAATTGATCGCTCATTTGATAATGAGAAGCGTTTTAATTTCCATCGTACGGACTTTGGTCGCTTGAATACACTTCTGTCCTCTGTTGATTGGTCGTCTGTACTTATCTCGCCACCGTACGACTCTCTTGCACTTGACAGGATCTTGGGTGACTTTTATGATGTATTATTTAAATGTTTTGGGAAGTGTGTTCCATTGGTAAAAAGTCGTTTGGAGCGTTCTGGTCCTCCATGGAATTCGGCTAGACTGTCAAGGTTGAGGAATAGGAAATCGAAATTATTTAAAAAGTTTGTTAGATCAGGTTCTGATATTGATTATGCTCTTTATTCTAGGGCGTGTGCGGATTATCGTAGAATGAATCATTACTGTTATGAGGAATATATGACTCGAGTCAAGTCGAATTTCGCTAATGATCCTAAGTCGTTTTACGACTTCGTTCGAGCAAAACGTAAATCATCTTTGTTTCCTACTGAGTTGTTTTACGGGGATCTATCATCCTCCAGTCACCTTGATATTTCGAATATGTGTGCTGACTTCTTTCAGTCTACTTATAGGCAGTTGGACCCGGGCCCTGATCTGAGTGGCGGGTATTCTTATTCTGTGGGAAGTGTCTCTATTCCTAACATATACTCATTTGATGAGGAGTCTGTTCTTGATGCTTTGTCTGGACTGAAACTTACATTCTTGCCGGGCCCTGACGGGGTCCCGGCCTGTATTTTAAGAAAATGTGCTGTTGTCTTGAGTGGTCCTTTGACCTTTATATTCAATAGGCTTCTGAGGGTTGGTCATTTTCCATCTATTTGGAAGAGTTCGTTCATAATTCCTTTGCACAAGTCGGGTAATAAATCTAATATTTCCAATTACAGGGGTATTGCCAAGCTAAGTGCTATTCCCAAGTTGATGGAGAAACTAGTGACGGATTATCTCTTTTTTAATACAAGATCTTTAATATCTCCTTTCCAGCATGGTTTTTTGAAAGGCAGGTCGACTGTCACAAATCTTCTTGAATTTACTACACATGTATTCAGGGGCTTTCTTGTCGGTGCTCGGACTGATGTAATTTATACTGATTTCAGTAAAGCTTTTGATAGGGGTGATCATAGTATTTTGCTTCTTAAACTTTCACTAATAGGTATTCCTGATATTATTCTTCGTTGGCTAGACTCTTACCTCTCCCTTAGGACTCAGAGGGTATTGTTTAGGAATGTATTGTCTAAGACTGTATGTGTTACTTCTGGTGTTCCGCAGGGTAGCCATTTGGGTCCTTTACTGTTTTTATTGTTTCTGAATGATCTTCCTTCTGCTCTTTCTGATTGTAATATTCTGATGTATGCTGATGACGTTAAATTATTTTATACTTTTGATGATGATCATGGCCAGGCTGTTCTTCAGCGAAATATTGATTTGTTTGTTACTTGGTGCAGGATAAATTTAATGGATCTTAATTTGAGAAAATGTAAATGCATGGTTTTCTCTCGCCTTGGTGTAATCTCGTCCACTTATGTGATTAATTCTTGCCCTTTGGAAGCTGTGCCTTCATATCTTGATTTAGGAGTATTATTGGATATTAAATTGTCTTTTATTGATCATATTAGTTTGATGATTGGCAAGGCTCGAGCTGTTCTTGGTTTTGTGAAAAGATGGGCTAGGGAATTCATTGATCCTTATATAACAAAACTACTGTACATTTCACTTGTTAGGCCTATTTTGGAGTACGCGTCTGTTATTTGGAATCCATACTATCGTTGTCATAGTGATTCAATCGAGTCTGCGCAGAGACAGTTTTTATTATTCTGTTTACGTGGCTTAGGATGGGATTACACCAATGGGCTTCCGTCGTATGAGGATAGATTAGCTTTGGTAAAACTTCCAACTCTGGAACGTAGAAGGTCTGTTTTAGGTGTTTGTTTTATTTTTAATCTGGTTAAAGGTGATATCGACTCTGAGTTTTTGCTTTCTAACCTGAATTTCAGCATTCCTGCAAGATTTACACGGCACTATCGTCCTCTTTCCTTAGATGTTTATAGATCGAATTATGCATGTCATTTTCCTTTTCGGAGATTATGTAATGATTTTAATTCGCATTATAATTCTATAGATTTTAATTGTAGTGTTTGTAACATAAAACGTAGCTTGTATTCTCGCAGTAATTTATAAATTATCGTATAAAAACGTATTTTTGTTTTAGTCTTAGATAGTTCTGTTTTTTTTTTGTTACCTTGTTCAGCTTGTGATTAAGTTCTGTAGCTGTTTTTATGTTCTAGTTGTCATAGCTTTTCCCTTTCCCGCTACAGTCCGGACTGTGGTGTGTACGTGTCCCTACGGAATGGGGACGAGCCCTCCGCGGTCGGGTGAGGGTGGGTTAGTGTGTGGCCGGGGACGTTCGAAAAAAAAAAAAAAAAATATGTATGTATGTGATTTTATTTATGAAAATAATACAGAGGTATATTCGTATTTAAATTATAGTTAAAGGAAATTGTAGACTAATTATATTCAAAAATTTAACACTCATTTTTATAAAATGTAAAACATTCTCCATTATTCAATCCAATCATTATTGCTTTCAAGCTGTCAACAATTGTGTTACGGTTTTTTACGGATGACATTTTATTATAATTTATAAGTTTCATACTTAACCAGCTCACTGCAAGACTATAAAAGAGAGATTAAATTAATAATATCAGAATATTATACATGTATGTAATACCTCCACACTGGAATTAAAAGCTTTTTTCTATCAAATAAACGTCTGGATAATTTATTATTTTCACACAATGTAAAATAATAACATGCTCCATTATCCTTTGAGAACGCTGCTACTGCATTCAACGAAATTAATGCTCTTTTAACTAAATAATCGATCTATGAGATAAAACACACACTTATTTGCAAAACAATTTTCTCACTGTTAAAAGTATAAATTAGAAAGCAAATAAAAATGTAAAATAAACAATTATATAAAATTCTTACGATATTAGCTCTTACTAATTTTTGAATAAGTAATTAAGTTTAGTTAATAGACGCCTGAGATTTGAAATGGTCTATTACCTAGTGGTATCACCCTGGATATGCCACCTTTATCACTCTATCTATCTTGAATTCGTAAAATGTTTCGATTTCTCTCTCCACAACACTTTTCACTCTTTGTATGTAGCTATTTTGTATTAATTTTATGTTTTCCTTCTATTTGTTGATTTTACAATGCATTCGATAATTATTTGCAACAGTATTGTAGTGCACTAATCTGTGATAGTTGAAACATCGAAAAGTTTTGACTAAAGACTACATATACATTCATACATACAGTGGCTCCCATTTTGAACAGCACCTTCAAAAAAAACTTACCTCGTATAATTTCGGAACGAAACAAGATTAAAAAAAAAAAAAAATGAATAAGAGTTTATAAAATATGTTTAAAGATTAAGAAAAAAAGTTTTATTCAGTCTCAAATGTAAAATTACAAACTAAAAACCAAAAATATAGAAACCCAATTCGCCACAGCTTTTTTTAACCACTTACTATATACAAACAAATTTCAAAATTTAGTATTAAGCAAATAACTTAATTACATCTTTCAGCCTTTTTTGCATTGATACTACTTTCTAGTGATTTAGAGAATTATTCTTACCAATTCCTTTTTCAGAGCTACTATACGGTCATTATTGTTCGAAATCTGGTGTTAGCGGACGATTTTATCACAAATTGCCCATAAATTTGAGACTGAATAAACCTTTTTTGTTTATTTGTTAAACATATTTTACAAAGTCTTATTAAATTTTTTTTAATAAGGTGGGGGCCACTATATATTAAAAAGTCTATAAAAAAGGATCTCAGGATAAGGAAAAAAAAAGAATTAAAGAATACATAATGCATGCAATAAAGCCTTCCAGTCAGGATTATGGACCTTGTTTCTCACTCCACTTATGATGTGTATGGTAATGTGTGTGTGCGGCGAGACCCACAGTTTAAAGTCGACTCTGAACGACAGATTTTTTGACATACTTTTCATGGCAATTTTATTTGTTTTAAGAGTTTTTGGCACAAATCCAAGCTAAAATAAAGTTAACTTTATTTACAAATATGGCAGTGGCCGAGCAATGTCGATAACAATACTCAACTAAAGAAGTTTTTTAAGCAGCTGGCTTCGTTTTTTTTTGTTGTATATAGTCATTTTTTTTATATTTGTATATCTTTTCAAAGTAGTTCTCTCAACCATTTGACTTTTTCATATCCTTTAACATAGACAACAGGACATTCTTCCTCCTACCTTTATTTCATAGTTAGTATTAGTTATTCTATTAAATCTTTCATTGTAGTATTCCAATGTAACCATTTATTCGTAACTTTATCCTTTTTACTTAATTCTTAATATTTTGTAGTTGAATTAATGTGCAAAGTTTTTCTTTTAAAATCACAGATTAAGACACAAACTTCTTTAGCATAATATTTATTATTAACAAAAAACTAACATAATGTTATTTTTTTACTTTTTTAAAATCGTTAAAAATATGATTTCGTAGATAGCAAATAAAATAAAAATAAATATGTGTTTAATTTCAGTTGCACTCTTTATTATCTGCACTACTTTTGTGCCACTGTACCAAGTATACAAAAATAACTATCACAATATGTGCTTATTCATTATATTTCTCTGCTTACAACCTTTTTGTAAGCAACTACACTTGTTCGTTATTCTTCGTTTCTCACAACCTTTTTGTAAGCACAACACTTTTGCTCGCGTAACACTAAAAACTCTTTTCTTCACACGTAACTTGTCTGGACACAAGACTGACTGAATTATAGCCACGTGTCGTCTTCACGCACGTCTGACTTAATTCGAACTCAAGCATTGCTCGCTTTGTTTTGCCTTTTATATCTCTGGATCAATAGTGTGATGAATGCTCTCGTACGAAGGATAACGGCCTTCGGGAAAGATCCAAAAATTAAAACAAGTTGTTTACATTATTGTTATTTGTGTGGTTTATATGCACTTTGTCAAATGTATAGCAAAGTTAATCGATTTTATTATTGAGGCTCTGCACATTCAAGTGGCATACATTACGACCTGTTGTCTGTTGGCAAAGAATTCATAGCAAGATAGAGAGATTGTCATGGCAACCAACTCCCCCCCGATCATCAGACTGAGAAATCAAATTTAACGTCATGAAAAAGCAATGTAAGTACAGTAGCGAGCACAAAAAATGCAACGTTGAGTAAAATTATCTTTAAGTGCGATTATTTTAAAAAAATGGTGACCAGTTCAAAATATTTCGTTGGGTTATTAATCCCTACAGTTATAGATACCTATTATCAATAACATTATGTAAATATTTTTAATTAATGATATATTATTTTGCCATTTATTAAAAAGAGTGCGAATTTCATGGGAGCAATAAAAATGCAACAACATAAATTTTAATGTGTTTATATAAATTAAATAGTAATTCTTACAAAAAAATCTTAACATTAATATTTAGTGGCGTAGCCCTTATTTTTTATGACTTCTTGCAACCTAGAAGGCATAGAGTCGACTAAAGCTATTAATGTGTTAATGGATATTTTCTCCCATTCACTTTTCAACATTTCTTCTAATTGCCTCTTATTTGACGGATGTTTCCTCTTAACTTCCCGATCTAATAGCTCCCATAGATTTTCTATGGGGTTTAGATCGGGAGACTGTGATGGCCAATCCAAAACATTGACATCATTGTCGCTTAAAAAGTTTCGAGCTAAGCGACTTGAGTGCTTTGGATCGTTATCCTGTTGGAATATGCTACCAGGAGGGATTTTTTCCCGCAGATGAGGAAGCATGTGTTCTCCAAGGATTTCACAGTACTTCTTGGCGTCCATTTTTCCTTCGATTTGAGTTAAGGGACCTACCCTATCGCGGGAAAACGCACCTGTAAATACGTGACGTAAAATCAATAACTATTTTTAAACATATCGTTCCTTACCCTACACCATTATTGATCCACCGCCATGTTTTACGGTTGGAAGTTAATATCTTGGAGAATATCTCTGTCCAGGCGGTCTTCGAACAAAATTTATCCCATCGAAGCCAAAGAAATTAAATTTGCTTTCATCGCTCCACAAGACTTTAGCCCATTGTTCATTTGACCAATCCTTGTAACGTTTTGCAAATTCCAGGCGCTTCTTTTTATTGATTGCACTGATGAGAGGTTTCTTTGCGGATCGTCTCGCATGCAAATTAGCCTCTTTCAACCTACGGCGTACAGTGTGAACGCCTATAGAAACTCCCATGTGCTCATTTGTGAAATTAGCAACGTCCACTGCGGTCTTTCGTGGATCTTTTTTAACCAGTGCATTCATCTGGCGGTCTTGGCGAGAGGTAGTTTTTCGAGGATTACCACTACCTGGTTTCCTTTCCACATTATTTCTCAAGGAAAATCGAGATTTAATCCGACATACGGTTGATTGATTTACACCAAAGAGGTGTCCAACTTCACGCATGGATTTTCTTTCTTCTAAGGCTTTAATGATTGCAGATTTGCTGTCAGCTGAGAGCTGCTTCTATTACAAAACACATGTTGTATAACTTATTTAAGAAATTTTCAATTATAATTAAATAAATAACTTACATTAACTATTTTTTTATTATGTTGCATTTTTTTGCTCGCTAAAAATTTGCACTTTTTTCACTAATTCAAAAATATTTAACTTTTTAAAGCAGAATTTGGAATAAACTGTGGTTACTTTGAAAACTTATAATTGAAAGAATTAACAGCAAAAGAAAATAGATAAATTAGTTACCGTTATTTTGAAACAGATCTTATTAAAGATCATATGGCACAGTGTTGCATTTTTTGTGCTCGCTACTGTAATTTTATACTTGCAAGCAATAAACATGTAAACAAACACACACACTAACAAACAATCTAGGGCTAATTAAAATTGTCAATAATACAAATAAAGTTTAAAATAAAAATGTCAATAATTTGCTCGCTTTGTTTCCATTTTTGTTTGTGTAACTTGTTTACATTCGTCCAGGCAGTGTAGTTGTTGCTTGTGTTTCTCACTATCTGCTATTTTATTTTTTACGCTGCACTTTGTTTTTGGTCATTCACTTCTCTGTCTGCTGCACTTTGTTGTTGGCTGTTTATATCTTTTATCCCTTATTTTTGTTTATTCATTGATCTTGTAACAAGCCCATTATTTTTGTTGCTATATTTTCTACTTTTTCGTTGATCACGTGAACAAGTCCATTGTTTTGTTTTTGGAGCTTTTATTTATTATTTTAAAAACACCATTTCCACTTTCGTAACAATAAGATTATACAAAACATATTCTATTTATATTTTTTTCTTTTCCATACTTATAAATTACTTTTTAAAAAATTGTTTATAGGGAACTTAATCCCATTTTTTTTTTCAGTAATAGCTTCCTGTTGAGAGATCGTCCATAACTTCCTCTGGTAGGTTTGTGTATCTTTCCGGAAATATCATTATATGTGTTTCCACCTCTATCATTTATTTCGTACCAAATACTGTAGACTTTATTACACAGTTTGGATTTTCAAATTTTTGGTTCAAAGAGAGCTGTTTTAGAGGTACTATATCCTTTAAATATTTGTTGGTGTTGATATTATTTAAATAATGTAATGTTTTATTCATATTTGATAGATTTCTTTATTTTGTTTTTTTTTTAGTTGTTTAGTTCACATTTTTTAAATTTCACTGTTGTTTCCTCATTTTACAACGTCTATTCAAATGAAAAAGTAGGTGGTGAGGGGTTTTTCCTTTTAGAACAAAGGGGAAATGTAATTAGCAATTACTTCTTTATAATTAAATTTGCGGTTAAATAAAATGCGGTTAGATTTTGATTACGCAAATTGAACATCAACATATAAGCATGCAAACAAGTTGTGGTTATAGAGATAACGGAATTATTTACATCAAATACCAAACCCAACGCAACCCAACTCCCTTCTTTTTAATAAATTTTTCCACCTAATTCTTAATGCGCAAAAAAAAAATTGGATAAATAACGGTTGTTGTTAGTTAACAGAAACAGTCCAGTTTAAGAAATCTATTCCTTTAACACATTATAAGCTCTTAAGCACATAAAGAAAAATAAATATGGAATGGCCGGCAGTTTTATTTGTGAATTTTGTAAAAAAGTATTCACTCTGAATAGGAATTTAAGAAGACATATTAGATTACATCATGACCATCCACATCATTTAACTGTAAAACATGTAATAAATATTTTTGAAATCACATGGAATGGTATCGACATTTATGGTATTTTCTTTTCTACAAAGAAAATGTCACCCTCTTACAACGTGCATTAAAACAATTTTGACCAACCCTGTGTAATGTCATTATTTATTTGAGAAGAACATAACACAAATATTAAAAAAGGCTATGCTCTGTGTTTACCACTTATAAAGAAAGGCGGTTAATTTTGAAATTGTTTAGAACGGAAAAGGTTATTACACAATTAGAAAATGAATGAGCAAATAAAATAGATGCTCCATATATATATATTGTTCAAACGAGGTTTGAACACATAAAACCCTATAGGCATTCCAAATATAACAATGATAATAACAACTTCCATACATAAAGAGAATGTCTCCACCTCTTCCTATACACAACTGGAATGTCTCCCGCTTTTTTGTACACAATTGGAATGCCTCCGAAGGTACCGTTACCACGGCTGTTAGATGAATCATAAGTTTAATAAAGAAAAAAAAAATCTTAAAACTTCACTTCAATTTTGATCATTAAAGGAGTCACACTTCAATTTTTCTCATTAAAAGAATCACACTTCAAATTTTATCAGTATTTTAATAATAATTAAAAGTGAAAAACAATACAAAGAATTAAAACAAATAAATAAATAAAACAACAATTAATCATAAATTAATATATCTTTAAAAGAAAAGAAATAATTATATTATAAAAAAAAAGGAATTGTTAATAATAATTTGAATTATACTTACCTTGTGAATTATACTTACCTTGTGAATTATACTTACCTTAAAATAATTATTTATTACCTAAAGTTATACTTATCAACAAATTTTGTGCCCAAAATAAACCAGCGAATTGAGCAATTATATTATAAATTTGAAACCCGAAGAGAACCCCAAAAAAGGTTTTATTTCACGGTTGAAAAAAAGGTAAGCATCTCAGCTTTCTCTCTCTCTCTCTCTCTCCTTTAATTCTTGCAATTAAATTAATTATGCATATTTCCCTTTTTTTTCTTACACGCGTCACAATAATTATGATTACTCACGAGTAATTATAATTAACATCTCCTATAGATCTCTTTTAAGAGAAGAGATCTAAAGGAGATTTAAAAACAAATCATCCCCCAATTTGTTTCATGGTCCTTCTCCCCGCGAACGCTCCGCGACCCTTGGATATAATTTATACTCCCTCTCTGCAACTCTATGGTTTGTTTTGTGCTTTGTTTCATGGTCCTTCTCACGGAAAACTTCTCCCGGTTTTTGGAAAAAGCGAATCTCTTAAACACAAAATAAAATATAAACAACGATTGGGAAAAATCAACAAAAACAACTCTACATACCAAAAATGAGGTAAAGGCTTCAAGAAATTCATCACTACAGCATAAATCAACAAAAACCGTAAGTGACGTACATTTTATTTACAAATATAAAATATTGAAATAAGTGGAAAGATGTAAGTGATAGAGATTTTTACACACATACAATTTATTTCGTACTTCGCGCGTAAAAAAAAAAAAAAAATTGAGAGAGAAAAAACAAGTAAAAAAAAAAAAAATTGTAATAGGTTAAATACAGAATTTAACCTGTTAAAGAGTGCTTAAAAAAGTGGTGTTATTCCGATAAAAATTAACCTCGAAAAGCTGAAAAAGGTTAAAAGAAGCGTATGGACATTTAGATGGACATATGCTTACGGTAAAGTTTCATTTAACAAAAAGCACATCTCGTTTTTTCTCTCCTTTTATGCGCGTACCGTTTTCTCGTTTATCCCGTTTTTCTCATTTTACTCGTGTATAAGTTCCATTTATCCCGTTCTTTTTCCATATACTTATATACTTTTTTTTCCATATACTTATATTATATACTTATAATAGTCTCACTCAAAAATTAAACAACCCGTTTAATTACATAAAATATATATTATACACATAAAATATTTATCCCGTCAGTCGATTTCGCGTTTCAATTCCCATTTTCGTATAAAATACAGAAATCTCCTTTCTGTATAAGTGAAAAAAAAAACAATATTTAAAAATACACCCTTTAAAAAAAAAAATATAAAAGGTGCTAGTGATCTCAAATCCGATAATCTCTGTGTAAATCAAACATCCAGTGTATTAATACACCACTCTCTTAGTCACACATAAGAGAGTGTGTTTGATTTACTATATTCCCGTTTGAGAATCCAATTGCAATTTCTCTTGATTTGTAGCAAATCTCTTTGTTACAAAATTCCAACAAGAGAATAGCAGGATACTCAAATTTAAAACAACAAAGAAGAAGCGAAGAAGGAAGAACAAGGAATAGACACAAGGAGAAACACCATACAGAGAATTAAAGGAATCGACTCATAAAAATTTTTTTTTATTGCCCGAATGTTAAATACTAATAATAAATAAATATATTAGTAACATTAATAAAATAAAATAAAATTTTATCCTATTTATCTTCATTTGTTTTATTTTAAATTTCAAGAAAATAAATTAAAACAACAAAAAAAAAAAATAAAAGAAACATGATATATACATGATTTATTTCTTTTATACCACTGCTTTCCTACTTTAAATAAAACATACAGTCCACTATAACATAACAAACATACATAACAAATTAACCCATGAAGGCACACACTACACAAAAATTATATCCCGAAATTAAATTAAAATTTTGTAATAAATTATATTGAACACCAATGGCAACATACATATTTACAACTCAATAAAAAATATTTGAAAATATTTTCAAAATAAATTGTAATAATAGAAGAAAATTTTTTTTCTTAAATTTGAAATTTTTTAATATTTTCGAAACTAAAATATTTTAATGACACCAATAATCTATCTCAATCTAATTAGTTGATTAATATGCCAATTGTGTAATTGAAATGAATTAACTTTCAAGTCCCATTCGCAAATTCAAACTACAAGTGTATAAGAAAATTCATATGGCAATTTTCTGAAAATCCCAAAATTTATCTATATCTTTTCTATATTCTATTTTTTTACTTTTAAACTAGATAACAGGTATCTAGTGCTATTCCCATATAGCCCCTAACCCCCTATTCATAGAATATAGAAAAGAATTCTCATACAGCAATTAGCACTTAAAGTTTTTTTTTAACTTTTTTAATACTAGATAACAGGTATCTAGTACTACTTCCCAGTAGCCCAAATCTCTTAATCTCAAATCTCTAACTTCAGTTGGATTACAATATCCAGTACTATCCGCTTAAATATTACACTCTCTTCAATTTAGCTAGATAGCAGTTCTAGCTCTACTTCCCAGTAGCCCAAAGGTTTCAAATTCTAAACGCGTATCACATATACGAATCGAATATTTAAATTCTATCACTCTTAATTATATCTCAACTCATTATGGCCACCTCATCTCGTAGCAAACTAAACGGCTCTCCAAGGGAGAGTTTCGTATTCAATTGCGATCACTTGATCCAATTTTGCCAACCATTCCGACAACCTCCCTCGAACGAACAATCGGAACTTTTTCTGGAAGCCAAGTTAAAACACTTGGACTTAATATGGGCAAAACTCGATATTGCCTATGAGAAAGTTATGTTGTCTCATGAGGAAACAATAACCCCAGAATTTAAAGAAGAGGCAAAGGAAAATTATGCAGCGTGTGAGAATGCCTACTTCCACTGCACTTTACAGATTATGAAGCTAATAAAGACATCTCAGTGTTCACATGCTTCTACCCGAAATACAGCCACTATTTGTTTCAATTTTATAAAAAAATTGACATGGAAATCCCTAAACTACTATATGGAAATTCCTCCCTGTAAAACAGAGGTATTGGATGATAACCCCCATCATTCTTTACTACACACGACAAAGATTTCGGAAACTCCACCTCAAAATTGTCGTAACTTGGATTATAGCGACAACAGTATTAACCCGCAATCAACAAATGCTGCCCAGAACACTCCCAATGAACTTCAATTTGAGCACCCTACATCAAGTCAAGTACCCACTAATTACTCTACGAGTAATGAAAATATTCTATTGCGAACTCCTCTAACGCAAATAGAATACAAAAGTGAACTCTTCACTAATCAAGCTCTTTTTAACCAAAGATCTCAACCAACATCCTTGACAGTAGGAATTAGAAGCCGACTTCAACTACCTTATCTCACTTCTCATCTTGAAATTGTCGGTTTTGGCGGACAGAAGCAATCCGCAAATAAAGAACGCGAGTTCGTAGTATACTCAAAAAAAGATAAACTGAAAACACAACTGCCTCGTTCTAGGAGAATGACACCACTTTCCCGAAGGAGATGTACCCTATTACCTCCAAATAAAGTCACACGTATTGACTTTGTGGGCCTAATTGGAATTAAAATCCCAGCCCAATTGAATTCAAACGCTACAGGAGAGTACGCTAATACGTTCATCTACTCCAACACGAAAACTTTCCATTTGGAACTATGCTCGGCCGCTTTCTCCCACTCCCGAACCACATTATCCCAATCCCAAACCGCATTCTCCCCTTTCGTTAGGAGGCGTGGACTACCCCAAAGGGTAGTTATTAACAACGGTCGTACTTTTCTCAAAGCACTCGAACGTGAAGTGAATGTGTTGGTGAAGACAACATCCCAGGATATGGCACGGAAATACATCACGTATGAATGGAAATATCGTCCCCCTCGTGCTCCACCGGACAGGCGGATATTCGCTCATTGTCATCTCCCATTTCTCAATGATGACAATTCTAATTAAAATAAGTCCTCAACACAATTTACCTTTGCTCAAATTACTAACATTTCCTAACCAACTCAGTTTATCACTAATTCCCACATAACCTCTCTCCCTTCTCTAATATATAAATTTTCTTCCTTAGAACTAATCCCAAATTTATTATAACACGCCGAAGTGATAGAACCAACACTAACCGACGTCCTGGAGGCAAGGCTCGTTATACCAGATCAAGACTGGATCCTGAAATCTATGAATGTAAAATATGCAGGAAATTCCACTCGTTAAGGTTCTGCCGTCGATTCCTAAAAATGTCCATTCCCAAAAGGCAGGAAATAGTCGACAAACATCAATATTGCGAAAATTGTTTGGCTAAGAGCCACGATTTAAGATCCTGCACTTCATTGGACACATGTAAAAGATGTGACAGGTTTCACCACACATTGCTTCATCCAATATCTGAGAAGATCAAACGAAAGGCAGTAGTGCAACGAAAGATGGTTGAAAGGTCAAAAAATAGTAAAGCAATTCAACGAAAACCATCAACAAATGAAGCATCATCAACTTTGCCCACCTCTCCAAATGCCAACATCATAGCGCAAGCCATAAAGTCATTGGCACAAGTGTTGTGCATCACACCTCCGGGCGAGAGGGCATCTTGTGTTTAAATCCAGGCCCGGCGATATGTTCAAACGAGGTTTGAACACATAAAACCCTATAGGCATTCCAAATATAACAATGATAATAACAACTTCCATACATAAAGAGAATGTCTCCACCTCTTCCTATACACAACTGGAATGTCTCCCGCTTTTTTGTACACAATTGGAATGCCTCCGAAGGTACCGTTACCACGGCTGTTAGATGAATCATAAGTTTAATAAAGAAAAAAAAAATCTTAAAACTTCACTTCAATTTTGATCATTAAAGGAGTCACACTTCAATTTTTCTCATTAAAAGAATCACACTTCAAATTTTATCAGTATTTTAATAATAATTAAAAGTGAAAAACAATACAAAGAATTAAAACAAATAAATAAATAAAACAACAATTAATCATAAATTAATATATCTTTAAAAGAAAAGAAATAATTATATTATAAAAAAAAAGGAATTGTTAATAATAATTTGAATTATACTTACCTTGTGAATTATACTTACCTTGTGAATTATACTTACCTTGTGAATTATACTTACCTTAAAATAATTATTTATTACCTAAAGTTATACTTATCAACAAATTTTGTGCCCAAAATAAACCAGCGAATTGAGCAATTATATTATAAATTTGAAACCCGAAGAGAACCCCAAAAAAGGTTTTATTTCACGGTTGAAAAAAAGGTAAGCATCTCAGCTTTCTCTCTCTCTCTCTCTCTCTCTCCTTTAATTCTTGCAATTAAATTAATTATGCATATTTCCCTTTTTTTTCTTATACGCGTCACAATAATTATGATTACTCACGAGTAATTATAATTAACATCTCCTATAGATCTCTTTTAAGAGAAGAGATCTAAAGGAGATTTAAAAACAAATCATCCCCCAATTTGTTTCAATATATTAAAAAAAAAAAAAGGTTTTAGATATAAAAATATGTTGTTATTTTTTTATTTGTTTTCAATAAAAAATGTAAATATGAAAAAGGTTTTATAACAAAAAAATATATTCTAACACTGTTCTAGCACTGTTGAAAGCACTCAACAAAACAATGAAAAATGGGATAATAATACAAGACAAATTTATAAATAATAAACAAATCTATAAATAAACAAAAGTCTTCTGCTTTACAGGGCATTATCAGCACTCTCGATATATACAGGGCACAACATGCAATGCACTCCACCATTGGCAAGTATGAATTATTTAGAATAAAACTTACCACCCTTTTAGAGGGCGAAACATTTTTAAGAAACAAATCCAAAATTGCATTTTGCGTTAATAAAATGCATATTTTTTGGTAGAAAAGAAAATACCATAAATGTCGTTGCCATTCCTTATGTATGAGAATAATAACAAAAACGGTGAAAGTAGTGTTTATTGCGAAGAATGTAAAAAATATACTCCGAAAACAAACTGACATTACCATAAAAGGTCAAATCAGAATAAAATATACAGTGCTGAGAGACCAGGTAATTAACGATTGTTAATATATTAAATGTATGTAGTCATCATTCAACAATCGCATTATTATATATTTAGTTGAAAACACAAATAAAGATGATATAAACCTGAAAACATTAATCAATATAAATGTATAAAAGGTCCGGAATACATCCCCCTGCCAGCGGAAATACAGAAAAAATGCCGGTATCAATGTTCAAAATTATGATGAGAATTGTTTCAAATGGGCAATAATATCATCATTACATCCCGTATAGGATGACGTCCTATAATATTGTTAATATAGAAGATTAAATCTTAAGACTGGAAATTACTATTGAAGTGAATTTTAAGCACTTGAACTTTTCGGTTTCAGTTAATCAGATAAAAGTATTTGAGGCTAACAATCCTGAAATGAGTTTTAAGGCGGTTTCGCTCACAAGTTTCTGAAACATTTTTGGTTTGGACAAATTTCTTGTTTACTGAGAGTTTTCTGTAATATGATTCAGCCATTTCAGAAACTTTGTTCGTAAAAACAGTGCTGCTATATGTAATTGAAAATGGCGTAAATAAATGTGCATAAATTTTTATCTAAAGGACAAAGAAAATATAGAAATTATACAGTAAACTGCTTTAACATTACAACTTTCTTAATGTAATATTTTTCAATTTTAACTCTTTCTCTAAATTTTTTACTAAGAGTTCGATTAATAATAAAAAAATTACCGAATTTGAACTTTTTCATTCAAGAAATTAATAAATACTGGTAATATACACAAGGTTGTTCAAGAAAAAAATTTTATGAGCAATATGACTTATTTGATCTTGATATATCTAGTTTCTTAGTTACCTTTTGCACAAGAAACTATATTCATTGCGACCAAATACTAGACACATTTCAATTAATAATTAAATATTTAAGAATTTTTAAACTTTTTACTGAAAAAATTAAAAAATATTCAAAATTTTCCCTACTTTAACACAAAATCAATGTTTGTCTACATTTAATTTTTCAACTTTATTTGCCAGTTTTCACTCTGTATAAGACACCTTTTGCACATTGAAATTTCTTTCGCTTTTGGACGTAAAAAATTAATTTCAGAAATATTGTTTTCTTTTATCGCGTCGTTCTGCGGTTTTTGACAGTTGTGCCTTTGTTAGGCAGTGTGATTTAGGTTCAAACACAAGACATTAATATTATATGAATATTATATTTGTTATTATATTATAATATATTATATATTTATGTATTATCATTTTCCCTTATTTAAATTATATTCCTTTTAATAATTTTTATTTCTTCGCCTTTTTTTAATTAATTGTTTGGCGCTAAAATTTTTCTCACAAAATAAACAAAGACTAATGATATTTTAAATAAGCTTTATATTAACACCGTTGATCTCTTACCTACTTTTTCTCCTAAAAACATCATTTATGCCTTTTGATGATATCTACGATCTAAAAATAGTTTTTAGTAATATAATCTGAAAAATCAAATTGTCGTTATTGGTCAGTTTTCTGAAAGTTGTCGCGACAGTCAAGATGTTAATTTCTCTATGCGAAACAAATAATAAAAGAAAATGTGAAATCAAATACAACTCTGTGTATATACGATTAAAGAGCAAAGCAAATTTCTGAGTACATGAAATTCTGAAATCACCACCGCTCGTTTTTCCTCTCTCCCCTACAAACTCAAGAGTGTTGAAATTTGTTTCGAAAGGCGTCTATCTGTTGTTTCTAACACATTTGTTTTGCAAAACGTATAATTCATTTTTTTCCCTCTAAAAACTTATGTAAAACTATGTAATGAGCGTTTGTCAAACGTCATTGCTTTTCATTCTGTGTATTCTGTGGTTCGAACAAAATAATTTCTCTCGCTCTCTTAGAGAAACGTCAAACTACATATAAAAAAAATTTTGTGCGAACCAAAAATGTTTCGGAAACCTGTGGGTTAACCCCTTTAACGTGTTTGCATTAGATAATGAGAGTAATATAGTTGGTCCATATAATTTTTACAGCTTGAAAAATTTAAACACATTAATTTGCTGCTGTTGGAAGATGGTGATAAATTACTTTATGTATTGATTAAAAATATCAATTTAATTATAATTAAACTAAATAAGTAATTGATAATAATAAATAATTAATTTGTTCCTTTATATTTGCAGGTTAATTAAAAGTCAACTAACAAATAATCGCTGATGCATTTATATACAGTTTGTCAAAAAAATCTTTGCACATAGAGAAAAATTAAGAAAACTTAGAAAAATTCATTGATTTCTAATATAATAAATCAAAATTTTAAATTTTTTCAAACAGGATTTTATAAACATATGTTTTTTAATATAATAATTAAAAAAACTTTTATAAGAATCACAATATTCTAATGTAAAATATTAAAAAACAAAAACAATCCAATTTTACTGCTGTCAAAAAAATGTTTGCACACTTGATAAAATATTAAGACTTATGCAATTTTTTCAAATGTATAGTACTAATATTTTGTGGGTTCACCTTGAGCTTCAATTAAAGCTTGCAGACGCCTTCTCATGGATTGAATAATCTTCGGAATGTCATATTCTAATGGTATTTTTTCCCACTCTTCTTTGATGAACTTTACCAAATCGTGTTTTTTTGTGGGTGATCTTTTCCCTACCTTTTTCTTTAGATGAACCCACAAATTTTCGATAGGGTTTATATCAGGACTTTGGGCAAGAGTATCAATAATTTTGATGCAGTTGTAAAGGAACCTGGAGTTATATAAATAAGATTTAAGGATCATTATCTTGATAGTACTTGTGATTAAATTCATTCGGATTAACCGGGTCAATAAAACCAAATTTCTTGAAGCTGGCGGTCAGTTCATTTTTTAAAATATCAAGATGTACTTTCTTAGTCATTATTTCATCCAAACACCAACTCCCTTGCTGGATATATAGCCGAATACCATTACAGACAGTTTTCCAAACTTTACTGTAGGAATAAGATTTTTATTTTCTAGTGCTTTCTGAGGCTTACGCCAAACTCTTTGCGGTCCGTCATGATAATAAAGCATTATTTTCGTCTCATTTGAGGAAATAACATTGTCCCAGTACTCCGGAGGAAGTGAAATGTATTCGGTGGCAAATCTTAATTACTTTTCGACATTTTGTGCTGATAGCAAGAGTTTTTTCCTAGTCATTCTTGAAAAATATTTGTGTTTTTGAAGAACATTTCTAATGGTTTCTTGGAAAACACGTAACCCAAAGTCTTTTAAAACTTGAAGAGCTAATCATCTCGCACTGGATTGCGGGCTATCATTACCGAATCTAATAATTTTTCTCTCAACTCGCTGCGTCATCTTTTTTGGCCTGTCTGTAGATCCCTTTAACTCAAGTCCTCCTTCTTTTTCAGCACGGGATATAAAATTATATACAGTCCTGATGTTTAGGAAGAACATAACGACGATTTCCTTGGTAGATTTGCCTTTGTAGTAGTTGAAATATCCCAATTATATAATATTTTTTGAAACTCGTTTCCCTGGAATTTTTTGTATTCAAAAATAAGGACACTTGTGACATAAAAACGATTCCTTCGTTACTAAAACTTTATTTACCCCTTTCGCATTCCATCTCATTTGTAAAAAACCCAAAATGCGCAACATTTTTGGGAAATAACGGCATATTTTTATAATTTTTTTATTATCTTCATTCAATATGCAAAGATTTTTTTGACACTTCTTAGATTGAGTAAACTTCTTTTGTTGTTGTTATTATTGTAATGTGTGTTACTATTAAGAAACTAGTGGTGCCATATGGTCGTAGACAAGTACAGTTATAGAATGAGTCCAAAAATAAAAAAATATATAATGATTTTGTTGTTGAAATTCTTAAATGAAGATCAAATTTTAAATTTTTTTGGTCTGTGCAAAAATTTTTTTGACAAACTGTATGTAGTACATGTTTAATACAATAAAATGGTAACTAAAACGCCCAGCATAGAAAACAGTATGTGTTATTAGTTATAAAAAATTTAAAAAACAATTAATGTACCTTTTGTTGTATATGCTGATTTTAAATGTGTTCTTGAGTCAATTAATGTACAAAATTCGACAAATGTTAAATCCGTACAAAATCATATTCCATTTGCTTATACTAATTATATTAATATAATTGATATAATTCAAATTTAAATATTTTTAAAATTTACAATGGTTATAATGCACCACAATATTTTTTTTAAGAGCTTAGTTAACGATATTTTAAATATTTGCATTGATCATCTAAGTGTTATTAAACCAATGAATACCTTAACGCCACTTCAATAGATACAATATTATATAAGCAAAACATGTCATATTTGTCACCTAACCGGTGAATATAGAGGTGCTGCTCGTAACAAGTATAATTTAGAATATCAAATTGCTGATTTCATTCGTTAGTCGTAAGTCGAGTTTCGTATAAAAAAAATTTTATTTAATTTTTGGAATGATATAAAATTATGTACTTAAAAAAGTCCGACTTATCTAATGTAATGTATTATTAGTACTGTACTGAAGTCTGTGTGTAAATCGAATTTTTTACTTTGTATTTTACTTTTTTTATTTTTCTCATATATTTTAGGGATTCCCCGCAAGAATTTTCTATGAAAAAAATTGAGAAAAAATGGTCGAAAGTGAGAATAGTCGTAAGTAGGGGACTACCTGTACTTGCAAAAAAAAAAAAAAAAATACTAAATAAAGATGAGGTAGTTGATAATTATCATCTGACCGGTGCATATAGCGATGCTGCGCATAACAAATGTAATTTAGAATATCACATTGCGAATTTCATTTCTATATTTTTTCATAATCTTTCAACATATAATTATCACTTGTTTGTTAGAGAGCTTTCATCTATTGAAGGTGATATAAATATTGTACCTTTATATAAGGAGGTTTATGTATATAGTACAATTGAGTTACGGTACTCGGGTACTGGTCATGCAATTTCAAAATACCATCCCTATAAAAATTTTAAATGGGTTGAAATTTTTTAAATTTTAATTATATACAAGTATTCTCTATTGGGTTATATATTAGAAATAGACCTATGATATCCCTCGATATTACACGACTATCATAATGATTTACCATTTTGCGCTGAGATTAAGAAAATTGAAAGCATAGTATAGCGAAAATTAATAACAGATCTGAATGATAAGAAAAACTATATACATTATAGAAATCTACAACAATGTTAAAACATGGTTTGATGTTAAAAAAATCCATAGAATTCTTGAGTGTAGTCAGTCTGATTTGAATAATCATTATAGGACACTAGTTAAAAGTTCATTTGAAATAAAGATGGAAAGCAGTACTGCTAACGCAGACCCGGGGAACGTGTTCAAGGATTCTATGTGAAGCAAACTATTAAACATGGCAGCGAAAATATAATTGGTTGCGGATGCTTAAGATGGTGGCATGTTGGCCCCCTATATTTAGTAGATGGTATCCTTCGAAAAAAGACTATCTAAAGATTCTGCAAACCCATCTTCCGAATTTTATGGACAAATGTGATTATCCCGAATAAGAAAGTATTTTCCAACAGGATGGTGATCCGAAGCACACAGCTAAAATTCTAAAGATATGGGGTGGGAAATAAAATTTTCAATTGATGGAATGGCCGACACAAAGTCTCGACCTCAATCCGATTGAAAGTTTTTGGTCATTCGTGAAAATCCGGCTCGGCAGTACGAAACAGCCCCAACAAACATGGTCAAACTTTGGGATCGTATAAATGCGAAATGGAATCGAATTCCGAAAGATGTTATTGATCATTTGGGAGAAAGCATCTCAAACCGCGTAAATCAAGCTATTTTTAATAAGAGTCTATGGACAAAATATTGAAATTGGGTTAGTTTCTTGAATTTTCTTGGAACGTGCAAAATTGAGTTTATGTGGGTTATTTTCTTTTTTTCATTCAAACTCATTGAATTCATTTCAATAATTATTGTTTTTAACTGCTATTTGTTAAGAATAAAATAAAGAATTAAAATTAATTTTTTTTTGTATTTGCTTGTATGGTTTTGTTTTTGTGGTTGACGAAACTCAGTAGTGTGAACATGCACTCACTTCTGCTCGTCACTGTATATAGATTAAGTAGTTTATAAGAAATGTGAATGTACAAAATAATGTGAATTAATAAAAATATAAACATATCGCACACCCAGCACAAAAGTGACTCAACTCGAAATTTTCATTTTTCGAGTTTGTGTGCTTAAACTATGTAGAAAACACTTGTTTATTTATAAAAAAAATATTTTATTGTTGTTAACTGTTACTAAACATGGTCCAAAGATTTTGTTTTAACCTATTTTTATTTAAGTCAAAAATAGTTTTTAATCGATTTCTGAAAATATAAATTTGAGTTACTTTTGTACTGGGTGTTCGATATGTACTTAAAAATTAAAAAAAAATATGTTTTTATTTGTTGAGGGATTTCTTTTCAGGTGTTTTAATAAAATAAAAAATAAAAAAAAAATCTTTCATTTATTGGGGAGGAAATTTCTGTTTTTCATGGTTTAAAATAAAACAATTTTTTGTTATTTCATTGCAATAAATATTTATTGAATAAAAATTTTAAACAAGTTGTCCACAATTAAATGTATTAAATTTTTGTTTTCGTTCATAATTATATTCAATGCGAAATTTTAAGTATTTGGTTGCAAGTCTCCAAAGCTCTCAAATTATTCTTTATAATTATGATTTTTATAGTATGCTTCCCAATGTGTTCCTGGACCAAATTGAGAATACCGCATTCTAGTTTGAATGGTCTTTTAGGTAGAGCATTAGCTCTAAAGTATTTGAGATGTTTACCATATTTTCATATATCTAAATCTGTTAGGGGGTGATTAGGTAGATTTTTGAAGATGGTCTATAATGGGTCTTTTACCACAGCAATTTGTTTTTGCTATAGCTGATCAACCGGAAGCGAAACCGCATATTGCTGATAATGCTGTCAAGACGGGGATTAATGGTAGAAAGGCACCAATTTTTTTAATGGAATAACTCTTGGTATACTTTCTTGGAACAGCTTTCTTTGCAATCTTAACAGCAATATTTATATTATCAGGATTTCACTTTTTCAAAAGGTCTTATTGCATTTATTCTTCTTTCCTTTTCTCCTTTTTTTGAATTCTTTTTTTTCTTAATTCTGCTTCTTCAGGTCTAATTCAAATTTTACTTTTGCTTTCATTGCATTCATTCATTCATTTGCACGTTCTTTAATATCATTGTCTTTTATTCTTTGCCAGGCTTTTTCAGCTAATATTTGGTCGTGTCCTTTAAAGCCAGCATCTAATAAATTTATACCCCTATCTCTTACTGCTAGATGCTCTTTAAGTTTTGGTCGAAATTGGCATCCAGGTAAATGTAATTCAAAAGGTAATTTGTCAATTAATATCTTTGCCAAACCACTTCTGTTCGTAGACTAATAACTACTTTTGTTTTTATAGTAATTTATGACTATTACTCCTCGACGAATTGTCATTCCATTAAGATACTCGTATACATAAATAAAAATGTTTACCCATATAAAGTGCTTGAAAAAAACAATGGAAACTTTTCAAAAATTCGTTTATGTGTTCTAATCGAACGATAATTTAAAACTTTTTTAAGAAATTGGCAAAATATTTATGAAGTTTAATCTTAATGATCACTGTCTTGATGTAGTTTATCGACACACACAGTTTTTAATATCCAAATTTATTACAATTGATTTTTTATTTTCCAAAATTAAAATCGTTTAATTTTATTTAAATTTAAATATTTTTATATACTTTTAGTATGTGAATGTGCAAAAAAAATTTTAAAATAAATATTAAAAATGCAATAAATAACGGTAATGATAGTGAATTATTATTAATTTTTTATCAATATATTTCGTACAGAATTTTTATATTTCGCAATTATAAAGTTTTTTAATATTTTAAGGATACATAAACTGGTAATTAGAGTGTTTTACTGCACAAATATTTTGACATTTTCTTTTGTCCGACGAGAACACGTAAGATAATTTTTGAAAAAAGTTTTGTTAAGTACTGTGTATATATGATGCATATAAGATACGTTGAATAATTAGACTTTATTACTAATCAATATGCGTTTAAATGCTGATAATGTAGAGGACAAAATGGGTAATACTATGTTCAGACATGAACTTATATTGAGAAAATCGCAATAAACGGCATTATTGATCTCAATATTTCATATAAAATTTCAATTAATTATTGATCAATAAATTCATAAATTGTTATAATATTGATTAAAACTTCAAATACAACACTGTCATAAGTACGTTCAGTGATCATATTACCTTTTTTCCGAACACTTTCTATTGATATTTGACAACTCATATGTAAACAACGACAGTACCATAAGCAAAAGCGTTCTTTTCTGCTAGTTATCCAATATTATTAAATTTTGATTTCTCATCCTTCTGAGGAAAGCAACTTTGAAGTCACAAGTAGTCCGTATTAACCTTTTACAAAGTTAAATTGTTTTCTATTTTTTTCTAAAAAATATTTTTGCCACCAATTTTCGAGATTAAATTAAAAGCAATGTTGTTGAAGCAATCAACTGTCAAATAAATTTTCGTAGACTATATGTCTGAACGCTAAAAATATTGTTCTCAATAAACCGAATATTGATTTAATAAAAGTGCATGTCTGAACATAGTATAATACTCGACCTAGTACTCTATTGTAAAATTCAGTACGATCATTAATTGGTGGACCATCAAATTAAAAAGATATACATATGTATGCATATTCAAAATCGTTATATCAACCAAAATACTGTTACGAAGTAGAAATGGCTAACTTAATTCGAACTATCATCATTGTTCGCTTTGTCCTGCCTTTTATATCGATGGATCAACGGTGTGATGAATGCTCTCGAAGAAGAAGGCGGCCTTTAGGAAAGATCTAAAAATGTAAACATTTTGTTTACATTCCTTCGGTCTTCGGGAAAGATCTAAAAATGTAAACAATTTGTTTATATATTGAAGAGATGATGAAGTAGCTTTTATGAGCAGCCCAAGAATCCGGCGATCACCGGCAAAAAAATCCCAGGCAACGGAGAACCCTCAGAGTGCAACACGACACCACAATCGGTGCAAGAGTATGCGCAACGCGGCCAACGCATAGTGGAATGGAGAAATCTCGTTCAGGACACAGTTCCCCTAGACAGAAGCTTATATGCAAGATGAGATCACTTTAAAGAGTTGTTATTTGACTCCCAATGATGACGTGGGAACCTTTGAGGAGAAATTGGCCAGAATCGAAGACGCTATACCGCAGACTGGCGGCAATCTCTTAGTGGCAGGAGATTTTAACTCTAGAGCCGTAGAATGGGGAATGTGGAACACCAATCCAAGGGGCAGGCGAATTGTGGAGATGACAGCTAGAACCGGACTGTTCTTCGCGAACGAGGGGAGCGTAGCTACCTTCAGACGACCAGGCTGCGAGGGCACCATTCCGGATATCACTATGGTCTCGGAGGGCATGTATCACAGAGTCGAGGACTGGAAGGTCTTGGAAATATACACGGGCAGTGATCACCAGTATATATAGTACATCTTTGCTTCAAGGAATAGAGTAGAGGAGGACAATCACAACAGGAACAGTCGAAGATGGGATGCACGGAAATTGAATGCTAAGCGGCTAATTTTGGAAGTGGACAGGCTGTATAGCAGAGTTGAACTCTCAGACAACGCGAGGACAAGAGTAGAACAAACAATGGGGATAATTAGACGCGGATGTAAAACGGCAATGCCCTTGCTGTGACCCCCGAATATCAGAAAGAAAGCAGTGTACTAGTGGGACGACAATATCGCAGCACTCAGGCGAGAATGCCTACGTCTACGGTGGAGGTACGCGAGAGCCAGACCCGATGAACCAGCCGCTGAGGAAATGCGGACATATAAGGAAGCGAAGAAGTCTCTGAAAAAGGCTATAACGCGCAAGAAGAATCAGGCATTCCAAGAACTACGCGAAGACGTCTGCCAGAAAATATGGTTTTCGACCCGGTCGGTCTACCTTAAGAGAGGTGACAGAAGCGGCGATGGTCACACAACGTGGGAGTAGCTCTACGAGGCCAGTGCTACTGCTTGCGACTTTGGACATTAGAAACGCGTTTAACAGTTTAAGATGGAGCGATGTATTAAATGCTTTGGAATACAATTTCTCGGTACCAACTACATTCTGGCCATGATAAGTAGTTATTTGAGTAACAGACAGCTGTTGTATAACACAAGCTCGGGACCAAGGGTGAAACATATAACATCAGGAGCAGCACAGGGATCTTTCCTTGGCCCCGACCTATGGAACGTTAACTACGATGGAATTCTAAGAGAGGATATGCCAGATGGAACTAAGGACGGAAAAATGGCAGAAAGATGAACCAGGCCGTCAACCACTTTCGCTATATGATTGAGGGCCGTAGATGTTACATAGTAACCCACCATCGCCCTTTAACCTTTGCCTTCCATCAAAAATCGGGAAAAGCTTCACCTCGGCGGATACGACAACTCGACTTTATAAGTCAATTCACTACGGATATATGTTATACACCGTAGAGTAGATGCGGAAAATAGCAGAAATGCATTAAAATAAAATTATTTCCTATTCTAAGCTGTAGTCTTCAATTGCCATGTGACACTACTACATCTCGGATACGACACATTCTTCCTAAACGTTTTCGAAATAAAATCTTGCCTACGGTGCATAACCTTGCACATCCTGACGAACTTCAAAACGCAAGGAATTGCTGGCGACAAGCCCTACGTTGTTCCTCCTGATCTTAGCACTCAACCAGCCAACAAAAGTTACGCAGAAGGCTCATCATGTTTCGACTCAAAAACATATTACCAAGGAGACAAAACCGAAAACTACCTCAAGTGGCACACGGGTGGTAATCCCTTTTAGGTTCAGATCAACCTCCACCAGGTAGGGGAGTAATGTGGCACTCTATATTTAGCGTTCATTTCTCAAAAACCTTCATCGACTGCAGACGTGTGATTCGAACATAAAAATCCATTAAATCCTGTGTCATCCTAAATTGAATTATTCTTTTTTTTTGACTTTAAATTTAAATAAATTAAAAAGTAATTGACCCTAAAATTAAATTAAATAAAATCGTATTTGTGTTGGTAATTAACCGTCATTACCAAATACCTACATATATTGGGATAACCCTAATGAGTTAGTCAATAGACTATGTCTACTTCTATCCTCTGAAAGTGTCGGACATAACAATCATAAAAACGAAATAATATTGTCAGTTAAAGAACTAAAAGAAGCTAATATAATTTATTAGAAAATGAGTTCTATAAATAAATTTGGAGAAAGCTTAAAAAAGCATAACTAGATACGTGATTCAGCTTTTAAGAAAAATCATTTAAAACAAAAGTAACCATTTAGACTTACGTAAAAAAAGAATATCGGAACCTAAAGGCGCAGTTACAAAAATATATCTTAATAACAGAGCTTATTCGCTTATAAATAAAATTGATGACGTTGATTTAAAATTTAAAAACTCATTACATTTTTACAACACAGAATTGAAAATATACGAATAAATTGTATTGTTACGCAAAAACAATTGAAACGACCTGATATGGCTTAACAATAATAACGATAAACAAAAACTACAAATACAATGAGGCAATGCGTACACAATACACACGCCACAAACATCTAACTTAGGATAAGTAAACCAGCAACAACAAACATGAGAGCAAAAGGGATGAATAAGTAAGCAAACGCAATAACAAGCAATGTAGTCGCAAAGGAATTCTTGAGAAGGCGAGAACCATCATCAGACTGAAGACGTTCGCATTTAAAAGAGCAAGACAAGACAGGTAACGGGTCAGTTGTAATTCAATCAGTCTTGCGTGAAGTTGTGTATGATGTAAAAAGTTTTGGCTCGAAAATATCTGAGAACAATATAGCGAATAGCGTGTGAATAATATCGCACAATCAATAAATTGTTGTAGTTACTGTCAACGTTATCAACTCAGTGCTTTTACCATTGTTTTTAGAGTTTTTTAAAACTTTCGAGTTACTGCTTAATGCTTTTCTTTTCATGTCAGTGACACCAAATCAAAAATTTTAAATAAAAAAAATTATTTGTTAAGTGTAGATTATTTAACGTTGAAATGCAACTCTTTATAAGTTGTTTGTAATACATTATATTTGCAACATAAAAAACTTGTTGAAACTAAAAAAAGTTTTTAAAACTAATAAAAGAAATACAAAATTATTTATTTTGAAAAATAAATTAACACAAAGTATTTACTCAAATAATATTTTATACTTTTTAAAAAATCTTATGATGAACTAGCTCTACCCCGCACGTGTTGCTGCGCCCTAAAACTAAAATAAGTTTGAAGGAAAGACATTACACAAATGTCCAATTAATCATTTTATTGAATTTGTTTCCCGTTGGCCTGATGATTCAGATGAACGGACCTGAGTAGTACGCATTCGATCAGTTTCAAATCTCACTTCTCGTTGTTTAAGTGGTTCAAGCAAATGGGTTTCACCGGCATTTACTCGAAGATTTTTCAGTCTCAATGCTCGTCTGTTTTTTAGGCTCGTAATGCTCTTTTCTTCCGTGCTTGCGGCGTAGGTCGACCAATTGGTTGTCATTCATTTTGAATAATTTCCATCGGAAATTAATTGCACCAATCTTCGTCGACTCATACGCAAAAACTTTGTTAAAGAATGCACAGTTTACGAATTAATTAATTTTGAGTATTTTTCAGTGGCACCACCTATCGGAAATTGGTCATACTAACTTAAACATCTGCGTCGGCTCATGCACAACAATTTTTCTAAAGATCATAACGTGATCAAATGCATAGTTTACGATTTTATATGGCACATACAAACAAACAATCATTTTTATATATAGACTATATAGTAGGTGACACGCCCACTATAGCCAATCCGCCCGTTTTGTTCATATATACGTCAAATTCGTCCAAACAAAATTTGAGGATTTTAGCTGTTGCGGTTTATGAGATATGGGACATAAAATACTTATTGGTTACGTGAGCGTGGCATCACGCCTACTTGAAATTTTAAAATAAAATCGGTCCAGCCGTTTAGCCCTCTATAGACTTCAAGCAAACCCACAAACAACAAAAAAAACAAAAAAAAAAAAAAAAAAAAAAAAAAAAAAAAAAAAAAAAAAAAAAAAAAAAAAAAAAAAAAAAAAAAAAAAAAAAAAAAACAATAACAACACACATACTTTATATATATATATAAATATACTCGAAAATGATTCACTTTATTTAAAATATCTGTTACTTATAACAGTTTGAAGTTTGATTTATAAGGCAAGGAAACAAATTGTCATTTGTTAAATACTTGTTAATAAAGTTTAATTTGATTTTTAAGGCATAGAAGCAACAGTCATTTATTAATTTTCGTAAGAAAAAAATAGACAAATTCCTATATCAGAAAAGGAATTAATACGCGAAATAATAAACTTTAAATGTCGTTATCTTTGATTACAGGTAATTATAAAAATAATTTTAAAAAATGTAAATAGTCTGTAATTCTAGAAATAATAAAATGTACAAAATATACTTTGATTACAGAGAAACTCAATTTCGTTTATTTGATTGGTGTTAGCTCCCGAAGAAAATAAAATCATATTATATATATATACACCCGACTCTTTTTTTACACGGTAGATACGTTCCTCAGAAATCCTCTTTTTTTACACGGTAGATATCCGTGTAAAAATGTCGAAAGCTATGATATTTCAGTAATGCATACAAATTTTATGTTCATATGGCATTTTATTGAGCATTAAAACTTAAAATTCATAATTCATTCAGATGAAAAATTGGTAGAGCAAGCAAAAAACCAAAGAAATCTGTTAATCCAGAATTAAGAACAGAAAAATTAAAATAGAAATAATGAAAAATTATTTACATAGCTACGTAATTATTCGTTGCTACTTGATAACAAGCGCAATTGTTTGCGACGAACTGAACTAAAGTCGGTATCAAATTATCCAATGGTGACTTTCGTTCAGTAATAGAGTTTTGAACTGTCGGACTACTTTCCGAAAGGTGTTGCTCCGTCGACTTTTTTATAGAAAAAAATCTTTTATAGAAAGTTAAACTTTTAGTTTTTAAGTTCTTTATGCAACTCTTTATATACAGCAATACAATTATTAATATCTCTTTCGAATTTTAGGGCACGTTCCATATTAGGATCTTATTTTAAGAAATGACTCACCATACTTTTACCAAATGTTAGACCGTCATCAATTAAAGTAGCAGTTAGTTCACATATTTCGGTCTCCTCGTCGTTATTGGAATTTCGAAACCATACTAAATTAAATTTTTTTACAAAAAAAATTTTTTTCAACCGTGTAACTTCAAATCCGTGAAAAAAGAGTTGGGTGTATATAGAAAAACAAATAAATATAACAAAAACTCTTTTCCTTATTATTGCTGGAGTTCAATAAATAATATTATTTCTGTTTTGTAATTTTTTTCACTGATTATATAAAATGGCAATAAAATTAAAATAAATATTATAATGTTTTAAAGCTTTTTTTTTATCAAAATTACGCGTTTTTTTAACGAGTTTGGTGCTTTTTAAAAATTTAGAGTTGACAACGCTGGTTACTGTTGTGTACGTTATATCCAATGTTGAAATTCATAATTTGGTACTTTTTTCAGTACTATTTCATTTCAAAAATACCGCAGTACCCCCGCGACGTTTTCAGTACTTTTTTATTACTACATATTTTATATAATTGCTCTTGTCAACTGAAGGTAGAATTAGGATTTAGTCCCTCTTAACCAAACGTACGTTTGCTTTTAGAACACTAAAAACAATCAAAATGCTTGCCGAACTGTAATGTGATTTGGTTAAGCATTTGCATTGCTTTTCATATGCTAAAAACGAACGTGTGTTACATTACTTTCCGAATCAGCTGTTCTTGTCTTGTATGTGAGGAACACGAATAAGTCGCTAGTTTTTCTGTTCAACTTCCTTCTGGCAAACACTCTGAGGGTAAATAAAATTGCCGTGATAAAGATTTTCGAAAATCTGTCGTTCGGAGCGGAATTTAACACTTTGGATTCCGTTGTCCCCTATGAGAGGACATGATAGTTTGTTATCGATTACGCACAATGAAATTATTCCATCACAAATTTTTATGGAACACATGTTCTTCTGTAGTTTTCTATTGAAATGACACAAAAAACTAATCGAAATATGTTAAAATCAACCGTTTTAAACGTCGAAAAAGAATGTATAAAGTACGTACAAAGCTAAGTTTCCCATTTCATTTGGGATACTATAATAAAGAAATCCGATAACCAAAACAAAAAATGTACAAAATCTTAGCTCATACTTAAGCGTTTAATAGAAAGGATCTCTACATTTTCCAAATAAACGTTTACAGAGTGTGTGTTTTCGTTAAAAAATGGCGTAGAGTTGCTGGTAGGCAACATTCAATATGATGCCGAGTGCAAAGGATTAAACTGTAAGTCCCGCCACTCATGTATAACATTAACACACACAAAATATGTAAGTGGTGTGAAAAGTTAGGTAATAATCCTGATAGAAGGATTATAGGGACCAATGTGTATGTATTTATTTTTTATAAAATTACCATTTGGTGCATTGGAGTTCATTTCATTTGAAGTTCAGTACCATTTCAAATTTTCAATTTTGCAGCACTGGTTGTATCGTAACAATCCCAAAAAGAGAATAAGTAGTGTAAATACGAGTATATTATTCGTTTATGTGTTTTTGAAGTTGCTACTTTTGTCCAAATCGTTCTAACAACACCAAATATGCAAATAAATGTCAAAAATGTATTTGCAGAAAGCATTTCTGAGACCAATGTTGTATGTAATGAATGTAAAATATAAAATGCGTTATATTTTTGAAGTATAGGATAAGGGTTAAAAATAAACAAAATAAGGAACATCTTCCTCCCAGAATGACACGTGACTAACCTGCGGATTAATATTTTTATTATTACCTATTTTGCATATGCTTACATCTAATACTAATGCATTTGCAATATTTTTTTAAATGTATGTCCTATATTTTTATTTTTTTTTTTGGTATTAAACTAAATTTTGGAAATATTATTGTTTTCTTTTAAATTTCAGTCAGCTGTTTTTGTTATTAAAATGAAATCTCGCTACTGTCAAATAATTCCAGTGTAAACGATCTAGATTTTGAAGAAGATTTGAAATCTAATCTACTAGATTTGGCTGTAGTGTAAATGGGCTATTTATTACCTTTTGCACAAGAAGCTATATTCATTGTGACCAAAAACCACACACATTTCGAGAAATAATTAAATATTTACAAATTTTTAAAATAATCATTGAAGAAATAAAAAAATATTCCAAATTTTCCCCTTTTAACACAAAATAAATGTTTATTTACATTTATTTACGGCTATTTTTGTTTTTATTTTGTTTTTTCCAGCTGTTTTTAACATTTCTATGTTGGCAGCTATGATTAAAGCTGGAGGTCCACACCATGCGCTTTCGCGTCAAAGCGTTGCGTGTATTTCATACCTTCTTCACATTCTACGCTTCAAGTTACATGCAACGCTTTTTACGCGATAATATTTGTTTTGATCAGATGTTAACAAAATAAAATCATTTGATTGAAAATACTTGAATAAAACATTTCGTACAAAAATGGCAAATGAAACTGAAATTTTTAAAGAATTTATAGAATTAATTGAGTTTTTTAATGTAATAGTTTGTGCCACAATGGTGTACAATAAGCTCCAAAAGAACAAACGACGATTTTGCTGATATGCCCACTAGTTTTCATGGAATTCTGCAGCACTACCAGAGGCATGATTGCTCTCCGCGCATTTTTTTACGAACCGGTCCCTTAAAGTTTTCCAACGAGATTGGCAAACGTTCTCTAAAAAAGCAATACGAAATACCGTCCTCAATACCTCCTCGGCAATGGACTTCCAAGCAGCTGCTCTTTTAAATTTATTCCTATAAACAAGCGAGCTTTTTTATATATGACTTCATGTTTTTTCACACTTTCGATTAATTTTTCCTCTATTATTCTTTGAAAATTTTAAAAAAATTAAAACAAAATAACTTGTCAAAGTCAGCTGTTTTGCAAGCGCGCCGCTTGTGATGCTTACAAAAGTAGAAAGTAGATTTACTTTACGCGTTCTATGCGTCATGGCATCCTACGTTTTTGTGCGTGTAATTTGCACCAAATAAATAAATTAATTCTACTTTTTTGACAACCGCGAGGAATGCGAAAACGCGTAGAACGCGTGGTGTGGACTTCCAGCTTTAGTATATCGAAAACATGGTCATAAATCCAACGTAAAACTAATTCAAAAAAGGTTTTAAGATGGTTTTAACGCAATGCTTTTGTATGGTAACATCAGGTTTTACTTTTGGTTTTAACGATAAAACCAACTTTTGCGTTAAAACTACTCGGTGTGAAAACACTATAAAAAAGCTTGAGCTGAAGCAATAAAAAATAAAACTACTTTAAGTGTAACAGAAGCAATGAAAAATATTTTTAATAAAAGCGAACGAAAACCGAAAAATTACAAACAGATGATGAAAAGAATTTTTTAATACACACTTTACTCAACAAATGCAATCTCATCCAATTAATCATTATTAAACATATAGTGTTCTGAAAGCATCAATAGTTAAAAGATTTAATATAAGATTAAAGGGCATGATGTGGAAAGTGTCTAGTTGTCAAGATACACACAAATGGATTATTAAATATCAATATCTCGTTAATAGATAAAACACACTTCATAGAACAATAAAAATGACACCAAACGAAGTGAATTCTACAAACGAAAAACTTTTACTCGATACTGTCTTTCAAACTTTAAAGAGTTTTAGGAAACCTAAATTTAAATTTGGCGATAATGTTCGTGTTAGCAAATATAAACATGTATTTGAAAAGAGCTATAACCAAATTGGACAAATTAATTTTTTTAGAATTAAACGTGAAGAAATACTAATTCAAAAACATTCCTTTTAGAAGACTACCAAGATCATGATATAAAAGGTGGTTTTTAAGAATTTAAATTAATGAGAACTAAATACTCACAAAAATATTTAGTTGAAAAAGTCTTAAAGAAAAAGGGTAATATGTAAAATGGTTAGGATTTTCATCAGAACACAATTTTTAGATTAATGCTAATGATGTACTATAAAAGATGATTAATTAAATTAAAATTGTATTATTCAACAACTATACGCTAAGATGACAACAGCGTTGACATTAAACGAAAATACTTCTCTACTTGTTATAAACTACTTTTCTCCAATTCAACTTAAGGAACCTTATCTTTGTAGATTAATTAGTTTCCATGCATATCACTATATTCCAAATGTTGATGTTGATAATAATATATTTCATATTAGTAATTATAAAATTAAAGATGGATGCCAAATAATGGTGACGATCTTACACTAGTTTCCGGTTATTTTAATTTTTGTGGTCCATTAAAAATGATGCTTGGATTTCCTAAAGATTTTAATCAAATAATACTCAATTGCAAACATGAACTAATCCTCCTACTGAACATTACATGGAAAGTAGCACATATTTAAATGACTGATGCTTACAAGTTGGAAGTACTTAAAACAATTAATAGTCGATGACCACTAAATATTTCCTTGAGAAGTCAGGATACACTAAGAATAGCTGTTCATTGGAATGTTAAACTAGCGAGTTAAAATGAGAGGTCACGATTCATTTATTTAGCATTTCGCAATAATCAAAATAAATTTGTTAATTGTGATTTAACTGATGTAAAAGTATACTTGAATTCTGATGTATACCCATATGATAACTTAAATCTAAAATTTGATCGAAATCTTTTTATTCAAAATTTCAACTAAGCTATTGTTCATGTGACTCACAACTGCTATTAACAAGGGAAAAATAGCGTCAGTAATTGTAATAGATGTTACTCATCAGAATGAAGCAATTAAACCTGAACCAATAGAAATATGTTAAAAACTGCATACACATCTACATATTGTTTAATTATACAAGGTACAATGTTTTTACAAATGAGATAAAAAAACTTTGTAAATATATGGATATATACATATAAGGGCAATTTCGTGTCAAGTGACCCAATTTTTAAAATTGATGTCTTCCGACTCCAAGGTTACTACTATTGGAGAGTAGGGCAGACACAAATTGTGACACTAACTCCATTCAAAACGTTTTATAAATTTAAGTAAACAATTACAACTACAAGTTTCAAGAATAGATAAAATTATTTTTATTTTAAAAGTTGAACAGTAGACATAAACTGAATTTTAAGGACTATATTATGATGTCGCCGTGGTCTAGTGGGTAGTGTGTTGGCTTATTAGACAAAAGGCCCGGGTTCGTATCCCAGGTCAGACATCAAAACGAAAAAATATTTCTTCTGCGACTTCCTCTCAGCAGATTTCTGGCAAAAGACTCTGAGAGTAAAAATTGCCATGAAAAAGCTTCTCAAAAAATATATATATAATATATAAAATTAACGCAATCCTGACTGAAGGGTTGTAATGGCCAATTATGTATGTATGTGAGTATGTATATTATGATATGTAAGGATAAACAAAATGCCAAGCAGGCGGTGGTACTGCAATTTTAATAAAAAAATTGTAATAAGTTCAATAAATATACCAATATTGCTATAAATTTGTTTAAACAACTGGAAACTTGCATAATAAAAATACCATTATTTGCCCATCGTACGTTGTTTGTTATTTCAGCTTATTATCCCTCTGGGAATAATAGCAGCATTTTTGAGATAGAATTATTCCAACTTTTTCAATTTATAGATTTAAATCACTTTTATATACTCGCCGGAGATTCGAATTGCAAACATAGTGACTGGGGTAACAACCCATCCCAAATACGTTAAGAGAGTGGCTTCTATCTAATCAAATTATGTTCAGATGTGTATTATACTCCTCTGTATCATCTTCATACCCTCGTTGTAGTCCATATTTAGACATATGTATAGTTGACTCCCATTTGGTTATTCATAGGGAGAATAATACAATGAATTGTTTAAAAACATTTGACTACGCAAGTGATCATAATGCTGTACAAATTAAAGTTTTGGGTGTATCTTATGATCATCCCTTAAGTTTCTTTAGGGAAATGCCTAATTTAAAATATAATTTCAAAAAAACAATCGGAAAAAATTCAGAAATAATATGATATCTGAGTTATATGATTATGGAAAAATACCTAATGATAGAAATCTTAGCAATGCTGAAATAGATTTTCATTTACTTAGATTAAATAATGCCATAACTAGTTCAATGGAGAAATCTGTTCCTAAAAATTAAATTAATTCTGTAGTCAAATTTTTAAATTCAATTATTAAGAAACTTTATTCAGAGAAAAGCAAAATTGTAAGTATTATCAAAAGATTTAATAGATTAGAATGTAGCTTGACAGATTTTAATTTCCTTAAAATTTATAAAAAAAATTACAATTTTTCGATTACAGTTAGTAACCATTTTGAAAGGAAACTTAGTGCCTTAGATCACAGAAATTCCTCAAATATGTTCAATAAGGTTAGAAAACAATTTAAGACTGATAACTCTGACATAAATATTATTAAAATAACCCCAGAGAATGAAGTGTGGATCAAAAACGCTGGGATTAATCCTGAAGATTTAGAAAGGGAAAATGATAGTAATAATTAAAGATAATATAATTAAAGAAATTGATGAGGAAAATATTTTACATGTTGAAATTGATAATAAAACTGAATATGAATACAATAAATCAACTTTAACTACATTTAGCCTACACAAAAAGTCCAATAAAATAAATGAAGATTTTGTTACAAATAAAGATGTACTCATTTGCACTTTCAAACATTTAAGGAAAAAGCTATCATCAGGTTTTGATAAAATTTCTAATGTTATTTTGAAATATATTCTGGAGGAGAATATTGCACTCTCTTTAATAATATGCTTAACAATTCATATTTCCTTGTGGCATGGAAAACGGCTAAAGTGGTAGTATTACTAAAGAAAAATAAAGACAACAGTAACCCCGAAAATTTACGGGCAATTAGTTTGGTCCCTAATATTTCCAAAGTTTTTGAAACTTGTATAAACAATAATTTAATATTGTTTAGTATAAAGAACAACTTAAACAATGATAGACAATTCGGGTTCAAACATAAACATTCAACAGTTCATGCAATACATTTGCTAGTTTCAGATATCTACTGGAATTTGAATAAATCCCTTTGCACAGGTGCTTGTCTAACAGACTTTGAAAAAGCGTTTGGTTTAATATATAAATTGTTAAGCTATAAATTTCCTATCCATTTTCACATTCTTTTACATAATATGCTAAATAAAACTTTTTAAGTATGCGATAAAGATGAAATTAGTACAAAGAAATTTACTATTGTTAATGGCTTACAACACGGAACTGGAATCTCTCTCGTACTTTTTAACTTATTTATATTTAATCTCTTAAATAAAATTGATAATATTATTGGCTATGCTGATGATATTATTGTTTATCATGCTGACAATAATATTTCAAGAATTAATGATAACCCACAAAATAATTTTAATGTAGTACAAAAGAATGCATTTGAGTGGCAAATGAAGATCAACTCTAGCAAATGCGAAACCATTCTTTTTCGTCCTCCTGTGGGAAAATGCAATTTTAACATCAAAAATAACTGGAAATCTTTTGGCATCAAGGATAATAACAATGGGCCATAATCATAGTCATCAAAAAAGTATTCTTTTACTACCATTTATAAAAAGCCTACTTTTCGGCTACTATAGACGATAAAAGCTTACTTTTTCCACTAAAGTCAATTTTATACATAAAACAAGGTGAAGTTGATTGTAACAGGGACTCTAACTGTTATAAATTTTATCGTAAAAGTCAGAAAATAAAAGTTATTTTTTGACTTTTATTTTATCGAGCAGAAATAAAAGTTATTTTTTGACTTTTATTTTTTCGAACCGAAATAATAGTTATTTATGACTTTTATTATTACAAACAGAAATAAAAGTTATTTTTTCACTTTTATTTTATTGAGCAAAAATACAAGTTATTTTTGACTTTTATTTTTTCGAGCAAAAATAAAAGTTATTTTTTGACTTTTGTTTCTTCGAATAAAAATAAAAGTTATTTTTTGAGTTTTATTTTTTTGAGCAAAAATAAAAGTTATTTTTGACTTTTATTTTTTCGAACAAAAATAAAAGTTGATTTTGTTTTAATTCATGATGATTTCATAATACATATTTATTAAAAAATTCTATAAGACAATTAAAGTAATTTATGTTAAAAAATTATTAGAATTAAGTTTTGCAACCATAATTGCCTCCAAATTTTCTTCCGATAAATTATATCTTAAATCTCCCAGGATCAATCTTAACGCCGAAAAGGACCGTTCTACACTAACTTGCGTTGCTGGTACTCCTGGTAGAACTCCAGCAAGATTAAGGCGAGTTTCCGCAGATTTGGGAGTACAAATTTTTTATTTCTCCAGTACTCAATTAAGTCATCGTCAATATCTAATCTTTTGTCTCTATAATTGTCGATTTCATAACAGGCTTTCCGGATATTTTCCGAAAATTCGTAACTGATGTCATCATCATCAGAGGACAAATTTAAAATTTCCATTTCACGGAATCCATTTCTCAATAACGATGATGAAGAGCTTTGCATGCTGGATTCATCGACAAAAACTTCCTCAGCCGTGTTATTGTTGATTTGTATTGTAGTACTTTCCTATAAAAGAATGCATAACTAAATGAATATTTTGCTAAATTCAAATTATTTATTAATCGTGCTTACCTTTCAATACATTGCAATTGCTGACAAATTCTTTTTAAATGCTTCTTTGCAGTTTCTATCTTTGTGGGCGATAGTAAGCGCCTAAATCTTGGGTCCACAAATAATGCTGCATACATTGTGTCATTCTCCAACAGGGTTGACTGGCGTGACTCTATATTAACTAAAAGTTTTTTAGCATCTGCTGTGTTAATCTTTTAGCTTAAAAATAAGCTCCATCCAAAACATATAAAAATCTCCTAAAATTAGTTCAGATCTTTGAAATTTTAGAGTGAGATCATATACCGGTTCTAAAACTGACACCAAATTTTCAATTGTTGCCCACTCACTATTTTTAGGTTTTCAGAAGCTGAAAGATTATTTATGCAAAACTCTTTCAGCCCTAAAAGGCGACTTAATATTATAGGTGGAACTCCATCGGGGTACAACATCCAAATGCAGGTTTTGGCATATCACAGTTTTGTATTTTATATCTAAAGTGAAAAACGAAATCAGAATCTTAAAATTGCTGTTGAAATGGTGATCGAAGAACCATAACTTTTGGACCTCTTGTAACTGATTTGTAAAAGGTAAAATAAATTCTGTTTGGAAAAAATATTACGAAGTAACGAGGGGACCGAAATTATGGAATCAAATAGTGGGGTTGGCTTACCGTAACGATGGAGCTCTCAGAATTTTAACAGTGCTGCGTGCTCTGTTAATATCAGACACGCATTCTCGAAGAAAGTCTTTTACAGAAAGTTGGAGCGTGTGCGCTGCGCATTTTATCGATACAACATTTTCAAATTTTATGGAACTAGTTATATTTATATATTTTGATGTTCTTCTTCATCGCCATCTTCATCTTCACTTTCGATTGGTCTCTCTTGTGGTGACAATAGCTCAACCGCTTTTATTAAATTGCGACCGTTGACTGTTGTTATAGAATATATTTGTATTTTGTTGATACCATAATCCGTTAATACCTTTTTTATTTCACTTTTTATATTTTCTGCGGTGTGCCTTTTTTTAAGTTCTAATATCGCAAGGGAATAAATGGTAATTTCGTTTTTTAAAATAATTTGGGCGTTTATAACTAAAATTGCACGATCACTTCGAGTTGCGATGTCAATTTTTAAATGAATTATTTTATTTTTTAAGACTTTTTTAATTTTGTATTTTATTTCATCTGCCTTCGCCACCTCCAATTTCATGATATTTCTCGAATTTATGATCGGAATGTTTAGAACATGTAGTATAGGGTTCAAATGAATTGGTGTCAAAAAATGAAAGGGGAAGAGATTCTTTAGTGACCAATTCTATGCAGGCATTTATCACTTCATTTTTGTTCATTTCTAATAAAAATTTTGTTTTTTTCTCAACAACACTGTCTTCACTACTTTTTTTAATTTTATTTAAAATATCTTCAAAAATTTCATTATAATACTTTTCCAAATGCCTTTTCAAATTTGTGGAGAAGTTACTAACTTTTTTGTCACAAGATTTACAAACCGCTGCACTATTAACTTCCACAAAAAATTCACGTATATAATAATTACGTTTACGACCCATTTTGGAGTGAGCTACGAAAGATACTATTTTTCATTCAAAAATAAAAGAAAGCAAAAAATTTAAATAACGAAGGATTTAAATGATTGCATATAAGGCAAATAAAGAAATAAGCGAATATTTCCAATAGCTTTAAAAATTTTAGAAGGAATACTTATAAACAATTTATGATCTAAAAAGTACTTTTTAGTAAACTTTTTATACATATCTCGTTTTAATACCTGACCTGGGATACGAACCCGAGCATTATGTCTAATAAGCCAACACACTACCTACTATACGACGGCGACGTCAAAGTACGTATGCACTTTTTATATACTCAAAAAAATTTTTGCTATTACTGTTTTCTTATATCTAACAAATTTTATATAAAATTATATTATAAATTAAGAAAGAAGTAAATTTTAACGTTTTGGAAGGTTAAAAAATCAACGGTATAAAATATTGTAAAATTCAGATGATTTAATATTGTAGTAGAATTCACCTAAACATTATTTGAGTGTGCACAGCTTATTATTTCTATTTTTAACTTTTGTGTAAAAAATTAATAATTTTGTTAATAATATATGTACAATATAATATAAAAATATATATAAATATATTTTATGTATATTTGTTTAGCTATATATTGTTTCTGATTGCAAGTAATAAAAAATAAATATCAATAAAATAAATTGTATCAATTAAAATAAATCATTTTTATTTTTATAACAAATAAACAAACAAAATTTGAGTTTTGAATCTAGACCTTAACATTTTCTTACCCAGCAGTTTAAGGGCTACACCAAGAAATGTTATGATTATTTAACGATCTTCAGTTTGTAAAGGTTACTTGATTTTGATACATTTTATATTTTTTAACATTTCCATTCTTTTCACATTTTTCAAACTGTTTAAGGTGAAGTTTGGTTAGTGTTCGATATTCTATATATATATTTGGCAATACAACGGATATGCACTTATGTTCTCTTCACGAAAAATGAGCTTGGGCATATTAAACATTAATCTTTGTGTCACTGGTTTTGAAAAAACAAAAATAACTTTTATTTAGGTTCGAAAAAATAAAAGTCAAAAAATTACTTTTATTTTTGCTCGAAGAAATAAAAGTCAAACAATAACTTTTATTTCGGTTCGAAAAAATAAAAGTAAAAAAATAACTTTTATTTTTGCTCGAAGGAATAAAAGTCAAAAAATAACTTTTATTTCTGCTCGTAAAAATAAAAGTCAAGAAATAACTTTTATTTTTGCTCGAAAAAATAAAAGTCAAAAATAACTTTTATTTTTGCTCGAAAAAATAAAAATCAAAAAATAACTTTTATTTTTGCTCGAAAAAATAAAAGTCAGGTTTTTAAAAAGCATCGAATTTTATAAAAATTTAGTTCAAGACAATCAAAATGGTATACTTCTTTTTGTTCTCCGACATTTCCTTGCAGTTGCTTTTTTTAATCAAAAATTCAAAAATATTTTATATTATTTTCGGTCCCTGCTTTTTAACGAAGTTAACATCATTTTAAATCTATCAGCTGTTTGTCATTTATCAAAAGTTGCAAAATCAAAACAAACCAAAACAAAAGTAATTTGAATTGAGTTAAATTTTTTATAAATTATAGAAAAAGTATTAAAAATAATAGAAAAAATGCGTACAATTCAGGACATTGAAAATGACTTTGGTATTATTGAAGATTTGTGTGAAGGAAGGAAGCCTAAATTGTGTAAGGAAAGGTTTTGTCCATTTGTTTATCATTTTATTTACTTTTATTCTGCGCTTTTATTATCAGCTGTGCAGAGATGCTACTTATACAATATTTATACCAATTTGTATGAAGAATTTCAAACATTATACTAATCACTCACTTAAAGCGGATTCAACTTAAAACCATTATTAATTTTCACTATAGTTAAGAAACAGTTAGTGATAAGATTAAATATTAAAGCTGCTTTTAAAAAGAACCGATTTTAGTGTTTGACTATGATTATGGCCCAATGTAAATATCCCAAATAAAGATGTTGTGAAATATCTAGGCATTAAGTTAGGTAAATTATTAAATTTTAATTTTCATGTTAACGCTTAAATAATAAAAGCCAGAAAGGCTTATTTCGTATATAGGTAACTCTTCATCTCAAAATATATAAATACAAAAGTTAAAATAATTATGTACCAATCACTAATACGTCCAGTTTTAGTATATGGTTGCCAAATATGGTTCAACATTTCTCCATCATATATGGAAAAACTAAGAGTTTTTGAAAGAAAATGTTTGAGAAGTTGTACTTCTCCTTATAGATCGCAAAAAAGTAACTACTTAAAATATATATCTAACATAAAATTATATAATTATGCAAAAGTTAGTAGAATTGACAACTTTATTATTCATGTAATAAGGAACCACATTACAAAAAGTCTAGAATGCTACGACAATAATTTGATTATGGCACCTTACTACGCTAATCACGAATACATAGAGAAAAGTCTTCAATCCGGATATGTACCACGAGAAGCATTTTTATATAAAAATGGTTTTATGCAAAACGAAATTGGCATTCCTATATTCTAATATGTTTATAGACGAGCCACTACAAAAAATATTTATGAAAACCAACTGACAGCGGACAATAGTAGATTTGATACTAGTGTATTTTAAGAGTATATAAATCTAAATATTAATGGAAAGTATTGGTGGTTCACTTAATAATCTTCATTTTTCTTGCTTTTAACCCTTAACTATATTTTTTTATCTCTTTGTAATGTAAAAGTAATGATTTTTTTTGGCATTTTTTCATTAAAATAAGCTGTATAAATTAACATTTTTTTGTTAAAATTAGATAATTATATAGTATTAAAATGATAGCATTAATTTATGTAATATACTTGAGATCCCGTTTAGGAGATAGTGTATATAAATTAATTTACGATTACAATTTATTTATTTATAGTTTAAGAATGTGTATAAATTTTGCTTAAATAAACTCCATAAAAAAATTTGTTAAGCGTCGTTTCCGAAAGAATAACAAAAATTATTGTATATTGGTTAAGGGCAAAATATGATGTTAAGCTAGCTCAGTGTCTATACGGTTCTTAACCCGGTTTCACGACGCAAACATATAATACACTCTCTTGCCCTAATACTACAGAGTGTATTTAAAAGAAAGAAGTTTCGAACGAATTTTAAATTGGCAATCTAAAGTTCGAGATGTTAAGCACATTGGGGTACAATTTTCCCACCCTTCCGATCATAATTGTATCAGACGCCTTAACAGACTACTTATACCCTGAGTCTATTTCTGTCCCTAAAGATGACATTACATTCTTGTCTTCCCCTTTTAAGTAAGTTAAAATTTCATATTTCTATATTTTGCAATAAGGAATTAGTAGTGATATTTATTGAAAGAGAAATAAATGATCATAATCAAAACAAAATAAAAAAAACCCATTCATTGATAAATTCAAAACAAATATGAATGAAAAAGAAATTTTAGATAATAAGAAAAAAATGTTAAGGTGAACGAAGACACAAAGTGGAATCGGACTATCGGACAAAATAAGAGAGAAATATTTATGATAAAGTTATTGATAAATAATTACAAAAATAAATAAATTTTACTCACAACCAAAACATTGATGTTGCATTTCAATATGTTCCGATCGGAGGGCCCAGCAATCAATTCATACTGATGACGTTGTTGTCTTTGTTGCTTTAAAAAGAACTTATTTTTGTAATTAGAGTTTGTAAGTTTAGCAAAAGAATTATAAAGTAAAACTAAGATATTTTAGGTTACACTGAAAAAAATTAAATTAGTAATCATAAGTACAAATTAGGAACATATAAAAGTATTAATGTATTGTAAATAACTTGGATTTTAAAATAATTGTATTAATTTTATAATTTAAATTCACTTCATAGTTATATCTTAATATTTAATTTTAATACTTTTATATGTTTTACATTTCATAGCAAAATTTTTAGTATAATCATTTAGGTTTTAAATTTAGTTTTTCTTATAGTTTTAAATGCTTTTACAATTATATAATTTTAGAATTCCGATTTTAAGCTTTAGATAAATGCTTGTATATATTCAAAATTAAGTATTTAGTTTAGATAACGAATTAATAAGATAAAGTATATTGTATAATTCTATAATAAAAATTGTTTAGGTAGAAAACTATTTCTAGTTATGTAGAATAATTTGAACATTCGATAATTTCAATTATATTATAATTTGTTGCAAAATTTATTTGTTAGCTTTAGGTATTAGAAATTTTGAATTTACATTATTTTTTTTAAGGAATGAAGTTTTGTCACATTTTAAGGTACGCTAAATTATATGGGATTCACGTGGAAGCTTGCGGTCCTTGTGGAAACTTTCCATCACGTGTTGTGTTCTAAAGTTTAGTTTGGAACCAACCTCTTGGGTTTTTCCAATGTTGCGAGTCGAGGAAAATTCCACGACCAGCAGAAAATAGATGTATTTCCTTTAAGGAAAAAATTCACTTTTATATTCGACACACTCTTTATTCTGAAATCATTTCTTACCTTGAATTTGTATTAACTTTAAAACTATTTGAATAGATCTCGAAATAAGTTTCAACAAAATTTATTTAATTAAATTAATTTTTTGATTAATATTTCACAATATGTGCTCTTAGTGTTCACCAAATAATTAATTTTATTTTTATCTTTTTTCGTCTAAAGTAAGACTTTTTCTCACAACGGTCACTTAAATAATAAATTTGGAATTTTAGTAAGATCATTAGTGAGTGTTTAAAATATTAAATATTATTATATATTAAATATTTACCGCTATATATAATTGATCGAACATGCGTGAGAAAAAGACAAGAAAAAACTTGCAATAATCAGAAATATTACAATACATGGTAATGAATTTGATGATCTTAATGAGTGCAATTTCAAAGTTACAACTTTTGTATATATGCACACGTACTAGAGGTGTGCACAAGGAATTCGACTAGGTTACCCTTCACCGAATGCAATACTGTAGTGTACTCTTTTCTGTTGATCTTGATTTTACGAGTGCACTAAAATGTGTATTTTTCATTTATTCAATGTATACAACAGCACTCGTTTGGCTGTGAAGTAACGGAACTATGCTTTGTGTTGTAAGAGAGTAGTATATTTGTGTACCTTCGGGGCCAATTTTTCCATACAAATTTGGGATCACGCTCATAGTTTTTTTTGTATGGGGTTGCTCATAGTTTTTTGAATTGGGTATATCGATCAACATTTTCCATACAAATTTGAGATCATCCCTTTAATTGTTATTTTTTTTTTTTGGGTTTCATTTTTGGTTTGTATTGCGAAAGGGTAATGCTTTTTAATATGTGTGTTCGTGTATGTTAAAATTTGGGGAGCATGCATAGCTTTAAAATAATTAAATCGTTGCAGAATTGTATGTGATTGACTTATTGTATACCTATACGCTTTGCATGTAGGTGTGATTAATGTTGAAATTAAAAAATGTTTAATTGGTTCTTTTATTTGTTATAAAAATTCATTCACATTTACACAGTTTATTCAATGCAAAACGCATAACGCGTCTAAACAAAAAAATATTTCATATATTTTTCATTGCGATATTTGATCTGCCGAATTCTCACGCCAGGTGTGATTTATGTTTAAATAAAAAAAATGTATAATTTGTCTTATTTTTTATGTTAATGTTTTTATTAAGGAAAAATAAAAAAATATTATTCTAAAACTTATACTAAATACATTTCTTAAACTTATGCTAAATACATTTCTTATGATTATAATTAAATTTTATTAAAAGTACAGTTTTACATTTCAATACATAATAGAAATTTATTATTTTTCTTGTTTCTTCTTCTACTTGATTCTTTTTATTTTTATAATAACTGCAATGACAGGTGCCTGGACCGCATGTTGCGTCTTCATTAGACCAGACGCAATCTTTGAAATGTTCTCCATGTCTGGTTTGTTTTTAAATTATCAATATGTTCAACAAGTGATTGTATATCAATCAGTTTTTTCCTATCTTCATCGGAAATAATGTGTGTAAATATTTTTAAAAAATTAAACAATTCTGTGAGGAACATTTTATATATCTAGTTACTGTACGTTCATATGCAATGTTTACAAATAATGTTTAACATTAATTGTTCTCATATTTATACTATTTCATCATCATAACGCCAAATCAATTTCTTTGTTTGTTATTTAGTTAACAAAGATTGAAGATGAGATAATTAAAACACTATTAATTTTTCTATTTATATAATTTTATTTATCATTAAAAAATGTATATATTTATATTTTTATATATTTTATATTTATATATTTACAAAAGTTTTTTTTATCTCATTGGTAAGAGGAATATATTCAAACATTCTATCGTGTATAATTGTACTATATGCAGATGTACTTGCAGGTATATTTGTTAAGGTTTTTATTTTTAAACGGATATTTATTGGTCCAGTTTTAATTGCTTCATTCTGATGGCTAACATCTATTACAATTATTGGCGCTGTTGTCTTGAATTTTTCCCTTGTTAATAATGGTTGTGAGCCACGTAAATAATAGCTCTGTTGGAATTTTGAATACATATCATACAATACAGCAAAACGATTTCTATCGAATTTTAGATTTAAGTCATCATATGGGTATACATCAGAATTCAAATGAACTTTTACATCAGCTAAATCGCAATGAACAAATTTATTTTGATTATTGCGCAATGCTAAAAGAAGGAATCGTGGTCTCTCATTTTCATTCGCTAGCTTAACATTCCATAGAACAGCTGTGCTTTGTGGAAGTGAAGGATAATGATATGTATCCCAGCTTCTAAACGCAATATTTTTTTAAATATTTCCAACCTGTAAGCATCAGCCAATTGAATATGTGGTACTTCCCATGTAATGTTCAGGATAGATAACTTAATTTTTCACTAGGAATAATAGGTTTGACAACTTGAGAATCATCTTTAGAGCGTAGGAGAATTAGTTCATGTTTAGAATTGAGTATTACTTTATTAAAATCTTCAGCAAATCCAAGAATCATTTTTAATGGAACACAAAAATTGAAATAACCGGAAGCTAGGGAAAGTTCGTCAGCATGATTTGGTGCCCAACCTGCATTCATTAACGAATTGCTTTCAAGTTCATTTAGTGATACATAGTTTTTCATTTCTGTAGTTATTCCCAAATGTCGTGTACGATCAATTTCTATACCGTTAAGTTCATATCGGATTTCATCAAAGAGATAACCCATACAGTTGTTAAAAAGTTTTAGAGAGATGGCGGCTGTTGAATCTTCCTTTGTTGCTTGCCCTTCAATATAGAGAAAGCTTTCACTTGGTAAAACATATAAATCCTGGTTTTGAATTGATATTCGAATTTCATCATTATTTTTATAGGATTGTTGATATGATATATAACTATGATATTCCTTTTTAACAATTGAAATATCAAATTGTGGTTTTTGTAATACGTTTATTATATTACTCATTTTTTTTCTTCTTCGATTAACTTTAATTGAAATCCTAAACTTTGTAAAAACTTTTGATTACTTTTACTTAGATTTTTAGGTTCGGTTTCCTCTTGTCTTTTTTTCAATTTTATGTGTTCTTTAAAAGAAGAAGTTAATTTATCCCTTGTTTGCTGCGTAGTGAGTGTTGATAGCGGAATGAATGTTGTATCCGCATTCGAGATCTTTTTATCGAAAATAATCATTATTGTGCTGGTTTCAAATGTAAACGTATTGATCTCCTCGAAAATTTATTAAATTTCCGTCCTGATCGATGATTTTCAAAACTAATGTATTTATTGTTCTTGTATTAAGTGGTAAATATATAATATTAGCTGGTGCTTCTGTTATTTTATAGCCTGGACTAACGTTCAATGAAAACTGATGTAGGGTATGCGCAGATGTGCTGTTTATATATGATCCACTTACAGTATTACAATCAATGGATATTATATTTATTTTTGTAATATCTATGGGTTTATCTGAATAGTGCTCTTCACCATTTTTAAGTACTCTATTGCTAAAGCCAAGCAATGATCCAATTGACCGTTCTCTATCGAAATAATTCGTATCTAATGAACTTTTTATGAATGTCTGTAGAGTATTGTAATTAGCTTCAATTCTCAGTTGCCCTTTAGAATTCAGACTATAATATTTACTAGTAATCAAATCTGAAATGTCAGATATTTCATATGATCCAATAGGAACTTCAATTTTATAACCACCAATATGAAATATATTATTATCAATATCAACATTTGGAATAGAGTGATATGTATCGAAACTTATTAATCCACAAAGATAAGGTTCCTTAAGTTGAATTAGTGGAAAATAGTTTGCAACGAGTGCAGAAGTGTTTCCATTTAATGTTAACGTTATTGACATCTTAGCGTATAGTTGTTGAATAATACGATTTTAAATTAATTAACCATCTTTTATAGTAGATCGTTAGAATTAATCCAAGAATTGTGTTCTGATGAAAATCCTAACCATTTAACGTATAACATTCCCCTTTTTCTTTAAAACCTTTTCAACTAGATACGTTTTCGGATATTTAGTTTTCGTTAATTCGAATTCATAAAAATCACCCTTTATATCATGACCTTGATAGTCTTCTAAAATGTATGTTTTTGAATTTGTATTTCTCACACGTTTAATTTTAAAAATTTCAGTAGTCCAATTTGGCGTATAACCCTTTTCAAATATGTGTTTATATTTGCTGATATGTACATTATCGCCGACTTTGAATTTAGGTTTTCTAAAAATCTTCAAATTGCTAAAGACAGTATCGAGTAATCATATTTCGTTTATAGAATTCACTTCGTTTGGTGTCATTTTTATTGTTCTGTGAAGTGTGTTGTTGTATTTATCAACTAGATCTTGATAAATATTAATCCATTTGTATGTACCTTGGTAACTAAACTCTTTCCACATCATTCCCTTTAATGTTCTATTAAGGGCCATTATTACAACTTACCTTTAAAGTTGTCGATAGTTAAAGGTACCTTTAGCAAAAGTGAACGGCAAAGTTACCTTTAACTTATTTTGGTTATTACAACTTACCGAAAAAAAACAAAATCGTTAAAATCCTCCATTTTGTTAAAGGTAAGTTATAATAATGGCCCTTAATCGTTCAACAATTGATGCTTTCAAAACACTATATGTGGAATAATGATTAATTTGATGTGATTGCATTATTTGACTAAAATGTGTATTAAAAAATTCTTTTCCATTGTCTGTTTGTAAATTTTTCGGTATTCGTTTGCTTTTATTAAAAAATATTTTTCATTGCTTCTGTTACATTTAAAGAAGTTTTATTTTTTACTGCTGCTGCCCAAGCTTTTTTAGAAAATGTGTCTATAACAGTTAATAGATATTGATAACCTCTATTATAGAATTCATATGCAATCATTTCAACTAAATCCGCTTGCCATAAATCACCAATTCCTTTAACTATAACTCGTCTTCTCTCAAAATTTGTCCGTGCTTGCTTATGTAGTTCATTGACTATATCTTTTTTATTCACATTCATATTCCTATTCAAATGTAAAATTCTATGTGACAATTAATTAATGTAAACATTTCTATTTTATTAGTTTTTTTTTTTAACAATTTTAATCCTGTTTTTTAATATCATTTGTTAGACTTGTTTCAGATTTCTTGTCAATGTTTTTAAATTTCTTTACATTTTCAAATGCAATTCTCTTTATTGCATTTAAATTCTTTTTAATATTTTCATTTTCCATTATTTGATTATCTTTAATAGTTGTCACATCAATTTTTATATTTTATATTTCTTTCGATATCGATATGGTACTATTTGTATGTATATTTTCAATTTTTTTTATATTCTTCAATATTGATGTATTAATGTTTTTAAGTGAAATATTAATTTCTTGTTGTAATAATTATAATGAGTTTTTAAATTTTTTATCAACCTCGTCAATTTTATTTGTAAGGAAATCAATTCTGTTATTAAGATATGCTTTTGTAACTGCATCTTTAGATTCAAACTTGCTATGACTTTTTAAGCTTTCTCCAAATTTATTTATAGAATTCATTTTCTAATAAATTATATTAGCTTCTTTCAGTTCTTCAACTATAGATATTATTTCATTTTTATGATTGTTATGTCCAACACTTTCAGAGGATAGAAGAAGTCTTAGTCTATTGACTAACTCATTAGGATTATCCCAATATATATAATTTGGTTTTTTGTAACCTACAAATTTAAGTGTCAAACCACTACCTTTCGTTAAGTTATTTGTTTTTGTACTAAAAAATTTTTTTTTATACGTTGATATTTTAAAGCTTTTGTACCCTTTATTTGTTCATTTGGTTGATATTTGCGTCTATATACATTTGTGCTTATTAATAAGTCTTTATACCTATTTAAATCAGTTTTTGTATAATGTAAGGGTTTTGTATGAAATATCAATTCAAATAAACCTGGAGTCATTTTCAATTTTTTATTTCCCATTCGAATAGAATTATCATTATTAAAGACAAGTTTGTTATTGCCATATCACCAACTCCCGTTTCCATCAATGGTGAAACCATAAATTTTATCTAAAGTTATATTATCCATAAGAAATTGAACATTTTTAAGTAATGTTGATGATTTATCAAAATTACCGCTTGCGAATTTTATACGTTTTCTAATATTGTTTATATCAAGACTGCTTTTGCTTTTTGCAAATAAGTGTGTTATTTTTTTACGTTTTTTATATTGGTCATAATTATCATCTAATGTCGATGTATTCTTTCGCTTTAAATTTTTTTCAAACAAATGTGTTGTTTTATTTCTTTTTCTATCATTATTCAGTACAGTTTTACTTTTTCGTTTGAGTGTATTAGCTTGTACATATTCCAGGTCAATTTCGTCGTTGGGGTCATAATTATCATCTAATGTCGATATAGTCTTTCGCTTTAAATACTTTTCAATTGAATGTGTTGCCTTATTCCTTTTTCTTTCCTTGCTCAGTACAGTTTTACTTTTTCGTTTGAGTGAATAAGTTTCTGCATATTCCTGCTCAACTTCGTTGTTGTTGTCGTTTCTATAGTTATCATAAACATTTACATTTGCTTCATGCTGTGATGAAACGTTATTAAATAAATGTGATTTACTGTTTGCAGTTTGTTTATTATAAAATTTTTTCTTTCCTATTTGACCACTAACCTTATCCTTTATATTTTTTTAAAGTTATTGTCACTCTTAATTTTTTTTATTTTGATAACAGGGTGAGCTGGGTCTTTTTACAGCACTTTTATTTTCATTAAACGGTGTACTAGCTCTTTCTATAGCATTTTCATATACATAATAAGGTACATATATCAGACGTTGACATATAATTGATATCATCTTCAACGCTATTATAATTGTCAGAATTCTTTATTCTTTTAGCTGATTTATTAATAGTCTCAAAGCTAATATTATCATTTTGAAATGTTTCGTCTGTATGATCATCATTGATTAGTGAATACTTATTTAATTTATTCTCATTGCTGCTTTCAAGTTTTTCAATTATATGATTTAGAGGTTTTGTTATAGGTTGAAATGTATCTTCTAATATATTTACCCTATCTATATTACTTAATTTAATATTTTTTAATTTTTCTTTTAATATTGTTCTAGTTTTTACAATATCCTTTAATAAGTTATTATTATTCATATTGATATGTTTGTAATGACCTGCTTACAATCTACTTATGATCTGCTTAAGATCTGCTTTATATCTGTTTACAATCTGCATAGGATCTGGTCACTACCTGCCTATGATCTGCTCACGATCTGGTTACTATCCGCTAATGATCTGCTCACGATCTGGTTACTATCTGCTTATAATCTGCTCACGATTTGGTAACGATCAGCTTTATATCTGATCACGATCTGTTTATGATTCATTTTGTCTTTTATTTAAAACCTATCTTATAACTGTATAAAATTATCAAATCCTTTACGATGTCTTCCTTTATTCAATTCATCGTCTTTACTAACAACAAGAAATCCATATTTATCTTTCCAACATCTATTACATATATCTACAAATTGATTGAATGACATATCACCAATAACATGATCATTATAGATATGACGTAAATTCATTTCATCTTGCTTAAATACAACAATCATATTTGCACTGTCACGTATCAAATGTTTAGGAATTTTCGTATATGTTTGACACAAGTAAAAACAGTTTATGTATTTAAGTCTACCCATGCAAAAGTAATCTCTTATCGCATTTTGTTTTCCACAAATCACATCATCGAAAATCATTATTGAATGTTGTTTTGCTTCAGCCGGACTTAGAATTTGTTCATTTTCCGAAAACGTATAATTGGGCCGATATTTCGGTTGATATAGAGATTTTGAATATATGTATATGTTATGAAAGCAAAGACCATTAGGACTCTCTATCAGACTAATCATGACGTTAGTCTTACCGCAATTTGATGGCCCCACAATTAATGCTCGTATTGAATTTGGCAATAGAGTGCTATGTCGAGTTTTACACATTTTTTCCTCTGCATTATCAACATTTCGAATAACAATTTTTTTAGCTTGTTTAATTAAACGCATGTTGATTACTAATAAAGTGTAATTATTCACTATATATATATATATATATATATATATATATATATACACAAACATTTTTAATTACATCTTAATCGAATAACATTTGTGGAGGAAGAATGGTCATAAATTACTATAAAAACAAGAATAGTTATCAGTCTACGACTGGAAGTGGTTTGATAAACACATTAATTAACAAATTGCCTTTTGAATTACATTTACCTGGATATCAATTTTGCGGATCTGGTACAAAACTTAAAGAACGTCTAGCAAGAGGAGATAAGGGTATAAACTTATTAGACGCTGCTTGTAAAGAACACGATATTGCATATTCACAATCACACGACATAAATAAGAGACATCAAGCAGATCAGATATTAGCTGAAAAAGCTGGACAAAGAGTAAAAGCTAAAGATAGTGATATTAAAGAACGTGCAAATGCTTGGTTTGTTACGAATGCAATTTGGATTAGGTATGAAACGAACACTAAAAACTAGAAAACGAAAATCAAAGAAGAATAATGGAAAAAGAAACAGACGAAAGGTGTGTAATAAGAAATCATTTCTAAACACCGTTAAGAATACACTTAATCTTAATCTTTTGAAAAAGGAGAATCCCGATAATATAAATGATGCTATTAAAATTGCAAAGAAAGCTGTTCATACTAATTTCAAAGGAAAAAGGAGATCTAATATAAGTATACCAAGAGTTATTACATTGCCAAAAATTGGTGGCTTTCTTCCACTTATTCCCGTACTGACAGCATTGTCAGCGCTTGGCGGTTTAGCAAGTGGAGGATCTGCTATTGTTAAAGCAGTAAATGATATCAAAAATGGAAAAGAACAATTGGCGGAAGCTAACCGTCACAATAGATATATGGAATCAATTGCTATGGGAAAAGGTCTTTTTCTAAAACCATATAAAACTGGATATGGTCTCTACTATAGTCCAGCTCCAAAAAACTACTAGATAATCTACCTAAGCGCCCATTAACAGATTTGGATTTGAATAAATATGGAAAACATCTCAAACATTTTAGCCTAAAAAACCCTTAACACAAGAATGAGGCATTGTCAATTTGGATGATTCAAATGGTATGGGAACACATTGGGTAGCATATTATAAAAACCACAACTATAAAGAGTATTTTGATAGCTTTGGAGACTTACAACTACCAGTTGAGATTGTCAACTATTTAAAATTTCCCATTGAATATAATTATGAACGAAAACAAAAAATTAGTACATATAATTGTGGACACTTGTGTTTAAAATTTTTATTTATTAAAATGTTTATTCAATAAATACAAATTGAAATGAAATAAAAAATTGTTTAATTTATATACATATAATACATTTATATACATATAATATATTCTTTTTTTGATTAATTCATGTCATTTTTTATATTACATTTCTTATGAAATACTTAATCTATATATTTACATTTAAAAATATTTCATCATCATTGTCTTGCATAAATTCTCTATATACATTTAAATTTGATGATGATGTTGATGGAGAATTTATTTTATAATGTCCCCATGCATATATATTGCTACCATTTTATTTAATATATCTCTTATCATCTAAATAACTTGATATTAGTTTACTAATATTTTGTGTATAAATTTGATGTACATACCTTAGATCTAAATATATACATTATATCATAGTATAAGTTTTTATCTAATAAACATTTCCTAAAGTCGTTTATACTTAATTTTTTAGTTACACATTGTTTAACACCTTTAATTTTTTTAATTTTGGTATCAACTCTATCAATTTTTATTGAATACATTTTAGCTCTTAAACCAATGAATTCCTTAATATTTTTACCATTACACTTATCCTCATCATCCCCAATACTTTTTTATTAATTTGCGGAAAATTATATGGATTGTCTTTTGAATATGCAGAAGTATCAAAATGTGTACTAATATCATTTTTTATATTATTATATAGATCATCTGTTTTAATGTCGTAAATAAAGGAATCAGTATCCATGTAAATGAGTTGAAGGTTTTCACAATATTTAGGTTTTATATAATCATAATGAAAACTATACATTTTCCATTTGGATATTTCTAAAACTGAAAAACCAATATAAATTGGTTTATTATATTCAGTTTTAGTTTCTTATCAACATTTTCCATATACAGCATTATTTAACAATTTAAAAAAATTTTGTTCAAATGAATTTTTAGCTAGTGTTCTATAATGATTATTCAAATCAATATATTTCTTTAACCAATCAGACTGACTAAACCAAAGAATTCTATGAATTTTTTTCAAAATCAAACCATGTTTTAAACATTGTTGTAGATTTCTATAATGTATAATATAGTTTTTCTTATCATTCAGATCTGTTATTAATTTTCGTTGTTTCATGCTTTCAATTTTTTTATTCTCCGCACAAAATGGTAAATCATTATGATAGTCGTGTAATGCCGATGGATATTCTAGATCTACTTCTAATATATAACCCAATGGAGAATCCTCTTCTATACTATTAACACTAAAATTTTTAACCCATTTAAAATTTTTATATGGAAGATATTTTGACATTGCATAACCATATAAATTATTTACATCTAAATATATTATATAATTTGATTCCTTGTTAGAATCATAATCACTAATATATTTATTATTTGCTATTGAATATCTGTTAGAACATTGGACAATACCTCCCCTGATACCTCGAAGAACAAAATTATACATATTAATATCAGTTAACAACTTTAATTCTATTTGAGTATTTTCAACATTGCATCCCAGGATAGACCAGGAGTTGTATAATATTGACAGGGATCTAAATTATAAATGTTTTTACATACTTGTCGAAAATTTTCAAATATGTCACAGAGTAAAAGAACGTCTACCTTTAAATATAAAAGTAAATAATCCTACAATGTTATACATTTAAATGTCTTCCATACTTTTTGTGCATGTTCATAATCCTCTACACTACACGACTCGTTAGTTAATTTATTAAAGAAAACTGAAATGGGTGGTAATTGTGTTTCATTGAGACGATTTTCAGAATCTAAGTAGTCGTACGGAAAGACACCTTTACGTTTCATTAAATTGAATTCTTCATTATTTTTTCGATTTTACTATAGTTAAATCGTTGTCGGATAAATAAGTAGCTAATTTCTCTAAACTAGATGGCATAAATCTAAATGAATCGAGAAAACGTAACTCAATTGTACTGTTGTCATCTACGGAAATCCTTTTTGATATAGAAACATAAAGCTCCTTATTTAAGGGAATAATATTTATATGACCTTCAATAGATGAAAGCTCTCTAACAAATAAGTGACAATCATAGGCTGAAAGATTATGAAAAAATATGGGAATGAAATTCGAAATTTGATACTCTAAATTGCACTTGTTATGAGCAGCAACTCTATATTCACCGGTTAAATGACAATGGTCAGCTACCTTATCTTTATTTAATAAATTTTTTTTACAAATATGACAAGTCTTGCTTTCATAATGTTGTATCTGTTGAAGTGGCGTTAAGGAATTCATAGGTTTAATAACACTTAGATGTTCAGTGTAAATATCTAAAATATCGCTAATTAAGCTTTTAAAAAATGTTGCGGTGAATTATTACCATTGTAAATTTTAAAAATATTTAAATCAGAATTATATGAACATTTAATATAATAACTATAAGCAAATGGAATATGATTTTGTATTGATTTAACATTTGTTGAATTTTGTACATTAATTGATTCTAGAATACATTCAAAATCAGCATATACAACAAAAGGTACATCCAATTGTTTTTTAAAATTTTTAAAACTAAGAATACTGTTTTTTATACTAGGCATTTTAGTTACCATCTTATTACATTCTTTCTTATGATTTTCCAGAGATAGCTCATTATGGAAATGTATTAAACATGTATTACATATATAAATATATCGGCGGTGTTTTGTTAGTTGACTTTTAATTAATCTGTAAATATAAAGGAACAAATTAATTAGTACAAACTTTTAATTTATATATATATATGTATATATATATACATATTTCTTTCTTTATATTAACCTTGATATATTTTTAATCCATACATAATGGAGTTTTTTCCCATCTTCCAACAGCAGCAAGTTTATGTGCTTAGATTTTTCCTGTTGCAAAAAATAATATGGACCGATTATATTATTCTCATTATCTAATGAAAATACATTAACACTCAATTCAGGATTGTTGGTCTCAAATACTTTTATCTGATTAACTGGAAGCGGAAAGTTCAAGCTCGTAAAATTTAATTCAATGTTGTTTTCCAGTCTTATGATTTCATCTTCTATATTAACAACATTATAGGACGTTGTTCAATATGAATGGTCTTCAATTGGATATAATGCTGATATAATAGCCCACTTGAAACAATATTCATCATTATTTTGAACATTAATGCATGCAAACTTTCTCTGTATTTCCGGTGGTAGGGGGATGTATTGGGAACCTTTTATACATTTATATTGATTAATGTTAATCTCAAGACGTGATATTTCAATTAATGCCCAACCGCTGTCACGCTCCTGAAACTCACTCATCTTTTTAATTATAACATCACATTGCACGTTGTAAGTATTAAGAATGTCATCACTTGTTGAATATATACTAAGAATATTCATTTTAGTCTGATGAGATTTTACTTCAATTATACAATTGTCTTCATCATTCTTTATTAACATATATTCACTAAACAGTTCCATGTTAAATTTTATGCTTTCATATTTTTTGATCACATCGCTTAATAATTTAATTATTTTGTCTCTGATTTCCGTTAAAAAGTTTTCAGGTATTAAATTATTTTTGTTATTGTTTTCAACTAAATATGTGATTATTCTATTATTAAACGATGAATCTATGCATTTAACACCATCAACATCAAAACCATTGTCTGGTTTTTCAATATATTTTAGTTTGTGTTTATTTGTCCTTTTATGATACCACCAATTTGTTTTTAGAATATATGTTGCACAATACTCACAATAAACACTAATTTCACTGTTTTTGTTATCTTTTGTATGAGAATGTGAGTGTCGATGCCATTCCTCTTGATTTGAAAAATATTTATCACATTTTTGACATTTAAATGATGTGGATGGACCATCATGATATAATCTAATATGCCTTCTAAAATTTGTATTCAGAGTGAATACTTTTCCACAAAATTCACAAATAAAACCGCCGGACATTTCTTATATATTTAATTTAAATCAAATATTATTTCAACAGCATTTTCGCGTCAACCGTGTAGTCAAGACTGATTGTGTTCAATCAACCTTCACTAGCTGGTCAAGTCACAAATCACGTTGCACCAACATGCGCTAATATAAAAACGTTGATTCAGCATAATTATTTTCTCACTAAATTAAGACGCTAATCCAACATAAATATTTTCCCATCAAATTGTTAGTAATTGGAACCCATGCAGGTGCACATGTAACATTGCACCAACATGCTCGAGCATGCAGTCGCTGATTCAGCAAAATTATTTTCTCATCAAATTGTTTGTAATTGGAGACGATACAGGTGTACATGTAACGTTGCACCAATATGCTCGAGCATGCAGACGCTGATTCAGCAAAATTATTTTTCCATCAAATTGTTTGTTATTGGATACGATCCAGGTGTCTTAAAAACGCTTACACTGCAGAATTACCTTCACCGGCAGTACCCCCACTGTCGTTATCTTGTATATTAAAATAATTTTGGTGTAAATAATGGTAGTTTTATTTAACAGAAACATTCCTCACCTACCAATTTTTCATTTAAATAGACGATGTAGAATGAGAAATTAAACAGTGATATTTGAAAAATTGTGAACTAAATAAGTAAATTTTCTTTTCCTCGTTCAAAGAACTAAAAACTCTTTAAAATATGGATAACACATTCAATTATTTAAATAATATCAACACCGAGAAATATTTAAAGGATGTACTACATCTAAAACAACTTCCTGCAAACCAAAAATTTAGAATTCTAAACTGTGTAAAGAAGTCTACAGTATTTGGTCCGAAAACAATGATAGATTTGGAAACTCATATAATATTCTTGCCGGAAAGATACACGAACCTACCAGAGGAAGTTATGAATGATCTATCAACCGGAAACAATTATTTAAAAAAAGTTATGGATGGAATCCACTGTAAATTATTTTTTGAAAAGTAATTTCTAAGTAAAAGAAAAAAATATAAATAGAATATGTTTTGTATAATCTTATGTTAGTTTTTTGTAAGCGATTAAAATGGAGTAACACGATAATTTTATAGTTATCGATTTACAAGGATTTTTTATCAATAATAAATATTATGCTAAAGAAGTTTGTGTTTCAATCAGTGATTTTGAAAGAAAAACTTTTCACATTAAATCAACAATAAAATATTCAGAATTAAGTAAAAAAGATAGAGTTACAAATAAATGGCTCTATAATCACTTACATGGTTTACATAGGAAAACTGGAGAGTCTACAATGAAAGATTTAATAGAATATCTAATACTAACTATAAGAAAAAGGGAAGAAGAAGAAGAAGAATATCCTGTTGTATTTGTTAAGGGATATGAAAAAGTCAGATGGTTAAGAGAACTACTTGGAAAAGAAATACAAATATATATAATTAATTTAGATTATTTGGATTGTCCAAACATAAAAACTTTGTATAAAGATAATCCAAATATAAAAATTTGTGAAAATCATAATAATTTTAATAATACATGTGCTGAAAAGAATGTAATTTTACTTAGAAATTTTGTTAAAAAGAGAAATCATTGTTAGGCAATAAAACCTCTGAATTTGCTAATTTTATTTTTAGTTGTTCTTTACTCTTTATACAGAAAGCATAAAGTGTAATAAAAATTTTAACTCAAAAATTATGTTATCAGCTGAATTGGAACAACTGTTAATAAAACATAGTAATCAGATTGATAAAGAACATATAGATTTATTTACGAAACTTATAAATGAATTTAGAATTTGTAATTATGTAAATCATGCATTTATATGTGTTAATAATATCATTCATAGGTCGAGCTGTGAAAATATTTATTCACAATCTTTCAACATTTGGCGATGTCAAACATTCTATACACAATACTTGTTAACACTTAAGCTTTTTAATCTTTATAAACGTATTTTTAAATTTGAATCTGTTAATAACGGAAAAAAAATAAATATCTAGTAATATAGATAATAATGAAACCAATTGAAATGTAAAAATTGTACTTTTAATAAAATTTAATTATAATTATAAGAAATGTATTTAGCATAAGTTTAAGAAATGTATTTAGTATAAGTTTTAGAATAATATTTTTTCTCTAATAAAAATATTAATATAAAATATAAGACAAGTTAAACATTTTTTTTTTTAAATTTCAACATTAATCACACCTATATGCAAAGCCTATAGGTATACAATAGATCGATCACATATAATTCTGTAACGAATTATAAAATTATATTTTTCCAATAAAAAATCATACAAAAAAAAAATAAAATAAAGAGTACCGTCTTTTACGACTATGCATGCTCCCAAAATTGTATGGATAAAGGAATTCGGCAGATCAAATATCACAATGAAAAATATATGAAATATTTTTTTGTTTACACGCGCCGGACAGTATGTAACGTGATATGCGTTTTGCATTGAATAAACTGTGTAAATGTGAATGAATTTTTATAACAAATAAAAGAACCAATTAAACATTTTTTAATTTAATCACACCTACATGCAAAGCGTATACAATAGATCGATCACACACAATTCTGCAACGATTTAATTATTTTAAAGCTATGCATGCTCCCCAAATTTTGACACACACGCACACACATATTAAAAAGCATTACCCCTTCGCAATACAAACCAAAAATGAAACCGCAAAAAAAAAAAATAAATAACAATTAAAGGGGTGATCCGAAATTAAATTAGTAGTTTAAAAAAGTTTTTCCCAAGAAATAAAAAGTTTAAATGACAATGCTGGCGAGCAAACTAAGAGCAAAACATTCGGACCATTCTTATTCATTGTTGTGAGTAGGTTACGAATTTACGCGCGCGGGTGATTTAAAAAAAATTCTGCAGTGGCAAAACAAAAACATTATAATATACATCCTTTGCTTTCGCCATAAACTCAAAAAAAATTTCCCCAGAAATAATAAGTTTAAAAAAGTTACTGACAATGCTGGCGTCATTCAAATATTGATGGACAATTTCTTAATCAAATATAAGAAAAGATTAATAATTACAAAAATAGTCTGTTTGTATGAATTGTTTTTGGTTTTATTATTTTTATTACTTTTTTATATTTACACTACCATTTTTGGAAAATGAAAATAAAATTGCGTTAAAAAACAAAAACATCCTCTGCTTTCGCCATAAATTCAAAAAAAATTTTTCCCAGAAATAATAAGTTTAAAAAAGTTACTGGCAATGCTGGCGTCGACGAAGATGTTCGGTTGCCGAGAGCAAAAAAGAAATGCACGTTGTGAAGTGAAGAGTACAAAATTTTTGTTGCACGCTTCACACAATTCTCTTTTATACTGTTGTACAATGATTTACAAGCGCAGTTGCTTTTTTGTACACTATATTTGCTTCACACTTACTTATTTTTGCAGCTACAATCAATATTCGGTCTTGAGAAAAATGCAATAGTGTGCAATAGTTGCGCACACCTCTAACACGTACTAATTGAGTGGGAGAATAAAAGGGTTACTAATTAAGAGAAAAATGTATGATGTAGCATGAGAGAAAATATAGTAACGCCAACAACCTTGAGTATTCTCACTATATAACAGTATGGTGGTATGAAAAATTTTCAATGCAGTTTAAACTAGATTAATTTGTTAATTTTTTTTTCTCTTTTAAATACAAATTGCAAATTCCTAATTCTAATATATGTTATAAATCTTTCTGTAAGTCTGTTTCTTTGTTTGTTAGCCAATCACGCCTGAACGCATGAACCGATTCTCTTCAAATTTGGGATATAGATCGGGCTTTTGTCGGTGCAGTTTATAGGCTATAAATTATATAAACAAAATTTTGACCAAAAGGGGAGAAAAATGGGACAAAGGGAGAAAAAATGGGCAAAAATTAGTACTTTTATGCATAAATGCAGTATTTTATCTGGTTTATAGGTAATTTTTTTCGATTTAGCTTGGTTAAGTTTTCCACGTAGCTATTAGAGGTGTTCCGTTTCTAAAGTTGAACCAAAAAGGCGCCAAAAAGGGGGAAGGGGGCCAAAATCGGGCAAATTGAGTGCATAGCCAATCGTGGCTGAACGCCAGGACGGATTTCTTTAAATTTGAGATAGTGATCAAGCTTTTGTCGGTGGATGTTATAGGCAATAAATCCTTTCAAAATTTTGATCCAAAGGGGAAAAAATGGGAGGAAGGCAGAAAAAATGGGCAAAAATTAGTACTTTATGCATAAATGGTGTATTTTATCTGTTTTAAAGGTATTTTTCTACGATTTGACTTGGTTAAGTTTCCCAAATAACTATTGGAGGTTGTCCTTTTATAAAGTTGGACCAAAAGACGAAAAGGGGCAAAAAACGGACAAATTGAGTGCATTTATATTTAGAACTTAGAGTATTCAAAAAACTGGGTTATTTGTTAAACCGGTTTCCGAATAATTTGAAAAATTGCTTTTTTTAACAAACCGGTTTCGAAACCTATAAACAGTAAATAAAAATATATATTGATATTTTCATAACCCGCGCAACGCCGGGTACAATCTGCTAGTATCAAATATAATAAAGTGTTGTGTACGAATCAAAACAAATCACAACAAAACTGCTTCGAACTTAAAATATGAATTATTTTTAGAACGAAAAGTGATACGATTTTTGTTTTTTGTTAGTAGGACCTGTAAAAATGAAATTTTTTTATTCCCCGAAGTACGTAGGGTACGACCCACAACAGCCGGGTAACAAATCAAATTTTAAGATCTGAGGAATAAAATTTAGCAATGTATTTGCCTTTCATATCTGCTACACTGTATAGATTATTGCCAATTTTCTCAATTATTTTACACTTCATAAACTTTGACATGAATTTTTTGTTTATTTTTTTCGACATGTTACTAAGTATATGGTTTTTCCTATAAACAATTTGGCCTACTTGGAAATCGATTGGTCTGCTTCTGAAATTATAATTTTTGCTTGATTTTTCAAGAGCAATATCTAAATTTGTTCTAATTTAATCCCTAATTTTTGCCAACTTGTCCACGTTGCTCTGAATACTAACATCTTCGTCCGACGTACACCCAAGTTTCTCTAAAATCGAGCCATGTATCACCATATTCTGACCGTACATTGCGTAGTATGGGGAGCATTTGATTGAGAAATGGTAATCGCTCCTTAAAATGAACAGAATTTGGGGAATATATTTATCCCAGTCACCAAGCTCCTTATGTTCTTTCAGAAAACTTCTTATTTTTGTCACAATTTCGCGATTAGCTCGCTCAGATGCGTTCGAATGAGGCGCATAGAATCCTGTTATGTGTTTTACTCCAAAAAGTTTAAAGAAGTCGGACATGGACATACATTGGAACACCAAACATTGCGAACAATTCAGTTTTGAAAAATAAAATAACATTTGCAGTTGTAGCAGCTTTAAGTGGTTTGAGAAAGAGGAACTTTGTCATATGATCAAGGCAAATAAAAATGATGGAGTTTTTCGCTTTCGTCAATGGGTAAGGACCTAGAAAGTCACAATATATGCTTTCAAAGGGTCTACTTGTCAATATTTGGTTAAAGGTCGTGTGACCTGATTAGACGACTTTATGCATTTACAAACATCACACTTTTGAACATAATACTTTACGTCCTGGACTATTGTCGGCCAGAAGTATTTCTGACGAATCCTTGACAATGTTTTAAGGAATCCTCCATGGCTTGGTGTTTTAAAATCGTGGTCTGCTTTTAAAACTTGTTGAGTGAGGGATTTTGGGATCCAAACTCTCCACAACTGCTCCTCATCCTCTACATCACCTTGTCTAAACTTTAACCTCTTCAATACAAGGTTATCAGAAATTTTCAAATCCGGTAATAATTCCTTTTTCCCTAAAATAGTTTTCTTAAGCTCCTCATACTCAACCTCTTTGAACTCTGGTGATAACAAATCTATTTCATAAGCTACATCCGACAACACTACTTCATCAACGTCTTGTCTCGATAAACAATCTGGCACTTTTCTATACGCGATAACGAAATCATACCTTTGGAGTTGAAGACTGCAACGGGCCAGCTGGCCTCTCAAGTCTTTTCGCGACATGAGCCACTTAAGAGAGAAGTGATCCGTTATAATACGAAACGGGAGACCCTCAATGTTGGCCGAAATTTTACACAAACTATAGCGGCCAGACATTCTAATTCAGTAACAGTATAGTTACTTTGCGACTTGTTTAACTTTTGCGATACATATGAAATCGGATGTTCGTTCCCATTATCGTCGTATTGGAACAAGACGCCTACTACAGCAACTTTAGACGCATCGCACTGTATGACAAATTCTTTTAAAAAATTGGGCTGTGCCAATACTGGTGCTGATGAGAGAGCATATTTCAGTCGTTCATAGCAGCATCTATCAAATGGAAAGGCTTTTGGGATTATTGAAGGCAATCCGGCAAGGTCAGAAAAGTTACTAATAAAGGACCTGTACCAATTTGTCATGCCAATGAACTTTGTCACTTGCTTTGGGGTCTTTGGTAAGGGGAATTCTGCAAATGATTTGACTTTCTCAGGGTCTACCTTAAGGCAGCCATTACCTACAATGTAGCCCACTTTCCCTCATACGTGATGGGATAACCTTACCTCATGGTTTGAGGTCCGTTGCAGAGACCGAAAGGCATATATTCATAATGGTACAGGGGTTTCCCTGGGATAGCAAAAGCCTTCTCCTTAGACGATTCTGTAAGTTTGATTTGTAGGAACACATCCTTCAAATCCAAACCTGTTATATAAAACGTTTCCTCTAACCTACTCAACAAACCGTTTATGCATGGCAGAGGGTAAGAATCTTTCTTTGTGACTGAATTAAGTTTCCTGCAGTCGATACAAAGTCTTACTTTGCCAGGTTTTCTGACCAACACGGCAGGAGAACACCAAGGCGAATTGGATTCTTCTATAACTCCCATACTTAATAGTCTGTCTGGCTTTTAAATGGAACAGCATCCCCGGTTTCAATATGATGCTCTAGGAGTTCTGTGCAACCTAAGCCATGTTTTACATAAGACGGAAATTCCTGAATTATTTTTTCCAAATCTAACTTTTTTTCAAGCGATAGATTGTGAAAATTTCCATTTTCAACCTGTTCTAAGGACAATTCAGAAATATAGGTAGAATTAGAGGGAACTACGTCTGGAGCGAGGGCGAATTCACGCCTAAAATTTATGTCAAAATATGCATTTTGGGTCAGACTTGGGACCAGATAAAAATCTATGTTTTTTGTAAAACTTTTGAAGAAAATTGGAAACGTGCAATATGTTAACCTTTTCTAAAAAAGATAAACAGAATCGAGCAAACCCAGTAAAGATTCGTTAAGACTTTCACTTTCGCAAAAGGTCGATCATCTGAACCCTGGATCAAAGTAGATTCTAAAATTTTCCTGAAATGTGTTCGCTTTCTATATCTAAGCCTACATTTTATTATATTTAAACTAGGTTTCTTGACCAATATCGAGGTTTTGTTAGAAATAGGTAAAAATAAGTAAGAATTGCACCTTGTAGTTAGATTGAAATATTATTTCGAGAAGCAGACGAATTTCTTCGCCCTCGAACGCCTGAGTTATTCAGATTTCCCCGCGCAGACTGTCTGGTATTCATAACGAATAAAAAAAGAATGAGGAACTAAATATCTATTTTATGTTTTTCTTTTTGGGAATTGGAAAGCGTATTAGATTGAATTAGAATCTGGGTAAAGGAATACGTCTTAAAGATTGGGTTCCAAATTCAAAATAATTTTAATAAGAAAAATTAAATCCTATTGGGGAAATATGGCAAATCTTCTAAATATGGAAAATGTTTTAAACTATTTCAAAATGTCAAATATTTCTGTTTTTTTTTTCAAAAATCAATATACAAATAAATCGTGGGAATAGTTAGTAGTTCATAAAAAAAATAAATGAATTAGCAAGTGTTAACTTTAATTTTTGGAAAAAAAACATATTAAATTTTTCAATGCAAATTCATAAACACCTGGGAAGGATAAGCCATGAACAGAAAAATGTATACTAAGCAAAGATAATATGTATCGTTCAAAAAATGCAATAACTACTTTTCAAAAAAAAATATCTTTATGACGTAATTCTTCAATACGCAACATTGAACACAAATCAAAAATGTTATTCTAATGGACTTTATTGAAATTCTACAACACTATAGTTTTCCTCTGTATTTAAATGCAACAAGTCTAAAACGTTATTTTCAGTACTTAGACTATTCAAACAACTAGAAAAACTTAAATACTTAATGAAATATGAAATATATTGCAAATAGATTCTGAGATTTGTAACTCAAATGAAAACTATGACTCAGAAAAGAAATTGAGCATTTTAGCTGGAAATTGACAAGTTCTATATATTAGGAATGTTCTCTTTTACCAATTAAAATAGATTTCAGAAATTTAAAATGGTCTAACTAAAATTAATATTGGCTTGGAAGGTCAGTCAACTGAATACAGTATTTATTACATTCTATAAAATCTATCTCTAAGATTATATTTCTTGACTTTGCAGAGGCCTATACATTGGGCGCCATATATGTTACGCGTCGTTTCCAAAAGAATAACAAAAATTATTGTGTATTGGTTAAGGGCAAAATAGGATGTTAAGCTAGCTCAGTGGTCTATACGGTTCTTAACCTGGTTTCACGACGCAAACATATAATACACTCTCTTGCCTTAACACTACAGAGTGTATTTAAAAAAAAGGTTCGAACGCATTTTAAATTGGCAATCTAAAGTGCGAGATGTTAAGCACATAGGGGTACAATTTTCCCATCCTTCTGATCATATTTGTTTCAGACGCCTTAACAGACTACTTATACTCTGAGTCCCTAAATATGACATTATTATTATTTACAAAATCAACATTCTTGTCTGGTCTATTCTTCCCCTTTTAAGTAAGTTAAAATTTCTTATTTTTATATTTTGCAGTAAGAAATTAGTAATATTTATTGAAAGAGAAATAAATGATCATAATCAAAACAAAATAAAAAAACCCATTCATTGATAAATTCAAAACAAATATGAATGACAAAGAAATTTTAGATAATAAGAAAAAAAATGTTAAGGTGAACGAAGACACAAAGTGAAATCGGACTATCGGACAAAATAAGAGAGAAATACTTATGATAAATAATAACAAAAATAAATAAATTTTACTCACAACCAAAACATTGATGTTGCATTTCAATATGTTCCGATCGAAGGGCCCAGCAATCAATTCATACTGATGACGTTGTGGTCCTTGTTGCTTTAAAAAGATCTTATTTTTGTAATTAGAGTTTGTAAGTTTAGCAAAAGAATTATAAAGTAAAACTAAGATATTTTAGGTTACACTGAAAAAAATTAAATTAGTAATCATAAGTACAAATTAGGAATATGTAAAAGTATTAATGTATTGTAAATAACTTGGATTTTAAAATAATTGTATTAATTTTATAATTTAAATTCACTTCATAGTTATATCTTAATATTTAATTTTAATACTTTTATATGTTTTACATTTCATAGCAAAATTTTTAGTATAATCATTTAGGTTTTAAATTTAGTTTTTCTTATAGTTTTAAATGCTTTTACAATTATATAATTTTAGAATTCAGATTTTAAGCTTTAGATAAATGCTTGTATATATTCAAAATCAAGTATTTAGTTTATATAACTAATTAATGAGATAAAGTATATTGTATAATTCTATAATAATAATTGTTTAGGTATTTAAAAATGCATTAACTATATGGGACATAAAATTGCAATAATCAGAAATATTACCATATATGGCAATGAATTTGATGTTCTTAACGAGTGCAACTTCAAAGGTACTACATATTGTTACGTTTTTATGACTTTAAGAGCGTTTATATATGAGTTCGTTGATTGCAAACCAAGTAAAAACAAATATGTGTTTATTTTATTGAAAATCGTTATTATTCACACTACTTTTATTTCACACTGTTCAAACTTATACAAAGTACACAATAATAACTATAACAATATGTGCTCGTTCGATACTCTTCTCTGCTTATAACATTTTTATAAGCAAGAGCACTTGTTCGTTATTCTCTGCTTACAACATTTTTGTAAGCACAACACGTCTGCTCGCGTAAACACTAACAACTCTTCGGTAAACTTTGCAACGGACGCAACTTGTCTTCAGAACGCGACTGGTTAGTTCATAAGCAAGTGTACGCAAGGCTGACTGAATTCACTCTGAACTGGTTGCCTGTCTTGTCTTGCCCTTTTATATGAGAACGTCTTCAGTCTGATGATGGTTCTCGAAGTAGAAGGTTCGCGTTCTCGCCTTCTCGAGAATTCTAAAGCTACTGCATTGTTTGTTGTTGTCTGTCCCTTTTTCTCCCATACTTGTTGTAGCTGGTTTACTTACAATAAGTTCGTTGTATGAGTTAGTATGTATTTGTGTCGTGTGCATTGTGTACGCATTGCCTCATGGTCTTTGTGTTTGTAGCTTTTAATGTTAAATTGATATTAATGTTAATGTTAAACGATATTAGGTCGCTTCGCTAGGCATAACAATATGTACATATGTACAATATGTACACGTACTAATTGAGTGTGAGAATAAAAGGGTTACTAATTGGGAGGAAAATATACATTGCAAGCGAGAAAATATAGTATCGCCAACAACCTTGAGTATTATCACTATACAACAGTATGGTTCACAAGAAAAATTTTCAATGCAATTTAAACTAGACTAATTTGTTAATTTTTTTATTCTTTTAAATACAAATTGTAAAATATCAAATATAATAAAGTGTTGTATACGAAACAAAACAAATCGCAACAAATGGTGGATTAGATTCTACTTCTCCCTTTCACTAGCTCTTTAAACAAACGTTTCCACAATATATGTTTACAGTAGATGATGCAATCGAATCATTTCGTAAAGACCTAATTGAAAAAGAATTAAATATTGTTGGAATATTAGCCTCTATCGTTATTTTAACCTACAATATGAAAACGGCGATGTAACAATCAAGTGTACATATTAAACTATGTTTGTTAAACGGTATTTAAAGGTTAGTTGTTATGAATATCATGAAGTTGAACAAGAAAAAATTTTAAGTAATGGTGAAATTGAAAAAGTACGCTCGCCAGACTTATCATGTAAATTGGAAAAAAAATAAAATTAGCAATTTAAGAAATTATACACGAACATATAAAATGAGTATCGAGTAAGAATATTGTATTCAGTCTATCGATGATAATCAAATCAAAAACAACATTAACTCCTTCTTCAAAACAATTCTATGTATAATTACTAGCTGAAACCCGGTGTGCTCAGCTACTCCTATCGAAATCTATATATATAAAAACGAATGTGTGTTTATTTGTTTCTGGGTTTTTTGTTTAAACTCTATAGACGGCTATACGGCTAGACCAATTTTCATTAAATTGTAACCTTCGGCCGCTCTAGACGTTGATGCTCGTTATCTCTCTCCTTCTAGACATAGAACGCGTTGATTCGGCGTCCCATCAGTTCTTGATCTTGATGATTGGAATCGTTTTCTTCTAAGGAAAATAATTTCTTATTCGGGATAAGCAGATTTGTCCATAAAATTCGGAAGATGAGCTTGCAGAATCTTTAGATAGTCTTTTTTCACATGATACCATCTAATAATATAGAGGGCCAACATGCCACCATATTAAGCATCACCAGGCCAAAATATTTTTACCGCTATGTTTAACAGTTTGTTTCACATGGTATTTTTGAACACGTTCCCTTGATCGGCGCTAGGAGTACTGCTTTCCATTTTACTGAAAGTGGTTACATCTGGACTCATCAGACTAGATAACACGTTTCCACTCAGATGGAAAGCAGTAATTCTAGCGCAGATCAAGGGAACGTGTTCAAAGATACCATGTGAAACAAACTGTTAAACATAGCGGTGAAAATGTAATGGTTTGGGGATTCTTAATATGGTGGCATGTTGGCCCTCTATATTTGGTAGATGGTATCATGCGATAAAAGACTATCTAAAGATTCTGCAAACACATCTTCCGAATTTTATAGACAAATGTGCTTATCTCGAATAAGAAATTATTTACCAACAGGATTATGATCCGAAGCACACAGCAAAAATTGTTAAGATATGGGGTGGGAAACATAATTTTCAATTAATGAAATGGCCGGCACAAAGTCCCGACCTCAATCCGATTGAAAATCTTTGGCCATTCGTGAAAATCCGGCTCGGACACTACGAAACAGCCCCAACAAACATAGTCAAACTTTGGGGTCGTATAAATGCGAAATCGAATCGAATTCCGAAAGATCTTAATGACCATTTGGTAGAAAGCATCTCAAACCGTGTAAATCAAACTATTTATTTATTTATTTATTTTATTTTAAGGCCCCAACACTGTAAAGGTTATATAGGCCGAACATTTTAATTACATATTTTTAATTTCTAAATATTATGAAGAGAAAATTCATGGTATATAGACCTAAATCGAGTCATATAAGTTAATCTCCATCATGAATTTTTTAACCTTTTTGAATTCGTTTTCATTTTTAAGTATTTCTATATTAGGTATTTCGTGTTTTGTTCGTATTGGTAGTAAAAGATTGCACTCGTTAAATATATGGAAGACGTTTAGTTCATTACCGCATGTGCAAATTGGGGGTTGAGTTTTCTCAATAATATGTTTGTGGGAGAATAAACAGTGACCAATTTTCAATCGATTTAATTTGATGAATTCTGATTTTGACAACGTGGTTCTATTAAACATAGTTTCAATATTTTTCTGTATTACATATAATTTAGACGAGTTGTTTTCATTCCACGATTGATTCCATAGGTCAAATACGTATCATTGTTACGAATCCATTGTTTGTAGTCTGAGCACTGATATTTGTAATTTACTGATATTGGTTGTTCCAGAGAACTTTTTGGGAAAAAGTCTGCCTTTTCATTACATGATATATTTAAGTGACTTGGTACCCATAAAAAACATATTTCATTTCCCGACAGTTTCGTAACAGTTTCCCTTATTCGATTTACGATGACATTAGTACTGAATGGATTTTGTAGTCCCTGTAATGCACTTCTACTGTCTGATATTATAAGAATTTTTTTGTCGTAACTTGTAATATTCTCAATACAGGTTTCTATAGCAAATAATTCGGATGTATAAACCGAAGAATAATCTAGAATACGGTTCGCGATGGTAAAAGATTTGCTGTAAATTGCAAAACCAGCTTTTTCATTCATAACAGAGCCGTCAGTAAAGAAGTGAGAATGATTACAATATATGGTGTTAATTAATTCCAAAAACTTCTGTTGTACTTCAAAAGATGACATATTACATTTGTTACAGGTCGCAAGGGAAAAGTCAACGTTAATTTCAGAGAAAACCCATGGTGCAGTATCACAAAACTTTGAATTCTCTATTGTATTTGTATTTATGGTGTATTTTGAGGTAATCTTGTACATTTCCAGTGCAGCTTTAACGTAGAAAGGGTGGTATCTTGGATGTTTTTGCCTAAAAAGTTCTATTTTTGAGTGATTGGTTATCATTGAGTATAGGGGATGATTTTGAATTGAAAGAATTTTCAGTGTGTAATTGAGTAAATGTCTTATTCTTCTAAGGTGTAAAGGCGGACACGATGATACTACTTGAAGACTGCGTTCGGGACTAGTTCTAAAGGCGCCAATAGAAAATCTTATTCCTGTGTTCTGAATGGATTCTAAACTGCTAATATTTGTTTTGTTGGCAGATAGATATATAACAGACCCATAATCAATGGTAGGAAGAACGATTGAGTGTAAAATTCTTAGAAGTGATTGTGGGTCTGACCCAAATTGGGAGCTTCTTAACATTTTAATAATTTTCAGTTTTGAGTTTGCCTTAGCTTTCATTTTTCTAATATGGGCTTTGAATGTTAATTTTTCATCAAATGTAACACCTAAAAACTTGTGTTCCTTAACAAATTTGACATCTTTACCATATAATTTTATAGTGCCGTTGTTGAAAGATTTTAAGCGTCTGGAAAATTTTATTGCCACTGTTTTTTCATCGTGAAATTGGAACCCACTTTTTTCATTCCATTTTTCTAACTTATCAATTGTCAATTGGATTTTTTTAATTATGGCTGAATATTTTTTCCCTGAACAATATATAACTAGGTCATCAGCATATAATAGTGCCTTTACATCTTTATGACATTGGTCTAAAATATCGTCAATTGCCAAAAGAAAAAGGGTTACACTTGTTACCGAACCTTGTGGAACCCCGTTTTCGAGGTCAAGAAAAACTGATGGCGAGTTTCCAACCAAGCAGTAGAATTTTCTGTCTTTTAGAAAATTTGAAATAAAGGCTGCCATATTTCCCTGTATATTAGAGACATTTAATTTTCTAAATATCAATTGTTTCCAGACACAATCATAGGCTTTCTTTAGGTCGAAAAAAACTGCAATTACATATTTTCTTAGGCAGAAACTTTCCATAATGTCAGAATGTAATATCGCTAAATTGTCTACTGTTCCTCTGTTCTTTCTAAATCCAGACTGATTTATATTTAGAACATTATTGCTTTCCAAATAATAAACTAGCCTCTTGTTAACCATTCTTTCTAGAACCTTGCACATACAATTAGTGAGTGAGATTGGTCTGTAATTATTTGCCTTCAGACTGTCTTTACCCGGTTTCAATATTGGAATAACTACTGCCTCCCTCCATTTGTTCGGAAATACCTGTTTCGTCCAAATTATATTATAAAATTCCAATAGATATTCAATAGCATTTGTATCCAATTTGTTCAGCATTTCATATCTTATGTTATCAGGTCCCGGAGAGGTTCCTTTACACGAGTTTAGAGCCGATTTAAGTTCAGTTAAACTAAATCTTTTATTATAGACCTCATCATTATTCATCAGATTTATGGGAAAAGATGTATTTCTTGAATAATCATAAAATTTTCCAGAAAAGTTTGAAGATGATGAGTTTTCTGCAAAATTTTTTGCTAAGAAATTGGAAATGTCAATATTTTCAGTCAATAATTTGCCGTTATTCTGGAGAGCAGGGATTGTATGAAATGAAGGGAGACCGTTTAAAGATTTAATTTTTCTGTATACTTCGAACGAAGGTGTTCGAAGGTTTATCGATTCACAAAAATTTGACCAGCACTTCTTCTTACTCTCTCTAATATGCCTACGAGTTTGAGATCTAGTCATTAGGAATCTTGCCAAATTCTCAGAGGTACAATTCTGTTTGAATTCTTGTAGTAATTTCCTTCTCTTCCTAATAAGAGATTTTATATTTTCGTTCCACCAAGGGACTATTTTCCTATTGTGGGTCGTATTATTTAAAGGAATAGCTTCCAAAGCGGAGTTTAAGATGGTACTACCTATATGACCTTCAATTTCATCTATGTCGTCAGTATTGGACAGGTCTTCTGTAAAAACACATTTAAAGTTTTCCCATTTTGCCCTTTTCATATTCCAAGTAGGTCTTCGTTCAAAACTAGGTGAAAAATTATTTAAGCTGATAATAATTGGGTAATGATCGCTATTGTGTAAATCCTCACAAACATTCCATTCAAAGAGATGGTTGATGTTTGGACATACTAAACTTAAGTCTATATTACTGAAAGATTTATAGGCAAGACTAAAATTTGTTGCACACTCCGGTCTATTCAGTATATTCAAGTTATTGTTATTTATAAATTGCTCTACTATATTTCCCCTAGAATCTGTTCTGGAAGAACCCCATAAACAGTTATGAGAATTAAAATCTCCCAAAAGTAGGTAATGTAAATCAAATTGAGACGTTATATCACTTAGATCTTTTTCGCAAATAGTTTCTGAACCTGGTAGATATATTGAACATATTATAAATTTAATTGGGTATTTCACTTTAATAGCTACCACTTGATACTGGGATAAAATTGTTAATTCTTCTCCGTCGAACATATTATTGAGATATATACAAACTCCACCACACGCATTTGTAGTTGAAATTGTATTTTTAAAGAAACACGAATAATTTTTGAGATTAGTATGATGACTCGATTTAAATCTAGATTCCTGAATGCACAAAGCAAAACAGTTAAAACTAGTTAATAAAAGCTTTAATTCATCAAAATGATGTGAAAGACCGTTGCAGTTCCATTGTATAATTTTATATAGGCTATTCATCTAGGGTAGAGCCACTGAACTTATCTTTACTCTCTTCGTTATTTTTTTGGTTGGTAGTTGATGTTTTTGTTTTCTTTTTCTTTTCTGCATTTGTCAGTTCGCGCTTTTTTCTCGTTGATATATTTTTCGGCAGTAATTCAATTCTTGATCCATCAGCTTTGACTACTTGGCGCACTGGAGAAGTTGGTGTTGTTTTTACGGTGTAATCAGTTGTTTTTTCTTTTTCTTTTCTATTTGTGTTTATATTACTTGCTTCTTCTTTACATTTGCATTTACAATTACATGACTTCATTACATTAGCGTATGTTGTTGGTAGTTGGTTTTGTTTTTCGTAGTCCCTTCTCGCTTCATTCAGTGATTTTTTCTGTGTAATTTTAATTTTTAATATTTCATATTCTTTTTTATATACAGAACATTGCCTCGAAAAGCTGTTGTGTTGTTGTTGACAGTTTACACATTTTGCTTCTCTATTACACTTTTCTCGTTTGCCTGTTTTATCTGATGGAGTATGTTCAGGTTTGCTACAATGTGGGCATATTTTCTGCTCAGAAGGGCATCCATCCGACACACGGCCAAACTGGAAACATTTAAAGCACTGAATAGGATTGGGTATATATGTATGGTTTTATTGTAGTATACATATATCCCAGTAAAATCTTTTCGGGTAATTCGCTTACGTTAAATGTTGCTACATATAATCCAATATCGATTGAGGTCAGTTGCTTGTTTTCAGAGTCTCTTTTTTTAAGCCTCTTGATTTCCAGTACGTTAGGATTTTGTTCCTTTATTTCACTTAAGAGTTCCTCATCAGACAAAAATCGAAGTTCGTTTGAGTAAAAGATTCCCTTTGACTTATTTAGCGTATTATGTTCTTCCACCTTTACAAATATATCCAAAGACAAACTTATCATTTTAATTATTTTGTTAGCTTGTTTTCCATTAAAGCACTGTATAAGCAGTTGTCCAGATCTCAACTTCTTGCAGAATTTTACTTTTCCTGCGACAGCATCGATGGATCTTTGTATGAGGAAAGGGGAGACATCCGATAGGCCACGTTCTTCATAAACACCGGCTCTACTCATTAGCAAATATAAAGGGTTTATTGAATTGGGATTAGAGACTGATTTGTCTCTATCAAAAAGAATACTTCCCATATTGGGAGTTACGCTGGTAAATAATTGATAGAATGATTTTTTTTTAAGCCTTTATATATTTATATGTATATTATTAGAAAGGCGAAAATGAAACAGAATTTTTTTTTTTTTTTTGTTTACAATGTTTTAAGTTTTTTTCTTATTGCTTCTATCTTTTTTTTCTTTTATTTTGAACCAGTTTACTAAACAAACCACTGCACTCGCGGTGAGAGTTGAAAGCGAACTGCCTAAATCAAACTATTTCTAATAAGGGTCTATGGACAAAATATTGAAATTGAGTTAGTTTCTTGAATTTTCTTGAAACGTGCAAAATTAAGTTTATGTGGGTTATTTTCGTTTTTTCTTTCAAACTCATTGAATTCATTTCATTAATTACTGTTTTTTTACTGCTATTTGTTAAGAATAAAATAAAGAATTAAAATAAATTTTTTTTTGTATTTGCTTGTATGGTTTTGTTTTTGTGGATGACAAAACTCAGTATTGTGAACATGCACTCACTTTTGCTTGTCACTGTTTATATAGAAAACACTATGCGACAAAATGGAATAAAATTAATACACCTGGCTAATAACATAGTGTAGGTTATCAAAATTGTTGAGTAGATCTCAAAAGTATTTTTTTTTATATTGCTCGAACCCTCCACATTTTTTATTTGAAAAAAAAGCTTTTTTTGACTTTACGCAGAAATTTAAATCTTGTTGGAAAGGGTATACATATATCTACTATTCGACACAATATACTATGATTTTTGATGAGGTAAACTTGCAAAATTCGAATTTCTTTCTTATTTCTCCATTCATAGTAGTAAACTTTAATAAAAACATATAGGATAAGTGACAATATTCTTAAAGTCTGTTCTCTTGTAAAGAGATCCAGTCATCATTAGTAGTTATTATGTAAAGAGTCTAACAGTCGAGTAATATTTTTTATATAAGTCATCTCATCTAATGAACTTTTAGTTCAAAAATTTTCAGAATTTTTGATGGATCTTGATTGTTTATCAGAAAATCTATCAATTTCACGTTTGAACGACCACCAGAAGTTGACCAATATTTGCAAAAAAACACAAATATTACCAGATTTCTGGAAGTCATGAAAGAAAAGATCTAGAAACTAATAGAAAAAGAAACCAATATTGGTGGTATAACTGAAAGTTCCAATCTTTATTTTCGCCACTTCAATCTAAAGAATGACAACTGTGAAATACGTGTACGATATATGTAGTTATTATAGTAATTATACACATCATAAATTGAATATATATTGTTTTGAATATGATTATTAAATTAAAAAAGGTTTATTATATTTAAATGCAAACAGACAAATTAATGAAGAAGCTGATCGTAAACAAAACGATGGAGAATTTGAAACGAGTCCGCTATTTGAACGAAACAGAAAGAGTATAAATATGAGAACAATTAATGTTAAAGATTATTTACGAACATTACATATGAACACACATCAAAGTGATACACAAAATGTTCCTCACAGAATTATTTCATTTTTTAAAATCATTTACAAACATCAATCATTTGTTGAATATATTAATAATATAAAAACCAAATAAACCAAACATGGAAAACATTTCGAAGATTGTTTCTGGTCTAATGAAGGATGCACTATGTGGTCTAGGCACCTGTCAATGCACTTATTATCACAATAAAAAGAATCAAGTAGAAAAAGAAGCAAGAAAAATAATAAATTTCTTTTATGTATTGAAATGTAAAAAATGTATTTTAAATAAAATTTAATTAGATTTATATGAAATGTATTTAGTATAAGCCTAATAATAATATTTTTTAATCATCACAATCAACCTACTTCACCCTACATATGAAACACACACAACTCGTAAAGCTATAAAAAATACCTCACATACTGTGTAACATATCAATCGAACATCTAACATGACTGGCTGTAGCGTGGGCATGCTCCCAAATTTATATCATGGTTTCCAAGTTCAATAGCAGAATTAGATATTCTTATAATAGAAAAAGTAAGTTGTTTTTGCAAGACCATAGGGATATCAAAATCTTGTCTACGATACTCAATTAGCAATGTTCCCTTTGCCTTAAAATCTGAAAAAGGAATTCTCATTCTGGTCGCCACCAGGATATCAAATAAACCATTGAGCTACGAGTCACCAATGTAGAAATTGAAAAGAAATCATAAGAAAATTGGAAGGCGATCCATTCATGAAGATTTCATTGGATAGTACATGTGAAATATCAGCAACTATAGGAAACTACCTCCACTCAATACTTTTCTATCGATATCAGTGGTGCGATTCACTAACTTTTAACACTTTTAACAGGTTTTACCATTAACCACACATTTTGAGGTTTGCACTAACCACTAAATGATTCACTAACTTTTTTTTAGCCACGGTAAACAGTTTTATTTTTCTGTACATTCAAATTAAAGTTTTATGGCAACCTTGTCCAATTAGATGTCAAAATAAGAAAAAAGCACAAAGAAGAATAAAGAAAAACAAATCGAAAAGAATTATTTTGAAAATTTTAAAAAGCAAGGTAAGTAAAATATTACAGATAATTATTTTATTTTAACTATTTATTTATATTGATAGAATGAACACTGTTACTGCCACCAAAAGTAGCCGGGCGTCTGCTGAGCAGTTAAGTCAAATGGTTGACTTCATGATGAGGCATCCGGAACTTACTGCTGGCAATGTAAAGAAGCTCCATGGAAAATTGGAGTCGAATTGGTCGAATCTTTAAATTGTCTTGGTGGTAGACATAAAGTAGTCAACCAGTTTCATTTAATTTTTTAATTTCATTTTTTCAATTTTTTCATTATTGATTGGTTTTTGTTGATTGGTTTTTGTATATATGTTTCTTATTTTATTGTTTTTAAATGAATTGTTTCCTTTTATTTTTGTTTTTGTTACCAAATAAATATTTGTTTCTTTGAATGGCGTTTACATTTTTTTATTAAAATTTATTTATCAACAGTACCCAATATGACTATGCTAATACTTCCTTTTATTTCAAATAATGTAATGAAAGAAGTCCTTGTTCCATATAGAGTGTTTTGGGAATTATGTGTATATTAAAAAATGTACAATTGTAATAAATAAATGCATAATTTTACTTAAAAATTTATAAAAGAAACTTGTTTTATTTAATAAAATATGCCCATATTTTAGATATTTCTACAAACGACATTAATTTATATACTTTGCCTTCAAGCTGGCTCATTATCAGATAAATTGTAGGCTAAATACTCAAACGCCATTATAGTCATAATTTTCTAAAAACACTTTAAACCTCAAAAAAATGTTGGCGTTTATAAACCACTATTTATTTGGTTAAAAATAACAGCTGATTGAAACAACTGACTTTAAACGACAACAGAAATCGTTAAAGTGTTAGTGAATAGTAGAATGGTTAATTTTGTGGTTAATATTTTTAAAAGACACATTTGTCGTTAAAAAAGCTTAGTGAATCGCACCTCAGGTAGATATCTATACTTTGCATTGTCGTTTCATTCCTAAACTGAAAGAAGTTTTTGTTTCACACATGTGTTAATATTGTCTGGCAAATGGAAAGTAAGTATATGGATTTTTTAAGAAGGATTTTTAGCGTTGTTTTTATTGCAATTTTGCCTTTTAAAAAAGATTATTAACACCATTGATTTGGGATTACTTTTTTAAATCTTTTTTTTAACAAACCCTTGTTAAAATATTTTAATGAAGAGAGTAAACAAATAGCAGATAAACTTTGTTATGGTACACATATGAGTGGCAACACCGCCCCAAGTCGTCTGTAATGTACCGGCTTTATTAGTTTCGGGACTACTTTGTCGCACAGTCATTTTTTTAGCAAAAAATAAATTTCATTCCTTTAATCCTTAAATTATTTGAAACTAAATATTTAAAATAAATTTTTCTATAACTCTCAAGTTTTAAAGTGTTTTTTCTAAGTAATTTAGTAACAGTAACTACCAAAACACGACCCCGTCGTGATCGAGAAAAAATTCTCTTTTTGTGTAGAATATTGCAAGTGACGGTCATTTTGCTTATGCTGCTCATTGCGACAGTGCAGACCACTTACGGCCACGTTTTTTTCACAAAGTCCATTTTTTTAATGGTGACCAAAAATACTACACCAGCTCTTACCGGCGACAACAGTAGTCTAGTCACCGATGCTTCGAGACATATTAACGACGCAGTTTAACTAGATTACCCGTACCCGTCGCCGTGGTCTAATAGGTAGTGTGTTGGCTTATTAGACTTAAAGCCAGGGTTCGAGTCCCAGGCCAGACATCAAAGTAAAATACAAAAAGTATTTTTTCGGCGATTTCCTTTCAGCAGATTTCTGGCAAAAACTCTGAGAGTAAATAAAATTGCCATGAAAAGTTTCTCAAAAATCTGTCGTTCGGAGTTGACTTTAAAAAACAGTAGGTCCCGCCACTTATGTATAAAAATTAACACACACAACATAAGTGGTATGAGAAACTAGGTCAATAATCCTGACTGAAGGGTTGTAATGACCAATTATGTATGTATGTATGTACTCGTGCCAACTATGAGAAGTGGTAACGTTGACCCGTGGTTCGTCTCGATGGCTGACAAACAGAAGACAAACAGAAGACGACAACTGTTTCGACTGCATTAACCCGGACGTCATCGCTCAACTTTCAGATGTAATTCCCTCCATGCCTCCCAATGATAGATACGAAAATTATTAACCACTTTAACTTACCATCTACTGTCGAATTAACCCTTGGCGAGGCGGCGGTTTAAAGTCTTTGGAAAACGTCTACCTGAATTCGCGTAGCCTGTTGTTGCAGCCTCAAAGGGTACGCCCGTCACAAGATAGCCGATGTAATCGTAGACGCAATGGTTTCGTATCAAATTGGCAAGCGTTCGGGCCAATTCGACAAATTACGTAAAAGGGGTTCAGGCTGTCGTCATTGAATTGGGAAATAAAGTTAATCATTTCGCGACACGTGATGATTCACGCTCGCGCAGAGCTCCGAACCCCGCACAGTTGTTCAACAGCAGCGTACTCAAACAACACAACTAGAGAGAATTACTGGTACCACAAGAAATACAGACAAAGAGCTCAAAATTGCCGCAGTCCCTGCAGCGCAAACTCAACATCGTGGCTGCCGGCGCTTCAACTACCAGCCTAATTGACTCCTGGGGCAGGTGGTGGCCTCGAGCGAGGGCCAAACCTCCAGTGGCCAAATAGCTCGCCTTAAGGTTAGAGATTCAATTTCGAAACAAAATTTTTTAATAAACAGCGGAGTCGATGTTTCCATATTACCGCCGACTTCGAAGGCCTTCGACCTGAGCCCTACGGCTATTGTATTATGCGCTGCCAACTGCTTAGAGTAAACGCCGAAAGGCTCGTCAAAGTGACTCTGGGTCAATGTCGCGCATTTTTTTGGCCACTTGTGGTCGCTGATGTGAGTTCACAAATTATTGGATGTGACTTCACAAAACTCTATGACTTGCTCATCGATCTACGACGCAACCGTCTAAAAGATAACGCAAGAGGTGTAGCTTCGAAACTTACGTCGTCTCTATCTTTCAAAATAATTGTCCTCAGAACTTTCAATACAGGTGATCCGTTTGCTGATATTTTAAACGAGTTTGCTGTCATTACCCAGCTTTCCCCGTACGGCTCTACTATAAAATCGTCAATTTCGCATAGAATCAACACCACTGGGCAACCCGTTTTTTGTAGGCAGAGAAGCTTCTCGTCGCCAGAGAAAAATTCGGTTTTTTATTAAAAGCCGGTATCTGTCAGCTATCTAACAGTAATTGATTAAGTCCGTTACATGTGGTCAGGAAAGATGACAGAATCTGAAGGCCGTGTGGCGATTATCGTGCTCTCAATGAGCAGACGCTACCAGATCCGCTACCGTATCTATCCGAATTTGCTTCGAATCTTAGTGCTAAGAAAGTTTTTTTTTAATGCGGCTCAAACTCTTCAGCGGCCAACTGATGATGTCCTTCGGGGATTAGATTTTGTCTTCCCGTGCATAGACGTCATCTGAGTAGCATCAACTTCACTCGAACAACACAGCCACAACCTAGCCGCCTTCGGGAGAGTCATCTCACAATTAACCTAAAAAATGCGAATTTGGAAAGAATTAAATTAAGTTCCTCGGTCATTTGGTAGGCGCTGATGTATTCGTCCTCTGCCGGAGAAAGTAACTACCGTGCAGGAATTTCTAAAACCAAAATTGGTACAAGAATTAAAAAGATTTGTCGCCACGATAAATTTTAACAGAAAATTCTTGCCACATGCGATATCCTACCAAAAAGATCTACAAAAGCTGATCAACGGAAATATGAAAAACGATTTCACACCACTAAACTGGAATCCTACCGCGCAGGCCTACTTTGCTAAGATAAGCATCCTTATGCGGCCCTTTTGGCGCACCCTGCTGTCGTAGGGTAACGAGTATTCAACGAAAATATTCTACGTATGACCGGGAGATGACGGCTTTTTACCAAGCCGTGTGCCACTTCCGGTGCATGATAGAGCGACGTCGTTATTACCTCGTCACCGACCATCGACTCCTAATTTTTGCGTTTTCGCAAAAGGTCGAAAAAGCCTGCCCCCAAAGAATTCGTCAACCCGACTTCACCAGCCAATTTACCAATGATATCCGCCACATGCCTGGCGTAGCAAACGTTACGGCCAACACACTCTCCCGTATCGGCTCAATCGATCAAGTCATTAACCCTGGACGGTTACTCTTCGTCGAATCGACGAAGCTCATTTACACTTTATCATATATCTCTTTTATGTTTGACCAAAAGCTTGCAGTCAGTAAATGAAAAAAATGCATCTATTAGACGAAGAGTAACCTTACTGTACAAAAATGACCATCCAGGATTAAAAAAATGGGTGCCTCGGGTACGTTTAATCATTATAAGCTTTCGTAATCAATCAACATTGTTTATAAAAATAATAAAATTTGGCCATACATAAAAGAATTATATGATAAAGTGTAAATCAGCTTCGTCGATTCGACGAACAGTAACCAATTAGGGTGAAAGTGTTCGTCGATTCAACGAAGAGTAGCCTTAATGTATAAAATAGAAGAGTAACCGTCTATGGTTAACTACTACCACATAGCATCAGAGCAACAGGTCCAGCAAATAATGGCGAAGTTAGGTACTCAGAAAAGTTCATTATTATTATTCCGTCAACAAATTTTATCGAAAGTCACAATTTGTCACATCCAGGTGTTCGTGCAACCACCAAGCTGGTCACTAGAAGATTTTGTTAGCCTGGAATTCGAAAGGATGCATTTCATTTTGTTCAGAATTGTGTACAACCTCAACGAGCGAAGATTCAACGTCATACTCATTCTGAACCTGCTTAATACGAGCCACCTCAACAACGCTTCGCGTATATTAATATAGATATGGTTGGTCCATTTCCAGTGTGGGAAGGACAGTGATATTGTCAGACAGTGGTTGACCGATTTACACTTTGGGCGGAAGCAGTTCCAATGCCAGATCTCTTGTTATAATGGATATCCAGGTTTGGTGTTCCAGCGCGTATTACGTTTGATCGTGGCCGTCGATTTAAATCCTCAGTTTTTACCGAGTTGATGAATACAATCGGTACAACGCATCTTCGTACTACATCCACAGTCCAATTACATCATTGAGAGGTAGCACCGCACGTTAAAGTCAACCATTTTGTGCCACAATTTAGAACACTGGGTGTACCATTTGGCAATAATTTTGTTTGTACTACGGTTTCCTTTCAAAGAAGATTTGAAAGCATCGCCAGCCGAACTAGTATACGGTTAAACTTTAAAAATTCCGAGAGCACTTTTTGATCAAGTTAAGATCCCTGACTCGACTGTCTCTAATTTTCACCATTCAATGCCTCAGACGTTTGTTTCCAAAACGATTTGACAAATTTTTTTACAATTTCTGTTCGTGCGTTCGAACCCCAGGCCAGACATTAAAACAAAATACAAAAAGTATTTCTTCGCCGATTTCTGGGAAAAAGTCGGAGAGTAAATCTGTCGTTCGGAGTCGACTTTAAACTGTACGTCCCGCCTGGTGTGACTGAAGGGTTGTAATGATCAATTATGTGACAACCTCGACAACCTGCCAGTTGCGGATAGAGTAACTAGAACCAGTTCACTGCCACAGGCTGTTCCTGATAGATCAAAAATTACACATTCTCTGAACCTAAGAAGGCCTCAACCTATGACACCTTTGCAGCCAAACCAGTATACAGAAAAAAACATCTAGCGGCAGACACGCCAATCGTCCACAAAGGTTCTTATGAACTCCCCCAGAGAGAGAGTATTGTAATAACCGTCCCAAGCCGTCTGTAATATACCGGCGTTAATAGTTTCGCGACTTCTTTGTCGCATAGCCATTTTTGTAAACTATTTCCTTCTTCATCATCAGCATGTCGTCGTTGCTTACAACAAAAAATAAATTTTATTCTTTTAATTATTAAATTATTTGAAACTAAATAAAATAAATTTTTCTAGAATATATCAAGTCTTAAAGAGTTTTTTCTAAGTAATTTCATAACAGGGCAGTGGATTAGACCATGGATGAAATTATTTTATCAAACACCACTAAAAAAATAAATTTTGACCGTCTAACTAAAATTCTAAAATATTCTTAAGATTTTACTTATATGCTAATTTAACTCTGATGGGAAGCGAGACAAAGTTTTGTAAGATAGGTATAATTTGAAATTTTGTAAATGAGATTACATTAAGTATTACCGTTTCAATATTTTGTAATTGGTTGGAATTAACTGATCGACGTCTTCTTCTTATTTCGTCTGTGCTGTCGTTTACGGGAATGTCACCATTATTAGTTCCCTCCATTGGAAGCATAACCATACTACTAGTGTCATCCTTGCTCTTTTGGGAAATAAACGAAAATTTTACTCTAAACAATATTCCAAATGTCAAATCATACCATTGTGATGCACATTAAAACTTGTAATATAAACATCCCAAAAGACAAAAATGCTAATGTTGTTAAGGCGATGTCAGTAATATCCCGTAATCCTATTTCCTTTATTTGCCTTGATGGTGCCAGTGGAGATGAATTAGCTTGTGGATGAGGTCGTGTACCATAGTCATCGTAACCGTTATCATAACCTACAAGTAGAAACATTAATTAATTACAAACATATGTTCGGTATATATTCAAGTAATGATATTTATAAAATAAAAGCAATTTAGAAATAAAGAAATATAATAAAAGATATTGTTAATTCGCTATTTACTAAACTGTTTAATATTAAATATCATTAATTTACGTTTTATTGAACTACTTATTTTATTATTAATTTGATTTTATTGTCTTTCTATGTTTGTTTGATTTATTTTGTTAATAATGAAAGCATTTTGAAAGAAAAAAATTGGTTAGAAAGTTTTTGCTGAACCATAATAAATAAATTCGTAAAAGAACTGTGTTGTATTCCATGCCATATGATATTTGGCATACTGAAGACGCTGTTGGTGACGGATTACATTTAATGGAGGTTTTTTCTTCAGTTTTCGGAGTTGTAAATGTTCATTGCTAAAATATCGCAACGAACTGTTGATTTGCTTGCATTAACTCTTACTAAATGCTTAATTTTAGAGGTAGAATGGACTGGATTTGAGGCAATTCGAAGAATTTTTCACTTGTCCTGTGGTGTTAGAGCTGTGTAAGTACCTTCATTGTAATTTTTATTATACTTATGTTCCACTATGTTTTATGTAATTCATTACCACATTATTATTTTCTGATTTTTTTTTGCCGATTTCGTGATAAGAATAATATTCAAAATGGTAAACATCAATTTATTCCATTTCCGACGACTTTAGAGAACTTTTTCTTCCCAAATTCAGCTAACTGCAGTCACAAACTGTAATTTTGTTTGGTTTTTATAAAGCTTTATTACAACCGTCCACTAATTCAAGTTAAAAATGTACGTGAATCTATTCTGTTGAACCAAAAAATAAATGAAAAATTTTATACTTGACTACAAAGAAAGAGAATAAGTACGGTTATAATCCATTTTTATACTATTTGTGTATAAATTATCATTTATAGTGTCAACTACAAATGAAAAACTAAATTTTTTTATTCTATCTTTATTTGCAATTTATACAGTTTATTTACTTAAAAATATGTTGGTTCTATGCTAATGAACCGCAGTGTTACTACTTAAAAAATGTAGACCATTATATGTTAAAAAGAAAAAATACTTTTGTTTCTTTTATTTAATAATCAATAATAAGTTACATTATTAGTGTTTGATACATCCGAAAGTTGCGTCGTATTAAAAAAATTGGCGACTTCTATTGTAGTAAAGGCGAAAGTCCATACCACGCGTTTCATGCAATTCTCGCACTTAATGCGGTTTTTTTTGCAAGTTACACACAATACAAGTTATACCATTGTAAATATTTGCTATTAATCGTGAACGATTTTTTTTGTTTAACTTTGCAACACTTATTACTATCAAAAAAAAATTATCATTATCATAAAAATATAGTAATAATTTTCTTTATTTCATCATCTGTCCATTTTTTATTCGGCTTTTCTTTTTTAACACGTTTTTTTAAGTTGTACGTTTCCATTTTTATTATTTTTTTTTATAAATATGACAACTTGTTGGGTACATATAAACTACGGTTTTGAGTGTGGGATATCTGCCATATCGTGGCAAGGGCAAAAAAACATACCCAACATTTGCAAATGTCATGATGCTAGACCATTTGCCCAAGATTGTGAAATACGCTTTATGCAACTGGTTCTTTATTTCGACCAGCTGTTGTCGTAAACACCAAACAAGAACAGTTTTATAGCCCATTTACACTATAGCGAAATCTAGTAGATTAGATTTCAAATCTTGCTCAAAATCTAGATCGTTTACACTGGATTTATTTGACAGTAGCAAGATTTCATTTTAATAACAAAAGCAGCTGACTGAAATTTAAAAGAAAAGAATAATATTTCCAAATTTAGTTTAATACCAAATAAAAATGAAAAATATCGGACATAGAATTCAAAAAATGCTGCAAATGCATTACTATTAGATGTAAGCATATGCAATATAGGTAATAATAAAAATATTAATCCGTAGGTTAGTCACGAGTCATTCTGGGAGGAAGATGTTCCTTATTTAGTTTATTTTTAACCCTTATCCTGTACTTCAAAAATATAACAATTTTATTTTTTTACATTCATTACATACAACATTGATCTGAGAATGCTTTCTGCAAATACATTTTTGGCATTCGGTACATTTATTTGCATATTTGGTGCTTTTAGAACGATTTGGACAAAAGCAATAACTTCAAAAACACATCAACGAATAATATATTTACACTACTTATTCTCTTTTTTGGGTTTGTTGCAGTTTGTAATGTTGCGCTTTTACATACTTTGTTTTGGTTTGTTGCTAGTTATGAAGTTGTCAAGATACACAAAATTGTTACTAAGCTCATAAGACATGCGAAAATTGATTATGTTGCATTGAGCAATTTTGACCCAAAAGTACCATTTGCGGAAGGTGTTTTACATACGCTTTGTGAAAAGCCCTACAAAGATTATATTTTAAATTGTAATAGCATTCGCTAAAATTATAATTGTACAAAAGTTGAGTATTTAAAGAATAAATGAGGAATAAAAACTGTTCGGGAAATTTTGACCCATTAATACAGGATAAGGGTTAATTTATTTTTATTTTGTTTGTTTTTATTTTGAATTGAAATGTCATTTTTTTCCTGCGCAGCGTTGTATTTTTAAGTACTATTTGGAAGAAACACATAGTTGCATTCCAATTTTTACTAAATTTTGAGTAGATTTTGCCGAAATCTACTAAATAAGTAGATTTTGTTTTGTATGGGAAATCTAGTTAAAATCAACTAGATTTGGCTTGAAATCTCATAAGTACTAGATTTCGCTGTAGTGTAAATGGGCTATTAGGAAAAAATAGAAAATCCAATTGTAATTTTAAAAGAATTTATGATATTAATTTCAAATTCATGAATATGTATATGTGTTATTTTGTGATGTGAAAAATTTTTTCAATTAGTTTTTCCACCATTACTCTTGTTTAAAAATTAATAAATTCCAAAGAGATGGCACTCAGTACATAAAAACAACCAATAACTAGTATACGAATTTTGTTCATTTAAGAAATGTGCTAAAAAATTTATTTAATGTGTTTTAATTAGTAGTAAAGTTTATTATGAAATATGTTTTTATTAATATTTTTATAATGCAGAAAGAAAAATGTGAAAGTAGCAATGCACTATTTATACATTGATCGAAACCATTCACAATAGAATATAATTTGTCATCCCTAAGTTTAAAAAAGTTGACTTTTTTCGTCGCTGCGTGAGTCGCATAGAAAAGTAGAAAGCAATCCTACTTGATGCATTCGATGCGCTTATGCATTCTATACGTTTTATTCTGCAACTTGTCACAAACAACTACACAGGTTCTACTTTTTTGTGTACGCATGGTCGCATCAAACGTATGGTATGAGCTTCCGTCTTAAGGTTTTTAATTTTTTGTTCCTGTACTTTTGTGTATTTTTTTATCTATCCATGAGAGAAATTTTTTATAGTGTCAATTTAACGAGCTTTGCACAAAAAGTAAATAAGCAAACAAAATGTGAGTGTGGCCAACAGCCCAAACGCACTCTTTGCTAAAGTTCCCCACGTGTCGACAATGAAAATATTGCAGATCTAGAATAAAAAAAATTAAAGTGGAAGTGCTTCTAATTTGTATGACCTCAAAAAAAGAGCCACAAGTTAATTTATTCAAAATCTTTTTTTGCAGAAAAATCGGTATTCAAGTACTAACTGAAGTTGATGAACTTTCTTCGTCTGATTAGTCGAGAAAATCGCCTTAATTTATCTTAAGGAGAATTATTCAAATCCAGTAATAGAAAACATTTTCCTGCTATTATGAGAATTTCTTTAATGAAAGAAAAAGACGGCAATATTAGCGGAGCTAAACTTCAAGTGAAATGGGTATAACTGTTAGTGACGTAAAAAAATCATGCAATTATAAGAGATTTGAAATTTGGGAGTTAAAGAATGTTAAGGAACTAGACGTAATTAAAGGTAATGACGCATCATAAGTGAAAACTAGTGTTATTAATCACAGTGTTGAAAAAAACTGTTTGCGATATAAAAGTCAGGAGTGCATTCTAGCACTCTAGTCTATTGATAAATTGATTGTCAATGAGTGATTGTGAGAAAATGGTCTTACGAAGGTGTAAACACATAAACGGCAGACGACCGATGACAGAAAGCTAGCAAGTTTAGAATACTTTCATTTACATACAGGCGATTATATTGACCGCAAATCGGAAAAAGCTAGACCAAAGCTATTTCTGTCCAACTTAGGCTAACTTCTATTTTTGTGTAGCATTTATAAGCAGATTAGTATTGCCAATAAAACAAAAAATAATAATTAAATAACGGCTTAAAATATTAATGTTAAAAGAAAGAAAGAAAAAAAAACAATTCTGAAATCAGAAATAAAAAACAATCCATGTTAAACTGAATTATCATACTATGATAAATAAATTGGTAATTCAGTGCTCTTGCTGAATCGCCCTATGTTTTCGCCTAAAGTCAAACTGATGGTGGGTACTACGATGTTGGCATCCATATGCTGTGTTAAACTATAACGCAGCATTTTTTCGAACATCTTAGAAAATATTGGCAGTAAGCGATATAATATTCCTTACAACGGCTAAATCTATTACATTCGGAATTTTGTTTAGGCAATGGAAATATCCTTGTGAACAAGAATAGCTGTCCCTCCGTATGCCCTACTACTTGAGTATTTTGATTCATATGTGTAGTAGTCTTTAACTCTACAGCAGTTTTTGTCCGACAAATGTGTTTCCGATATTAGCATGACTTCAATTTAGTAAGAATGCAAAAAGTTTTGTTTTTCGTTTTTATGATGGAAACCAAACGCGGACAGGTTTTGGAGCAGCTGTTGCAACATGTTCTGCATGTTAGCTATAAAATTACTCATTGTTTGGATTAGAGTATCTATTGGATTTTGGTAATTGAATGGGCGGTTGGGATGCTTTCTTTTAGGGCGTCAGCAAATACAAAATATGAACCTGGAGATTTACTTGTAGTTTAGTCTGAAGTAGATTTTGGAAAGTTTCATTCACGGCACTGACCATATAAAGGAATTTTGACCGTCGCTTTATTTTTTAGTTTCAAAGAGAGACTTCATACCATTCAGATTAAAGAGCATTGTTAATATCGCTAATAGGTACAGAACTGTCAATGAATTTAATGATTACACTTAAACCTTTTGCACTTTTGAGTCGTTAAGGATAGTAATTTTTCTTTTCAACATCAAACTTGTTCACAATAGTTCTAAAATTCTTTTCGTCTGGCTTGCATTTTAGTTTCCTGCATAATACGTTTTCGTAGAGAAACAACATAGAAATTGTCTTTGCCACCAAGCTGTGTCAACTTGGTTACCAAGGCGTTGGTAGCAGGCTCTCGTAGGTGCAGTGGTAGGATTTTAAAATTGTTTTTTCCAGGTGTATTGTTACGATCATTATTTTAATGAGGAAAGAGCTGACTAGTACATAAAATTGAAAAACAAGAAAATGATTTATTATAAATAATATTTTATATAAAGATTTTTAAAATACAGACATAAATAGGTACAAATAATATACATTTAACTTAAATTTATACATACTCATATACATATGTACTAGGAATGCCAATCGGGAAATCTCGAAACCCGAAATCCCGGGATTGTGAATTCATATGTATTTTGACCCTACAAAAGGTCATGAAGAAAATTCTATATCACTTGACTTCGATAATAGCATCTCAAATGAGGAACACCCTTCTTCCAGTGATAAAAATTATTTGATGGCATCGAAGAATGCAAAGGCCCTATAAAACGAATTAAAATGATAACTGATTTAGACACTCAACTGCCCAAAGAAAAAGGTTTATTTATATCAGGAGGTTGGAACTATTTTACTAACAAATATTGATTGCGAGAAGTGTTTTTCAACGGTAGGGTATGTTGATAACAAAATTCGTTCAAGCCTATCAGATCATTTTTTAGATGCTTAAATCTTTTTATTGGAGTCCAAAAAGTTTTCTTAAAACTAATGCATTTGCATATGTATGTATGAATAATTTTTATTTTAGTTAATTTAGCTTTTTTGTTACATTTTATCTTGCTGATTTTATATTTTATTTTTAATGTTATATAATTCTAACGTAGATAATTGGAATACAAATGATTTTGTTAACAAAATATTTATATTATTAAGAGAAAATCGCGATTTTTCCCCTGATTTTTCGGGATTTTTGAATTCCGAATTATCCCGAAATATCCCGGGATCCCTAATATGTGCTTATGTGTATAAATTTATTTCTGGTATTTCTCTATTTTTTTTAGGTATTGGGCATGTTAGATAAAAATATTTTAAATCCCAAACAGTCTAGTCCCATTTGGTATTTTTCGGAAGACTAAATATTGTTTGATATAGAAAAAACTCTTTCTGTTAGTGCGTTCTACTTCTGTTTTCATAAGGAACATTTTTCGATTCGAAATATTTTAAAATATCAACCCACTTTTTATTAGAATTAATGCTGATTGTTCCGATATTTCTATTTGGTGACCATATGCATAGTTTTTTAATATGTGAATTCATCAAAAATTTCGTTGTTAATTATAAATGAGTCCTTTCTGATTTCTGTTATCTTTATTAACGCTTTTCAACCGAAGACCAAAATGGAATTACATCTAACAATATCCTAGCAAATCCCTCAACTTATTTTAAAAGATTCATTGGTTCAGGTAACTAATACAATTTCTGTAATAATTTTTCACTTTTCCTTGAACATTTTTATATCAAGTTTCTTTGAGTGAAGAACTGAAATAAAATATTATACGTTAAGTGGTAAAAATACTCCATTGTGAAGTTCTATTAACTTTGATTTAAATTTGTTTAATATTATAGCCGTTTCAAACATTGAAATGTTGACTATTTATGGAAGACACTAGCTTGACTGTGTATAAATGATAACAAAGATATAGCAAAAGGATCATTAATATTAAAATTAAATTAAATAATATTGTTGGGCATTTTTCCTGTTTAAAAAAGTACTCTTTCAAGTGTATAGACAATTCCAACCAACGTATTTTACTATGCTCCAAAAATATTTTATGCTCAACATCAACGTTATCACAAATTTGTTTAAATTTTTCCACGCTAATTATATATACATATGTATGTAAAAATATGAATATAGATTAATAACTACTAAGCGTTTTATATAGAATTAGTGAAAAAAGTGGACAAAAGCTGACATTTTGGAAAACAAATACTTTTTAGAATTACGTGTGGTAAAATAGTGAACGCGAAAAATAGCAGATAGGAGGTTAAAATAACAAACTGTCCGCTATAGTAATGGACGGAAGGTTACCGTATGTATTATCCTCCTCTTAATCTTCAATGGTTTACGTTATCGCTGGCAGCTCTAGAGTTGGATTTATGTTTCGTTATTGTGATGTATCGGTCAATACCTATAAGAATTTGTTTCTGCTCTCAGGCTTCGCCGCACTCTTATTAACTTTAGGAGTTTCCTTATTTAAGCCTGGTGATTAAAAAATATCTTCAATGTTCTTATGATTATCCAAACAAGAGTAGTATTGGCTCAACGCACTTATTTAAATTGGGAGCACTCGCACTATTGCTGACTTTTCTTTCGCTCGTTGGGTCGCCAATGTAGCGTATGGGATTTGCCGATTTTTTTTTTGTTTATACAACTGTCTCATCTTTTTTTGAAATAATGATCATGTAACCATTTCTATCATTAAAACTAATGTGTTCACTAGCACACATTAATTAGGTTGACGGCCTTTTTTTATTTTGTTTACTTCTTTGCTGTTTGTATGCATGCAGTTAATTTTTTTATATTTATTTTTTAGAACTTTGTTAAGGGAGGATTTTAAGGGTAATAATTTGTTTTTCATTATTATAAGTTAACAAAAAGGTAGAAGTGAGCGTTAAATTATGTTTAAGTTCGGACTTATTGCAACTTTAAATACAAACAAATTAAGAAAACACAACACAAAAGATGCTCGTTGCCACGTTAAAAAAATTGATTAATTTGACAAAAATCATCATTGGTCTGACCTGATTCACTGTCGAAACAAGAGTGATTATAAACAAGAATACAAGACAAAGCAAAAGAACACAAATATAGAAAAGAACTGTTAACATAAAGTTGAACTTTCCGGCCCCCCTGGTAAAATTTACCACAGGTTTTGAATGGGCGTCTATGTCAGACAATGAGTTAGGGCAATGAGTCTGTTGGATCAGCTGAGATCGGTCCAGAATAGGGCTTCTTTGGAAGTAGATCTGTTACAAGGGCTGTTATTTTGATCGACCATTTATTGTTGTCATTGTACGACCGCATCTCAAAGACAGCAAAATCATGAGCATACTTCATGATTGTTTTAATCTTATATTTATGGACGAATGATTTGTGTATTCTGCATGTTGTTAGAGACCGATTAAGTCTGAGTAAGACTTAATGCAGGCGATTGGAACGAAAACCAAGTTCCAATTGAAAAAGGGTCTTCTCGTTTTGATGGTTGTAGGTAGCTTCGTCTTGATGATTGTGGGTCTTTTAACTGCATTGCATCATCTAGCAATGTCTTGTGGCTTCTCTTGGCACTTTTTTTATTTTTGCACTCTTCAGTTTTATGGGATCGTGCATAGCAGCTAAAACAATACTTCTTGACGACCATGAGTTCGTATCGTTCTGTTGGGTTGTAGCTCAAGAGCTGTATACAAGTGCGAATAGGATGGTCTTTGAGATTAATTCCACATGAAAATAACCAATGTTCAGGTCTTTGTGATTGGTGGATATAAGTATAAAATTAGAACAATATTAATATATGTAAATGGTTAGCGGTTATACTAGTTTACAAATAAAACCACAATTTTTGTAATTGGTCTGGTGATGACTCAATTTTTTGTTTTGATGTCTACAATCCTCCGGTTTGGTCAGGTCCAAGTTAGGTTTTGATGATTCGGCACATTTGCCATTCATTAGGCGGCAAGTTGTTGTTTTTGATGACTACCAGATCGTTGATTTTGTCCCTCTGAATTTCCCATTTATATTTGCGTTGAGGTTCAACCAAGTACTCGGACTTCCATCTTTGGCAAAATGAGTGGTATATTACCTTCAGGCATTTTCAGCGGTTGATGAAAATCAGATTTTCCGCTGCTTACATCTGGTTCAGCTGGGGTCAATAATGCACCACCAATAAGGAAGTGTGAAGTCGCCGTGGTCTAGTAGGTAGTGTGTTGGTTTATTAGACGTAAAAGCCAGAGTTCAAGTCCCAGGCCAGACATGAAAACAAAGTACAAAAAGGATTGGGTCTCGCCCACTCATGTATAAAATTCTCACACACAACATAAATAGTGTGCGAAACTAGGTCAATAATCCTGACTGAAGGGTTGTAATGATCAATTATGTATGTATGTTAAAGAAATTTAAAAATTTTTATTTTCATACTTAAAAAGTACAAAACCGGGGTCTTAAAAAATTTAATTTTTCAAATTATTCGGTAAACGGTTTAACAAACAACCCAGTTTTTTGAATACTCTAAATCCTAAATATAAATGCACTCAATTTGTCAGTTTTTCGCCACTTTCCCCTTTTTGGACCCCTTTTGTTCCAACGTTAAAAACGGAACACACCCAATAGCTATTTGCCAAATTTAACCAAGCTAAATCGTAAAAAATACCTTTAAAACAGATAAAATACAGCATTTATGCATAAAGTACTAATTTGTAATCCCGATCCCGGGATGTTTCGGGATCCAAAAAACACGGAAAAAAATATACATTTTGTTAACAAAATCATTTGTATTCCAATTATGTACATATATCAGAATTGTATATCATTAAAAATAAAATAAAGTAAGACAAAAAGTAACAAAAAAGTGTAAATTAACAAAAGTAAAAATTTCTAATATATATGCAAATGCATTAGTTTTAGGAAAATTATGTGGATTCCATAAAAAGGTTAAGCCATCTAACATGTGATCTGATAGGCTTGATCGAATTCTGTTGCCGTTGAAAAACACTTCTCGCAATCAACATATGTTGGTAAATATAATTCCAAGATAGCTATATGCAGCTTGTAAATATTCACCTCTACCACCCCCTGATGTAAGTCTGTTTATTTCTTTGGACTGTCGAGTATTTAAATCAAATTCGTTTCGAAGGCTCTTGCTTTCTCGATGGCATCAAATAACTTTTTATTAAGGGAAAAATGATTTTAGTCATCTGAGATGCTATTATCGAAGTCGAGTGATATAAAACTTTTTTCAGGAAGTTTTGTAGGGTCAAAATACATATGAATTCACAATCAGGGAAATCCCAGGAGAAGTTTTTAAAAATCCCAGGATTTGAGACTTGTGAATCCCGAAAATGCCGGGATTCGGGATTTCCCGATTGGCATCCCTACTATACACCAATTAAAAATTCTGGTAATAACAACATAGAATGTATTTGTGACATTTTTTAAAACAATAGGGCTTATCTTCGCATTTCGGTCCAGTTGGCTTTTCTGAATAAGGGAAATTGTTTGGTTTTACCCATTTCTACATCAAGGATTGAACAGGTTATTGGAGTGTGGTTCGAATTAAATAATTCTGAGTGTGTTTCTAAAAAGTGCAGATTAGGATTTGTGAGGAGAAGATCGAGTACTGATGGTTGAGTTGTTTTCACAGACTGGCCAAATCGAGTGAATGAATTGGGGGAGACTATGTAATATTGTAAATTAAATTGATGAAGATATGGTGTATGCTGTTCGGTGGTTTTTCTAAAACTATCGCTTATTCAAATCAAATTCGTTTGTGTCTTTTTTAAAAACAGTGTTGCAAAATCTTAGTAGTAAATAATTAGTTAATTCAAAATTGTAATAAAAATGTAAGAGTTGTGTTTAAGAGTATGTGGGATGGTGATGCCACAAAGATATAGTCTGTTACCAGCTATGTTGTTAGTGCTGCAATTTCAGCTTGTGTGGCGGGCTTAAAGTCGCCAAATATGAAGTAATCGTTAGAAGAACGATTAATTATACTTAGATCATTTACAAAATCGTTTGTGTATTTTGGAGAATAAACAGATGTAAATTTCACTGGCCTATTATTTATTTTAACTGTGATAGAAATATTTCCTGTTTTGGAAGTTCGGTAATTTGGGATAAGTTCATGTGGAATAGAGTTTTTAATAGCTATCAGAACACCTCCACTTTAAAGTTAGGCAGTTTAAATCTATGATGTGGTTTAAAATATGTTTCATTTATGAGAACTAAATCAAATTGTTATTGTTTCAATAACTGTTCCAACTCTATAATTGCTGTGGGTGTTGTAATACCCAGATCATTCCAATCCATAATATTTAACCTAGTATTAATATTATTATATGACATGTCTAAACATGTTTCCAAGCATTCAGTTGGTGCATTCTGACAGGGCGTTTAACATTTGTAACCCTTTTTTTCCGTAATTTCCAAATATTCTCTCCGTGATGGACAATGAGGGACATCAGCTCTGCGATTAATATTTTTTAAGTTGCGTTTAGTGCAATTAAAGCCTTTGTAAATCACTGGTCCATCTACGAGTGTTTTATTGAGTTGGTAATTGGAATAGTCGTGAGACGCACCACATGAGATTATTTCAAACCAATTGAGATTCTTTCAAATCTGCAGCTTGTTCCCAAAAGATTGATAACCGTTGAGAAGTTATGACTATTATCCACTATTATTCGGTAAAAAATATTCTTCGTAATGCGCCATTAAAATTACCAACATAAAATTAAAAAATTTGTTAATATGTATACATCTGTTAATATACATATATATAAACGGGGTGAAGTTATAGAAGAAAATATGAAATTCAAAAAAATTTTTTCATTCATTAAAACAAACAATATTTTTTATATTAAAATTTTAAATTTTCGTCCTGCTTTTTATAATTGTTGTTAGTGTCGATTTTACTATATTATATCAAATAATCCTAATCCTAATATATATTATAAATCTTCCTGTCAGTCTGTTTTTTTGTTTGTTTGTTAGCCAATCACGCCTGAACATCTAGACCGGTTTTCTTAAAATTTGGGAAATAGAGCAAGCTTTTGTCGTTATAGGCTATAAATCTTTTCAAAATTATGACCAAAACAGGAGACAAAATGGAACAAAGGGAGAAAAAATGGGCAAAAATTAATACTTTAATGCATAAATTCTATAATTTACGTGTTTTAAAGGTATTTTTTTACGACTTAGTATGTTAAGTTTCCAAAATAGCTATTGGAGGTGTTCCGTTTCTAAAGTTGAACTAAAGGGGTCCAAAAAGGGAGAAAGGGGCCGAAAACGGGCAAATTAAGTGCATACCGAATCACGCCTAAACGCTTGAACCGATTTTCTTGAAATTTGGGATATTGATCGAGCTTTTGTCAGTCCAGGTTATAGGCTATAAATCTTTTAAAACTTTTGAACCAAAGGGAGAAAAAAAGGCAAAAATTAGTACTTTATGCATAAATGCTGTATTTTATCGGTTTTAAAGGTATTGTTTTACGATTAACTTGGTTAAGTTTCCCAAATAGCAATTGGAGGTGTTCTGTTTAAAAAGTTGGACCAAAAGGGGTCCAAAAAGGGGAAAACGAGCAAATTGCATGCATTTATATTTAGGACTTAGAGTCTTGAAAAAACTGAGTTGTTTGATAAACCGGTTTCCGAATAATTTGAAAAACTGCATTTTTTAAGAAGCCGGTTTCGAAACCGGATTTTTATTTATTGTTATTTTTATAACCCGCGCAACGCCGGGTACAATCTGATAGTATATATTATAAATCTTTCTGTAAGTCTGTTTTTTTGTTTGTTAACCAAACACGCCTGAACGCCTGGACCGATTTTCTTGAAATTTGGGATATAGATCGGTCTTTTGTCGGTGCAGGTTATAGGCTATAAATCTTTTCAAAATTTTGACCAAAAGGGAAGAAAAAATGGGGGAAAAATGGTAATAGGTAATTTTTTAGGATTTAGCTTGGTTAAGTTTCCCAAATAGCTTTTGGAGGTATTCCGTTTCTAATGTAGAACCAAAAGGGATTCAAACAGGGGGAAAGGGATTGAAAACGGGCAAATTGAGTGCAGGTCATCCTAATCCTAATATCCTAATCCTAATATATACTATAAATCTTTCTGTAAGTCTGTTTTTTTTTTGTTTGTTTGTTTGTTAGCCAATCACGCCTGAACGCCTGGACCGATTTTCTTGAAATTTGGGATATAGATCGGACTTTTGTCGGTGCAGGTTATAGGCTATAAATCTTTTCAAAATTTTGACCAAAAGGGGAGAAAAAATGGGATAAATTGTGAAAAATGGTAATAGGTAGTGCTCACACGAGTGAACAAACTCAAACTAACAACACAAAAACCTTTAACATATAATCACAATAACATCTGTTAATTCTAAGCGTTTTTAGAATAAGTTTAATCTGATTGTTTATTATTTCATATTCAGTTCTTAATTCTAACATATTATCATATATCTTAATTCTAACGGTTCAAGGACATTCAGCAACTCCGTTGCTTTTTCTGGCCTTGAACCACTTATATACTACATTATCTATTCATTGACCTTAACGCTATGTATGTATGTATTATTATTCTTATTTATGTTATATTAAGGTGATTCATGTTTATTAGATTTGTATTATTAATTAATCATTATAAATTCATTTTATTATTATTATATTATATATATATGTATATTAAGTATTTTTATTGCTAAGACGCCTTTTGCACGTTGAAATGTGTTTCGAAACAAATGTGAGAAACTTTTTTGCATTTTCTTTTAAAATTTCTTTCGCTTTTGGACGTAAAAATTTGTTTCAGAAATTTTGTTTTCTTTTATCGCCTCGTTCTGCCGTTTTTGTCAGTTGCAACTTTGTTTGGCATTGTGATTTAGGTTCAAACATAAGACATGAACATTATATGAATATTATATTTGTTATTACATTATATTATATGTATATTTATGTGTTATTATTTTTTAATATATTTACCTTCTTTAAATTTTATTCTCTTTAATATTTTTTTATTTTTTCAACCTTTTTTAATTAATTGTTTGGCGCTAAAATTTTTCTTTTGCTAATGTTTTGATTTCAAACACAAAATCAACAAAGACTAAAGATATTTTAAATAAGGGAGCTTTATATTAACACCGTTGACTAACTACGAGTCATCTCTTACCCACTTTTTCTCCTAAAAAACATAATTTTTGCCTTTTGATGATATCTACGATCTAAAAATAGTTTTTAGTAATATAATGTGAAAAATCAAATTGTCGTTATTGGTCAGTTTTCTGAAAGTTGCCGCGGCAGTCAAGATGTTAACTTCTCTATGCAGAACAAAAAATAAAAGAAAATGTGAAATCAAATACAACGCTGTGTATATACGAATAAAGAACAAAGCAAATTTCTGAGTACATGAAATTCTAAAATCACCCCCGCTCGTTTTTCCCCTCTCTCCTACAAACTCAAGAGTGTTGAAACAAATATCAGCGTGCAAAAGGCGTCTAATTTAGATGTTGATGTGCCCTAACAACATCATCAACACACATCCGCATTCACAATACGTCAACATTCTCCATACACATCTCATTCACCACACATCACATATACATTCATCAGAGATCAAAATAATTGTTTAGATCCTGGGCAGTTCAGTTGATTATCGACATCGAGCGACCCAACAATCCCTATCTTTAACAATTATTATTTCAATAATATAATTTTTGTGAACATTAATAAAATAAACATAAAACATATTATGAACTATAATTATATCAGATACACAAAGCATAAAAAAACTTAGAAAAACAAGAATTGTGAACATTAACCCATTAACACGACAAATAGTGAAGAAGTTATATTTATGAATTTTGCCTTTAAACATAAAACTAAATTGAATATACAAATTGTGAAATTAAATATTAAAAACATATACATACAAACAGAACATCAACACTCTTATCATTTACATACACGTATTTAATATGAAAAGGTTTGTACCTTCCTCCAATTATACACCCTACCCCCTCTCACCCTCTTACAAAACAGTACACTACACTAACAAAAACAGTATTAAAAAATAAATCACCCTAAACAATAAAAAAAAAAAATATCGTACAAAAAGAAAACCAGTTTCGGTAATCAACAACATATAAATAAAAAAATTCAAATTAACAATTAACACAAACAATAATCACCAAAAAAATCACATTAAATAACAAAGTGAATTAACAAAAACAACATTCCACATAAAACAGTAAAAAAAATTAGAACATTTCAAAATCAAAAAATTGAATATTATTACACGTATTAAAAGTATAACAAAAAAATTATTTCATATCAATTTTTCATGTCAATTTACATAGTTACTGTTTAATAAAAGTTAAAAACAAAAATAAATTAAAAAGGAAATGAAACTTCACAAAAGTTCACAAAATATAGAAACAAAATACATATTGAATAAGGAAACAAAAATTATACATTATCAAAACAATACATAAACAAAATCAAAAGTGAAGAACAGAGAAAATAAAAAGTTCAACCCAGGTCACAAAAAATAGCAACACAATACATAGTGACAAAAATCAAAAACTCGAAAAATACACTTACTAATAACATTCCAATACAGTTCACTAACAAAAAAATAAATTAAAAACAATTGCAAATATAAAGGACTACTAAGAAATTAACATTACACCCAAACGCAATATCGCACAAAGAGGAGTTGAAAAAGAGAAAAATAATTTGGTTTGTACCCTACAATTTATGTTGAACATTTTCAATTTACAATTTTTTATTAAATTATCACGTAATTTGATCACGAAATTTTATTTAAATTTGTTAAAACTTACATTATCACACATTACATTATCACACATAAACCCACCCACCCAATACTTACCCTTTTTTCGATAATATTTCCAAAATAGTGTAAGTAACAAATATTGCCGTTCTCTTTGTATAGCGCGACGAAAGCACAAAGAATAACCATCAGGCAATTTGTCTGCAAATTAAATTTATTTAAAATTTAAAATAAATATTTGTTTAAATCCAAGTCTACACGCGATAAATCGAGTTACTGTCGAAATTTATTGACTTTTTTCTCATCCTCTGCGAATTAAATATAACCCAGAATGTCGGAATTGAAAACTTTGGCCGCAGATATTATGCGTTACATCCAGGAGGACTTAAGCGCCTTTGAGGAAGATTATTAGACTCTTCCAGAGAAATCTCAATCACTACCAGCTTTGAGATTCATGAAGAGTGAATTGGAAGAGTTGTGGTCAAACATTGATGGTAAATTCAAGCAGATCAGGGAATCGCCACAACTCAATGATGCTGAGGCAACCAATTCAATAAATTTTAAAGGCCTCTCCAGGAATACGAGAGCTGCTAAAAAATTCTATAGGTTAACTATGATTTCCGTAGATGAGTCTATGGAAAACAGCACCCAACCGAAAAATTCAAACCGAACCCAATCCGATCCCACACAACCCACCCCCTCAGTTGGATTTAACGTACCCCCTTGCGATATGCAAACTTTTAGTGGGGTTCTTCAAGTCTTGGGCCTCGTTCAGAGACCTATTTAAAGCCATGTATGATAATAATACCCGTTTAAGTAGAGTTGAAAAACTTTTCCATCTTAAAAAAAGGACTAGCGGCGAAGCCAGGGAAATAGTGGATAATGCACCCTTGACGGATGATGGCTTTCTTATCGCGTGGAATCAATTATCTTCTCAATATGATAATCGTAGGATGCAAATTAACGCGCAAAATTTACCCTTAGTAAGCACAATGTGTAGTGCTTCTATAAGAAAGCTACCTATGTACATCGAAATTACCAAGGAAACCCGAAGTGAATTTGAAAAGACCTTAAAGGATTGTGCGGAGATGCCTTCTTGGACTGACTTAGATGCGTTTTTGACTAACACATTTAAGGAATTAACTTTAGTTAATGATGTCCAAGACCATGGTAATATACCTACCCACCCAAAACCCAAACAATTCCAGGATCTTAGGACACAGTATAACGGAAAAGGGAGAACATTTCATAATGTGACAAATGATTCAAATGGGAAAAGCTCTATGAATCACCCGAAATCCACAGGAAACCCACTCACCCAAAGCCAACGTAAAAATGAACAAACATTCCCACTTTCAACCCAATCAAAAGCAATGAAAGCAAGCACCCAAATTAGACATGATGGTTCTATCTGCAAGCTTTGCAACGAGAACCAAACCTTGAGGGAGTGTTCGTCATTCAATTCACTCGAAATAAACGAGAGAATTGAGTTTGTAAGGAAATATGAATTATGTTATAATTGTTTAGCCGTCGGTCATATCATACAAGCTTGTCGCAGTCCATTCGTCTGTAGATACGATATAATAGTCTACTACAAAGACCGAAATCAACGATTAGCCCGAATGATGATAACCAGGCATCTTCTTCGTCAAATACGGGTCAGTCTTTCTTGACCAACACACAATCATGCAAACCAATACCCATAAATCACAGAACGAGGTTATTAGGAACAGCAGTCCTGAATGTAGAAGTCCAAGGAGAATTGTTTCCAGCTAGAGCTTTAATTGGCCCAGCTTAAGACTTCTCATTTATAATAGGCAAACTGAGAAGAAAGTTACATTTACCCACTACCCACATAGTTGCAGAAATTTCTGGATTAAATGAAATAGTTTCTGCAAGGTCAAATAAACTGTGTCAAGTTTCTCTACGCTCGAATGCCAATAACAATTTCAGATTAAATATCCAGGCAATTGTGGGGAAGACACTAACGAAGAATTTACCAACTCAGAGCTTAAACCCAAATCTTATGAAGGACTTGAAGGGTATTCAATTAGCGGATTAGAGATTCAGTGAAAGCAGCGATTTTTACCCTCAAATATTGAAAACTGGAGTACAAAAGGATCTTCTTTATACCCTGATAGCTCAGGAAACTGAGTTTGGCTGGATTTAAACTGGACCCATTCAGAACACCAGCAATACCCAACCCTTAGTTTCATATTTTAGTTCAGTCACACCTGATAAAGTTTTGACCAAATTCTGGGAAATTGAAGATATACCCACCCAACCTAAAGTTTCAGAGGAAAGTGCCTTTTGTGAGGAGAATTTTATGACCACTTCCTGTCGATTACCGAATGGCCGTTGCCAGGTTAACCTTCCATTTATATACCCTCCTGTAGAGTTAGGAAACTTGCGGCACGTGGCTATGGCTCAATTCTTACGGAATGAGAAAAGTTTGATAAGAAAGCCAGAACTGAAAATGGAATATGATAACGTGCTACAGGAATACATCGAATTGGGTCATATGAAACTGATAGAATGTAACTCAAACACACCTTCAAATACCCACTATTATTTACCCCATCACGCTGTTGTTAAATTTGATCGTGTTACGACAAAAGTTTAAATTGTTTTCAATGCATCTAGCAAAACCTCGAACAGCAACAGCCTTAATGATACATTATACACTGGTTCTACCCTACAATAAGATTTAGTTGTACTCATCCTGAAAACGCGCTTTTGCAAGGTAGTTTATAATGCCGACATTACAAAAATGTACCGGCAGATTATATTAAACCATATACACTCTCCGTTCCAACGGATATTATTCCGCAAAAGCGTCAACGAACCCATTCAGAATTAATTGAGCGCCATACTTGGCTTTTAGGACACTGCACGAATTAGCCAAGGACCCACCCACCCTATCGCTTCGCAAATATTGCGAAATAATATGTACGTTGACGATGGTCACACCATTGAAGAAGTTCAAGAGGGACAAACCCAATTGATCACGGCTCTTGACTCTGCTGGATTTTCTTTAAGAAAATGGATCTGTAATACGAAGACATTGTTGGAGAACTTACCTGAAGAACACCTACTGGATGTGGATTTACTCAACCTTACGGAATCGAGCAATGCCAAAACGTTAGGAATCCGGTGGAATGCGAAAGAAGACACATTTTTCTTTAATGTACCCTTAATTGAAAGGAAATCGACGTACACAAAGCGATCTGTTTTATCGGACTCGCTCGTCTGTTCGATCCAGCTGGTTGATTAGCGCCAATTATAATATCTGCCAAGATTATAATGCAACAAATTTGGCAAGATACCACAGCTTGGGATGAATGTCTCAATCCACTCACCCTTATGAAATGACAAAAGTTTTTGCAGTTCTATGATAATATTAATAGAATTCGTATACCAAGATGGATTAACTTTTCACCCACAGCTAAAATTGAATTTCATGGTTTTTCAGATGCTTCTGAAAAAGCATTGTCATGCATGTGTATATGCACGAGATACTCCCGTAGACGGACCAAATTCCGTATCCCTACATACATAATTGGCCATTACAACCCTTCAGTCAGGATTACGACCTAGCTTCTCACACCACTTATGTTGTGTGCGTTAATTTTATACATGAGTGGCGGGACCTACAGTTTAAAGTCGTTTCCGAACGACAGATTTTTGAGAAGCTTTTCATGGCAATTTTTACTCACAGATTCTTTGCCAGAAATCTGCTGAGAGGAAGTCGCTGAAGAAATATTTTTCGTTTTGATGTCTGACCTGGGATTCGAACCCGGGCATTTTGTCTAATAAGCCAAAACACTACCCACTAGACTACGGCGACTTCTGATTTCCGTGAATTCCGTATCCGTACTCTTCGCTAAAACGAGAGTAGCGCTAATCAAAGTAATCTCGTTACCAAAACTTGATCTTTGTGGCGCAGTGTTGGCAAATATGACAAAAAATTTACTCATCCAACTTAACCTACCTGTACTTCAATCATATTTTTGGACCGACTCGTCGATAGTCTTGGCCTGGCTCAACAAAAACCCCAAGATGTGGATCACCTTTGTGGCGAATCGAGTTTCGACAATTCTACAAACCGTAGGAGTGGACAACTGGTACCATGTAACAATGTTGATGAACTAAGAGATGATGATTTATGGTGGAATGTACCATCATGGTTGAAGCAATCCGCTTCGCAGTGGCCAGCAACACATAAAAACTTCACAACTCAAGCTGAAGCGAAAGTTACCTTGGATATGAATACTGAAAACCCAGACATATTATATTGTCAGACATAATATTTTAAAAGCGAATATCACTGTCTGCAGAAAAGAAACCCTATACCCAATAAAAGTAACCTGCTCATCCTAACGCCATTCTTAGATTCCACAAATGTAATGCGAGCCAATGGTCGACTAGCAAATTCCAACGGTTTGTCATATTCTGAAAGACATCCAGTTTTGTTACCCTACGGCAGTCGATTTCCTAAATTATTAACCCAACACGTGCACCTGATAACCCTACATGGCGGAAATCAGCTTGTTGAGAATAATACGCTCAGGATACAGGATTCCAAAACTGAAGAATCTTGTTAGTGCTGTTGTTAACAATTGTTCGCCGCGTACTAGATACAAGAATAGACAAATAACCCAATTTATGGCAGCATTGCCATCAGAACGTACCCAAATTAATAATCCCTTTACGAATGTGTGTGAGTTGATTTTGCAGGACCATTCGACGTTAAAGTGTACAATGGCAGAGCATGTAGAATAACTAAAGGTTACGTATGCGTTTTTGTTTGCTTTGCAAGAAAAGCAATTCTCTGGAGCCTATTAAAAGGTTCCGTTATATCTGCTAGCAGTGTCCAGAATTCGACATGGCATTTTATACCTCCCGGTGCACCACACATGGGTGGTTTATGGGAAGCGGGAGTGAAAAGCTTTAAGGCTCATCTAAAAAAAATTACTACACTGAAGTACACATTTGAAGAGATAGCCACACTTCTCGCGAGAATAGAAGGATGCCTGAATTCAAGACCCTTAAGCCCGTCAAGCGAGAACCCACAGGATCTTAACCCTTTAACTCCAGGACACTTTTTAATTGGATCACCCATTTTAACCCCAACAGAACTTGATGTAAGCAATGAAAATTTAACCCTGGCAAACAGATGGCAAAAGTTAAAGATTCAACATCATAACTTTTGTAGAAGATGGAAAGATGAATATCTTAAAGAGCTCCACAATAGATACAAGTGAAAGAACCCGCAACGTCAAGTTGAAACTGATGATATTGTTATTATCAGACAGGACAATTTACCTCCAAACGAATGGTTACTTGGTCGAGTTATTAAAACCTACACTGGTTCTGATGGACGAAACAGAGTAGCCGATATATGGACGTCATCTGGAACTTTAACTAAGCCAATAACAAAAGTTGTCATTTTACCCACTAGTTAGTTTAACACTTCTAGTATGACCCAAATAACATTCAGTTATTTACTCACCCTTTTTAACCCACTTACCCACTTGTAACTATTATTCATAATTAGCCCTTCACCCCAGCAATCTAACCTACTAACTCACTCTTACACTGCATTTCATTCCCACACAATTTCTTTTATACAGAATATGGCACTTAACCATAACAATCATAGAGGAAGTTCCAACCGCAATGGATCTCGACCAAAAACCACAAGCGTCAACCAAAACGCCATTTTGGTTGTGGTATTTGTCAAGCTAACCACAGCTTGACGAATTGTAGGAAGTTCTAAAGGATGAACTTGGCAGACAAATGTAAAACAGCATTTAAATTGCATTACTGCGTCAATTGTCTAGCCAGGAATCATTTAATTAGCAAATGCTCCAGTAAGTCCCGATGCCAAAAGTGCAAGGGCAAATATCACACCACCCTACGGTGAAGATCGTATCCTGAAGAACTTCAATAAAGGACATACCAACCAATAACATCAAAAGCAACCACAGTGCCGATGTCCTGCGCCCCGAACCATTGTCAAGTCGGACATCTTCATACCAACGTCAAGAACTCAGACAATTGTGCCAACGGTTGTAGTTCAGGTTGTAATGGAGAAATCCAAACAACTGATAAGAACTCTATTGAACCCGAGCCTAACCACTTCGAAAATAGGAGTAGCGTTCTTGCGTGAGTCCACATTAAAAACATTTAAAGTGGATGAAAACGTTTATGTCAGGGTCACATTATTACCCAACAAGGCCTCCACAATACAATATGAGATGTGCATGCAGGTCTCAAACGACCTGCCGAAAACTCCTTATTCTCACGGTTTGGACCCAGCCATAAAAGCAAAATTTTGCAGAATTTCTCTGGCCGACCCCGAATTTTATGCCAACAAACCCGTGGCCATGGAAATTGGTGGATGTTTATATACCACCATTTTGCAACCGAACATTATGCACATAGATGGCGGCGCACTGACAGCGCAGGATTCAACCCTGGGTTGGCTAATTATGGGATCTCTTACCAATTAAAAATAAAAGTATTTATTATAATTTATGGTGTTTTCTTTTCTACAAAGAAAATGTCACCCTCTTACAAGGTGCATTAAAAAATTTTTGACCAACCCTGTTGTAATGTCATTATTTATTTGAGAAGAACACAAATCACTTATATCACTAACACTTTTCTATGGCTGTAAATTAATAAATTCTCTTAACTTATTTCACTAAAACTTTTATCACTAACTTATATCACTAACACTTTTCTATGGCTGTAAATTAATAAATTCTCTTAACTTATTTTTTCTCTCTTAGGTACTAATCATGACCAGTGTTGCCGTGTTTAGCTATTTTTAACCAAAATTTCCGGATTTAGTTATTTAACTTTCTTATAAAAAGACCTTTTGTTTGTAGAAATGAATTAATTAGTAAGACCAAAATTTTTTTTGTTATTTTTTGTTTCTTATCTCACTAATTAAATATAATTTACATTTGGAAATAATAAAATAAAAAACTGAATTTAATTTTGGTCATATTTTTTCTAATTTGGTGATTTTTTCACAAATGTTGGTTACAATATTTTTTTTTTTTGCGGAAACATTGACCATAATAAGTGATTTCAGAAAAATCAATAAAAAAAGTGGTCAAACAACAAAAATGCACGATGAGAACAGCGAATTGTTACGTTTTTGATTTCTGTTTCCTTCCCTTCTATCTTTCCCCACTTCAAGAAATATTTTTGAAAAATGCACATTTTTATTTTCTTTGATTATATTCTTTGCATACGTCTTTATTTGATTTCCGTTTCTCATCTATTTCACTTAATATTTTAATTTTTTGAAGCACATACAGTGATTGTTTCTTATTTTTAGACATTTTCAAAATATTTAGCAACAGAAGTTTTAATTATTTTTACCAATCCGCTGATTAAAGATGTTGAGTTATAATTTAATGTCATATTAAGTAAAAATAAAGACCATTGCCACACTTCAAAGTTTTTTTGAGGGTTCGTTATAAAAAGGCAAAATGTATGAAATTTAATTACTGGGACTATTTAAAGTAGTTTCTTTTATCCGAGATTTCGTTATAAACGAATTCGTAATAAACGATGTTTTTTATATGAAAATTGTTATTAAATCGTTGGGACGTAATAACCAAGAATTCGTTATAACCGAGTCGGCACCAATGTTCCCCGGGGGCCGAACAACTTCGGCTTTTTACACACATAGGACACGAACATTCAGTTGCTTTGTTAGCTTTTAGTGAAGCAGGTTCTCGTCGCTTCTTTTTGAATTTTTTTTTTGTGTATCAGTAATAAACCCAAAGAAAAATTTAATTAAAATGTGAAGATAAACTGGTAATACATTTTTTTTTTGCTTTAAATATATTGAATTTCAGGTACCTGGATTACTCTTGCTACAAATGCATAAAAACTTGTGCGAAAAATACTAATGGAATCAAAAAGAACAATATTTGTTCAAACACTGCATACAATAATTACTAACAATTTTCCTCTGGAATGTTTCTCACAAATACACGCACACATTTTTATCATGGTCTCTTTGTGCCGACGTCTGGTTATAAAAGACAACAAATTTTACGCAAAACTAATTTATGTGTTTCTATTATGCTTTAATGGATTTTATTTTCGAATTTAGTTTGACAAATATATATGTTTTAAACAAACGTAGAAGCAAAAAATAAAATGTGTTGAACATTTATTGCGAAAAAAGTTTATAAAATGAAAAATGCAATTGGTTTCTTTCAAATATTTTTGAATATAACAACATAATGGCAAATACGATGTCAGTTTTTTGAATTTCTCACTCGCAATTATCACAAGACGAGTTTTTCTGAAACATTTTTTGAACACTTAAAACTAGTTTTGTGAACCAAATGTGTATGGAAATGTAGTATAAGATATTACATTAAATTCAATAGACGAAAAAAGATTACCATACTTCAAAATTCCTCCATAATCTTTTTTTATTTTACTCATCAATATCAAGCAAATTCTTAAAGAAAATAAATTTAGTTTTAGCAAGAGGTTTCGTAAATATACCGGCGATCTGAGCATCCGACTGAATATACTGTAGTTTTATTTTCCCTTCAAGAACCTGTTGTCTGATAAAATGATTTAAGTCGATATGTTTTGATCTCTTGGTTGCCAGTTGTTCGGCAATAAGTTTAGCACTCTAATTGTTAGGAACGATTCATTTCTCTAAATTCAGTTCATCTAATAATCTTTTTAGCAACAGACCTTCTTGTACAGCAGTACATAATGCGATAAACTTATAGTTTTTTTGTTTTGTAGTTCTCCAAGATAACAAATTTCCATACGATTTAAAACAGTAACCAGATGTGCGCTTTCTATCTTCGGATTCTCCCCAGTTTGCATCAAAGTAGCCACAATATGGCAAACCTTCTTCTGTATTCCTATATATTAAGCCCTCATATTTGTGGCATTCAGATAACGAAATATTCTTTTAATTGCACTGATATGTCTACTATCGAAGTTTTCCTGGAATGTACTCAAAGTGTTGACAGCATAGGAATATCAGGTCGTGTCCAAATACTGAAATACAGTAGGCTACCAATTGCATTACGATACTTTATTGATCTCATTCAGCGCAGTCATAAATTTCACCTCCTGCATTCCAATTCTGTTCAATTGGAATATCTTTTCGCTTTGAAATCTCAAAACCAAAACGTTTTAATAAAGTGATTAATTTTTCAGTTTGATCCAATTTCAAACAATTATCTTCAAGTTTTGTTATATGAATTTCAAGAAAATCTTTTAGTTCTCCCATATCTTTGATCTCAAATTTTAAAAGTTCTTAAATTTTCCTGTTTTCATTTTCATCATCACCATAGAGCAAAATATCATCCACATACAGAAGTAAAAATATATGTTCCTTTTTGTATAGACAATACTCGCTTTCCGGTCGTACGAAACCATATTCCAAAATCTTCAAATTAAATTCATTATTCCAACAGAAAGAGCCTTAAATTGATCTTTTTAGTTTACACAATTCTCTACTAAAGGGTGGGGCTACTGTTATGAAAATGTCCTCCTTTAACTCACCATTCAGAAAGGCACATTTAACATCCAGTTGATGAAACTTAAAATTACGTACTGTGACGCTATTGGCTCCAGGCGCATATACGCCTAACCCTCCTACAACGCGGGGAATAGGTTCCCAAAAAATGCCCCGTTGTAAGAAAGATATGAACTTGTAAGAGATATGAACTCCATACAAAAATCAGAGTTTGGTTCCAAAGTAAAAAATTTTTCAATAAAATATAGGAATTTGTGAAGTAAAAAATGTGCTTAATTTTTTTTTTGTATTTATTTGTTGACATATTATGTAATTTGTAAAAAATTTATTTAAACAAAATAAAATAAAATTTCAATTCTACGTAAAATATTTAAGTTAAACATACATAATTAGTTATTACAACCCCTCAGTCAGGATTATTGACCTAGTTTCTCAGACTACTTATGTTGTGTGTGTTAATTTTATACATAATTGGCGAGACCTACAGTTTAAAGTCGACTCCGAACGACAGATTTTTGAGAAACTTTTCATGGCAATTTTATTTACTCTCAGAGTTTTTTCCAGAAATTTGCTGAGAGGAAATCGCCGAAGAAATACTTTTTGTATTTTATTTTGATGCCTGGTCTGGGGCTCGAACCCTGGCTTTACATCTAACAAGCCAGCACACTACCTACTAGACCACGGCGACCTCGGCGTTGTCCAACAAAGGACATTGAAAAAAGAAAAACATCGGCTGAATTATGGTATGGTGAGAAACCGGACTTGAATAAATTACACCCTTTTGGACACGAAGCCTGTGTTAACTTTCCAAAACAAATTCAAACAGGTAAATTTGAGGCTCGATCGGAAAAAATGAAATTGGTTGGTTACACAACTAATAGTTTTAGATTTTATGATGATGAGAACCAAAAGGTTATAAATAGCCGCGATGTACGATTCCAAAATTATGAAACAGTCGGAATTCAATAAGGCACATCTTTCCACATTTACCACCGTTCTGTTAAACCTTTCGGAGACCTCATTGAGCAGTTTCTACGGTTATGCAATTTCCCGAACAATAATTTGAAAAATGAAATACTTTTATACTCCTTAAAATTTCGATTCTTCGGCATAATCTCTAAAGGGAGCAAAAACTTCAAATTTATGAGAGAAATCGTCAATAAATGTTACAAAATATATTTTATTATCATGGATTCTTAAATGATTTATAGGTCCACCAAATCACTGTGTGTCTTCTGACCACATCTAGTTGCTCTATTCCTAGAACCATTAAAAGGGGATTTTCTCATTTTTCCACTCAGGCAGGTTTCGCAATGTACTCCATTCTTGTAATAACAGGTGTGACCAAATTTTTAATGTAAATTGTCCTTGTCGGGAGTTGCCTTAATTACAAAAGTATTAAAACTTCTTTTTCTAAAAATTTCACCACTTGCACTGTTTCGTATCTTAACCATATGATTAAAGAAATTTACATTATACCCCTTTTTGACCATAAGTTTAACTGAAATCAAATTCTTTTCCAAACCCGGCACCAACAAAACATCCATCAAGTATACTGCGCCACCCTCTATATTCAGCAATAAATTCCCTTATTGTAAATCAAATGCTCACCTTTATTAGCTACATTTATTTTCGAAGTTTGTTCTAACTGACATGTATCATTCATATAAATAAACCTTGCCTACAGTCCACATTCGGCAACATTGTGTATGTTCTCTGTAACTTCACAGTTGAAACTATAGGTGTGCGCAAGGCATATAAAATTGCACACTATTGCATTTTTCTCAAGACCGAATATTGATTGTAGCTGCAAATATAAATAAGTGTGAAGCAAAGATAGTGTAGAAAAAACAACTGCGATCGTAAACCATTGTACAACAGTATAAAAGAGAGTTGTGTGAAGCGTGCAACAAAAATTTTGTACTCTTCATAGAGTCACAACGTACATTTCTTTTTTTGCTCTCCACGCCAGCATTGCTAGTAACTTTTTAAACTTATTATTTTTGGGGAATTTTTTTTTTTTTTTTGAGTTTATGGCAATGTTTTTGTTTTTTAACGCAATTTTATTTTAATTTAACAAAAATATATTAGTGTAATTATAAAAAAGTAATAAAAATCTTGAAATCTTTGAAGTCGCCGTGGTCTAGTGGGTAGTGTGTTGGCTTATTAGATAGAAGGCCCGGGTTCGAATCCCAGGTCAGACATCAAAACGAAAAATATTTCTTCGGCGTTTTCCTCTCAGCAGATTTCTGGCAAAGACTCTGAGAGTAAAAATTGCCATGAAAAGCTTCTCAAAAATCTGTCATTCGGAGTCGACTTTAAACTGTAGGTCCCGCCACTCATGTATAAAATTAACGCACACAATATGAGTGATGTGAGAAGCTAGGTCGTAATCCTGACTGAGGGGTTGTAATGGCTAATTAAATAAGTAAGTAATAAAAATAATAAAACCAAAAACATTTCATGTAAAACAGGCTATTTTTGTAATTATTAATCTTCTCTTATATTTGATTAAGAAATTGTTCATCAATATTTGAATGACGCCAGCATTGCCAGTAACTTTTTTAAACTTATTATTTCTGGGAAAAATATAATTATAATGTTTTTGTTTTTTAACGCAATTTTATTTTCATTTTCCATAATAAATTTTTTGTTATTTTTTGTTTTGACACTGCAAAATTGTTTTCAAATCATTACATTTCAATCACCCGCGCACGTAAAATCGTAACCTTCTCACAACAATGAATAAGAATGGTCCGAATTTTTTGCTCGCCAGCATTGCCATTTAAACTTTTTATTTCTTGGGAAAAAATTTTTTAAACTACTACTTTTTTTACACTACTAATATTCGTATGGAAATACTGAAAATGTAGCTTTAGTTATAAAATATGCCCTTTACAACACAAAGCATAGTTCCGTTACTCCACAGGCAAACGAGTGCTGATGTATACATTGAATAAATGAGAAATACACATTTCTGTGCACTCCTAAAATCAAGATCAACAGAAAAGAGTACACTATAGTATTGCATTCGGTAAAGGGTAACCTAGTCGAATGTCTTCACACCTCTAGTTGAAACTAATCGGGACAAAATCAGCACAATTGGCATTTCCATGTCCTACACGCCTGCAACCGCCTTCAAACGTAACTTTTAACTTTGTCTCTAATCTTAAGTTCACAAAATTTGCTCGTATGGCCAAACATATTACACCTGAAACACTTAATTTTCTTCATCTCAGGACAATATTTAATTTTATGATCGCCTCTGCATCTATAGCACTGCAAACTTGTTCGAAAAGCACCTTTGTCCGACACCAACTCACTATTCTGATTTAATTTTGTCTCTTTTCCTTAAGTAATCGGCTTGTTAAATTATTTAAATTTCCTTCACCTGCCTTAGTACTTTCCCACGCGCTACTGAATCTGGAATATTCTTTCGGAAGACTCGTAATTATTATATTTATGGCCATTGTACTCACCATGTGCTTTAATTTGAACCAAGGACATTCCAAAAAATTTTGCACGTTGTTAGAAAATTCTCCCTTGAAAAATGTCTGCATCAAAAACTGCAACTGCGCGTCATCTTTTTGCTGGTGCAAGGAACAAAGCTTATCATATATTTTCTTATGTGTATCGCAATTAAAATATTTCTCAGCTATGATGTCTCCAACGATGAAACTAATATTCTTTTTGCTTTACCACTTCTTAAATCGAAATTCTTCTGAACGCCACCTTTATCCCTCGCCGGCCACAACTCTGTATCCTCCTCCAACAGCGCCTTTATATGAAAGCACCACACTTCAAATTCATATTTCTGTATGGTAATTGCTTTAATATTAAATTCTTAAATTTTCTTATCCTTGGCAAACTGGGCCCATATCCTGTTGTACCTGGGACGTATTTTGTGGTAACGGCGGTAAAAAGACTTTTATATTCACTCTAAAGTGTTACTTTATTGAATAAACAATATAAATTAAAAAAGTTACAAAAGTTAAAAGCAACGCTTACAAAGTTCCAGAACAATAGAATTCAAAAAATAAAAATGTTACCAGAGTACATTAATTCAATAGACAAAAAAAGATTACCATACATACATACATACATACATAATTGGCCATTACAACCCTTCTGTCAGGATTACGACCTAGCTTCTCACACCACTTATGTTGTGTGTGTTAATTTTATACATGAGTGGCGGGACCTACAGTTTAAAGTCGACTCCGAACGACAGATTTTTGAGAATATTTTCATGGCAATTTTTTACTCTCAGAGTCTTTGCCAGAAATCTGCTGAGTGGAAGTCGCCGAAGAAATATTTTTCGTTTTGATGTCTGACCTGGGATACGAACCCGGGCCTTTCGTCTAATAAGCCAACTCACTACCCACTAGACCACGGCGATCTTCAAAAAGATTACCATACTTCAACAAAAAGGCTATAATAATTTATTTTTTATAATTACATAAATTTAAAATTAGCATTAAAATAAATTTCTTTATGAACATTAAAAGTATTTAGAAAAGGCAAAGGCGTTCTGTTTTTTCTTCATACAGGTTCTAAGGAGCTCCTCCATCACAATATCTGCCACAATAGGTGATGCTGGTGAACCCATTGGCGGTCCTTTACATTGTGTGTCATTGTATTTAAAATATCTGTTCTCCTTAATACAGAATCTTAGAATTTTCAAAAATAGTTCCTTTGGTATATTTGTATTATTCGCTATGTCGTTCCTTTTTCCAATAATAACTTCCATTGCGTAGTCCACTGGTATATACTGGAAAAGTGATACCACATCAAAGGAAACTAATTTTTCGTCCGTATCTACTGCACTGTTATTAACCTTATTCCTAAATTGCACTGCATCCCTAACATTGTAAACAGAAGACTCTGTAAGTTTTCCCAAAAAACTCGTCAGTAATTTGCATAGCTCACTAGATGGTGAGTTTACTGATGCACAGATTGGTCTAAGTGGATAATCTTCCTTGTGGATTTTAGGAAGTCCATATATTATTCTGTACAATGACAAAATCTATACACAATGTAAAGGACTGAGCTCCTCCCTTAGAACCTGTATGAAGAATCTTGACGAAGAACCTAAGTTATTAACTAAATATGTGGACGACCTTTTTGGGATTGTGAAAATAAGTGCAATAAAAAAGACCTTGGAACAATTGAATTCATTTCACCGCAATATTAAATTTACCATGGAGGAGGAAATAGACAAAAAACTCCCGTACCTAAATACCTTAGTTATTAGAAAACACAACAGGATTAAAATAGACTGGTATCAAAAACCAACAGCGTCGGGAAGAATTATAAAGTATAACTCTTGCCAACCAAGGAAAGTGGTAATGAATACGGCCCATAACCTTATCAACAGAGTCCTTTCTATTAGCGACGAATCCTTTCATATGGACAATATAAGGAAAATTAGGAACATTCTCGCGAAGAACTCTTTTCCGAAAAATATCCTAGCGAGTTTAATACGGAATTATAGGAGGAAAAAACCGAAGGAACGAGAGAAGAATACGAAGATATTCAAATCAATGACATATGTACCACTGATCGCGGAAAGGATGAAGAATTCTACAATTTACAATAAGGACAAATTTATTCTTGCACATACATCGACAAATACTTTAAAACAATTATTTTCAAAAACCAAATGCAAACTTGACAAAATTGACAACACCAACGTAATATATAAGATTAGCTGTAAGGAGAATGACCAAGGCACATGCGATCAAGTTTACGTTGGAACAACGAAAAATAAACTGAAAACACGAATAGCAGGACATAAATCTGATTTTAAAAATATAACAAAAATGTCAACACAAAAAATAGCACTCACATCCCACTGTTCAGAGAAAAAACTCAAGCCGAACTTAGAGAAAGTTGAAATATTACTAAGAGAGGATAAATATAATAAACGGTACACACTGGAGATGCTATATATAATCAATATACCAAGAGAGATAAGAATGAATTACAAAAAAGACACGGAAAACTGCGCCAATAGCTATAGACATATAATTAATAAGAAAATAAAATAATATAATTAGTGCAATATTAAATGTGAAGATGTTTAGACGTCTTGTACAAATATAATTGTTACTCATTGTAAGTGTTTTTGTTTCTCTATGTTATTATGTTATCATATTAGTATGTTTGTTTGATTTAAGCACAGTGATTGTTATTAATTTTTCGTACATTGTTGTGTTATTCCTGTGATATCCGTAGGAAATCGAAATATTGGAAATAAATAATCTATGGAAAATTATTGACCTCGAGCTCGAGAAATCTTTTTATTTAATTATAATCAAAAGGTCGAATAAAACTATTGGATAAATAGTGGACTAATCTTAACTAAATAATTATTAAATTATTATTACATATTCAATCGATCACAGATCACGTTCTTTGGAGATTGAGACGAAAAGGCATAATATGTTCAAAAGACCCAATGCTGCATAACTTAAGAAAATTTTAATATTTCGATCTTAATAACAATATAAATATTATTCACATGTGAACATATTGTTTCGAAAGTGGAAATGGTGTTGTAAAAATAATAAACAAAAGCTTCAAAAACAACACAATATACTTGATCATGCATAAAATGATAGACAAAAGTTCCAAAAACAAAACTGCGCACTGTTCACGTGATCAATGAATGAGTAAGAAATATACCAACAAAAATAATGCGCTGTTTACAATATCGATGAATAAACAAGGATAAGGGATAAAAGACATAAATAACCAACAACAAAATGAAGGGAACAAAGAAGTAAACAAGCAACAACAATGTGCAGTATAAAATAGCGGAGAGACAAATAAACCAACAACAACTAATCTACCTGGACGAACAAGAAACAACAAAAATGAGAAGGGGTTGTTTACATTTTTAGAATGTTCCCGAAGGCCGTCATCTTCTTTCGAGGGCATTCATCACACTAATGATCCAGTGATATAAAAGGCAAGCCAAAGCGAGCAAGGATGATTCAGAGTTTGAGTTGAATCAGTCGTGTGTGCAGACGGCATGTTGTATTCGGAGTTTGAATTAAGCTAGTCGTGTATAACAACATTACGTTGGTTGAAGTGATAAATCAATCGGTTATGTGAAGACACGAGTTCGAGCTATAATTCGGTTTGACTTGTGTGGAAACAAGTTGCGTCTGAAGGAAACAGTTGTTAGTGTTGTGCTTCGAAAAAGGTTGTGAGCGAAGAATAACTAACAAGTGTTGTTGCTTACAAAAAGGTTGTAAGCAGAGAATTATCACGAACAAACACATATGGCGAAAATTATCATTGTATACTTGGAATAAGCTGGAACAGTGGCACAAAAGCTGTGCAGATAATAAAGAATTGATTAAAAGTAAACACATATTTATTTTTATTTTATTTGCAATCTACGAACTCATATTTTTAGCGTTTATAAAAGGTAAAAACGTAACAATATATACATAGATTTTAATATTTCTAACTCATTTTCATTTTATATATCAATTTCAATACAAATCTAAGCAAATTCGTTTAAGATCAGTTTTCTGTAATTTAAGCAAACTTCAGCATAATAAGTAAACTAAAACAATGAGTATCATCATTGAGAATATTACCACGGCCAGCGTTTTGACTTTTTATGTCATCGATCCAGCTTGCTAGCTTGTAATTTAGAAAATAATTAATAAAAATGTTTATATACTTGAGAAAACATGAGTTTTGAATAGAAACAAAACATCAAATTTATTTTATATATGCAATAAAATTTCCAAAAATGATACTATTAGCAAGATTAGCAACATTATAGGATAGGATACGATAAAAATTATATTGCTATTGGTCATTTACTTTACTGGCTTTAATCATGTCTGAATGTTTAGAAATATTTCTTTTGACAATGACATCAAAGGGGATGTCCGCTTGCATCAATAGTTGTTTTATATATTCAGCATCATCAGGTGAAGAGGTGACAATTTTACCAAGCAAACAGGAGGGACTATTTGATGTTGTTGATGAAAGAGAAATATTCGACAAGTCGTATATTTAAGTTCCTATTCACTTTTATAATTTGTTGGCTTTTCTGTCTTAAATTATAACGCGAATCTTGTTCGTTTTTGGTGCTGTGCTTTTGTATAAAAATCGAAACTCACTTTAGTTTATTTTTCGCAGCTTGTAGACAAGATCCCTGTAGAGAAGTTATGATTATAAAGTTCAAATGCAGAATCTTGTTCTTTATTAAACATTTCTTGCTCTAATACTAACAATGAGAAGTTCTATTTTCTAAAATTTAGCATATATTTCTAATATTAAACATATTGTTACATTTTTACCTTTTTAAAAACGATTTTATATGAGTTCGTTAATTGCAAAGCAAGTAAAAACAAATATCTGTTTCATTTCAACGAAACTCTCTTTATTATTCACACTACTTTTATATGCCACTGTTCAAACTTAACCGATACAACGTACACAATAGTAACTACAAGTTATTGCTTGTTCAATATTATTTACACACTATTCGCTATACTGTTCACAACGGATATCTTCGAACCACGACTTTTACTTCATACGTAAATGTACGCAAGGCTGACTGAATTCACTCTGACTCGTTGACTGTCTTGTCTTGCCCTTTTATATGCGAACGCCTTCAGTCTGATGATGGTTCTCGAAGAAGAAGGTTCGCGTTCGCGCCTTCTTGAGAATTCTATAGCTAATGCATCATTATTTGTGTACTATGTTCTCGTTGGATGTTGTTGCGTTCGCTTACTTGTCTGTCTCTTTTTCTCTCGTACTTGTTGCAGCTGGTTTACTGTGGATGTGTTACTGTATCTTTGTGTCATGTGTATTGTGTACGCATTGCCGCATTGTCTGTATTCGTTGCTGATACCTTTTGTTTATCGTTTTTATTGTTAAACGATATTAGGTCGTTTATACTATTTTTGCGTAACAATATTTATAATTCATATTACAAAGCATAATGTCATTAATATAATTAATTTGGGGTTTTGTATAAGTTTCTTATTTTTATAACGCGAGCAATCGTTGTGTTTTTCTAAAATTTCATATTGCACTAAAATATAGAAAAATTGTTCGGCACTGACCTATGTCAACACAACAGTATATTCGTACTTGGTTTTTATAGCCGCTGGACATTAATAGCTGTACAACGCCTATGTCGTTGAGGAGCTCATACAGCTCACTGTTGAATTGGATGCGAAAATCATCGCCAACTCGCACTGGACTGCGCCATAAAGAAACACGATTAGAATGAGCGTCTTGTAGAGTATTAGTTTTGTCGCACGAGAGAGGTCTCTGCTACTCAATGGCCTATTGAGACCATAATAGCACCTGTTGACAAGAGTAATCCTGCGCTTAATCTCCAGACTGACACCATTTTCGGTGGTAACGGCGGAGCCAAGATAAATGAATTCCTTGACTGTTTCAAAAGTGTTTATATCGGCCATAATTTGAGAATTAATACGCCGCACGACTCTACTTGTCGATAGCATATGCATCGTTTTGCCCTCATTTACTGCCAGACCCATCTTCTTAGACTCCCGTTCAATAGCACTAAAGGCAGCAGTGACATCTCGTTTGGTACGCCCTACCTTGACGGAGCTGCAGGAATTGTTCAACGTCACATTCTGCATAGTCTTATCAGCTTCGCAGGAATACCGAGCTCAGACATTGCGGCAAAAACACGATCCCTTATGGGGCTATCGAAAGCAGCCTTATAATCGACAAAAATATGATGTGTGTCGACTTGATTTTCGTGAGTCTTTTCCAGGATTTGGCGTAATGTGAAGATCTGGTCGGTGGTGGACTTACCAGGTCTGAGGCCGCAATGATAAGGTCCAATCAGTGTTTTGACGAGTGGATTCAGTCGTTCACACAATACGCCTGTAAGAACCTTATATGCGATAGGGAGAAGGCTTATACCCCTGTAGTTGACGCATATCGTAGGGTTTACATTTTTCAGGACAGGATGGAGGACACTGAGGTTTCAATCGTTAGGCATACTTTCCTCTAGCCATGTTTGGTAGATGAGCTGGTGCATGCGCCCTACCAACTTATTACATCAGCACCTACCGCTTTGTTGTTCTTAAGTCGCATAATCGCGACTTTAACCTCTTAAAATTCGATCGGGTTCGAAACATCATCTCTAGAGGCGGTATTGATGTCATCATCGCCTTGCAGCAGGTCCTCCACAACCTCAGCACCCCCTGCGAATCTGTAACCAGATTTCTATTCTCATCCTTGCAGGAAGACGCTCCGGGCTTATACCCCTCGGTCAGACGCTTAACCTTTTAATAGAATTTTTCGAGCGTCATTCCTACATCTGTACATCTCGATTCTTCACGCTCACGCCTTTCCTACTCCCTATTCTTGCGTCTGAAAAAGTGTCTCTCATCCCTTCTCCTCTCTCTGTAATTTTCGACAATGGCTCGCGTAGCGGCCGACTGGAACGTTTTTCTGTATGCGGTGTATTTCGCTGCAGCTGCCTCGCGACACTGCTCATCGTACCATTAATTTTGTTGGGGTGGGCGCTCGAAACCACGGACTGTTTCCGTAGTATTGCGCAAGGAATGGGAGATGTTAGCCCACAATCCGCCAATGTCCCTGAGATTGGATGGGGACGACGGAGCTTATCAGAGGGTTGAGCGGAGAACGCCTCAGCTGTCCTTGTGATCTAGCGTTCTAGTGAAACTTCACTAGAGCGCGCAGTCCTCGAGTCGCAAATGCGCACTCGGAACTTGGCTGCGACAAGGTAGTGGTCCGAGTCGATGTTTGGACCTCTAAATGTGTGCACATCTAGTACACTGGATACATGCCTTCCGTCAATCACAATATGATCGATCTGTTTGGATGTTGATCGATCGGGGGACATCCAAGTACCCTTGTAAATGTCGAGATGCTGAAAACTGGTGCTACATACTACCATGTTACGCGCAGCGGCGAAATCGATCAGCCTAATACAATTGGAGGTAGTGTTTGCGTGGAGGCTGAACTGTCCGACAGTGGTACGAAAGATACCTTCCCGCCCAACCTTCGCTTTAAAATTTGCGAGGACGATTTTGGCGTCATGGGCCGGGCACTTATCGTATATGTCCTCGAGTTTAGCATAATAGGCATCCTTAACCAGATCGTTCTCTTTTTCCGTCGGGGAGTGAGCACAAATTAAGCTGATATTGTTAAATTTTGCCCTATCGGAGGAGTTATTATTACTATTTTCCAAACATCACCTTAGTTCACAGCACGTATTTCAGAAATAAGGTTTGGTATCCGATAAATGTAATGAACTCCAACAGATTTCGACTTAAAACTATTCAAATATTAATATTTTATTTTTGTAAAAGTATTTACTTTACTTATGATCGAATATTAATAAAATCACTGCAGAGCAAATAACTTTGCGCGGTTTGCAGCGTTGTCAACTTAGTGCTTTTAGCTCTGTTTTTAGTTCTTTTTAAAACTTTCGACGCGGAAAATTTTCGAGTCAGTGCCTAGTGCTTTTCTTTTTATGTCAGTGACACCACATTAAAAATTTAAAAAAAAATTTTTTGGAAATTAAAAATTTAAAAAAAAAAATTGGAAATTAAAAACTATTTTGGGCGAAGATACATTTTCGAAGGTAAAATCATTTACATTTTATACGTCTAAAAAATATTTTTCAATATACGTTAACTTTCACACATGAATACATTCATTTACATGTAAAACTACAGCCTTAATAAATCGAATTAGTATAGACATACATTCAACTATAGACTAAAAATTAGTCTATAAACTATTTTAAAAGTCCATATATTAGACTATAGACTATTGACTTTTGTAGTAAATTTGTACATTTTTTAGCTGAATATATAAATTGGTGATGAAGTCGCCGTAGTCTAATAGGTAGTGGGTTGGCTTATTAGACGTAAAGCCAGGCCAGAAATCAAAACAAAATACAAAAAGTATTTCTTCGGCGATTTCCTCTTAGCAGACTTCTGACAAAAGCTCTGAGAGTAAAGTAAATAAAAATTGCCATGAAAAGTTTCTCACAAACCTGTCGTTCTTTAAACTGTAGGTCCCGTCACTCACACAACAAAAGTGGTGTGAGAAACTAGGTTAAAAATCCTGACTGAAGGGTTGTAATGACCAATTATGTATGTATGTATAAATTGTTGATAAAATTTAAATAAATATTATAATGTTTTAGTGCTTTTTTGTCAAAATTACGCATTTTTTTAACGAGTTTGGTGCTTTTTGAAAATTTATAGTTGACAATGCTGGCGGTTTGACAGCCTACAGGCACAGTTGCCAATCCGAAATCACAAGTGTATATATAATACTCGTCTTTCTTTCCGTGGCCGGTTGTCCTTCAATCGCACTACTCGTATGTAGAACGTATAAGTGTTTTCAGTTACATAAGATATAAGCAGACAGACTCTGCTCCATCAACCTCTGACTCTACTCCATCAACCTGTTCTGTATAATGCACAGCATAAATAGGGTCGATTACCTGAGTGTTTATGTCTCTTAAGAATTAATGATACTGGACTATTGGTTGTTAGTGTACAATTCACTTTCAAAACCAATAATGTACCATACTAGTTAACATAACTGCTTCTACTTTAAGTATAAAAATAATTCAATGTCTCTGAACCTTGAAAAGGCAGCATCTCCACACAAAATATAAAAATATTAACTATTTTGGATGGAATACAAGCAAACAAGGTAAAGATTCTGATTGAGGCCAACGTGACGTGCGGCGAAGTCTAATCGCCTGGATGTTAAATTTGGTTTTGTGCGTAGGGCTTGGAACCCATCACATGAAAATTTTATCCAATGAAAACTAAAACAATATCCTCAAAAAAGATCCCCTCAAAAGTTGACGACCACGGAAAACATTCAAAGGACAAGGATTTAAGTGTAGGCGCACGGAACGTCCGCACATTTCACAGGGTAGTGTAGCATGATTTTACAATTGTCGATACCAATGCAACATTTCATGTGCATAAACAAAAGAATATCCAATTGCATATGAGCAGCGACCACTTGACTCAATGTTGCTGACCGTCGCTGCAGCGTGTGACGCCACAATAGTAATGCGCACACGCGACGATCATTTGACACTTTGTTGAGTGATCTCCAGCACTATGTGTGTTGTTGTTGTATTGCATAGCTAGTGATTGTGTGTGGCTCTATTCACACTTTATCGTGGAAATTATTATAACAGCGGACGCGTGTCGTATGACATCCACTTGTCCAACGATAAATACTCACAAACTAATATAATATTATAGAACATAAGCATATTTTCTATATGTATTAGAATTAAGGATTAGTTAATTCAGGATTGCTGAATCAGCCAAAATTTAGTATAAAAGAAGGGATATTTTCCCTAAAGAAAGGAGTCTTACAATAAAATTCTTAGAGTACGTATCAAATCGCATTAACAAATAAAAATTGAAAAACTCTACTGAATATCTTAAAACACTACATGGCGATCTTGCCAGTATCTTGGAGTGCTTAAATGCACTGCACCCAAGTATAAGGTAATAAGTTTGGAGTGCAGCAAACTCTACTAGCACCCAACAAAAGAATTTGTCCTGACGAGGTTATCCTATAAAAACCCGTCAGCCGCGAGAAGAAAGATACTGTCTGGCCTAAAGACAGTTATATATTCCAAGACCACTAAGGATGTCCAAGGAGGGCTCTAAAGCTATCACCATCGAGGAATATAAAAAAGGACAAATCCAACAAGAGAAAAAGAAGATACACCAAAAATCCCGAAGACACCAAAACCAAAACGGCGTGTAGGACACACTACTAGATTAAGGAGACAAAGGGCCATCATACCCAGGATTTTGAATGACAAAAATTCGCCACCATGGGACGAGGCGAGAAGACTCTGGTCAAAGATAGACCAGATAGAGCAACTATTAAAACAGCACAAGAATAAGTTTAAAAAAAATCCTTTCTATCTGTTAGTTTCGCTTGAAAAGTGGGGCATCTCAGCTGCCCCCATAGGCCAGAAAGCGTTAACCGCTCTTGGCAAACAGTTTCAACAATAACAATAACCAAAGAAATAGTAACATAAAACATATACAGTTTGTCAAAAAAATCTTTGCACAGAGCAAAAAAATGTAAAATTTGATCTTCATTTAAGAATTCCAACAACAAAATCTTTATATATTTTTTTATTTTTGCACTCATTTTATAACTGTACTTGTTTACGACCATAAGGCACCAATAGTTTCCTAATAATAACGCACATTATAATAATAACAACAACAAAAGAACTTTACTCAATATAAAAAGTGTCAAAAAATCTTTGCATATTGAATGAAGATAATAAAAAAATTACAAAAATAAAAAGTTGCGCATTTTGTGTTTTTTACAAATGAGATGGAACGTGAAAGGGGTAAATAGCGTTTTAGAAATGAAGGGATCGTTTTTTATGTAACAAGTGTCTTTATATTTGAATACAAACAACGCCAGGAAAACAAGTTTTAAAAAATTATTAGCCTATTTCAACTACTACAAAGGCGAATCTGCCAAGGAAGTCGCCGATATGTTAACCGTAAACATCAGGACTGTATATAATTTTATATCCCGTGCAGAAAAAGAAGGAGAACTAGACTAAAAGGGGTTTACAGACAGGCCAAAAAAGATGACGTAGCAAATTGAGAGAAAAATTATCATAGCCTACAATCCAATACTAGATGATTAGCTCTTTAAGTGGAAAAAGATTTTTGGTGTCGTGTTTTCCAAGAAACCATCAGAAATGTTCTTCAATAACACAAATATTCTTTAAGAATGACCAAGAAAAAACTCCGGCTCTCAGCACAAAATGTCGAAAAGAGATTAAGATTTGCCACCGAATTCATTTTACTTACTCCGGAGTACTGGGGAAAAGTTATTTTCTCAAATGAAATGAAAATAATGATTTATTATTGTTATGTACTAAAATCGCTAATTAAATAAACACATTGGCATTACTGAAAATATTGTTGTTATGGTGTAAGCTTTAAACTTCGCGTTTGTATTAAAACACGTTTTATAAAAGTATTATTGAATTTAGGAATTAATAAATGGAAATTGAATTATTAAAGTAATTGTTTTATTCCACACACATGTAAGAGACATAAAAGTGGTGTCAGAAGTGATTTTTTTGTGTGTTTCAAAATGCCGCTGGATCAAGACGAAAAAAAAGAAATCACGTTAATGTTTGCCGATGCCTTACGACAGGCTGTCTCACAGGCTACACAGGCAGCTGTCTCGGCTATGACACAAATGCAACATCCTCGAGATGAAAACACAGACTCGACAGATATTTTACCAAAACCCCCGCCTTTCAGTATTGGCGAATATAACCAAACGGAAACGTCATCAGTTGAGACTTACTTCGAGCGTTTCGACTTGGCACTTAACCTCAGTAAAATACCAAACAGCGACCATCATAGATATGCTCGTGTTCATATGGGTATGCACCTAAATGAAGCTTTAAAATTTCTTATTCATCCCAAAGACCCTGAAACTTGTACGTATGAGGAAATTAAGAAAATTTTAATTGAACATTTTGGAAAGAAAAGAAATAAATATGCTGAAAGTGTAAAATTTAGGCAAGTAACACAACTCAAGGATGAATCTATTGCTAATTTTGCACTTCGATTGAAGCAAGCTGCCGTACATTGTGAGTACGGAGAGTTTATAGACCGTATGCTTATCGAACAATTAATATTTGGTATCGAGTCTCGATTATCTTGTGATGAAATTATTTCGAAAAACCCCGGTACATTTAGGGAGGCATATGAAATCGCACACACACTAGAAGCAACTCACCAAACAACATCTACAGTAAAAACGGCACCGGATGATTATGTGGAGCAAACGAATAAGTTAGGTTATACACCGGTAGAAGTAAAGAAAAAAACGTTTAATACAAATTTTAACCGCAACCAACATAAATTTGGAAATATGAAGGAGTGCCCCGGATGCGGAGGAAAACACCTGCGAAAACATTGTAAATTTCGTGAATCCAGGTATTTTGCATGCGGAAAAAAAGGCCATATTTCAAAAGTCTGTCTATCGAAAACTAATCAGATTATAGAAGAGCCACTGGGCAGTGAGTGTGATTCCGTGGATGATTACAACGTGATAAATGTAGTGAAAACTAAAAACGCGAAGAAGAAAATGGTTGACACGTTCATAAACGGAATCAAAATAAAAATGGCGTTGGACACAGGTGCGCCTTGTGGGATCATTGGAAAAAATTACCTTCGGAATATAAAACACAATGGGATCCGAGAAACACAACGGCAATTTTCTAGTTACACGGGACATCCAATCCCTTGTTTGGGTCGAATACCGGTATTAGTGAAATTGGGTCAAACAGTACGTAAACTTAACCTGTATGTAATGGATGGGGAGTTTGACCCCTTATTTGGAAGAGAGTGGATAGGACACTTCGTAAACGAAATTAATTGGTCCGAATTATTTTCACCCTCCGATCGAATCAACTCGATAAAAATGTCATCACCCTCACTGAGTGCTGATCAACAGCAAAAGTTACAAGACTTGTTATTAAAATATCAGGATATGTTTAATGAAATACCCGGTAAATTGGAAGGCCCCCCTGCTAAACTTCATCTTAAACCTGACGCGACACCAATTTTTACCAAAGCTAGAGAAATTCCCTTAGCACTTAGAGAGGCATATTCAGCAGAAATTGACGCGAAAATTAAGTCGGGATTATACAAAAAAGTTGACTATTCCGAATGGGCATCTCCAACACACGTAGTAGCTAAAAAGAACGGGAAAATTCGTATCACAGGTAACTATAAACCAACTCTAAATCCCCGCATGATAATCGATGAACACCCCATCCCAAAAGCCGAAATGTTATTGAATAAAATGATTGATTCAAAACTTTTTTGTCACCTAGACATAACAGATGCCTACTCACACCTTACAATAGATGAGGAATTCGCACATGTACTCACCTTAAACACACCAACACATGGACTAATAAGGCCAACAAGAGCAGTATACGGTGCCGCAAATATACCTGCGATTTGGCAACGTCGTATGGAACACGTTTTACTCGGATTAACAAACGTTTGTAGTTTTTTTGACGATATATTAATATATGCATCAGATTTTGAAAAACTTATAATTTCTCTTCAGAACACGTTAGACAGACTCAAACAACACGGTTTGCATCTCAATAAAGCAAAATGTATATTTGCCGTTCCCGCTGTGGAATTCTTGGAATTCGATGCGAACGGAATTCACAAATCGGATTTTCACGTGGAAGCTATTAAAGAAGCTCCAAAACCTTCATCTGTTGAGGAACTACAATTATTTCTTGGGAAGGCTTGTTACTACAGCTCATTTATTTCAAACTTGTCTACGCGTAATAAACCCCTAAGAGAAATGCTGAAGAAAGAGCCATTTGAATGGACTCCTCAAGGTGATAAGGAATATATAGATGTTAAAACTGCTCTAATTTCGTCAGAGGTACTAATGCCATATAATCCAAATCTGCCTTTGCTACTAGCCACGGATGCAAGCAAAGTTGGTCTTGGCGCCGTCCTTTCCCATCGCTTGGAGAGCGGCCTGGAAAGGCCAATAGCGTACGCAAGTCGCGCTCTAACAACAACCGAACAAAAGTATCCGCAAATGGATCGTGAAGCGTTGGCCATAGTATGGGCGGTGCAAAAGTTCTTTCTGTACTTATATGCCCGTCACTGGACTCTCATAACCGACCACAACCACTAGCACAAATCCTCCACCCTCACAAGTCATTGCCAATATTATGTATCAGTCGAATAGCGAATTATGCAAACTTCTTGGCGAATTTTGATTTCGACGTAATCTTCAAGCCAACAAAAGCCAATGCTAATGCCGACTTCTGTTCTCGCGCCGTAAAAGGAAACCCCATAAATCAACTTAATTTTTCGATCGACACAGATTTTTGGATTCATGATGAATTTGACATGTTCATGGTTAAGCAAATACAACAACTTCCGATTAGATCGAGGAAGATTGCTAAGGATACTCTAATCGACAGTCATTTAGGAACAATTGTAAAACACTTAGAGGCGGGCAAAAATCTCCAAAAGCTGGGTTATAAGTCACCAGAAATTAATTACAAGCTCATGGATGGATGCTTATTATTTGAACACCGCGTAGTTATCCCAGAATCACTTCGTTACCGAATTCTGAAGGACTTACACGCAGGCCACTTGGGTATTGTAAAAATGAAAGGATTGGCCCGATCATTCGTGTACTGGCCTAGTATTAATGCCGACATAGAAAATATGGCAAATAGCTGCGAAAAGTGCGCAAAGAACTCACATAACCCTCCCGAATGTAAGGAACACCACTGGCATTATCCAAAAGGGCCATGGGAGAGAGTCCACATTGACTACGCGGGACCGGTAGCCGGCACAATGCTTCTCATAATCTCGGATGCATACAGCAAGTGGTTAGAAGTTAAACCAACTAATTCCACAACGTCTTCTGCAACTATTTCTGTTTTAGACGAACTATTTACAGCTTATGGTGTTCCGGTCACTCTCGTTTCGGATAACGGAACAAATTTTACATCACGTGAATTTAAAGATTTTTTGGATAGAGTAGGAGTCCAGTTCCATAAACTGACAGCTCCCTACCACCCGTCAACAAACGGCCAGGCCGAGCGTTCGGTGCAAACCGTAAAAAATGCCCTTAAGGCCATGGATACAACAAAATCGACAATAAAAGAGAATATAAATGAATTTCTTCGCCAGTACAGACGCGCTCCTCATTTGACTACAGGACAATCGCCAGCTAAGCTCTTTTTGGGCCGGTTTCCCCGTTCACGGCTAGATTTGGTATTTCCACAAAATATTTCACAAACAATTACTGAGAAACAATTTCTGAAGACAAAATTTTCTAATCTTCGTTCTTTCGATGCTGGACAGAGAATTTGGTTCCTCTCAAACAATAACAAAATGGATAAGTGGTTACAGGGGTGGTGAGTAGAAAAATAGGAGACTTGCATTACGAAATTGAATTCCAGGGAAAAATATATAAAAGACATATTGACCAAATAAAGATTCGCCATCAAAAGAGACAAGAAGATTGCTCAGAGGAAAGAAATAATCAATATAAACCAAACCAAGAGCGAAAATTCAATTTCTCTTACAAAGACACATCAGTATCCCAAGAGAGTCATAATACTAACACAATGTCAACAGAAGGTGAAACACAAAATCCAATTTCTCGTTCAACCCAAACACTCCACTCGAATACTGAAACTCCACCACCGTTACGAAACATTCATGTACTGTCACCCCGTAATCCTCATAGAACATCACCATCAGATCGTCAGACACTACAAAAGCCATCGAATATTAGCACAACGCCTACATCATCCCATGTTCAAATACGCCCGTCACCACCAGATGCGCCCAGTAGACCCACAATATCAACTACCCCTCAAACACTTAGAAGATCAACCAGGATCCGTAAACAACGATTAATATATTCCCCGTAAACAACAGTGATGCGCAGGAAGAAATGTTATGTACTAAAATCGCTAATTAAATAAACACATTGGCATTACTGAAAATATTGTTGTTATGGTGTAAGCTTTAAACTTCGCGTTTGTATTAAAACACGTTTTATAAAAGTATTATTGAATTTAGGAATTAATAAATGGAAATTGAATTATTAAAGTAATTGTTTTATTCCACACACATGTAAGAGACATAAAAATTATTATGACAGACCGCAAAAAATTTGGCGTAAGCCTCTGACAACACTAGAAAATAAAAATCTTATTTCTGCAGTAAAGTTTGGAAAACTGTCTGTAATGGTATTCGGCTGTATATCTAGCAAGGGAGTTGGTGTAATCAGGATTTTAGATGAAGTTTTATTGGCCCGGTTAATCCAAATAAATTTAATTACAAGTACTATCATGATAATGATCCTTAAAATAAATCTTATTTATGTAACTCCAGGCTACTTTACAACTGCAATAAAGTTATTAATACTCTTACCCAAAGTCCTGAAATTAACCCTATCGAAAATTTGTGGGTTCATCTAAAGAAAAAGGTAGGGAAAAGATCGCCTACAAATAAAAACGATTTGGTAAAGTTCATCAAGGAAGAGTGGGAAAAAATACCATTAGAGTATGACATTCCGAAGCTTATTCAATCCATGAGAAGGCATCGGCGAGCGGTAATTGATGTTCAAGTTGAACCCACAAAATATTAGCACTATAAATTTAAAAAAATGTCATAAGTCTTAATATTTTATCAAGGGTGCAAACATTTTTTTGACAGCAATAAAATTGAATTGGTTTCGTTTTTTAATATATTACATTACATTGTTATAAAAGTTTTTTATTTATTATATTAACAAAACATACATTTATAAAATCCTGTTTGAAAAAATTTAAAAATTTGGTTATTTATATTAAAAATCAATAAATTTTTCAAAGTTTTCTTAATTTTTCTCTATGTGCAAAGATTTTTTTTGACAAACTGTATATAAAAAAAAAAAAAAAATGATGAAAACTAAATCCAAAAATCCAACTGAGGATGTATCAATTGAAAAACTAAAAATATCTAACGAAAAATATTTAGAATGGTTAACAAAGTATTGGGCAACAATAGGTATGAATAAGGCTCTGACAATGGAGGATGTTGTTACCAATAAATCAATAGAAGAAGAAACAATAAAAGCCTTAATACATTTTAAAGTATAAAAAAAGAGACTGAGACCAAAAAAAAAAAAAAAAGAGTGAAAAACAACATTTTTTTTATTAATAAATAGTGTTATTTAATAAATACTAAAGATTTATGAAATAATTAAAATATATATATATATATATATATATATATATATATATATATATATATATATATATATATATATATGTAAATGGACCTTAAATATTGTTAGAAAATGTTTTTTTACTTGGTTGATAATACAAAAATTGAAATGGGTAATCAACCGCCAAAGGTAGATAGGGCTAATGCCAATGTTGTCAATGAAATAGAAGTAGGTAATGAATCAATTAGTCTTTCTAAAATAGAAAATTATTTAATAATAATTGTAGTTATCTTATGTCTCCATTTTGCCTTACACATTTACTCATTACATAGCAATGACCTAGACAAAATTTAGAAGTATTAATGGAATGGAAGGACGTACTATACTAGCTTAGACTAATTAAGGAACATTTTGACCGCTCATATAAATGTCTGAACATTGACAGACGAACAAAAGACGAAACCATCCAATATCACATCCAAAATTTATTAACCAGATTTGAACAAATAAGGGTTATACTTAACGAAAACTATAATAGATTAACAAAAGGTCATCAGACAGCCGCCGACGGATTCTTCTTGAACTCAAAAAACAAACTATTGAAAATAGCAGCCAAGAAGAACATAAAAATTGAATTACCAAATACACTGCACGAAAGAATAAACCTTGATTTGACTACAAATAACGATATAACTAGCGAAATGTCACAAACGTTAGTGGAATTTTTAAATACAGCTTTAAAGCTGTTTATCCTTAATGTTTTTTAAGGAAATAATTAAATTAAGTAATTTATAATTTAATTATGTTATTGGACATTAAAAAAAAAAGTTATCGCGAAAGACCAAACTGAAATAAACGCCGGTGGGCTTTGCGACCTCCGCCACTCTGACCAAAAATAAATCACTTGAGAACGAAAAATCACTTGTGAAAAGTTTATAAATTAACATAAAACTAACAAATTCACATATATGTATGTATATATAAATAAATGAAACTAAAAATAACAACTAACATAAAAACAAAACAGTGAAGTACAAATCAAAATAACAATAAAAAAAAACAGTGAAGTAAATGAATAATAATAAATATATAACTAAAAGTGTAACAACGAAATACATACATACATATACAGTGAAACATTAAAAAAAAAAAATACAAAATAGAAAATACACAATAAAAAATCAAAGTGAACAATACACAAATACAATATAAAATATAAAAATTGAACAAAACATACAGAAAACAAATATTTAGTGTTTCATAAAAAAAAATATATATAGTGTGTGGTGAAACATTTTAGCGCCCGAGCAGGGACATTAAAAGTTATCGCGAAAGACCAAACTGAAAGGAGCGAAAGAACTGATCGGTAATGATGTTATAATTCAACTCATTTATTTACTTTCTTTCACATTTTACTTAATCCTAATATTCTATATACTTAATCCTAACAGTGTAATTCTGTTGCTTATCCTAATTGCTTATTCCTATATATTCATTGACCTTAAAATTAACTTATTATTAGGGGTATTCATATTAATAAGCAATTAATAAAATATATAATATAAAATAGGATATGTAGATATATATATATATCGTTATATAAATAATGAATTTATTGAATACAACAAACGATAAATCATAATGGCTCAACATTCCGGCCCCATTGAAGGACTCGAAGTCTTCAATCGAATAGTAAAGGAGCCAGTTTATGTATTAGACGCTTATAAACACTGGTGGTCTTTGCGACCTCCGCCACTCTGACCACGACTCTCCTGGTCAGCCATTGGTGTGGCGGGCAATTGTCCTCGTCGCCTACGGATTGTCTGGAGACAGCGGTGCGATAGGCCGAGTGTTGAGCACCGCCTCTACTTCTGCAAGCATTGTTGCTATTTTCTCTTGAGTGAGCTCCAAGTTGTCCACAGCTCGCATAAGTAGGAACTTCGCTTGCTTCACAGCGGCTTCCCACAATCCTCCGAAGTGCGCCGCTCGAGGTGGTATGAAGCTGAGCCTCACCCCGGACGACGCTGCGTATGACTCGACGGGCTGTCGATTGTTGAAGATCCTTAAGGGCTCGACCCCTTCTGGCAGCAAACTTTTTAAACGATAAAAGAGAGGAATCAGTGGATAAATCTGACACTAACTTTAAATGTACATCCTTATATGTGAAACACGCGAAGGCATCCTGCCTCGGTAATAAAAGTGGGAATTTTGCTGCGGATGGCAAATTTGCACTAAGCAATCTCCCACCTACCCTTAAAAGTGAAAATGTACAAAGGGACTGAGTAAGTCCCCATATATTCGAAGGTAGGATCAGAGCTTTCTGCAATTTAGAAATCTCCTCAGAAAAACTAGATTTCTGGATAGCCAGCGAGAGAAATTGTCGATTGGCAGTTATAAACGAAGATCCTAATAATTTTGGAGAAGACTTAAAAGATAAAGAAACCCCAAATCTTCCCGGCGCAAGACGTTGTACTATAGTCTTGGATTCATTCTCACATTCTTTATGCTCTTCGTCTTCGATCGAAGTATTTATATGAAATACTTTAGTGTCACAAAAGTCCTTTGAATAATTATATCTTCCAGTAACAATCCAGTCAAGAGAAGTTTTTTGAAGAACTGGAAGACTCGGGCCCAATTTGATTTGGCCAGCACACAATAATTCGAAGAAAGGGCCTGCGCCAATTAACAAATCTATTCCTTGCGGCTCATAGAAGTAAGGGTCAGCTAATTCCACGTTTGACAGGACATTCAAACTAGATATGTTAACCCTTCGCTCAGGTTGCAAGTTTGTTATTGATTTCAATAACCAAAACTTTGAAGTGAATTGGGTAGAGTTGACACTTGAAGTAACAGTCAAATTGACGCGAGATTTGGATAATGAATTGTTTCACCAACGCCATTTAAATTTAATCTGCCTCCTTCTTTTTTCAAACGTAGCAGTTGCGCTAGTTCAAATTAGGTTGAGAACCGGAATCTAAAAGAGCTCTGGCTAGTATAAGTTGACCAGAACTATTTCTTACTCTTACCACAGCCGTCGCTAGAATTATGCGTTCATCTGACGCCGAAAAGTTCACCGAAGCGAAAGAAGTCGAAGGCTGTTCGGAGTAGTTTATCGATGCATTATCAGAACTTGTAGTATATCGGTGCAGTAATGTGTTATGTGCACCATTACATATCCGACACTTAGAGGATGGACACCTGGCAACTGTATGTCTTCTTTCAGACAGTTTATACAAGCTGGCACTGGTTTTATAAAATCGAATCTGTCGGCTATAGGCTCAGTAGTAAAAGAAGGGCAATTGCTAATCATATGTTGCGTCGATTCGCAAAATAGGCATTTGTCAACAGATTGTTTTGATTTAGTACAATTTAGTGATGTTCGACGGATTCTAAAATTGTAATGTTCATTTCTAGGTTTATTAACCCTCGGCCTTGAACTGGAGGACTCGTCAGCCGCAATATGCTGATAGCGTTTGTTCAAGGCGGATTCACAGTCTGACCAAAGTGGAAGTTTCTCGAAGTCGAGTTGCTCTTCCCATTTCGATTTGGTGACTAGATCAACTTTGACATCACTAAATGTATGAAAATGGCATTCGTAATCTTTTTATCATCACCAATTGACAATAGAGAATCATATATCGCGGATACTGTATATATCATGCTTCGCAAAGCAACTGCTGAAGGCTTGATAATTTGAGGCAAATCGAAAAGTTTTCTTATATTATCAAAAAATATAAGACATTCATTATCACAAACCTTCTTCAGACTAGCTATTGCTTTGGGATAATTCGCTTCTGTAATCTGGAAAGCTTTTACTGTACCCAAAGCTTCATCGGACAAGCATGATATCAGATGATTGAATATCTCAATGTCTGTCAACGTCGGATCATTGTGGACCAAGTTCTCAAACAAACTCATGAAATTTTTGTAACCGGAATATTTTCCGTTAAATTTAGGGAGCTTCATATGTGGGAGTCTTGACTGGTGCGCTTGTATGCTGAACGAAGTTTCAGGCACGCTCGATGGCCTATACTTGGCCAACAGACTCATAAACAAACTTTTCGTGATCACACAAAGATCCTCAAGCTCGGCTCTATCGTCATTATCGGGATCTAAATTATCCACTTCTGACTGGAGCTTCATTGCTTGGTCAATATACGTCTTTAAAATTTTCAATCGAATTATATACAAATCTAGTACTTGTTTTGGACAAATGTATTCAATTAATTTTCTTCGGATACGCAAAAATTTCCGATTCACAAGTGGCGTTAATTAGGACAAGAAAAACTTACTTGATCTCAGAAAATATATAATCGCTTTACAAACAGCCTTCGGTATTAAAAGCAATTGACCGAGTAAAATCGTTAAGTAATCGATTGTTTATAATAAAACAAAAATCAAATTTCAATCTGAACACACTATTATAAATAACAATAATCGAAAAATTATTCGAATTTTGAAATTTGTGTGAACAATTTTATTGAAATTTTATGTGACTTGATTTTTGTTACTAGTGTGAACGATCACACTGTACACAGCTGTAATATATAATTTATATACAAGCAGTATAGGAACGCGTGGAACGAAACACTGATCGAAACGAAAGTACGAAATATAAATGAAAAGAAAACAAACAAAAGCAACACAAATGGTATTGCTGAATGTTTTCTCACTAACAAATAGAACAAATTGTTAGTGCAAATACGTATTAAATTAATATTTAATAATAACACTCTCGATTAGATACACTTTTAAGAGTGGGTTTTTTATAATTTTATAAAGAAATATACCGATGTGTATATTAAATTGGAAATATATAAGATTATAAATAAATCGATATAAAATTTTAAATACGTTTAATGTTTTAATAATTTAAAAATGTGAAATATATTTATTTGTGTTCTGCTCTTCTTCAAGCGATAACGAATTTTTTGATTAAATTACAAAAAATCTCTTAAATTTGAATAAATTACAAATTTAAGGATAGAGAAACACAAATATATTTTACACTTTTTTACTTGAAGTACTTCCCTTATTTTTCTCCAACCGGCATAAATACAGGTACAATGGGGCATCTAGGTAGAATTCCTCTCCTGAATTGTAGGATTCTTGAAGTCGTCCAACGTTGTGATGATTTTTGTTTGTGTAGAGTGTCGATATGTTAGATATTGTGTTATTTTATTAAATGTTTTTAACTGTATATGTAATTTATTGTTACACTGTATTTTTCGTATTTCTGTTTTGCATATTTTTGTTTTTATTGTAATTGTTATTTGTTCTATTTTGATTCTTTCTATTTGTTTTGTTTGTTTATTGTCACTGCACTCACCAATATATGTATATTGTACTTTTGTTTTATGTATTTTGTATTCTTGTTTGTTATTCTTGGATTGTTGTTGCAGCTATTATTATTTTATATTTTTTTTTTGTTTTATTTATTCCACAGCGCAACTCTTCTTTTTATTTATTTTTGATATTATTGTATGTTGTTTATTTTATTGTTATTTTTGTACCCTCTCACAACACTCAGAGATTTTTGCTTTGTTTTAATGTGGTATTTTTTAAATCTTAAGTAATTTAGAAGATTTTACCACTTCAATTTTTAAATTTTAAATAACTTATAAAATTTAACACTCGCGAATATTTTTTAAACAACTTATAAAAAGTTTCGCTTTTTTATATCGTTTCTTACGCGATCACTATTATTGTCCCTGCTCGGGCGCCAAAATGTTTATCCTTAATGTTTTTTAAGGAAATAATTAAATTAAGTAATTTATAATTTAATTATGTTATAGGACATTAAAAAAAGTTATCGCGAAAGACCAAACTGAAAGGAGCGAAAGAACTGATCGGTAATGATGTTATAATTCAACTCATTTATTTACTTTCTTTCACATTTTACTTAATCCTAATATTCTATATACTTAATCCTAACAGTGTAATTCTGTTGCTTATCCTAATCGCTTATTCCTATATATTCATTGACCTTAAAATTAACTTATTATTAGGGGTATTCATATTAATAAGCAATTAATAAAATATATAATATAAAATAGGATATGTAGATATATATATCGTTATATAAATAATGAATTTATTGAATACAACAAACGATAAATCATAATGGCTCAACAAAAGCTACTTACCGAATTTGACGGAAAATCTGAAAACTTGCGTTCTTTAGCTGACTCCCTACAATTGGTTGAGGCAATTAAGGGTCAACATGAATCTTCGCCGTATCCTTGATAAAGACAAAACTTAAAGGAAACGCAAGAAATCTCATAAGCGAAGCATCTACTATTGCAGACATTATCAATAAACTAGAAGTAACTGTTAAAGGTGAATCAGTTAAAGTTTTGTCAGCAAAGCCTATGAGCATGAAACAAAGCAGTAAAACTCCAACTGCATATTGCACCGAGATTGAAAAATCACTTGAGACTGCATACATATCTGATAGTTTATCATGCGAACTAGCAACTAAATACAAGTTGCTGTAAAGGCTATTTCGAAAAATTGCTCCAATGACAAGGTAAAACTTATCATGGAAGCAGGCCAATTCAATAACATTAATGAGGCGATTGGTGAATTTGTGAGCAGTTGCACAGAAGCAACTGTACAGTACAATGTAGTGATGTACTTCGGGCAAAGATTCAACCGAGGTAGCTACAGAGGAAATAATAATCAATATCGAAGTAAACATAACAATTTTTTTAATCAAAACATTAATAACAACTTCAGACCTCCACAAAGACTAGGAAATAACAGAAACAGGCAAGGTTTCAACAATAGACGAAGAAACTATGTTAGAGCTACTGACTCATACGAAAACGGTTCGGAAAACTCCGACACCCCCCTAAGATAATCTCAACACATAATAAAATATACAACCTTAATCTCAACCTAAGTTTCTTTATACATATGGAAATTAATAATACTAATCACATAGTAAAGTTGTTGGTGGAGACAGGAGCAGATATTTCAGTTGTAAAAAATAATTTTTTCAAACCACAACAAATAAATAAAAACATTTATACAACAATAACTGGGATGGGACAGGAATACTAGAAATCCATAGGAAAAATATTCTTGGAAATGAAATTTAAAAACTTTTAATTACCGCATTACTTCCAGAAGCAAGATTATCTTGTTCTAAGACCCTCTAATCTGTAACATTCAATAGACTACCAATAACAAATAGTAATAATGAAATAACACTACCACCAAGGTCGGAAGTGGTAAGACAAATTAAATTTAAAAATGAATTATTAATACCAAATCAGGAAGTAACAAAACTCGTTTTTTATTCCAAATATTCTAGTTAAATCCAACAAAACTTTTATTCGTTTTTTAAATACTAATGACAGTATAATTTTAATCAGACAAAATAAGATCAAAACCTGACTCTGACTATAATGTAATTACAGAAAGGTCGAACAAAATTGAAAGTAGACAATCAAAAATTATGGATATTTTGAAGAAAAGCTTCCCCGAACAATTTAAACCTACACTAACGAAAATTTGCGAAGAATATAGTGACATTTTTGGTTTGAAAACAGAAACAATATCTGCTAACAATTTCTATGAGCAAAAGTTGAGATTGAGTGACACACAAACAAACAGGTTAGAAAACTAATCGATGATAAAATAGTTGAACCATCATTTTCAGAATACAATAGTACAATTTTGTTGGTTCCAAAGAAATCACTTCCAGATTCGGATGTGAAAAGATGGCGACTTGTGATAGACTAAATAAAAAATTGTTATCGGATAAATTCCCATTGCCTAGAATTGATGATATTCTAGACCAACTTGGCAGAGCAAAATATTTTTCCTGTTTAGACTTAATGTCAGGTTTTCACCAAATAAAATTGGAGAACAGCTCTAGAGATTTAACATCATGTTCAACAACCAATGGTTCATATAGATTTACTAGATTACCCTATGGTTTGAAAATCGCACCGAATTCATTCTAGAGAATGATGACAATTGCTTTCAGTGGTTGAAAGCCGGACCAAGCGTTCCTATATATGGATGTCTTGGTAGTATTGGGATGTTCTGAAAAGAATATGCTTTCGACTTTAAAGGATGTCTTTGATTTATGTCGCAAATATAATTTGAAACTAAATCCTGAAAAATGTTCATTCTTTATGAGAGAAGTGACTTATCTTGACCACAAGTGTACCGACAAAGGAATATTACCAGACGATAGTAAATATTCGGTGATCGAAAATTATCCGACGCCCAAAGACGCGGATAGCGCCAAAAGATTTGTAGCCTTTTGTAATTATTACCGAAGGTTTATTAAAAATTTTTCTGAGTATTCCAGACACCTCACGAGCTTGTCAAAAAGGGTGTGATATCTAAAGAGAGCATTAATGAGTCCAATGCTGTTACAGTACCCAGATTTTACAAAAGAATTTTGTATAACGACGAGATGTATAGATGTATGATGTATAGATAAAAATTCTATCAAAAGATTGAGGAACTAACAGAAGGGTATAAGCTCGGAGCGTCTTCCTGAAAGGATGAGAATGTAAACATTCCGCATCCACATCTGCAGGGGGTGCTGAGGTTGTGGAGGAAACTCTCTGCATTGATGATGATGGCGTGAGGATTTCGCCGCTTAGCCATGAAGAAGTTAAAGTCGCGATTATGCATCTTAAAAGCAATAAGACAGCAGGTTCTGATGGCCTCCCCGCTGAATTGTTTAAGGCAAGTCCACCATCGTCCAGATATACACACTACGCCAAACCCTGGAAAAGACCCACGAAAAACAAGTCGACACACACCATCTTTTTGTCGACTATAAGGCTGCATTCCATAAGAGATAGTGTTTTTGCCGCAATGTCTGAGCTCGGTATACTTGAGAAGCTGATAAGGCTATGCAGAATGACGTTGAACAATTCCTGCAGCTCCATCGAGTTAGGAATGGATCTTTCCAAACCTTTTGATACCGTGCGAGGTTTCAGACAATTTTAATTTCGTCACGGAGAGTGTTCTGCGAAAGGCGTACACTGACGACATCGTCAGCTTTAGTGCTATTAAACGGGAGTCTAAGATGATGTATCTGGCAGAAAATGAGGGCAAACCAAAGTATATATTATCGACAAGTAGAGACGTGCGGGGTATTGACTCACAGATTACGGCCGATGACTATAATTTTGATACAGTCAAGGAATTCATTTATCTTACATAACATAATTGGCCATTACAACCCTTCAGTCAGGATTACGACCTAGCTTCCCACACCACTTATGTTGTGTGCGTTAATTTTATACATGAGTGGCGGAACCTACAGTTTAAAGTCGACTCCGAACGACTCATTTTTTGAGAAGCATTCAATCGCAATTTTTACTGTCAGGGTCATTGCCAGAAATCTATTGAGAGGAAGTCGCCGAAGAAATATTTTTCGTTTTGATGTCTGACCTGGGATCCGAACCCAGGCCTTTTGTCTAATAAGCCAATAAACTGCCCACTAGACCACGGCGACTACATTCATTCATCCATTTATCTTGGCTCTGCCAAAAATGATGTCAGTCTGGAGATTAAGCGCAGGATTACTCTTGCCAGCAGGTCCTACTATGGTCTCAATAGGCCATTGAGTAGCAGAGACCTCTCTCGTGCGACAAAATTAATACTCTACAAGACGCTCATTCTACCCGTGTTTCTTTATGGCGCAGAAGCATGGACCCTATTAAGAACTGATGCAACAGCCTTGAGAGTACTGGGGAGAAAAGTCCTACAAAAAATCTTCGGTGCAGTGCGAGTTGACGATGATTTCCAGATCCCATCCAACAGTGAGCTGTATGAGCTCCTCAACGACATAGACGTTGTACAGCGTATTATTATCCAGCGGTTGCGCTGGCTCGGCCTTGTCGTTCGAGTGGAGGAGGGATGTTCCGGTGAGACGGACATTTGATGCGAGGACCTGCGGAAGTCGGCGAATAGGACGGTCTTGTATCCGTTAAAAGGACTAAATCGAGGAAGCCTCTATTATCGATTGGTCTGACCAACTAGCGTAGGCGCGCAAGAAACAGAGATGCCTGGAAGACCAAAATCCGTTAATCGAGTTGTTAATGACCAATTAAGTAACAACTTCGGTGGACTTGTTATTGATATTATCGGTCATAAATAATTTTTTTTGATTTTAGATTCGATTATTTATTGTTAGTTCAATAGAAAATTGTTGAATAAATCAATAAAATTGTATTTAAATTAAAATGTAATAAAAACAAATAAATAAGGAGAATTTAAAAACTTACCAGTTTTGCTAATACCATTTTGATAAAAATCCAAAAACGTATCCCCCGGTAATAATTTGTGGCCGTTGAGCTGTATATAGATATATTATTAAAGGACATAAATATATGCACACATGTATGTAAATAAAATATATAGTATGAGGATATTTTGTTTACTGTTGATGAAAAAATGTTTTCTTAAATTTTTAAATGTTAACAGTAAAGGCGCGGGAGCCTATCAAATATAACCATCAATGCCTTACATGTGTGCGTGTTGTCATTGTATATGTTGGCTTTTATTGATGAAAATCAAAACAATAATTTTTTCATTTGACGAATTTTTATTTGATCGTCTCCAATTCTGATTGACAAGCAATATCTCATTTGCTTCGATATCGTCGTAATTATGTCGAATGTATGTGTTATATTTTGTGTGTATATTTTATATTTTGTTTGTATATATTTTGTGTGTACATAATATTTTGTGTGTATATTTTATATTTTGTGTTTCATCCGATGAAGACATTTTACGAAACGAACACTACAAAATCAAAATGCAAATGATGATTGACGAATTTGTTTAAACGTCTACTTTTAAACTTCAATCGCACGACACTCGCACATATGCATTATGTGATGAAATTATTTGATAGTCTCCAGACGCCTTAATAAGGATGGATATGTTTTCTTTAATGTGAATATGTTTCCAATCAACGTCTACTAAATGTATTTTCGGATAGATGTACATACATTGCTATTAACAGAAAAAAACTAAAGAAAGATAACCAGACAAGAAAAACAGAAAACAACAATGTAATGTAATACTATACAGAAATTACTAAAGAGATTACAAACAAATACATCTTTGTCAAATCATGTTTACCAACACTGATTGTACATTTGTTATACAAATAAGTTATGATTTTCCTCTTCTATCGTTACTGACATCATGTCTCAACACTTGAACAGCTGATGTCGTAGTAAATATTATTCCGAACGATAGTCAATTTCTTCACGTACAGCTTTTATTTTTTTGTACATGAAAATAAAAATAATTTGCAAAAAATCTTGAAATAGATATTGATGAAGAAGCTGGTCCATCAAAAAGACGTCTCACAACTTTCTAATTGGATAAATAACAAAATAACCGAATTCTAAAGAATTAACAGCAACATCTAGATTCCTAAAATTGTGTCCAGCCGTATAGCCGTCTATAGAGTTCGAACAAACAAACCCAAAAATAAATAAACACACATTTATTTTTATATATATAGATACCGATGAGATAATCGAATAACACCGGGTTTTAGCTAGTTAGACATAAAAAGTTTTTGCGAAACAAATATGTTAGAAGCAAAATTAAATGTATACAAACATTTATTTTGTGTTAAAAAAGGGGAAATTTCGAATATTTATTATTTCTTCCATGAAAATCTTAAAAGTTCTTAAATATTTAAATCTTAATCGAAATGTGACTGGTTTTTGGTCAGAATGAATACAGTTTCTTGTACAAAAGGTAAGTAAGAAGTTAAATACATCAAGATGAAATAAGACATACTGCTTATAAAAATTTTTTCTTGTAGAACTTTGTGTATACTACCAGTATTTATTAATTTCTTGAATGAAAAAGTTAAAATTCGGCAATTTTTTCATTAGTAATCGAACTCTTAGCAATTTCTCTTCACAAGGTAACAAGTTTCGTATGTAAAAGATAAGTAAAAAGAAAAATATAACAAAATATATTCTCATAACTTTTTGTTTCAGTAGTTTATGAAATACCTCTAAATTGGTTAAATAGTGACGATGTTAGTGACGATGATGAAAGGTGTCATAAAAATTCATTAATTCCGAATTACGTTTCCCTAATAAAACGGTTCATCTCCTTTCAAAATTATTCTAATATTCTACAAAAATTTAAATTTCTACCAAAACAGAATAATAAAAACCCACCCCGAAAACTAACAAAACAGACAAGCAGCTAGAGAGGGAGAGAAATACATTTTTGGTAATATGTGCGTCCGTTTCTAAGTGAAGATTTAAACGTTCTAAGCCCGTGATGTATCTATGGCTGACACGTGAGTCTGTAATTGAGGGTTTTGTTATAAATTGCGTGTTAGCAAAGAATATGGATACAAAGAATGCACATTGTATAGAAGTAAAATTTCTTATGGCGGGCTATAACATTACGACCCGCTCTTACCAAATTTTTTTAACATTACGACCCGCTCTCACCAAAATGCATATACACCAGCGAATACCATTTCATAGCACACTTGCGCAGAGAAAATTCTCACACATTGCTTATGCTATTTTATTTAGTCGTCGATAAGACTGGGGCAAGTGCAGATGTTGGTGGATGCTATAACATTTTTTTCAGTGTTACACTCAAAAAATATTTTATGTTAAAACGTTCTTTATTAAAATCCACAATTGATTCTTTAATGGTCAAGTGAATAATTTAGATGTTATGAGTGAGGAATATTAATCTTATAGGCATTAAATAAAACTTTAGAAAAATTAAAAGGTTTGGTTAGACCAAAATTAGGTGCCAACAAATATCTAAAAAACGTGCCATCAATTATTAAGTCAAAGATATAAATTTATGTATGTTGACAAAATGAAAATCAAAATAGCGAATATTACTACCACTTTTCTATGATTGTAGACTGTCAACTTATTTTCGCGCTCTTTCTTACTAATCACAACCAGTATTGCCGTCTTTAGTTATATTTAACAAAAAATTCCGGATTTTGTTATTTATTTTTTTTATAAAAAGAGCTTTTGTTTTGTTTGAAGAAATGAATTAGTTAGTAAGGCTAAAATTTTATTTTGTAATTTTTTGTTTCTTTTCTTACTAGGTTGTACAATGGGTCAATTTCGACCTCCGGGTACTGTGCTTGTCTTAACCGACAGGTGCACGTCCTCTAACCTACTAGGTTGTATTAATCTATATATAAAAATGAATGTGTGTTTGTTTGAAGTTTATAGACGGCGAAACGGGTGGACTGATTTTTTTGACATTATAACATTGCCTTCCTGTATGTCTGGAAGAAACTGAAGGCTATTTTATATTTTAAAATTTCAAGTAGGCGAAGTGCCAGACCCACATACCGAATAAGTATTTAATATCGCATATCTCATAAACTTCAACAGGTAGAGTCCCCAAATTTTGTATTGACGACTTTGACGTATATAGGAATAAAATGGGCGGATTGGTTATAGTGGGCCTGTCACATCCCATGTAAAAAAATTTTAAATTAGTATATCTAAGAATGTATAATAGTTAGACTCCTAAAATTTTGTCGAAGTCAATTTAGTATCAATATGAATATTTTAGACAAAAATGAACTGACTAGGAAAAGGGGCCGTGTTACTGCCCGCATGACTTAAATTTAAAACTTCTTATATCTGGGAAATCGTTATAGATAAAATCATCAAATTGTACACGGGCAGCACTAAAATCCATATTAATAATTTGTTAAAAAAATTGCCGGACTGGCAATAAGAGCGAGGCCGTTCTATGTAAATATGATACAAAAATTCGTGTACATGAAAACTATTAGAGCTAGAATCTTTGACACACATATGAACATTTCGGGTTAGGGAAATAAATGGACTCTATTTTTATATGAATTCTTGGACAGAAAGTAAATATTAAACATTATAAACTGATAAGTTATTGCAGCTAAAGTCATGTGCATTGCCTGCTAAGTCCAATACCTGTTTTTTATATGTTTGTAAAAATACGCATAGAAGGACACAAGTAACTTAGGTCCCATTAACAGTAGACACAGGCCATTGATTACACTATACTATAATTTTTTATTGTTACCTGTGATTATATAATAAAGACCAAACCTTTATGGTCACCCAAATAAAAAATATTAAATATTTTCTATTGCTCAAAATTTTTTAACTTGAAACTGAAAAAATTTGACCTGTTATGGTATATTTGCCTATTACTAATTGGAAGGAAGTACTTAAATAGTACTTACAATGTTTTTCGCAAATCATTTGAATCCCAGATTCTAAACGAGTTAAACATTTATTTCGTGAGTGATCATATTATGATTAATTATAAACAAAAAATTGCCACCTAAAAAATCTTCGCTTTTTAAGCGCACCAAGGTTAGGTTAGAGGACGTGTACTTGTCAATTCTGACAAGTACAGTACTCGGTGATCGAATTGACCCATTCTACTACGTCCTAGCTTCTCACACCACTTATGTTGTGTGCGTTAATTTTATACATGAGTGGCGGAACCTACAGTTTAAAGTCGACTCCGAACGACACATTTTTTTGAGAAGCATTCCATGGCAATTTTTTACTCTCAGAGTTTTTGTCAGAAATCTGCTGAGAGGAAGTCACCGGAAAATTATTTTAAAATTTTCGTTTTGATGTCTGACCTGTGATTCGAACTCGGGTCTTCCGTCTAATAAGCCAACACACTACCTACTAGACCACGGGGACCTCAAAAAAGCGCACCAAAAATGCAGTTAATTTACAATTACAAAGGGCTGACGAAACTCTCAAAGAACGTGATGTTCGCCTGAGTGTTGAAAGGTCTAAAGCCTCCAAATCTTGAGCTGCTGAGACACCTGATCAACGTGATGCAAGCCTTAGAAGAAAACGATCCCAATCATCAAGATTAAGAACTGATGAGACACCGGATCAACGCGATGTACGCCTAGAAGAAGAGAGACTACGAGCATAAACATCTAGAGCTGCGCAGGCGCAAGATCAACGCGATGCACTTTTCAGAAGAAAACGATCTCTATCATCAAGATCAAGAACTGAAGAGACGCCGGATCAACGCGATGTACGCCTAGAAGGAGAGAGAATATGAGTATCAACATTTAGAGCTGCCGAAGTGCTGTTAAAATTTCAGAAAAATCCTTCCAGCCGTTTGGCCGTTTATAGACTTCAAACAAAAAACCCACAAACAAATAAACACACATTCATTTATATATATATATATATCGACAGGAGTAGCGAAGCACACCGGATTATAGCTAGTTATAATTTATATTTGAAAAAAAAATTGTGAATTTAATTTTGGTTATATTTTTTCTTATTTGGTGATTTTTTTCACAAATGTTGGTTACAATATTTTTTTTCGTGGCAACACTCACCAGAATACGTGATTTCGGAAAAATTAATAACAAAAAAGTAATCAAACAACAAAAACGCAGGATGAGAACAACGCATTGTTACGCTCTTGATTTCTGATTCCTTCCCTTCTATCAATATTTCAACATATGTTACAATGCACATTCTTTATACTTTATTTTATTTGGTGTTAGGCGCAGTGGTATTGAATCCGGAAGAAGTTTGATCTATATTGAAATGTATCGTGAAAGAAGTTGATAGCGCGTTGTTATTAGTTGAAACGTGTTCGCATTTAAATGAAAAAAATGTATTTATATTATAAAGAGTTTTAAATAAAGAGTTTTAAACTGCATTTATAATTAATGATAGGAAATAAATAATTTCTTTTATTTTAATTGCAATCTTTGAATCCGCTAGAAATAACCGTTTTCAAATACCGTTTTAACAATATACATACATCAGTGGTCAGAACACCTGCAACCATTTGGAAAACTGCAAACTTGTCTCTTTAGACCATAATATAGTTTCCCATTGTTATAAAATCCAACTCATATGTTCTCTAAAAAAATCAAGACGAATTTTTCTGCAGTTTTCGGATACAAAGCTTTTAGCTCTTTACTCTTATACCTTCTGAGTCCGTGTCCTCTTTTTGTTTGTGAAATGCTGAAATTAAGTTTGGCATCTTTAGGAATTGCTTTAAGGTATTCAAAGGAACACTATTTAAGCTATATGGTTTTGGAATAGAAGGCTTTAGTATATATAGGTTCAGCCTAAAACGGTATTATAACACAGAAATGTGATTGCGATTATTTAAAAGTTGGTAAGCTGCAAATTGTTCATGCAGATATTGGAAATGGTAGTTGCTAATGTTTTGAACAGAAAAATTTAGGCAATACATAGAGCGTTCTACTCGCTAATCGACCACTCGCTCTCTGACAATTAAGTAAAAATATGTGATTTTCGGTACCAAACCTCTTTTGCACTATCCAAAAGGTGACAAAATTGTAAAACACGATATATGAGAGTTGTGTTACATTTTCGGTTGATCAGATGGTGTGAAGTATTTGTTACAACTTCTTAGGAAACTATGGTAATGAAATAGTTTTCAAATTTCAAATTCAAAATATATTGATATTTCCCCAATAATTACTCCATCCAAAGTTACAAAGAAACTAGGTCAATAATCCTGACTGGAGGGTTGTAATAACCAATTATATGTATATCGTCGTTGAAAATTCAAAATAACGTAACATCACTTTTTTTACTTTTACAGGAGGAGCAAAAAATTTTATAAAATAACAACGTAAAAACATTTTGAATTATTAATATAAAAACGTCATTTTTAGTCGCAAATATCTAAAAATTGGTAGAGATATGTTAGATAACCTTACGAATCATGATCAATCAAAAACTCTATCTTGTTTTTTTGACGGTACGTTCTTTTGGATTTTCGTCGAAGATATATATATGTGTATATGAAATAATATTGTTGCGTTGTGAGTTAAAAACAATGTTGGATCTTTCGTGCATTATCTATCTTTATTATTGTATTGTGCTTTAAGCGCATTGGTATTCAACATAGAAAGTTTGATCTTCATTAATAAGAACTGTGAATAAAATCGATAGCGGAGTGTTATTGAAGGGTGTTGTTATTAAACTACAAACTTATGCACGCAGTTCTGTTTTTTCACGGTTTTGTAACAACATACATACATAACATAATTGGTCATTACAACCCTTTAGGCAGGATTATTGACCTAGTTTCTCACACTACTTACGTTGTGTGTGTTAATTTTATACATAAGTGGCGGGTTCTACAGTCTAAAGTCGACTCCGAACGACAGATTTTTTGAGAAACTTTTCATGGCAATTTTATTTACTCTCAGAGTTTTTGCCGGAAATCTCCTGAGAAGAAATCGACCTCGGTCTAGAAAATAAAATTAAGTCTATTTTTACACGGTGATATTTGATATAGTAATCTAAAATTTTTTATAGCTCGTTACTATTAGTTATACAAAGAACTGTCCAAAACTGAGTCACAACGGTTCATAATCGGACTTGTTATTAAACGCAGTGCTGTCCAATCGGAAACTGAAAATGCTAATCTTGTTGGAGTTGACATCCGATGATGATAGCAAATAGAATTCAGTTATTTTCATCATCACATTGACTGCTTTTAATTTTTTATTTATGAACTTTTGATAATTTTTCGTTTGTTTAAACTACCTTTAAGAATTGGTGAATATTTATCAACTTATATTACTTTTTAGACATCCTGAACGACAATCATTTTAAATGTATGTGACTTTTTTTTTTTTTTTTATAAGATTCGAATCACTTTTGATTTTACCGTCAAGCGAATCAGAACATTTTTTGTTCGAAAATTTTTATTAATTTTCAATAAAAAAAAAAATAAAAAAAAACAATTATTTATTCTTTTGGGAATCTTGTCTTTTATCAACTTCCATAGTGGAACAAGAAAAGAAGTGAAAAATAAAACATAATAAAAAAAAAAAAATAAAGACGAACAATAAGTGCGTGTATTATAAAAACAATTTAGTTGTATTAACTAATTGTTATTGTTCTTAAACAATAACAACACCATGGATGAAGATGCTGACGATTCTGATTCTGATGTTGGTAGCGAGTCAAACGAGAATCTAAACTGGCAGATAATAACAAAACGGCAAAGAAAGAGAAATCTGATTGAATCCCCTAAAATTTACAAGAACAAACGAATGGCATTCCATAGTGATGACATTCCATCGAGTAGCAACAAATTTGCAGATCTCCAGACTGATGATGCTGATGACAACGAAGATAATGCAACAATACCTAAACCACCGCCAATATACATACCAGATGTAGTTGATGTTAATAGTATGATTTGTAATATAGGTAATATTATTTCAAAAGATAATTTTAGTTATAAATCATTAAGAAATAATCAAATCAGACTTATGGTTAAATCGGTTGATTCATATAGAACCTTAGTAAAATACTTAGAAGGTCGAAATATATAATTGAAACAAGATCGTTCATATAGAGTTGTTATAAAGGGACTTCACCATTCTACTCCTATTGAGGACATCAAGGCCGAACTAATATGCCTAGGACATCAAGTTCGTAATGTTACTAACGTGCGAAGTAGATTGACCAAAGAATCATTACCAATGTTTTATATTGATCTCGATCCTCAACAAAATAATAAGGACATTTATAATTTAAGACACTTAAACAATGCTATTATTACAGTTGAAGCACCTAGAAAAATAAATGATATTGTTCAATGCCACCGATGCCAACTTTTTGGTCATACAAAGACTTATTGTAAGAGACCTTTTAATTGTGTTAAGTGTGGTCTTGGTCATCCAACTGCAGAATGCAAAAAAGACTTAAATTCGCCAGCTCGATGTATTAACTGCCTAAAAAGTCACACTGCCAATTACAAAGGTTGTCAAATATATCAAAAATTAATTGCTAAACGACAAACTATTCGCGACCGACAAACCAACTATGCCCCAGACAATTCGAATGAATTTCCTCAATTTAATTCTAATAATAATTACCAGAGAAACAGCCAACAGAATAACAGTCAATCTTATTCTGAAGTAGTGAGAAACAATAACCCTGAAAACATTAATTCCAACACAATGGATCGAATTGAATCTATGTTAACAAATCTTCTTAACATGATTACCATGCTAATATCCAAATTATGCAAATAAATCTATGGTTTGCAATATGGAACGCCAATGGTCTATTAAACCACAAAGAAGAAATTGAAACATTTATAAATATTAATCATATCGATATATTTCTAATATCTGAGACACATTTTACCAATAGAACATATTTCAGTATAAATGGCTTTAACCTAATTTCTTGCAATCACCCTGATAATAGAGCTCATGGAGGTTCAGCAATCTTAGTAAAAAGGTCAATAAAATATACTATCCTAGAAGATTATCAAAAACCTCATCTACAGGCTGCCGGAATACGAATAAATTGCAATAATAATGATATATCAATATATTCAATTTATTTCCCCCCCAGACACAATGTTAAATATGATAATTATCAAGACTTTTTTGAAACGCTTGGTACAAAATTTATTGTTGGCGGCGATTTTAATGCCAAACATCCTTGGTGGGGTTCCCGAATTGCCAACCCAAAGGGAAAAGAACTGTATAAAAATGTAATCGATAATCATTTTTCAATTTTAACCTCTGGAAGACCTACATATTGGCCAAGTGATCCAAGAAAAATTCCAGACTTATTAGATTTCGTAATTTACTCCGGTATTCCAGGTAACTTGTTGAATATTTCAGACTCGGATGATTTAAGTTCTGATCACTCGCCCTTGATTGTAAATTATGACACATGTTTACAAACAAATGGAAATTACAAAGTAACACATATTGACGTAGATTCCTTTAAATACTGGTTAGAGCAAAATATAAATCTTAAAATAAAGTTGAAAGAATCTCTTGATGTTGATAACGTCGTTGAAAATTTTACAAACCTCATCCATGAAGCTGCATATTTATCTTCACGTAATGAAGCTGTTGCTAATAACCGAAATAGGGTTTTGGTTTCTGCGGAAATAAGGGAAATGATTAGAGATAAGAGACGTTTGAGACGAAATTGGAAAAGAACGAGAACCTTACTAAATAAAACAGTACTTAACAGAGCAAATAAAGAACTGAAAAGAAAATTACGTGAATATAAAAATGACCAAGTAAGTAATTATCTAAGAAATATTGGTTACAATCAAAACTCTGAACATAAACTATGGCATGCAACAAAATATTTAAAAAGACCCAGTAAAAGAAATGTACCAATAAAAGATATAAATGGTACTTGGTGTAAATCGGACCTCAAAAAAGCTCAAGCATTCTCACAATATTTGGAGTCGACATTTCAGCCATTCTCTTTTAATGATGCTAGTGATCAAAACTATGTTAATGAGTTTTTAGATAGTCCCTGCCAATTGGATTTGCCTGTCAGACATATAACCCCAAAAGAAGTTGAACGAGAAATATCAATACTAAACGTTAAAAAAGCGCCTGGATATGACCAAATAGGAGCGAAATACCCAAAAAAGCTATACTCCTATTAACTTTTATTTACAACTCCATATTGAGGCTAAATTATTACCCAGTTCAATGGAAATGCGCGGAAATTATAACTGTGGCTAAACCGAATAAACCAGAAAACATTATAAGTTCTTATAGACCAATAAGTTTACTGTGCACTTTTTCAAAAATATTTGAGAAAATCTTTCTGAAAAGACTTCAGCCAATTTTAGATAATAAAAACATCATTCCGCAATATCAGTTTGGCTTTCGTCATCAGCATGGTACGCCTGAACAATGCCATCGCATTGTTAATGTTGTTCAAAATGCCTTAGAGAGGAAACAATATTGTTCTGCAGTTTTTTTGGACGTAAAACAAGCATTCGACAGAGTGTGGCATCCTGGTCTTCTTTTCAAACTAAAATTATTTCTACCTGCACCTTTTTATTTAGTTCTTAAATCATACTTAAGTGACCGTTATTTTTATGTTAAAATCAACAATTCTGTTATTACAGTTGAAGCACCTAGAAAAATAAATGATATTGTTCAATGCCACCGATGCCAACTTTTTGGTCATACAAAGACTTATTGTAAGAGACCTTTTAATTGTGTTAAGTGTGGTCTTGGTCATCCAACTGCAGAATGCAAAAAAGACTTAAATTCGCCAGCTCGATGTATTAACTGCCTAAAAAGTCACACTGCCAATTACAAAGGTTGTCAAATATATCAAAAATTAATTGCTAAACGACAAACTATTCGCGACCGACAAACCAACTATGCCCCAGACAATTCGAATGAATTTCCTCAATTTAATTCTAATAATAATTACCAGAGAAACAGCCAACAGAATAACAGTCAATCTTATTCTGAAGTAGTGAGAAACAATAACCCTGAAACATTAATTCCAACACAATGGATCGAATTGAATCTATGTTAACAAATCTTCTTAACATGATTACCATGCTAATATCCAAATTATGCAAATAAATCTATGGTTTGCAATATGGAACGCCAATGGTCTATTAAACCACAAAGAAGAAATTGAAACATTTATAAATATTAATCATATCGATATATTTCTAATATCTGAGACACATTTTACCAATAGAACATATTTCAGTATAAATGGCTTTAACCTAATTTCTTGCAATCACCCTGATAATAGAGCTCATGGAGGTTCAGCAATCTTAGTAAAAAGGTCAATAAAATATACTATCCTAGAAGATTATCAAAAACCTCATCTACAGGCTGCCGGAATACGAATAAATTGCAATAATAATGATATATCAATATATTCAATTTATTTCCCCCCCAGACACAATGTTAAATATGATAATTATCAAGACTTTTTTGAAACGCTTGGTACAAAATTTATTGTTGGCGGCGATTTTAATGCCAAACATCCTTGGTGGGGTTCCCGAATTGCCAACCCAAAGGGAAAAGAACTGTATAAAAATGTAATCGATAATCATTTTTCAATTTTAACCTCTGGAAGACCTACATATTGGCCAAGTGATCCAAGAAAAATTCCAGACTTATTAGATTTCGTAATTTACTCCGGTATTCCAGGTAACTTGTTGAATATTTCAGACTCGGATGATTTAAGTTCTGATCACTCGCCCTTGATTGTAAATTATGACACATGTTTACAAACAAATGGAAATTACAAAGTAACACATATTGACGTAGATTCCTTTAAATACTGGTTAGAGCAAAATATAAATCTTAAAATAAAGTTGAAATAAAAAAAAAAAAAAAGATTCGAATCGATTTTCATTTTAAAAATAAAATATGTTATTAATTGCCTATAAAAATTTTATTTAGTTTTTTTTATAAAAACTCTCATTCCTACGCACTTCATACCTTTTTTAAACGGTTTTTTCTGGAAAGTATCTACCGTGTATAAAGAATAAAATGTATTTCATAAATTTAAATAAAAACCAAATGCCCCTCGGAGGCTGAAAATCTTCGACTTTTTATACACATAGGACACGAACATCAAAAATTTTCGTTAAAAAGAGCGTAAAAATGCATTCAATTGCTTGTCAACTTTCAGTGAAGCTGGGTCTCGTCGCTTCTTTTTTAAGTTTTTTTGTATATGAAGACACAGGATCTTTTGCATTAAATGTATTGAATTTCAGGTACCTGCAATATGCAATGCTACAAATCCATAAAAACTTATGCGAAAAATACCAATGTACATGTATTGTGAAAACGCAATGTGTTGTCGTTTTTTTTTTTTTTTTTGTTTTTTGTAAATTTAATTTTTATTTATGTTTTTATATTATTTAATGTTGAAGAAATAGAAATATAGTTATACGTTTTGTTGTTTTTGTTTTAATTGTTGTTTTAAGATAGAACTTCTGAATTTTTGTCGGTATGTGTCTGTGTGTTAAAATTTCATTTATTTTTTATAAAAGTGCATTTATCAAAAATAAAAAAACATATTCCCACAGTTTATTCAATGCAAAACGCATTTCGAGTTACATACTGTCTGGCGCCTGTAGACAAAAATATATGATATATTTTTCATTGTGATATTAGATCTGCTGACGTATGAACGATAACAGAATATTAAATATTAAAGTCAATAAACTCCCTCCCTCATTATGATATTAGATCTGCTGACATATGAAAAAAATAGTTTATTGCTTTGATCGCATGATCACAACATGCTCGAGCATGCAGACGCTGATTCAGCAAAATTATGTTTCCATCAAATTGTTTGTAATTGGAGAGCTTCACCGGAAGAACCGCCGCTGACGTTAACTTGTATCAGTGTTGCAAAACATAAATTTTGAAATGGTACTGTATTATAACTGAAAAAGTACTTGTTTGCATTAAAAAGTACTTTTTCACATCGAATAGTACTTTTCTAAAATATACATACGTACACTCTTCAATCAGAATTACAACCTAATCACACCACTTATTTATTTTGTTTGCTAATGCAGTAATAGTTGAAAAACGCAAGACATAAAATATGTAATAACAAAAAAATACTATAAGCATAGCGGAGGTACTGTAGTATTTCTTAAATGAAATAGTGCTAAAAAAGGTATAAAAGTACTGAATTTTTCAACTCTGACTTGTATATTAAAAATTTTTCGCTATAAACAACGATAGTTGTTAGTTAACAGAAATATTCCTGTTTAAGAAAATCTATTTAACACATTATAAGTTATTAAAAAAAAATATTAAATAAGAAATGGCTGGCGGTTTTATTTTCCAATTTTGCAGAAAAGTATTCACTCTGAATAGAAATTTTAGAATGCATATTAGATTATATCATGATGAACCATCCACATCATGTAAATGTAAAACTTTTAATAAATATTTTTCAAATCATGCGGAATGGCATCGACACTCACATTCTCATACAGAAGATAACAGAAAGAGTGAAATTAGTGTTTATTGTGAGTATTGTGCAAAATATATTCTAAAACCAAATTGGTATTATCATAAAAAGACAAATAAACACAAACTTAAATGTATTGAGAAATCAGACAATGGTTTGGATGTTGATGGTGTTAAATGCATAAAATCATCGTTTAATAATAGAATTATCACATATTTAATTGAAAACAATAACAAAATTAATTTAATACCTGAAAACTTTTTAACGGAAATCAGAGACAAAATAATTAAATTATGAAGTGATGTAATTAAAATATATGAAATCATAAAATTTAACATGGAACTGTTTTGTGAATATATGTTAATAAAGGATGATGAGGACAATTGTATGATTGGACTACAATCTCATCAGACTAAAATGAATATTCTTAGTATATATTCAACAAGTGATGACATTCTTAATACTTACAACGAGCAATGTGACATTATAATTAAAAAGATGAGTGAGTTTCAGGAGCGTGACAGCGGTTGGGCATTAATTGAAATATCACGCCTAGAGATAAACGTTAATCAATATAAATGTATAAAATGTTTCCAATACATCCCCCTACCACCGGAAATACAGAGAAAGTTTGCATGCATTAATGTTCAAAATAATGATGAATACTGTTTCAAGTGGGCTATTATATCAGCATTATATCCAATTGAAGACCATTCATATAGAACAACGTCCTATAACGTTGTTAACATAGAAGATGAAATCATAAGACTGGAAAACAACATTGAATTAAATTTTAAGAACTTTAACTTTCCGCTACCAGTTAATCAGATAAAAGTATTTTAGACAAACAATCCTGAATTGAGTGTTAATGTGTTTGCATTAGACAATAAGAATAATATAGTCGGTCCATATTATTTTTCCCAACAAGAAAAATCGAAGCACATTTACTTACTGCTGTTGGAAGATGGTGAAAAATTCTATTATGTATGGATTAAAAATATATCAAGGTAAATAGAAAGAAAGAAATATATACAGACACTTAAAAACTTGTACTAATTAATTTTTTCCTTTATATTTACAGATTAATTAAATGTCAACTAACAAAATATCAACATAAGATACATGTATGTAATACATGTTTAATACATTTCCATAATGAGTCATCTCTGGAAAATCATAAGAAAGAATGCAATAAGATGGTAACTAAAATACCTAGTATAGAAAACAGTATACTAGTTAGTTTTAAAAATTTTAAAAAACAATTGGATGAACCTTTTGTTGTGTATGCTGATTTTGACTGTATTCTAGAATCAATTAATGTACAAAATTCAACAAATGTTAAATCAGTAGAAAAGCATATTCCAGTTGACTAAAGTTATTATATTAAATGTTCATATAATTCAGATTTAAATATTAAATATTAAAATTTACAATGGTAATAATGCACCGCAACATTCTTTTAAAAGCTTAGTTAATGAGATTTTAGATATTTACACTGAACATCTAAGTGTTATCAAACCTATGAATTTCTTAACGCCAATTCAACAGATACAATATTATGAAAGCAAGACTTGTCATATTTGTAAAAAAAATTTATCAAATAGAGACAATGTAGCTTACCATTGTCATCTAGCCGGTGAATATAGAGGTGCTGCACATAACAAATGTAATTAGAATAACAAATTGCGAATTTCATTCCAATATTTTTTTATAATCTTTCAGCATATGGTTGTCACTTGCTTGTTAGAGAGCTTTAATCTTTTGAAGGTGATATAAATATTGTTACGCAAAAATAGTCGAAACGACTTAATATCGTTTCACAATAATAAAGATAAACAAAAGCTATAAATAAAAAGACAATGCGTACACAATACACACTACACATATATCGAACTTATTATAAGTAAACCAACTGCAACAAGTATGAGACGGACAAGTAAGCGAACGCAACAACAACCAAAGAGAACATAGTACACAAACAACGTTGCAGTAGCTATAGAATTCTCGAGAAGGCGCGAACGCGAACCTTCTACTTCGAGAACCATCATTAAACTGAAGGCGTTCGCATATAAAAGAGCAAGAGAAAGCAGACAACGAGTCAGAGTGACTTCAGTCACCCTTGTGTGCAGTTGCGTATGAAGTAAAAGTCGTGGTTCGAAGATATCCGTTGTGATATACTGTTCACAACGAATTGTGTGTGAATAATATCAAACAAGCAATAGATTGTTGTAATTACTATTATGTACGTTGTATCGGTTAAGTTTGAACAGTGGCATACAAAAGTAGTGTGAATAAAAAATTTTCGTTAAAATAAACAAATATTTGTTTTTACTTGGTTTGCAATAAACGAACTCATATATAAACGTTTTTAAAAAGGTAAAAACGTAACAATTGGTGTCAGATACGGGATTACAAAATCCAAACGTAAAAATAAATAAATAAATGAAAATTAATTGAAATGAAGCTCACGGAAGTAAGAGTGGACCGGCTTAAACGATAGGTGGGTAAATTGGAGCTGTTAACAGCCGGTACAAAGTATGAACTGCAGAGGCGGTTAAGAGAACAATTGCAGGTTCAGGGCATCGATATCGAATCCTACGACTTCGAGGATGAAGAGGAACGAGAGATACAGACTCCTGCAACGCCTAGCGGTGTCGACATAAACTCGTTTCTAGCCGCTATGATGGAAAAGATGCAAGTATTAGCTGATAAACAAGAAGAAAGAATGGAAGCAGCAAATCAAAAGCTGATGTACAAGAGGCTTCTAAAAACGAAAATCAGAAACTTCTGGCTGAAGTACAAGAAGCTTCTAGAAATGAAAATCATAAACTTCTGGTTAAAGTTCAAGAAACTTCAAGAAACGAAAATCAGAAACTGCTGGCCGAAGTACAAGTAACTTCTAGAGCTGAAAACTAAAGAATGCAAGCAGCAATTATGGAACACATGGAGCATAGAGAACAAAAATTTTTGGTAAAAATGGAAAAGAAACTAGAAGCTGCAGGAAATACGTGAATCATTCAGCCAAAGAATTACCACTGCCGAGGAAAAGGTGTCGAATATAGAAAAGACCGTCGATTGTAAGCTGGTTATAATGGAGGAGAAGATCAATAATCTCCAGAGCTAGCGACCGGAAGCAGTGCGAGTCCACAGAATAAAACCACATTACTTTGATGGTAGCTTACTCCTATCCGTGTTCAAGTTCCAACTCGAGACAGTGGCCAACAGAAACGGATGGGACGATGAGGAAAAGGCTTTGGAACTTATACTGGCATTAAAAGGTGTTGCAGCCGAGATCCTAGAAACCATGCCAGCCAGCCACAGAAACAACCAAGACTTAATGGCGGCGTTGCACCGTAAATTTGGCGACGAGCACAAACGAGAGCTTTACAGTATGGAGTTGAGATGCCGGGCGCGAAAAGCCAAACGAGTCATTACAAGCCTTTACAATGGAGGTTGAGAGGTTGGTGCAGCTTATATATCCAGGAGAAAATCACCCGCTGATAGACAACATTAAGACTGAGGCATTCGTGAATGGCAAACGCGACCCTGACATCAAACTAGCGGTATGCTCCACACAGAAGACAACAATTGCAGAGACCGTGATCTTTGCACTAGCCCAGGAGACCGCTCGCACTATCTCTAGTCCACAAATAAACAAAGTCCTTAAAATGGAAGTCGTGGAGGAAGAGGACTGCCTTTTAACTAAGGTTGAGGAAATGGCGAAGCAAGCGTTAGAAGAAAACGGACAAAAGGCAAAACTTAAATGCTTCAACTGTGGGAAGGCTGGGCATTTCTAAAGAAATTGTAAAGCGTCACGTAAAAGATCCAGATCCATCTCACCATCAAGGTGAGAACTACCAACCATCTTCACAAGAGCCCCCGTTATACTAAAACGGGCTAGCACTGAGTGGTAAGTGCTGACACCCACAAGCGAGAGCCCAACAATCTCAATATCAGTGATGCAACAGAACAACAGCAATCTTACGGCGTGCGGGTACATAAACGGCAGACGACACACCTTCACTATAGACACCGGGGCGACGCAGTCCATCATCAGGCCAGATGTAGTAAAGGGAAAATGTGAGGCACTTAGAAATGTAAAACAGAGGCGAAGGTGACTATAGCCAACATTAGTGTCACAGACATCTTTATTGTTGCCGATATTGTGGACGTAGTTATCATTGGTGCCGATTTTATGATAGCTCATGATATCAATTTGAATATGGGGCAACAGATTATGAGTTGGCGAAATGGGGAGATACCTCTTGACGTGAGGTACAAACATAAAGTGCACGCCAGAAGGATAGTTGCGGTCGGACAGCTCAAACTAACCACCTCAGAGCGAATCACTGATATGGGCGCGTATGGAAGGAGGAAAACCGCTTGTGGGTTGTGGAACACCAGACATACAGACGGATTTAATAACAGCAAATGCCCTCGTCAAATCTACAGAACAGAAAATAGTCTCGGTAAGAGTGCTGAATCTATCAGGCAATGAAAAAGTCATCAGTAAGAACTCAGAAGTCAGACAATGTGTTCCAGTAGCGGCGGTAATAAACAGCGAACAATCGCCCCAAACTTCCGAAATGTCAGCCAAGGACCAACAGGAATTTAGTGCAAGTGTGGAGAACTGGGTAGCAGTCTTAGCAGCTCTAGAGGAAAATAAAGCTAAAAAGCTGCTAAAGAGGTATGCTTGCGCTTTCGCCACAAATAATAAAAGACAAGGAAGAACAGGCATGGTAAGGCATGAAATCGATACTGGCGAAGAGAGATCGATAAAACAGGCACCAAGAAGCGTACCGCTGGCGAAGCGTAATGAGGCTAAAGAACTAGTGGACGAAATGAAGAGGAGAGACGGACCTGATGATGTCCGTGGACCTCACCTGTAGTCTTAGTCAAAAAGAAAGATTTTGCGTAGACTACAGGAAGCTGGATGTTCTCACTAAAAAGGACAGTTACCCGCTACCGAGAATTAATGACACACTCGAAACGCTAGCTGGAACGAAGTGGTTCTCCACATTGGATTTACAAAGCGGTTATTGACAGGTGGAGATTGCAGAAAAGGACAAGGAGAAAACTGCTTACAGTGCTAACGGCGGCTTATGGCAAATTAAAGTTATTCCATTTGGACTCTGTAATGCTCCGGCCACATTCGATCGACTTATGGAACGTGTACTCAAGGGACTGCATTAGAAGACTGGCCTGGTGCACCTCGACGATATCATAGTTATGGGCAGAACTTTCGACGAACACCTCAAGAATCTGGGAGAAGTTCTGCAGCGACTAACATCGACTGGACTAAAATTAAGCGTAAAGAAATGTGCATTGTTCCAAAGACAGGTGAAATATTTGGGGCATCTTGTTACAGCAGATGGAATATCAACGGATGAAGATAAAATACGAGCAGTAAAGGACTGGCATCGTCCCCAGAATCTTCATGAACTGCGCAGCTTTTTGGGACTATGCACATACTACAGACGCTTTGTGCCTAACTTTGCTAGTGTTACTATAAGCCTACATGAGCTCACCAAGAAAGCAAAAGCTTATCAATGGGGTGAGTCACAAGAAAAAGCGTTCCAGACTCTAAAAGATCTATTGTGTGCTGCACCAGTTTTGGCGTATCCAGTCCCAGGAGAAAAATTCATCTTAGACAATGATGCTAGCGGATATGGTATTGGTGGTATACTTTCCCAAATGATCAATGGTACAGAGAAAGTCGTGGGCTACTACAGTCGAACACTGTCAAAGCCTGAAAGGAACTACTGTGTGACTCGACGGGAACTACTTGCAGTGCTGGAGTGCATCAAACATTACCATAAGTACCTGTATGGCCAACATTTTCTACTGAGGACTGATCATTCCGCTCTGAGATGGCTGCTGCAATTTAAGAACCCTGAAGGACAGTTAGCACGTTGGATTGAGGGCCTCCAAACTTACGACTTCAGCATTGAACACCGTAGAGGCATAAAACATGGAAATGCTGATGCTCTTTCACGCCGACCTTGTAATTTGAAGTGTAAATACTGCGTGAAAGCTGAGAAAACCGAATCCATCGTCGATATCCGGCTAACGCGGATTGTAGCCAACGAAGACTGGTCCCAAGCACAATGGAGCGACCCAATATTGGCGAAGATAGTAGCAGCCAAGGAGGAGGACAAAGGACCTACAAAAAATGAGATATCCGCAGAAGGACCTCTTACAAAAGCATATTGAGCACTATGGGACAATTTAAAGATCATAAATGGGTGCCTATATCGACTTTGGGAAAGCGCTGATGGCAAAACCTCATCCAACATATTGGTAGTGCCTTCTTCCAAAATGAAAGAAGTGTTGAAGGAGTTCCATAATGGAGCCAGCGGACGACATTTTGTAGTGACAAAGACGCTAGAAAGGCTAAAACAACTTTTTTGTTGGGTTGGATGTCAGCAAGCAGAGGCGTACTTAATAGTAAACTGTATCCAGTGTATTGCAGCAAAAAGTCCAGTAAGAAGAAGTGGGGGTCAGATGCAACAGTGTAACTCGGGCGTACTTTTCGAGTGGATAGCGATGGACGTAGCAGGCCCTTTTCCAGTCGGCAACGCCGGGAACCGATATGTTCTCGTGGTGATGGACTACTTCAGCAAATGTCCGGAAATGTATGCCATACCCAATCAAGAGGCGAATACAATAGCAAATGTTTTTGTTAACAACTGGGTATGCCGCAACGGGGTTCCAATAGAACTACATTCCGATCAAGGCAGAAATTTTGAATCAGCAGTATTCAAAGAAATGTGTGACATGTACGGAATTAAGAAGACTCGAACAACGCCTCTTCACCCACAGTCAGACAGAATGGTAGAGCGTTTTAATCGAACCCTGGAAGAGTACAACAGAAGGACTGTGACGAACACATTCCTAGATTTTTGCTGGCGTACCGATCCGCAGTCCATGACTATACATTTAGATCACCCGCCAAAATAATTTATGGGACTGAGATAAAACTGCCCGGTGACTTGGAGTTTGGAGTGAAGCCCACCACAGAGAGGGATGCCACATACACTGGGAAAGAAGAAAACCTAAATGAACTTCACCAATTTGTGCGATCCCGTATAAAAATGGTCAGCGATAGAATGAAAGCCAGGTATGATCGTGCGGCAAACACCGAGGGCTTTCAGGAGCGACAACGGGTTCTACTTTACAACCCAAACCGGAAGAAGGGATTATCGCCCAAACTACAAACCAACTGGGATGGACCGTGCAAAGTAATCAAACGGTTAAATGATGTCGTGTACAGGATACAAAAAGCTAATAGCCCCCGTATAAAAATGAAGGTCGTACACATAGAGCGACTAGCAAAATATGGGAAAAGAGATAATGAGCCTATTCGGGACGAGCTTAAATGGGCGGCAGTGTTACGCAAAAATAGTCGAAACGACCTAATATCGTTTCAGAATAATAAAGAAACACAAAAGCTATAAATACAAAGACAATGCGTACACAATACACACTAACACATACATCGAACTTATTATAAGTAAACCAGCTGCAACAAGTATGAGAGAAAAAGAGACGGACAAGTAAGCGAACGCAACAACAACCAAAGAGAACATAGTACACAAACAACGATGCAGTAGCTATAGAATTCTCGAGAAGGCGCGAACGCGAACCTTCTACTTCGAGAACCATCATTAAACTGAAGGCGTTCCCATATAAAAGAGCAAGAGAAAGCAGACAACGAGTCAGAGAGAGTTCAGTTACCCTTGTGTGCAGTTGCGTATGAAGTAAAAGTCGTGGTTCGAAGATATCCGTAGTGAACAGAGTAGCGAATTGTGTGTGAATAATATCGGATAAGCAGTAAATTGTTGTAGTTACTACTGCGTACGTTGTATCGGTTAAGTTTGAACAGTGGCATATAAAAGTAGTGTGAATAATAAAGAGTTTCATTTAAATAAATACATACTTGTTTTTACTTGGTTTGCAATAAACGAACTCTTACAAAAACGTTTTTAAAAAGGTAAAAACGTAACAATTGGTGTGAGAAGTGGTATTGCAAAATCCGAAAGTAAAAATAAATTAAAAAAAAATAAATTAATAAAATGAAATTATCCGAACTAGAAGTGGATCGTGTTAAACGAGAGTTGGGTAAGCTGGAGCTGCCAACAGCGGGCACAAAGAATGAACTGCAGAAGCGGTTAAGAGAACAACTTCAGCTTCAGGATGAGGAGGAACGAGAGATACAGGCTCCTTTAACGCCTAACAGTGTCGACATAAATTCGTTGCTAGCCGCCATGATGCAGAAAATACAAGTAGCAAACCAGAAGCTATTTATCAGCAAGAAGCTTCTAGAGCTGAGAACCAGAAATTATTTGAAGCTTCTAAAAAAACAGAAAATCAGAAACTTTTGGCCGAAGTACAAGAAACTTCTAAAGCTGAAAATCAAAAACTGCAAGCAGCAATTTTGTCAAAAATTGAAAAGGAGCTCGAAGTAACATCTGGAAAGCTGCAGGAAATCCAGGAGTCGGTCAACAAAAGGATCACTGTTGTCGAGGAAAGAGTTTCACATTTGGAGAAGGCCGTTGGCGTGAAGGTGGACAATTTGGAGAAGGCCGTCGACGGAAAACTCGTAATGATGGAGGAACAGATCATCAACCTCCAGAACCAGTGCGAGTCGTATCAGAAAGCACCAGCAGGATAAAAACGCCTTGCTTTGATGGGAGCTCACCCCTATCCGTCTTCAAATTCCAATTTGAGACAGTAGCCAGCAGAAACAGATGGGACGATGAGCAAAAGGCTTTGGAACTAATTCTAGCGTTAAAAGGTGTAGCAGCACAAATCCTAGAAACCATTCCAGCCAGCTGCAGAAATAACTATAAAGATTTAATGGTGGCCTTACAGCGAAAATTCGGCGATGAGCACAAGCGAATGCTGTGGAGTTGAGATGCCGGGCGCAAAAGCCAAACGAATCATTACAAGCCTTTGCAATGGAGGTCGAGAGATTCGTACAGCTTGCATATCCAGGAGAAAATTACCCATTGATAGACAACTATAAAACTGAGGTGTTTGTTTATGGTATACGGGACCATGATATTAAACTAGCGGTATGTTCAACACTGAAGACAACCTTTGCAGAGACCGTGGCTTTCGTACTAGCCCAAGAGACCGCTCTCAAAATTCCTAGACCACAAGTAAGCAAAGTGCGAAAAGTGGAAGTAGCGGAGAAAGATGAATGCCTTTTAGCTAAAGTTAAGGAAATGGTGTAGCAAGTTTTAGAAGAAATCGGACGAAAGGCTAAACTGAAATGCTTCAATTGTGGAAAGGGTGGCCATTTCCAAAGAAACTGCAAAGTGCCACGCAAAAGATCAAGACCAGTCTCACCAACTAAACGACATGCCGTTGACACAACTAAGGCTTCTGGTGTACACTCCGTTGAAACGAGTAGTTTCAACAGAACCCAAGGAAAACATGTGGAACGCGATGTTCATCATATCAGTAAAAGTGCCGATGCTATATCTAGTAAAGCATGCAAGAACATAGAGGACTGTGGTTCCTGACCGGTGCCATTGGAGGAACGAAGTGATGTAAAACATAGAAATCCTGATGCTCTCTCGACCCGACCCTGTAAATTAGAGCGTAAACGTGGTGTGAGGGCTGAGAAAAAGGAATCCATTGCCGATATCCGGCTAATTCGAATTGATGCTAAGGAAGACCGATCCCAAGCGCAAAGCAGTGACCCAATATCGGCGAAGATAATACCAGCCAAGAAGGAGGACAGACGAGTTACTAAAACTGAGATATCCGGAGAAGGTCCCCTTTCAAAAGCATATTGGGCACTATGGTACAGTCTACGGTTGATAAACGGAAGCCTATATCGACATTGGGAAAGCGCTGATGACAAAACCTTAACCAACTTATTAGTTGTGCCTTCCTCCAAGACTAAAGAAGTGTTAAAGGATTCCCATAATGGAGCTAGCCGAGAACATCTTGGAGTGACAAAAACGCTGGAAAGGCTAAAACTACGTTTTTACTTGGTTGGATGTCAAAGCAGGATTAGATAGCGAACTGTACCCAGTGTATCGCAAATAAAGGTCCAGTAAGAAAAAATCGAGGTCAGCTGCAACAGCACAACTCGGACGCACCCTTAGAGAAGATAGCATTGGTCAATGATAGAATTAAAGCCAAAAATGATCGAGCAGCAAACATTCAGGGTTTCCATGAAGGACAACTGGTACTATGCTACAACCCGACGCGGAAGAAGGGATCACTCCCCAACGTACAAAGTAGCTGGGGCGGACCGTATAAAATAATTAAATGCTTAAACGATGTCGTGTATAGGATATAGAAAGTTGGCAGACCCCACACAAAAATGAAGGTCGTACACAAAGTGCGACTGACAAAATATGGCAGAATAGATAATATGCCTATTCAGGACGAACAGGCTTAAGTAGGTGGCAGTGTTACGCATAGCGAAACGACGTAATATCGTTTAACATTAACGATAAACAAAAGTTACAAATACAAAGACCATGAGGCAATGGGTACACAATACACACGACACATATACACACTGACACATACTTTGAACTTAGTATAAGTAAACTAGCAACAACAAGAATGAGATAAAAAGGAACAGACAAGTAAGCAGGCGCAACAACAAACAATGTAGTCGCGATGGAATTCTCGAGAATGCGAAACCACGAACATTCCACTTCGGGAACCATCAACAGACTGAAGTTTCATTAAAATAAACACATATTTGTTTTTACTTGGTTTGCAATAAACGAACTCATACAAAAACGTTTTTAAAAAGGTAAAAACCTAACAATATTATACCTTTAAATAAGGAACTTTATTTATCCATACCTAAAAGAATTACTGTCAATGAAAAACAAACTATTGAGTTTTTCTCGATTCATTTAGGTTTATGCCATCTAGTTTAGAGAAATTAGTAACTTATTTATTCGACAACGATTTAACTATGGTAAAAACGAACTATTCAAATGAAGAAGAAATCAATTTAATGAAACGTAAAGGTGTCTTTCCGTACGACTACTTAGATTCTGAAAATCGTCTCAATGAAACTCAATTACCTCCCTTTGCAGTTTTCTTTAATAAATTACTAAAGAGTCGTGTAGTGTGGAGGATTATGAACATGCACAAAAAATATGGAAGACATTTAAATGAATAACATTAAAGGATTATTTACTTTTATATTTAAAGGTAGATGTTCTTCTAGTCTCATTTGAACTCATATTTGAAAATTTCCTACAATTATGTGAAAACATTTATAATTTAGATCCCTGTCAATATTATACAACTCCCGGTCTATCCTGGGATGCATTGTTGAAAACAACTGAAATAGAATTAGAGTTGTTAACTGATATTAATATTGTTACGTTTTTACCCTTTTAAAAACGTTTTTATATGAGTTCGCTAATTGCAACCCAAGTAAAAACTATAACAATTTATTGCTTGTTCGATATTATTCACACACTATTCGCTATACTGTTCACAACGGATATCTTCGAACCGCGACTTTTACTTCAAACGCAACTGCATGCAAGGCTGACTGAATTCACTCTGACCCTGTCTTGTAATGCCCTTTTATATGCGAACGTCTTCAGTCTGATGATGGTTCTCGAAGTAAAGGGTTCGCGTTCTCGCCTTCTGGAGAATTCTATACCTACTGCAACGTTGTTTGTTTACTATGCTCTTATTGGTTGTTGTTGTTGCGTTCGCTTACTTATCCATTCCTTTTTCTCTCATACTTGTTGATGCTTTGCTTGTACATGATCGTTGTAGTTGTTGCTGTGGATATTAGAAATCATGTTCATTGTATTCGTTAGTGTGTATTTGTGTCGTGTGTATGTGTAGCTGATAGCTCTCATTTATCGTTTTTATTGTTAAACGATATCAGGTCGCTCCGATTGTTTTTGCGTAACACTGCCGCCCACTTAAGTCTGTTCGTCACGAATATCCTAATTATCTCCTTTCCCGTATTTAGCTAGCTGCTCTATGTGTACAACATTCATTTTTGTTCGGAGGCTATTAGCTTTTTGTATTCTGTACATGACATCGTTTAACCGTTTAATTATTTTGTATGGTCCATCCCAACTAGTTTGTAATTTTGGAGATAGTCGCTTCTTTCGCTTTGGGTTGCAAAGTAGAACCATTTGTCAATCATGGAAGCCCTCTGTGTTTGCTGCACGATCATACCTGGCTTTCATTCCATCGCTGACCATTTTTATTCGAGTACGCACAAATTGATGAGGTTCATTTAGGCTTTCTTCTTTTCCAGTGGCATCCCTCTCTGTGGCGGGCGTAACTCCAAACTCCAAGTCACCGGGCAGTTTTATCTCAGTCCCAAAAATTATTTGAGCGGGTGATCAAGATGTTGAATCATGGACTGCGGATCGGTACGCCGGTAGAAACTCCGGAATGTGTTCGACCCAGTCCTTCTGTTGTTCGCTCACTACTTTCTGCAAGTACTCTTCCAGGGTTCGATTAAATCGGTCTCCCATTCTGTCTGACTGTGGGTGAAGAGGCATTGTTCGAGTCTTCTTAATTCCGTACATCTCACACATTTCTTTGAATACTGTTGACTCAAAATTTCTGCCTTCATCGGAATGAAGTTGGAACTCCGTAGCGGCATACCCAGTTGTTTACAAAAACATTTGCTATTGTGTTCGCCTCTTGATTGGGTATGGAATACACTTCCAGCCATTTGCTGAAGTAGTGCATCACCAGAAGAACATATCGGTTTCCGGCATTGCTGACAGAAAAAGGGCCTGGGCGTCCATCGCTATCCGCTCGAAAGGTACGCCCGAGTTATATTGTAGCATCTGATGTCGACTTCTTCTTACTGGACCTTTTGCTGCAATACACTGGGCATAGTTTGCTATCCAGTCCGCCACTGCTTGCTGACATCCAACCCAATAAAAGCGTTGTTTTAACCTTTCCAGCGTTTTTGTCACTCCAAGATGTCCTCCACTGGCTCCATTATGGAACTCCTTCAACACTTCTTTCATTTTGGAGGAAGGCACTACCAATATGTTGGATGAGGTTTTGCCATCAGCGCTTTCCAAAAGTCGATATAGGCCCCCATTTATGATCTTTAAGCTGTCCCATAGTGCCCAATATGCTTTTGTAATAGGACCTTCTGCGGATATCTCATTTTTTGTAGGTCGTTTGTCCTCCTCCTTGGCTGCTACTATCTTCGCCAATATTGGGTCGCTCCGTTGTGCTTGGGACCAGTCTTCGTTGGCTACAATCCGCGTTAGCCGGCTTTACAGGCTTTGACAGTATGCGACTATAGTAGCTCACGACTTTCTCTGTCCCATTGGTCACTGGAAAAGTACGCCACCAATACCATATCCGCTAGCATCGCTGTCCAAAATGAATGACTGGATACGCCAAGACTGGTGCGGCACACAATAGATCTTTTAGTGTCTGAAACGCCTTTCCTTGTGGCTCACCCCATAGATACACTTTCGATTTCTTGGTGAGCTCATGCAAGCTTGCAGCAACGCAAGCAAAGTTAGGCACAAAGCGTCTGTAGTATGTGCATGGTCCCAAAAAGCTGCGGAGTTCATGAAGATTCTGGGGACGAGGCCAGTCCTTCACTGCTCGTATTTTATCTTCATCTGTAGATATTCCATCTGCTGTTATAAGATGTCCCAAATATTTCACCAGTTTTTGGAACAATGCACATTTCTTCACACTTAATTTTAATCCAGCCGATGTTATTCGTTGCAGAACTTCTCCCATGTTTTTTAGGTGTTCCTCGAAAGTTATTATTATAGTGATAATATTGTCGAGGTATACCAGGCTAGCCTTCTAATAGAGTCTTTTGAGTACACGTTCCATAAGCCGATCGAATGTGGCTGGAGCATTACAGAGTCCAAATGGCATAACTTTAAACTGCCATAAGCCGCCAATCGCACTGAATTCGGTTTTCTCTTTCCCTTTTTTGTAGTCTCCACCTGCCAATAACCGCTTTGTAAATCCAATGTGGAGAACTACTTTGTTCCAGCTAGCGTGTCGAGTGTGTCATCAATTCGCGGTAGCTTGGTAACTGTCCTTTTTAGTTACATCATTCAGTTTCCTGTAGTCTACGCAGAATCTTGTAATGCCATCTTTCTTCTTTACTAAGACTACAGGTGAACTCCACGGACCTGATGATGGCTCGATTACACCGCTCCACTTCATCTCGTCGACTAGTCTCTTATTATTTGTGGTGAAAGCGCAAGGATACCTTTTTTGCAGCTTTTTGGCTTTAGTTCTGTCTGGAGCTGCTAAGCCTGCTATCCAGTTCTCCACACTTACCCTAAATTCCTGTTGGTTCTTGGCTGACATTTCGGCAGTTTGCGTCGATTGTTCGCTGATTACCGCCTCTACTGGAACACATTGAGTTCATACAGATGACTTTTTCATTCCCTGATAGATTCAGCACTCTCACCGGGACTATTCTTTGTTCGGTGGATTTGACGAGAACCTTTGCTGTTATTAAATCCGTCTGTATTTCTGCTGGTCCCACAACCCACAAGCGGTTTTCCTCACAATCTCCCTCCATACGCTCCCATATTAGTGATTCGCTCTGAGGTGGCAGTTTGAGTTGTTCGACCGCAACTACCCTTCTGGCCTGCACTCGATGCTTGTACCCTACGTCAAGAAGTATCTCCACATTTCGCCAACTCATAATCTGTTGGCCCATATTCAAATTAATGCCATGAGCTATCATAAAATCGGCACCAATGATAATCTCATCCACAATATTGGCAACAATGTGACACCAATGTTGGCTATCTGTTCGCCTCTGTTTTTCCGTGGACGATGGCAAACTCTCCAGTATCTGTCCGAAGTCTTCTATTTCTAAGTGCCTCACATTTTCATTTTACTACATCTGGTCTGATGATGGAGTGCGTCGCCCCGGTGTCTATAGTGAGGATGTGTTTTCTGTCGTTTATGTACCCGCACACCGTAAGGTTGTTGTTGTTCTGTTGCATCTCTGATATTGAGATTGTGGGGCCCTCGCTTGTGTGAGCCTGCACTTGCCCCTCAGTGCTATCTCGTTTTAGTTTAACGGGGACTCTTATGAAGATGGTCGGTGGTTCACCCGTTTTCTATTCCTTGGTGGTGGGATGGATCTGGATCTTTTACGTTGCGCTTTACAGTTTCTTTGGAAATGCCCAGCTTATCCACAGTAGAAGCATTTAAGTTTAGCTTTATGTCCGTTTTCTTCTAACGCTTGCTTCACCATTTCCTTAACTTTAGTTAAAAGGCATTCCTCTTCCTCCACGACTTCCATTTTACGGACTTTGTTTATTTGTGGTCTAGAGATAGTGCGAGCGGTCTCCTGGGCAAGAGCGGAAGCAACGGTCTCTGCAGATGTTGTCTTCTGTGTGGAACATACCGCTAGTTTAATGTCTGCATCGCGTATACCATTGACACATGCCTCGGTCTTAATCTTGTCTATCAATGGCTGGTTTTCTCCTGGGTACGTAAGCTGCACCAATCTTGCAACTTCCACTGCAAACGATTGTAATGACTCGTTTGCCTTTTGCGCCCGGCATCTCAACTCCATGCGGTACAGCTTTCCTTGTGCTCATCGCCGAATTTCCGCTGTTAGGCCAACATTAATTCTTTATAGTTGGTTCTACTGCTGACTGGCATGGTCTCTAGTATTTCAGGTGCTACACCTTTTAACGCCAGGATTAGTTCCAACGCCTTTTCTCCATCGTCCCATCCGTTTCTGCTGGCTAATGTCTCGAATTGGATCTAGAACACGGATAGGTGTGAACTACCATCAAAGCAAGGTGGTTTTATTCTGCCGGTACCTTCCGACACAATTCGCACTGGTTCCGGTTACTGGCTCTTGAGGTTGATGATCTTTTCCTCCATCATTACAAGTTTTCCGTCGACTGTCGTTCCCAAATCGTTAGCTTTTGTGTCAAAGATCTTTTCCAAATCGTTCATTTTCGCGTCAACAGTCTTTTCTAAATGTGACAACCTTTTCTCGACACTAATGATTCTCTTGCTGACCGACTCTTGTATTTCCTGCAGCTTCCCAGATGTTGCTTCTAGCTCCTTCTCAATATTTGTCAGAATTGTTGCTTGCAGGTTTTGGCTTTCGGCTTTAGAAGCTTTTCGTATATCAATAAACATCCTTTCGTTTGCCTCTTGCATTTTGCGATTTTGGGCTCTGGAAGCTTCTTGCACTTCAGCTAGAAGTTTCTGATTTTCAGCTCTAGAAACTTCTTGTACTTCACGCAGAAGTTTCTGATTTTCTGTTCTAGAAGCTTCAAATAATTTTTGGTTCTCAGCCCTAGAAGTTTCTTGTACATCAGCTAGAAGTTTCTGACGAATTTATGTCGACACCGCCAGGTGCTGCAGGGGCCTGTATCTCCCGTTCCTCCTCATCCTCGAATTCGTAAGATTCGATGTCGATGCCCTGAAGCTGCAGTTGTTCTCTTAACCGCGTCTGCAGTTCATTCTTTGTGCCCGCTATTGGCAGGTCCAGCTTACCCAACTCTCTGGCCCACTCTTATTTCAGATAGTTGCATTTTATTTATTTATTTTTACTTTTGGATTTTGCAATCCCACTTCTGACACTAATTGTTACGTTTTTACCTTTTTGAAAACGTTTAATAATTTTAACGTAACTCTATTATTCACACTACTTTTGTATCACTGTTTAAACTTAACCGATACAACGTACACAATAGTAACTACAACAAATTATTGCTTGTTCGATATTATTCACACACTATTCGCTGTATAGTTCACAACGGATATCTTCGAACCACGACTTTTACTTCAAACGCAACTGCACGCAAGGCTGACTGAATTCACTCAGACTGGTTGCCTGTCTTGTCTTGCCCTTTTATATGCGATCGTATTCAGTCTGATGATGGTTCTCGAAGTAGAATGTTCGCGTTCTCGCCTTCTAGAGAATTCTTTTACGACTTCATTGTTTGTTATTTCGTTTGCTTACGTGTCCATCCCTCATGCTCTCATGTTTATTGTTGATGGTTTACTTAGACGCCTTTTGCACGTTGAAATTAGTTTCGAAACAAATGTGAAAAACTTTTATGCATTTTCTTTTAAACTTTCTTTCGCTTTTGGACGTAAAAAATTAATTTCAGAAATTTTGTTTTCTTTATCGTGTCGTTCTGCTGTTCTTGACAGTTGGCATTGTGATTTAGGTTCAAACACAAGACATGAATATTATATTTGTTATTATATAATAATATATTATATATTTATGTATTATTATTTTTTAATAAATTTACATTATTTATATTGTATTCTTTTTGATATTTTTTATTTTTTAACCTTTTTTTAATTAATTGTTTGGCGCTAAAATTTTTCTTTTGCTAATGTTTTGATTTCAAACACAAAATAAACAAAGACTAATGATATTTTAAATAAGGGAGCTTTGTATTAACACGTTGACTAACTACGAGTCATCGCATACTCACTAAACCACTTTTTCTTCTAAAAAACATAATTTTTGCATTTTGATGATACCTACAATCTAAAAATAGTTTTTAGTAATGAAAAATCAAATTGTCGTTATTGGCCAGTTTTCTGTTGCAGCGGCAGTCAAGGTGTTAACTTCACTATGCGAAATAAAAAATAAAAGAAAATGTAAAATCAAATACAACTCTGTGTATACGAATAAAGAATAAAGCAAGTTTCCGAGTACATGAAATTCTGAAATCACCCCGCTTGTTTTTCCCGTCTCTCCTCAAACTAAAGAGTGTTGAATTTTGTTTCGAAACAAAGTGCACGATACCAACCTAGTTCGTCACACGCTTTCAACCATTTGCCCCCCCCCCCCCCCACGGGACTACAATCAAGTATTACTTCGGGGGTTGATTAAGCGAATGCTGCCTTCAAATTCCGCTGACCTTGCTCTCTCAGCCAATCTTTGCTGCGTCAATACACTCCGTGCGAAAACATATACTGCGTTCCAATTGTCGCATGAGATTAACATCAGGTTAACTATATTCTCGGGCGTTACCTGGAATCCTATTGATCTCTCAATTTCGTTGAACAGAATATCGCGGGCAATTAAAGAAAACATGCTCCGCCGTCTCCCTTTCATTACGGCATTCTGGACATGCCTCATCCACGTCATGACCAAACTTATAGGGATAAGCCCTATAACATCCACGGCCCGTTAGAAACTGTGTCAGCTGGAAGTTCACCTGGCCGTGTCTTCTTTTTGTCCATACGCCTATGCTCGGTATGAGTCTGTGGATCCATCGTCCCTTAGTGGAATTGGACCAATTCTGGTGCCATCTATCCATAGCATCATCAGATAGTTGAACAGGGTTCGAAAAATCTGTTCCTCTCTTTACGTCATATTTCCTCCTCTCTATATCCACTACTAGCTTCAGGGGCATCATCCCCGCAATCACTAACGCTGCATCAGTAGACACCGTTCGGAAGGCAGAAATCACCCTGAGAGCAGATCTGCTGTAGGCCGCTTCTATTCCTGCTCTATAGGTTCTCTTCTCCATAGCCCCAGCCCATACGGGGGCTGCATATTAATTGCGCAAGTGCACATGCCGTCGCCGCACATTTTTGGCCAATGTACGACATAAACGTGAGCCTGTTGTCAATTATCACTCCCAGATATTTATTCGCCTGCTTTGATGATACGCGCTGGTCACCTACCGTTATGGTAATAAATTCTATCTTCTTCCTACTGCTTACAAGGAGTACATCCGTTTTTGATCAGCTAGTTTGAGACCTATTTCCGTGTTCCAGCTCCTGACTATGCCAACCGCATGTTCTCACCAAATCATCCAGATATTTTCCCCTTATCACCAGGGCAATATCGTCCGCGAAACCAATGATTTGTGTACCTCTAGGAAGTCTTAGCCTCAGTACACCATCATACATCACATTCCATAGTAGCGGGCCCAGCACGGAGCCTTGCGGGACCCCTGCTGATACCGCGTATGACTTCCTGTTATCATCCGTATCAAATAGGATCACTCTATCCTTAAAAAGTCCTTAACAGTTTCCAATAAATAGTTCGGTACGTTCTTTCCATCCAGGTCAGCTAGCGTGGCATCCCAATCCGCAGAGTTGAATGCGTTTTTGACGTCCAAGGTGATGAAAGCGCAGTATTCCTTGTCGCCTTCCAACCAGCGGTCACCGCTGATAGCATCCTTTGCTATAGTCATAACCATTTCCATTGCATCTATTGGGGAACGTGATTTCCGGAAACCAAATTGACGATCCGATAAGCCTTCTTCGCCCAGAAATGCTTCTAATCTCCTACTAATTATCTTCTCCAAAAGTTTTCCAGCAGTGTCAATCATACAGAGCGTGCGGTATCCCGATGCATCCTGCGCATTGTTACCCTTCGAAATGAGGACCAGTCTCTGCCTTTTCCATATCCCAGGGAACGTCCTCTCTTGAATACAAGCATCAAAAACTTGTCTAAACAGCTCAGTGTTATTTTCAATAGCCGCCTTAAGCGCGATGTTTGGGATCCCATCGATCCCCGGTGCCTTATTGAGTTTCATTTCTCTGCAGACTGATTCCAATTCCCGACTGCTGACTTCTGGGATTTCCTCCGGTGACCGTATGTCTCGCACGGAGTAGTAATTTCGGCCTTACGCGGAAAAAGCTCCGCGAAATACAGTGTGGAACTTTGAGACCGTCTGAGGAAAAAATAAAGAGTGTTTCTGAGTTTGCAACTCCAAAGAGTGTGCATAATGTAAGACAATTTATTGGCCTCACAAGTTATTTCCGACAATTTGTATCCAAGTTTGGATTGTTGGCTCAGCCCTTAACAAAACTGACCCGGAAAAATGCACAATGGAATGATTAAAGAAAAACTTATATCTCGTCCTACATTAGCTATGTATTTACCAGAAGCAAGAACGGAGGTACATACGCACGCCTGTCAACTCGGTCTTGGTGGAATTCTGCTCCAAGAACAAACCGATAAACAACTTCATCCGGTTGCTTATGTTAGTAAACAAACTACTACAGAAGAAAGCCGATACCATTAAACGGAACTAGAAGCGCTTGCTGTTGTGTGGTCTTTACAGAAACTGCGTGTGTATTTAATTGGAATTCAATTTGTTGTTATTACAGATTGTAATGCTGTAAGAAGTACTTTTTCCAAGAAAGATATGATACCTCGTATTGGGCGTTGGTGGCTCCAACTCCAGGAGTTTCAATTTGAAATTATGCATCGGGCCGGAAGTAAAATGCAACATGTGGACGCACTTAGTCGCAACCCAGTTGGTGATGCACGGAAAATCGAGACGGTGGTTGATGTTTTTTCGCTCTACAATACACTAAGCGAAGGTGATTGGTTAACGTTACTACAAAAAACAGACCCTACTGTTATTGGTATGGTTGAATCGTTGAAGAAAACAGTTGATTTAGATGAATTGGATAAAAACATAAAATCAAAATACGTATTGAAAAATGGTGTTGTTTTTAGAAAATATGGTGATGAAGAAAAATTTTATGTTCCTCGGAAAGCAAGATGGAAAATTGTTAACAGCTATCATGATGGCCTAGCTCATATTGGAGTGGACAAAACCGTGCAAAAGATCTAAGAGTACTACTGGTTTCCTAGGTTGAAAAACTATGTTAAGAATTACTTTGGGGCATGTGCCGAATGTTTATACCACAAACAACCAGGAAGAAAAAAACCAGGTATGTTACATCCACTTTCGTAAAGACCTCAAGAGGTAACTCCTATATTCTGGCTGCTATAGATGGTTTCACAAAATTTTGTGTGCTAAAGGCGGTTCGCAACACAAAGTCAAATACAACGGTCCGTTATGTTGAAGATATGATTTCTTTATTTGGTACTCCAACGAGATTTATTACTGACCTCGGAACTAGTTTTACAGGTGCCGCATTCGTAAATTTTTGTAAAAATAATAATATCGTCCATATAAAAAATGCAACGGCCACCCCTAGAGCAAATGGGCAGATTGAGAGGCTAAAGAGAAGCATAACCCCTATGATAGCAGCTATGAGCAAACGTACAGATAACAAAGATTGGGACAATTTTGTAGGCATCACACAATATAGTTTAAACAACACTTTTCACCGCGCAATTAAAACCACTCCTTTTAAATTGCTGTTAAATTACTCTCCCAAAAATGTTTCTGGTAGTGTATTAGAAGATGCAGTCCGACAGCAGAAATCCGTCAACATAGACGATGAACGTAAAAAGGCATTACAAAATATTACTGAGCAACAACAAAAACAAAAGCAAGCTTATGACAAATTGCGATGCAGCGCTGACGTATATTTACCGGGTGATTATGTTATGATAAAAAGAGTTACAATGCCAGGTGTTGGTGAGTCATCAAAACTGCTTCCACATTACAAGGGACCATACATAATTTGAGAGGTTTTGCCGAATGATCGCTACCGAGTGTCAGACATTCCCGGACTACAGCGAACACAGAGGTTTTATGAGGGAGTTGTAGCTGTAGACCAAATTAAACGTGTTCAAGCCCCAGAAAACGATGATAGTGATGACAACGAAAATATTTATGAGTCAACATCATCAGACGACGTCCTGTGTACACTTCGTAAAAGCAAACGTTTGTTGGAGAAGGCGTAAATCGAGGGCGATTTTCATTGAAGGATGGCCGACTGTAAACAATCCCGAAATATCGTATATTTAAAATTGTTCATGTAAACTCTACTACTCCTAATTTACTACTTCTTTATTTATTGTACTAATTATTGCTATTCTCTTTTGAATAAGTAATGACATTGTGTTGTCATTGTCTTTAACATTTGAAACATACACACTTTAAAATAACATCTTAATTTTGTACGAATTAGTCTAAGCAGATTCACCAAAGAGAAAGAGTTAAATAAAGAGTTATTTTTATTATCAAGAAAAACGAGTTTGAGGTTATTTTGAGAAAATAATAGATTTTTCTACATATTGATAGGCTAGAGAGAAAATAACAGCTGAGGAAATGTACCCCATTAACGGTACATTTCACAAAGCTTTCCCACCTGTTGTCAATATTTCCCACTGGGAATTTTTCACAGGACCATATACAAAGGCCCTGTTGCACTTACTGACTATCCAACGTTGGTTTCCAGGTGCTCTGTAGTGCTCGCTCAGTATTGTCAAGTCTATCTTCCGCTCTCGCATCTGCGCAGCTTTACAATGATTCAAGTTCAACTGCAGGATTCTCATTTGTCAACTTCCGTCGTGCTGCCAGGTGCGCACTTATGTCCATCCGTGATATGCTTCGCGTCAGCATCCGAATCGCCTCTACAGAGAAGGCAGTGAGGGTCGCGACCACAGGTCTTGGCAAAGTGACCTTGCCCTCCACACTTGATGCAATGTTTGGACCAGTCGCTATTACTGCGACAGTTTTCTGCCACATGCCCGAACTCCAAGCACTTGAAGCATCTCTTCGGAGTTACTTTTCTCAATAAGCGACAAACTGTCCAACCTACTCGCAGTTTACCAACCTCTTCTGCCCTGCTTGCCAGCCTCACAGCGATGGCGAGTTTCGCCGTTCTAGTACCCCCTGGAACGTTTCTGATCGTCTTGAGAGCCGTCGGTTGTATTTCACCGATTTGGTCCCTCCATGCGGCGATTATTTCGTCCTCGGTTGTTACTTATCCAAGTATCTTAGTTCGAATGTACCCGCCTCAGTTATTGTTCTGACCTCTATCTCCTCGGCCAATAAGCTCCTTAGCTTAGAACGGTGCATCTCCGTAGCCACCTCGGTTGATCTTCTAAACTCCAGGAGGATTTCGCCCCTCTTCGTCTTCTTCACCAGTTGGACATCCTCACCAACTGATTTAAGCTCTGGTGCATTCATTGCCTTTCTTAGCTTTTGTGATAGGTTCTCGGTTGGCTTTATTATCACTGCTTCCGGTCTTGGTTTCCTGCGCTTCCTAGTTTTCCTGTGTGTCTTCTTCTGCCGCTACATGCACTACCATAGCCTGGTTCTTGGTAGTTGCTGGTTTCACCGTCGAGTTACTAGCCCTAGTCTTGGCGGCAGACTTAATTTGTCCATGAGGGCGGGCTGTCCTAGTTTTCTTCGGTGGTGTTCCCCTAGGTTTTTCCAATTCATCTCTCTGCCTCTTGCAAATACAGGGTGTCTGCTGTTGCAGGATCGTCTGTGTGCTTCTATCGTTGGTTTTGACATTCTTCTCCTGCTCTGTTCCTTTATCCTTTATATAGAAGCTACTAAATCACGCATCGCTTGGTGTATGGACCCTCTTCCTCCGCCCATTATCTCTACTAGTTCCGAAATTTTATCGCCTAGCTTGGTGAAATCATCCACCTCCTTCTCAGGAGCTTTGCTCCTCTGTAACTCCGGTGGTGACGAGAGAGATCGCTCGCCGTTCTGCTTCAGCGGTGGTGAGTGGACCAACCTCGAAGCCCTCCGGAAAGGATTCAGAAAAGGGCTGTCATGCCGAATCTCCTTTGCACCCTCGGTGCCGGCTGGAGAAGTAACGCCTATAAAGTTTTGGTTTATTGTATCGAATTCCATCCTATTGGGTCCCAACTTGAAGCCGTTGTCTTGGATCCGTTATGTAGTTACCCTTGTTGTGATCCCATGGTTATCTTAGCCATGCGAGGGTTGACACAAGTCCTCATGAGAGCATGTGTTCAGAGCCAGACCGGGAGCTAAACAGAAGAGATTCTTAACTGCCCCTACACCCCAACTCAACGGGACGAGTCCAAGATCGTTCTCCAAGGCTTGCCAGGTTTTAACGGGACGGAGACAGATGTCGTATTAGCCTGAAAGCCGTCTGGGCCAGGTTTCACCCTAGTCCATATTGGTAACAGATTACGCCATCTGCCAGCCCATGTCATCAAATCAAAAAGTTGCAGTGTATGCCATAATCAGAATCTTACTGGTATCAATTCTGATGCCTATACAACTAGGCTCCGATCATTCACATCCGTAGGGAGCGCGTTCACACGGATGCTGGTCCATGGTTCCCACGGTGTCACCGTGATATCACGGTAGTTCAATACTTTGAGCGGCACTGTTTCGCTTAAAGCATCAGTGTCATCGGGTATATGCAAGACTTTTAATCCGCACCCTCTACTTCTGCCCTCCCATTTAGTCGCCTTTTACGACAAGCAGGGAAGCACTGTGGTAGTATTCTATTCCTCTACTCACACAGTGGAAGTTCGATGTCTGTGTTGGTGTGTATTTGTGTCGTGTGTATTGTGTACTAGAGGAGTGTGTGCTTACCCGAGGGCAATACTGAATTGTACTCTTTTCTGTTGCTCTTGATTTTAAAGTGTACAACAGCACTCGTTTGTCTGTGAAATATGCTTTGTGTTGCAATAGTATATTTCACTACTGAAGCTAAATTTTCAGTATTGTCATATGAATTTCAGTAGTGTATTCATCGCAAAATATGCGTACATAAGTGTTTCTATACATTCTTTGCTTTCGCCATAAACTTTACAAAAACAATCTCTCTTCAAACTGCTATGTTAATATTCGCTGTTTTAGTTTGTTTGCATTGTTTTTTAAAAACAAAAACATTTTTCTTTCCCATTTACTGAAAAAAGAAATGCACGTTGTGACACTATGAAGAGTACAATAATTTCACACAATAATTTCTTCACACAACTATCTTTTATACTGTTGTACAATGGTTTACGAGTGCAGTTGTTTTTTTTTTTTTTTTTGTACTCTATCTTTGAGCGCCCTGGTAGTCGTGGGTTCGATTCCCACCAGAAGCTCTGGTCTGTGACACTACACCGGGCATATGGTCGAAGTTACTCAGCTCGTATATGATTATAATATAATTTTTAATTGTATTGTAATTAAGAATTATTTTTTGATTTTTATTTTTTCGAGCAAAAATAAAAGTTATTTTTTGATTTTTATTTTTTCGAGCAAAAATAATAGTTATTTTTGACTTTAATTTTTTCGAGCAAAAGTAAAAGTTACTTTTTGACTTTTATTTTTTCGGGTGGCAATAAAAGTTATTTTTGACTTTTATTTTTTCGAGCGGAAATAAAAGTTATTTTTGTTTTAATTCATGATGAACTCATAATATTTATTAACATTTATTGCAAAACTTAATTCTAAAAATTTTTTAACATAATTTACTTTAATTGTTTTAAAGAATTTTTTAATAAATATTATGAATTCATCATGAATTAAAATAGAAATGACATTTATTTCTGCTCGAAAAAATAAAAGTCAAAACTTAACTTTTATTTTTGCTCGAAGAAATAAAAGTCAAAAAATAATTTTTATTTCTGCTCAAAAAAATAAAAGTCTAAAAATAACTTTTATTTCTGCTTGAAAAAATAAAAGTCAAAAATAATAAATAATAAATAAAATAATTTTTATTTCTGCTCAAAAAAATAAAAGTCTAAAAATAACTTTTATTTCTGCTTGAAAAAATAAAAGTCAAAAATAACTTTTATTTTTGCTCGAAATAATAAAAATCAAAAAATAACTTTTATTTTTTTTCTAAAAAATAAAAATCAGGTTTTTTAAAAGCATCCCATTTTATAAAAATTTGGTCCAAGACAATAAAAATAGTATACTAGGTTCTGTTCTCCGACATTTCCTTGCGGTTGCTTTTTTTAATCAAGAATTCAAAAATAACGGTTATTTTCGGTCCCTGATATATATATTGTAAAGAATAGCATTCTTAACCTCATTTCATTTTTTATCACATATATGTTAATACTTATGTATATATTTACTACATACCATATATTTATAACATGAGACTTTATTAAATAATTGCATTTTTTTTTTTTTTTTTACATCACTTTTTTTTACATCACTGTTATATATATTCAAGAATTGATCCTGAATCTGACCTCATCAAGAGAAGTTATAACTTTGTTCTCATCGTAATAAAAAATATTATTTATAAAATAAGATTTAAGAAGAATTTATCATTTTTTTATTTTTTCGAACTTTATCATATATAGATTAGATTTAAATTTATTGATATAAATCTATTTATTGATTTAAATTTCGACCCGAATGATGTGCTCCACAGCTTCACTGTGTTACATCTCGTAGACCCTTCAGATTCTCCTACTTTCCTTTCCTCATAACGACCATGGTTAAGCTTCCTCACGACCTTGTAGGGATTCGGCTTTAATTTCATAACAACACCAAATTGGGTGCGCTTGATTACGACCTATTCTCTTCCTGAATACGTAGTACATTTTCTCTAGCTTCCTAGGAAGGAAGCATCACGTTCCTCGTTTAACTCTTTCACAAAAATTTCAGCTAGTAAAAATTTTATATCAGGATTGTCATTATTCCTCATGTTCAGTCCAGTCAGGTTCAATCCGGTACTCCGTGGTGCGCAACATTAATAGACCTCTGCGCACGGTCAGTATATTTGTACCAATGGTCTGGTTTCTCTACATAGAGCTTGGTCAACATAGGAATAATTATCCTAAGTATTCTCTCAACTTGGCTGTTCCCTCTTGTTACCGAGTTGCAACCATATGAAGCTGAATATTTTCGGATTCACAAAACTCTTGAAACTTGTTTGATGTAAACGTCGAACCTCTGTCTATAATAATTCTCTCCGGGTTCCGAAGACGGCAGCTTGCCTTCTGAGTCGTTCTATTACCTCTTGAGTCCCTGTGCTTTTTGTTGTATACAACCACACAAACTTATAAAAAGGATATACTACTAGTAAAATGTGATTGTATTTCCTATGTATTGCTTCAATTGGTCCTACGTGATCCAGATGGTATGTTACTAAAGGTCTATCATTCTTATCTATGGGGTTCAAAAGTCCTTATGACCTCTCTTAGCCTCCGATACTATATATTCAACATAATTCTTCACTATCCTCTCTACTTTAGTCCTCCACTAAGTCTTGGGTTTTACGAGATGAAAAATGGCGGTACGCAGTTTGTATAACCTCTTGTTCCACGCTACTCGGTATAACTATCAGTTCTCTATCAGGGTTCTTATATAATAGGTAAAATTTTACGCAACAGTTGTCATATGAGCTGTGATCCAAACTTTTCTTGATTGCTCTTATCCATTCGTTATGAAGCTGAGCCTCCCTAACATGATATCTTACAGTGTCCGTCATTATAAAACACGAAACGTGACTCATGCCTCATTTTTGATCATGACCTATGTTCTATTTCCTATTAAAAGTCTTGTAAGAATAAGGCCCATCTTGAGACCCTCGGTGGAATATCGTGTTTCCTCATTGTTAATGCAAATGCGTTACAGCAAAGAATATGGATATAAAGAATGCGCATTATGTAGAAGTAAAATTTCTTATGGCGCTCTCACAAAAATTTTTTTAACATTACGACCCGCTCTCACCAAAATCTTTTTAACATTACATAGTGTAATTTTTTTTAAATGCTTTAGAATTCTCTTTTTTTTTCTATTAATGCAAAATTAGTTTTTATTTTAATTTATCTATTACACGTGATCTAATTTTTAAGCCTAAGATTAATATCTTTATGTTATTTTAATAAAAAAAAAAATTGTTTTATTTTATTGATCTAAAATTATTAAGCCAAAAATAGATAGTTTAATATACGTTGTTGAAATAAAAATTAAAATAGCTTTTATCACTAACGCTTTTCTACGGCTGTAAATTAATAAATTCTCAAAACTTATTTTCTCCCTCTTACTTACTAATCACAAACAGTGTTGCCGTTTTTAGCTATTTTGATCCAAAATTTCCGGATTTGGTTATTTATTTTGCTTATAAAAAGAGATTTTGTTAATAGAAATGAATTAACTGGTAAGACTAAAATTTTATTTGGTTATTTTTGTTTCTTTTCTTACTATGTTGTATTAACTATAATTTATATTTAAAAAAAATAATAAAAAAAACTGTGAATTAGATTTTGGTTATATGTTTTCTTATTTGATGATTGTTTGAGTCTGTAAGCTTTTTTACAGGCTATTTGCTTTCAAAATATAACAACGAATTTGTTTTAGCAACGAAAATGATGTTATTAGTTCAACTTCCAAATAGTAACTAACTTTATAACAAAGACAAAATTCTTTAAAAGCATAAAAGGAATTCAAAAAAGCAAACTACAAAACTACAAAAATATTAACGGATGATTTTATGTCAATCTATACATAAATGTTCGTTTACATTCATATGTATATTGTTACGTTTTTACCTTTTAAAAACGTTAAAAACATGAGTTCGTAGATTGCAAATAAAGTAAAAATAAAAATGTGTTTGATTTTAATAAATTCTTTATTATCTGCACAACTTTTGTGCCACTGTTCCAGTTTATTCCACGTATACAACGATAATTTTCACAATATGTGTTTGTTCGTGATAATCCTCTGCTTACAACCTTTTTGTAAGCAACAACACTTGTTAGTTATTCCTCGCTCACAACCGATTGATTTATCACTTCAACCAACGTAATGTTGTTATACACGACTAGCTTAATTCACACTTCAAATGCAACGCGCCCTCTGCATACACGACTGATTCAACTCAAACTCTGAATCAACGATAGATTTTAATTCTCAACCAACGTGACGTCGTCTTACACGATTCAATTCAAACTCCGAACTCTGAGTCATCTTTGCTCGCTTTGGCTTGGCTTTTACATCACTGGATCTTTAGTGTGATGAATGCCCTTGAAGCACGATGACGTCCTTCGGGAACAATCTAAAAATGTAAACAACCTATTCTTATTTTTTGTTGTTTCTTGTTTACATTCGAGCAGATAGATTAGTTGTTGTTGGTTTATTTGTCTATCCTATTTTATACTGCATATTGTTGTTTCTTGTTTACTTCTTGGTTCCCTTCATTTTGTTGTTGGTTATTTACGTCTTTTATCCTTTATTCTTGTTTATTCATCGATCTTGTAAACAAGCGCTTTATTTTTGTTGGTATATTTTTCTATTCATTCATTGATCACGTGGACAGTGCGCTGTTTTGTTTTTGGAGCTTTTGTTTATCATTTTATGCATGATCATTGTGTTGTTTTTGGAGCTTTTGTTTATTATTTTAACAACAACATTTCCATTTTCATAACACTGCCGCCCACTTAAGCCTGTTCGTCCTGAATAGGCTCATTATCTCCGATTCCTTAAATAACCTTGGCGGAAGATCAAGCTGTGGGATCATGCATCGCAGATGGATACGCCAGAAGAAACCTCGGAAGGTCATTTTATTCATGATCATTGTGTTGTTTTTGGAGCTTTTGTTTATTATTTTAACAACAGCATTTCCATTTTCGTAACAATATATATGTATAAAATTCCACATTATAGTGTTGGCACCGTGACTGCAATTTGTTTGAAACGTGACTGCTATGAACAGCGATTTTATCCACAAATGTTGGTTACAATATTTTTCGTGGCAACACTGATGAGAATAAGTGATAGGAATAACACATTGTTACGCTCTTGATTTTTATTTCCTTCCCTTCTATAATCCTTCCGCGTCATATATCCATTCTTTATATCCATATTCTTTGGTTACAGTCGGTCACTATCTCCATTTTCAATCCCAGTATATAAATCCTCCATTTCGTCAATGCCTCAATAACAACCAATACTTCTAGCGCACACGAATTATATTTTTGTTCCGCTGACGTTGTTTTTCTACTCATATACTCTATTGGATGCAGCTGTAGATCGTCTTCATCTCCTTGTCGTAGCACAGCTTCAGTTACATACATACATTGTTGCATCGGTGTGGATTACAGTCATTGCCTTTGGATTAAATAATTTGAGTACGGGTGCCGTAAATGCTTTAATTTCATTCTGTCCCATTTCAAATTTCACATACTTTCTCAAAAGGTCTGACAATGGTTTTGCTATTATAGTATAATCAAGTATAAATCGACAAAAATATAAAATTAATCCTAAAACTCTGAAGCCACTTTTGATTAAGTGGCAACGGATATGTGGACACAGTTTTAGTTTTTTCCTCTGAAGGTCTTATCGTAGAGATTTCTATTATGGATCCCAAGAAATTAATCTTCCCCAAAAATTTACATTTTGACCATTTGATATCTAAACCGTTCATTCTCGCGACTTCCAATACCTTTCTTAGCTTCGTAATTCCTTCATCTTCATACTCAGAAGGAATAATTATATCGTCAATATAAATCAATAAAGTACCATCACTGATAAGAACCCTAAGAACCGAATGGTACATACAAGAATTCGTATACTACATTATGTGTCACAAAAGCTGTATACTTCCTTGAGTCTCTCTACGGGAACATGAAATAATCCATTCCTTAAGTGTAACGTAGTATACACTTTTACTCCCTGAAGCTTTTGCACCACATCATCGATAACAGCCATTGGAAAATAATCCCGCACTATCTTCAGATTAAGTTTACGATAATCACAACAAAGACGTTTAGTTCCATCTTTCGTGGATACCAAAACTATTGCTGCATACTCCGAGTAACTTGGCTGAATTATACTATCTGTTAACCACTCTTCGATTGGTCCTGTACTACAAGCTAGTCTATGTGCTACAGTCGATACCCAGTCGATACCTAGTCGATCCTCAATAGAGTGTTCAGAAGCATTATGTAGAATGTTAATAAACTGCCTCTGTAATTCAACCACTAAGCTAATCTCCCCATGGTCCAGCGCAGCACGAATTTCCAAAGGGTTTTTTCTACATATGTATAAACTTTGCTCCAAGCAAGTTTACTAGCATATTGACCTTTTCAAAAATATCATTTCCCAGAACAATTCAATACAAAATATCACCTTCCCTGTTACATCCAATTCAACATCATCTACACTGACATAAACAGTAAAATCACCCATCGTTGTAATTCTCTTTCCATCTATACCTACTAGTGTTTTCTTCTCAGGTCCAAGATTAACATCGCCTAAAAAGGAAAGTTCATCATAACGCATATCACTAATATCACTGCCAGTATCCACAGTTTTTCCCATAATCTCCTTATCCTCTAATATCCTTGAAAATTCGACCAGGTGGAGTATCTTTAGATACTAGGGATGCCAATCGAGAAATCCCGAATCTCAAAATCCCGGGATTTTTAAAAACTTGTCCCGGGATTTTTCGGGACTGCGATTTCATATTGTTACGCATAGCGAAACGACTTAATATCGTTTAACGATAAACAAAAGCTACAAATACAAAGACAAAGAGGCAATGCGTGCCACAATACATACGACACAAATACACACTAACAAAACATCGAGCTTCATATAAGTAAACCTGCAACAACAAGCAGGAGCGTAAAAGGGATGCACAAGTAAGCAAATGCAACAACACACAATGTAGTCACCACAATATAATCAGTATCGAAAGCAGTGACATTTAAAAAAGGCTTTTAATATAAAAGCATAAGCGAAACTAGAGGGAGAAAAAAAATGTTAAAAGTTTTTGTGAAGCAAGTGTGTTAGAAGCAACAGATATACATGTTGAAAACTGGCGGATAAAGTGGAAAAATTAAATGTAAATAAACATTTATTTTGTGTTAAAAAAGGGAAAATTTGGGATATTTTTTAATTCCTTCAATGAAAATTTTAAAAATTCGTAAATATTTAATTATTAATTGAAATTTGTATAGTTTTTGGTCGCAATGAATACAGTTTCTTGTGCAAAATCAAATAAGTCATATTTCTCATAAAATTTTTTTCTTGCAGAACTTTGTGTATATTACCCGTATTTATTAATTTCTTGAATGAAAAAGTTAAAATTCCGCAATTTTTTTATTATTAATCGAATTCTTAGCCATTTCTCTTCAAAATGAAACAAATTTCAAGTGTAAAAGATAAATAAAAAGAAAAATATAACACAATATATTCTCATAACTTTTTGTTCCAGGAGTTTATGAATATACCTCTCAATTGGTTAAATACTAAGTTAGTGACGATCAATGAATGGTGACACCAAATACACTAGTTCTGTATTACGTTTCCCCAATAAAACAGATCATTTTGCTTTGCAAACTATTTTGTTATTCTACAAAAATATCATAAATTTCTACCAAAATAGAAAATAAATACTCACCCTAAAAATTAACAAACATAAATAAACAAAAAAGAGAAAATTAGACAGAGACAGAAATACTTTTTGGTAATATTTGTTGTCTCTTTCAAATTTGGCCTATGCTCCTGTCAAATTCGATTCGTTTCTGTGTTTCTGTGGTAGTCACAATGGAATTATCGAGAAGGCACGAACGCGAACCTTCTACTTCGATAACCATCATCAGACTGAAGATGTTCGCATATAAAAGAGCAAGACAAGTCAATCAGCCGTGTGTGCAATTGTTTATGCAGTAAAAAGTCGTAGTGTGAAGACAAGTTGCGTCCGTAGTAAAGTAACGCGAGCAGAAGTGTTGTGCTTACAAAAAGGTTGTGAGCAGAGAATAATGAACAAGTGCTGTTGCTTATAAAAAGGTTATAAGTAGTGAATAGTATCGAACGAGCACGTATTGTTATACTTATTGTTGTGTACTTTCTATAAGTTTGAACAGTTAGACATAAAAGTAGTCTGAATAATAAAGAGTTTCATTAAAATAAACACATATTTGTTTTTACTTGTTGTTGTGTACTTTCTATAAGTTTGAACAGTTAGACATAAAAGTAGTCTGAATAATAAAGAGTTTCATTAAAATAAACACATATTTGTTTTTACTTGGTTTGCAATCAACGAACTCATATATAAACGTTCTTAAAAAGATAAAATCGTAACAATATGTATTTTGATCCTACAAATATATCGATATAATAATAATCGATAATAGCATCACAGATGAGAAAAACCATACTTCCGTTCATAAAAAGTTATTTCATGCCATCGAAAAATGCAAACGATCTATAAAACAATTTAATAGGGTAACTGATTTAGATACTCAACTGTCCAAAGAAATAGATTTATTTACAATCAGCTGCAGTAGTTTTTTTTTATTGCTTAAAAAAAGTTATTTGACGGACCCTTTATTTTTCAACAGTAGCGTATGTTGACAACAAAATTCGTTTAAGCCTATCAGATCACATGTTAAATGCTTTAATCTCTTTGTAGGAATCCAAACAATTTTCTTAAAACTAATGCATTTGCATACGAATGAATAATTTTCATTTTTGTTAATTTATGATTTTTTTACTTTTTGTCTTGCTTTTTTATTTTATTTTTAATGACATATAATTCTGATATACATAAGTGGAATACAAATGATTTTGTTAACAAAATATTTTTATTATTAGGGGAAAATCGGGATATTTCCCGTGATTTTTCGGGATTTTTGGATCCCGAACCCCGGAATTTTTAAAAAACGCTGGCATTTAAAATATTTTATTCCGGCACTAGTGCAACTGTTTGATAAATGTTCTTTTTCACCGCATTTAAAGCATTGTCTTTCATCCCCAGTCTCTGTTTTTAAATAAATTTTTTTTGATCCTCTCAAGTTTGAAGTTCTCGACTAGAAAATCTTTTCGTTTATCGAAATTTTGTCCTCAACTCATTGATACTCTTCGCACTACACAAAACGTAGTTGTTCCATTTGTCATCATCTATTTTCTCAATAAAATATCCGATTATGCTTTCAGTATCTAAGTCAAGTGGAGATCCAATCTCCATAAGACTATACAAATTTTCGCGAAAACTGTCATTAGCCCGTTTTTTTCTACTTTGCAATAAACGATGTACCTCCCTCGAGGTTCAATTCTGACAAGTACAGTACTCGGTGGTCGAATTGACCCATTGTACTACGTCCTAGCTTCTCACACCCCTTATGTTGTGTGCGTTAATTTTATACATGAGTGGCGGGACCTACAGTTTAAAGTCGACTCCGAACGACACATTTTTTTTGAGAAGCATTCCATGGCAATTTTTTACTCTCAGAGTTTTTGCCAGAAATCTGCTGAGAGGAAGTCACCGAAAAATTATTTTCAAATTTTCGTTTTGATGTCTGATCTGGGATTAGAACTCGGGTCTTTCCTCTAATAAGCCAACACACTACCTATTAGACCACGGCGACCTCATATACTATTAAACGTGCCTGTAAAATTGTCTTCGTTCCGTCCGTTTGTAATCCGAATACTGTCAGTTTTCTTTGTAAACCCTCTACGTTAAGCACCAAAATGTCAAACAATTCCATTTCATTTACAATACTATTAAAAATTTAAAATACAAAATCAAATGAAACTTCTAAATAAAATTATTAAAATAATTTATAAATTATAAGACTCAAATTCAATTAAATATTTCAATGTAAAGAGAAGCGATATAAAGTAATATAAAATTAAAATAACGTTAAATAACAATTTAATATTAATTCTAAATTACATTCAAATTACAATTTAATATTAAGTTTAAGTAACGTCAAAATTAATTTAATTTTCAAAATGCTTATAAATATTCTCTAGGTTTATAGGTTAAAAAATATTTCTACAAAGTTCTATAATATTCTTCGTTCTTCTATGTTCTTCAATGTTTTTTATATATGTACTTAAATTTATTACCTTCTTCAAAATTCGTCCACAAACATGCTTCCATAAACTTCTATTTTCTTCTATAAGCTTCAACTTCTATTATTTCCTGTTCACTTCAACAACTTTCAGCTATACTATTACGTATAGCATTAATTAAATGTTGTCTTAGAGCTACTCAATTTTCTTATGTGATATTAAATTTTAGGTTTTTACTATATTTTTTCTATTAAATAGTTATTTTTAATAAGTATTTCGTAATAATCGAAATGTGATAATTTGTTGAGATATCCTTAAGATAGAAACTCAAAACACTCTAAATAATTTCACTTATCTAATGTTCTTATGGTTGAAAATAAATGAATAAGTAATAAATAAAAATAATAAATTATTAACAGCATAAAACTATATTTTTTGCAATGCAAAAGCTTTTTTACAGTTTTGGTTTATTATATGGAAGGTGATATAAATAATAATTATAATGAATTTTGCTGCATTGGTTATAGTTTTGAAAAGGCCCGCAATGAATACCAAAAACAGAAACCGAAAAAAATATTATTAAATAAAAATGTGTTCTTTTCACTAAACATCCTATTTATGAAATTACAGCTAGATTTCCTAGCAATTTAAAAATTTTATAAAAAGTTTCCTTATTCAGTTTATATTAAATTATATAAAAAATGAACTAGTTTAAATACACCAGACTGATAGAATTTTTTGTGTAACACAACAAAAATTCATTTACTGTTTTTAGAATTAAATTTATTTATTTAGTTTTATTATTTATTTATTAATTTTTCACAATTGTGAATCTTTCATTCATGGCATTTTATTGTGAAAAATAAAATTTTTGAAGCAAAATGTTAAATTTCTATTTGAATTGTTTTTTTAAAGACTTGCCATATGGCAACACTGTAAACGCCATTCATTTAAAATAAGAAGTTCTCGAAGTAATATGGCAAGCCCATATTTTATTATTTTCAATGTGCTGTTTGTTTGAAAATGTGAGAAAAATAATTTATACAAATAAAACCCAAAATAAAAAGGTAATTTTAAAACAATAAAAATGAGTAATTCAAAAATATATTTTAAAAGAAAATTAAAAAAAACAAATAAGTGCATATAAGCAAAGAGTGTTACAAAATTTCGAAAATTTCAAAGAAACCGTAAAAGAAAGTGATAATATTTTAAGTGACATTAGCCTTCAACAGTGCGTGACAGAATATAAAAATGAAGAAAACGATGTGCCAAACAGTTATCACAAAACAGAAATATCAAAGATAGCATTGAAGCAAAAGTTGAAGAAGTGATTAATAAGAACTAAACCCACAAGAGCATGCGTGGAAGAACTGTTTTCAATTTTATCAGAGGAAGGTTTGGATGTTCCACTGACAGTAGAATGACTTCTTGGAAAGAAAAAGAAAATTGAAGTTAGTTAGTTCCACCAGGCAGTTTCCACTACTTAGAAACTCAAAACCAGCTGCAAAAAGTGGAGAATATTTTATCTAATTATTCAAAGTGAAGCTTGTAATAAATATTGATGGCATTCCACTTTATAAAAATATAAAATAAAATCTTTACTAAAAGGTAACGTTGGACGTTATCTAAACGAAATTTTGGGACCAAATAATTTACACAATTTCAACGTTGATGGTACCCACGGGAAACAGTTTGAAAGCTTGTATAGGTAAGTTAATTACCGATTTATTAATGTACTAAATGTTAAATTCTTTGCGTAACTTGTTAATTTAATTATTTAGATGCCATTGTCGAATTTTCGGAGGATCCCGATGTAGCTTTAAGAAAAGCTTTCCAGCTGCAGAAAAAAAGCTATTTAAAGCCAACCGCTTGGAAAGGTTAAAAATGATCAAAATGATTCATCCACTGGACAATGACTTAATTTTAAGCTATAGTATTTAAAATTTTACATTTTATATAAGGTCTAGCCAGCCTTGAAGAAATGCGCCTGTTTTTTATTTTTGTTTTAAAATATTATTGAAATGAATGAATTTTTGTACAAACCGTAGTCTTTTTTAGTGCTTTAAAATATTTTATTATTTAAAATTTCACGATGTGATAAGGTCTAGCCTGTTTCTTATTATATTAAATTATACGTATTGAACTGTGATGTAAGTAAATATGGTTATTTTAAGTTTTTTTTAATATTTTAATAAATAATTATACAAAAACTAATTTTTTATCCATTATTTTCCACTTAACCAACAAAGGAACCTACCAAATTTTGTTAATTTTTTCCATATAAAAGAACTAGTAATAAAGTGGTTCGAAATCTCCCAATTATATCCAAATATACCAGTACGAAACTAGAACCAATGATACTAGTAATAATACCAGTTCAAAATATACAGTACGAAACTAGTACCAATGGTACTAGTAATTATACCAGTACGAAATATACCAGCACGAAACTAGTACCAATGGTACTAGTAATTTTTCAAACACACTCAATGCTAATTTGAGCATTAAGATAATATAGAAAAGTTGACAGTTGAGTACTAGTACTGGTGGTTTTTGTACAAGTTTTGTACTTGTTAGGTACTAGTTCAATCTCCTGCAGGGTTCTATTTATCGTTTAACACTAACATAAACGATATCAGCTACGAATACAAATACAATGCGGCAATGCGTACACAACCCTGCAGGAGATTGAACTAGTACAAAAACCACCAGTACTAGTACTCAACTGGTAACTTTCCTATAGCATCTTAATGCTCAAATTAGCATTGAGTGTGTTTGAAAAATTACTAGTACCATTGGTACTAGTTTCGTACTAGTTAATTACTAGTACCATTGGTACTAGTTTCGTACTGGTATATTTCGAACTGGTATTATTACTAGTATCATTGGTTCTAGTTTCGTACTGGTATATTTGGATATAATTGGTAGATTTCGAACCACTTTATTACTAGTTCTTTTATATGGAAAAAATTAACAAAATTTGGTAGATTCCTTTGTTGGTTAAGTGAAAAATAATGGATAAAAAATTAGTTTTTGTATAATTATTTATTAAAATATTAAAAAAAAAAAACTTTAAATATCCATATTTATTTACATTACAGTTCAATACGTATAATTTAATATAATAAAAAACAGGCCTATTTTTTCAAGGCTGGCTAGACCTTATCACATCGTGAAATTTTAAATATTAAAATATTTTAAAGCACTAAAAAGACTACGGTTTGTACAAAAATTAATTCATTTAAATAATATTTTAAAACAAAAATAAAAAATATGCGCATTTCTTCAAGGCTTTAAATACTATATACAATTGTGAAAAATTAATAAATAAATAATAATAAATATAAATAAATAAATAATAAAACTAAATAAATTAATTTAATTCTAAAAACAGTAATTGAATTTTTGTTGTGTTACACAAAAAATTCTATCAGTCTGGTATATTTAAACTAGTTCTACTACTAGTACTTTCTTATAAAAACTTAAACCCTATGTAAACTAGTGCCAGCTGTACCAGTACTAGTACTAGTAGCTTTTAGACAATTGACGCTTAATCTCCTGCAGGGAATACACATAACACAAATACACACTAACACATGCATCGAACTTATAAGTAAAAGAGACGGGCAAATAAGCGAACGTAACAACAACCAAAGCGAACATAGTACATAAACGTCGCTTCAGTAGCTATAGAACTCTCGAGAAGGCGCGAACGCAAACCTTCTACTTCGAGAACCATCATCTGATTTAAGGCGTTCGCATATAAAAGGACAAGACAACACAAGCAACGCAGTCAGAGTGAATTCAGTCAGCATTGTGTGCAGTTGCGTATGAAGTTAAAGTCGAAGTTCGAAGATATCCGCTGTGAACAGAGTAGCGAGTAGGGTGTGAATAATATCGGACAAGCAATAAATTGTTGTAGTTACTAATATGTACGTTGTATCGGTTAAGTTTGAACAGTGAGACATAAAAGTAGTGTAAATAATAAAGAGTTTCATTAAAATAAACACACATTTGTTTTTACTTGGTTTGCAATAAACGAACTCATACATAAAAGTTTTTAAAAAGGTAAAAACGTAACAATATATTATATTGGTTTTGTAAATGCATATTTTATTTAGTTTAATTACTCTTTGTGTTATTTCAATTTTTATTTCATAGTACATATAATTTTTGGATTTGCACACTTTATGGGTTTGGTAGTTATCGCGTGTGTTCTGTATTTTTTTGTATTTAGATCCTGTTTATTTCAAAATTTACTTATATTTCTTGTCGATTGTCGAGTACTGGTGCTTGTAAATTATTATATATTATGTTTATTATATTATGAAGGGTAGCGTAATATTTACAACATTAAAGGTTATGTGGTTTATTGTGGACTGCATTAATTTCACTGTCTCCTCTTTTTACAACGTAGGTCCAATGTTTTTATGCGTTATAGGGAGTATGTTAGCATTTGGGTAAGATGGGGTACGGTATATTAATACACAAACCTTTTAAATAAATATATGTTTATCTATATGTTAATAATAAATATTAGTTATTGTTTTACTTTTGGGAATATATTTAAAAACATTATAAACGTATTTATATATTCATTTTACAATATATGTTATTTGTTCATAATCGTTCACAATTTGAATGAATTTTTTAATGTTCACAATATTTGAGTTTCTAATTTGATAAATGTATATATCACATACATACATAATTTGTCATTACAACCCTTCAGTCAGGATTACGACTTAGCTTCTCACACCACTTATGTTGTGTTCGTTAATTTTATACCTGAGTGGCGGGACCTACAGTTTAAAGTCGACTCCGAACGACAGATTTTTGAGAAGCTTTTCATGGCAATTTTTACTCTCAGAGTCTTTGCCAGAAATCTGCTGAGAGGAAGTCGCCGAAGAAATATTTTTCGTTTTAATGTCTGAATCCCAATTCGAACCCGGGCCTTTCGTCTAATAAGCCAACACACTACCTACTAGACTACGGCGTCCTTAATGTATATACATATCTGTGGCATTAAATAATAAAAAAGCTTAAGTCGAAATTTCGTGTTTAGAGATATTGTTACGAAAATAAAAACAGGGTAGTATCGATAAACAATAAAAGCGATAAACAAAAGCTACCATCTATACTTTCGCATATGTACATCGAACTTATTATAAGTAAACCAACAACATCCGTACGGGAAAAGGAGATGGACAAGTAAACAAACGCAACAACAAGCAATGTGTCGCAATAAGAACCTTCATCAGACTGATTCATGCGCATATAAAAAGGCAAGACAAAACAGACAGCAATCAGTAGAATTCAGTCAGCCTTGTGTGACATTTGAAGATCGCAGTCGTAAAGATCAACCGAACAGTTGTTAGCGTTTACGCGACCAGAAGAATAACGTTTAGTTGTATGAAAAGAATAACGGATAAACAGATTATTGTTGTAGTTATTGTTAGGTACGTTGTACAAGTTCCAACAGTGGAAGAGAGTGAAGTTAAACACGTATTTGTTTTTACTTTGTTTACAATTAATGAACTCATATTTTAAACATTTTTAAAAAGGTAATGGTCGGAGATTCAAAAATCTAAATCTATGACTGCAGCATATATATTAAATAAAGCACCGACTAGTTTCTTACAGGATTTGATTAAAAAATAATAAAAAAAAATTACGTCAACAGTTGGAACAGGTTACGGAAGGAGATTTGACAGCCTGGTGTCTAATTTCCAAGTTAATATCATCCATTTCTCGGAATGGAATCCATTCAAAATAATAATAGCAATTTTAACAAGAACAATAAACTGCTGCAAAGCTGATCTAGAAACCGATATAGAAGACATGTGAATAGTCCAAGTACCTTAAAGGCATTGAAATGTTATTACGTTAGCTGGGGAAAACGATACTTGTGGATAGGAACAGGGAGGTGCTGTAATATGGTTAGATGATGGGAAGAAGTGTGAGCTCTTCATGACGGAAAAGCTAATGTAGGAAAACCAGACTCTATTTGGCACAGACCTGTACTCAGAATTCTTTGTTGGGATTTCTCCCATAACCTTGGTAACTTACTCTTCCTTTCTTTGCATTTCATTTTTATCCTTATATGACTTGGTCTGTGTTTCTATCTCTTCCCTATTTCCTATATAATATTATTTTTATAGATCTTATCAGATATGTGATGAAATCGATTTCGATCAAAAAACTTTATAAAATTGGAAATTTCTATTTCGTTATGGTTTTGTTCTTAAACCGAATTCGATTTCAATAAAAATGTGATGTGAAATGTGACCTTTTGTATACGTTTTGCTAAAATTTTTCTGTTTTAATAACAAAAAAGTTGTCTGATTAAAATATTGAATCGAATAAACATTAAAATGGTGTGTCGACTCTAGAAAATCACGAACATCGGATGAAATTTTTATTCAATATTCGTATAAAACATTTACCAAGACAACTATCATTTTAGAAAATGATTTAGATAATGTAGTTCTGTACATTACTACAACGGAGTCATTCCCAACGGACCGTTTAAAACCTCCTCCTGCCAACATTCTTAATGTGGCTGCTAATTCGATTACCAATGGAATTGATTTCGATTGTATTTACATGGGGTTCAATTTTGTTTAATATATAGGAAAACCCTTCCTTATTTAATCCAAATCATTCTTTAAAACCATAAATATTTGTGTTATGTATTATTAAACTCATTAATTTAGATTATGGGGTTTTCCTTTTTTCTGGCATATTTAATGTGTTTAATGCATCTCTTAATTGGAATTGTTGATTATTAAAATTGAAGTTGATAAAGCAAATGCTATTGTTACGCTTTACAAATTAAAAAATATAATTTTTTTTAATAAAAAGTTTGTTATTTTTCATGGAACGGTTTAGAATAAAACAAAAAATGGAAACTAAAACCGTTCGGATTTCATCACATCTTATAACAAAACGTTCGTTTTCCAAATTCGATTTTACTTGAAAGAGAATCGATTTTCATCATATACCTGACTCAATTTTATGATAGTAATTGCAATAACTCTAAGCACTGAACAATTTTTTAATAACTAAGAACCTTATTAATGACGGCTGATTTTCCTTTTTGATAGAAGTAAAAATAATTTTAAAAAGTAAAACAAATTGATAATTATTTTCTTAACTTAAAGCTCATGAAATTTTTCAACTAAATTTGTTTTCTTAATAGTAATAACAAAATAATACTTACAGACAATACGTTAGTTGGAGTATTAGCAAAAGCATAACCGGTGACGTCACCATCTTCCAAGTTTTCGAATTCATTATCATCAAACATGGATTTAAAATTAATATTCATTGATTGCCGCCTATTTGGGACAATTAAGGGCTTCTGATTGCTACCTTTCGAATTTATATTTTTGAGATGTTTTTGGATGTCATCAAACGTGGAAATGCTGTTGAAGGTTTAAAAATATTCTTGATTTAAACACAATAATAATAAGTAATAGCATAAATTTGTAATATATGTTGATGATTTTAAAAAATTAATCTAAATGGTCCGCCAAACAACTTTTTTTTTGAAAATGCTTTAAAAAACTACTGAATATTTTCTCAAATTTCTTGTTTTTTTTTTAATGTACAATCCTTCCGGTTAATAATGAGAAATAATTGTATTCAAATGGCTGCCTCGGTTGGCCATCCAGTAGCCTACGTGATCGGTTAAATTTTTGCGCACATTATCGATTGTGCAGCTGTACTTCACCAATGGCTTCACGTATATTGCCCTTTAAAGCGTCAATTGCTCCTGGCTTGTTGGCGTAACACTTATCTTTGACGACACCACACAAATATAGTCCAACGGTATCAAATCGCAGCACCGAGGTGGCCAAACGACATCAGCTCTGCGGCTGATAATACATCTTCAAAAACAAGGCGCAAAACATCGAGTGTAGCTTCGGCTGTGTGGCACGTAGCGCCGTCCTGCTGAAACCAAATATTCCCAATATTCCCCTCTCCAATTTTTGTAAACAAAAATTCGTCCAACATGGCCCGCTGCACACAATCGATAATGTGCTTAAAAATTGGACCGATTGTGTAGGCTGCTGCATTACCAGCCGAGGCAGCCATTTGAATGAAATTAGTTTCCATTATTAATCAGAAGGATTGTACTTTCAAAAAAAAAAGAAATTTCAGAAAATATTCAGTTGTTTTTTTGAGCATTTTCAAAAGAAAAAGTTTTTTGGCAAAGGGTCCGCCTGGTTAAAGAATGTTTTTTCAAGCGTATATTTTCTAGTATAGTAATGCTATATACGACGCAAATTCTATTATATTGATAGTTTTGTTCGTCTGTATAATGGCTATGTAACGAAGCTGCTCACAAATTTTTACAATTTTAGAGATTCTATCTATAATCATATCTCAAACATCACTTCAGCTAAGGTTCAATTTGTATGACAGCTACCTCACCTACTGGGAATATAAAAATTCTATGTAAACTTCATTTACCTCCAGCAGATATAAAACTCGAATCCTAAGAAATTGATTCGAAATCCCACATGATTGAAAAAACTGAAACAAAATATAAAATAAATGGACAAGTCGATGAAAGCCTTTAGAATAGATTATGGAACATACACACACACATACACACACTACCGAACCATCCAAGCTCGCACAAGTTTTAAAAGTTATTTGCACATATTAAGAAAGGAAGTTGTGTTTGAACTAATCTGTCGCGGTGTGACGACAAGTTACTTGCGTAGTAAAGTCTACCGAAGAGTTGTTAGTGTTTACGCGAGTAGAGGCGTTGTGCTTACAAAAGAAATATAACGAACAAGCACATATTGTTATCATTATTGTTGCATAAGTTTGAACAGTGGCACATAAGATAGTGCTGACAATAAAGAGCTTAAGGGCCATTATTACAACTTGCCGTTAACTAAAGGGAGGATTTTAACAGACAGATAAATTGTTTTTCATTATTACGAGTACCCAATTAAATAGAATTGAGCGTTAAGCTAAAGGGAAGATCATCATACCTTTAACATTTAAAGGTCACTTTTTGTTCAAACTTATCATATACTATTTTCGATATGGCAATTTCAAATTTAAACAAAATGAGCATATAGAACAAAAAAACAAAGTCCGGTGTTACCACTGCGTTAAAAAAAATTTGTTTAATTGAACAGTTTTATCAACTTCGCTCCGGCACTTCTATATTTTTGAAAAAGTTATTTTCGTTTTATCTGTAAGTTGTAATAACCAAAATAAGTTAAAGATAACTTTTTTTTTTTTTTTTTGTTTAAACCAGCACTCAGGGGATGACCCCTACTCATGCAGTGCATTGTGCAGGTTTAGGAAAGGTAGAAAGAGGGAAGATGCGAACGGTAAGGAAACGAGTTGCTGCTGGTGACTGTAAAATGGTCAGTGCTATACCTTCACCATTAGACAGTCTACAGCAAACGTCCCAAAGAAGCCCGCAGTTTCTCACAACCACTTTGCTGTTCACTTAACTAAAGGTCCCAGTAATTAAATTTCATACATTTTACTTTTTTTATAATGAACCATGAGCGCCCTGGTAGTCTAGTGGGTAGTGTGCTAGATTATTAGCATGAGGGTCGTGGGTTCGATTCCCACCAGAGGCTCTGGTCTGTGACACTACACCGGGCATATGGTCGAAGTTACTCAGCTCGTATATGATTATAATATAATTTGTAATTGTATTGTAATTCTTAAATAAATAAATAAATGAATATAATGAACCCTCAGAAATAACTTTGAAGTGTGGCAATAGTCTTTACTTTTAATTAATATGGCAGCATTAAATTATAACTCAGCATCAGATGATAGGTAAAAAGAATTAACACATATTTTTGGTTTTTAATAAAAAAATACTTTTTGTTTTTAATGAATGATAAAAATTATTTGTATTTTATATTTTCTTCTATGACTTGACCCGTTTATTACGAACTTTGCCTATAACGAACTAATTTTTCTGGTCCCACGGAGTTCGTTATAACCGGGTTTGACTGTGTTTGTTTTTACTTTGTTTGCAATAAACGAACTTATATTTAAAAAGGTAAAAATGTAACAATATGTTTTACCAAAAATGGTAAATATACAATTTTTTAATTTTATGAGGAATGTTCTTCTTTGTTTTATCATTGATTTATTACAATTATGGGTTATACCTCCCAAAAAATATCTGAATATTATTATTCGTTGTATAACTTCTGTAACAGAAGATTCTTCACACTTTCTAATTCATATTGAGCTTCTTTAAATTGTAAAATATTTGTTATACATTTATCTTCTAATATTCTTAAATTTTTTTTCAAATTGTCCTTTACATTAACATCATAAATCTTTTCATTGTCATCCATTAATATTTCATATTTACTTAAAACTAATTATTTATTTGAGGAATTTGGTAAAGGTATACATTTAATTTTAGATAAGATATCGGGAGAAAATTGGGGTATAAGTATGGTTAGAATAATATTGTCATTCTGGAAAAACACGACAATCTTCATAGTACTGTACCCAATTTGTTAGAAAATATAATTTGCCCAATGTCATCAATATGGTTGCGTAAAAGCGATATGGCATTATCCAAGGCAGATTTATATAAGGTAGGAACATGTCTAAAACAAATACAACAATGCAAAAACAACAGGGATTTTGTTTTTGTTAAAGAGTATGCGTAATGTCAAAAACAGCTGACCAAGTGTATTCAACACTGACTGACGAATAACAATAGAAAGAAAAATGTTAAAAAATTTATAAAAATGGTTACAACAAACACTAAAAAAACAACAACATTTTGACATTTTAAACCTTATCAGCTGTTTACTTGAGGCTACCGTATATAAATCTACCGTGGCATTATCGATCTTATATGTCTGTTCAAAAACCCGAATTTCGTCTCCCAATGTCTTAATTCTGTTCTGTGTCTCTTTCGTAAAACCATTTATGCACAACTTACTGATGCGAATCTGTCGTCTGTTTATATGTCCCGTTATTTTGTCAATTTTTCCAGAAATAAAATTGTTAATGGTATCAATTTATCTATCGACTCGCCAGTAGTCCGTTCGTGGTCTTTAATCTTATTTATTGCATTAGTATTTTTCTCTTCACGTGTACGACACTTAAATTGTACGGACGGTGCAATCGGCAAATTAAAATATTTGAAATAGGCTAAAATAAAAAAGAAACAACTACAACTTAACAAAGTTCTAAAAAAATAATAAAAATAAACTGGATATTGTATATAATGAGTGAGGCAAGTGCAAGTGCTAATGAACACTGACTGAGCTTAAAGGTTCAATTAGTCGTGACTTAACCATAACCATATAAATCAGCTGTTTTAACCAACTTTATGGACATCACTGTTTTCGATTATAGGTGACTTAACATAATGCCATAGTCATAACGATAACCATATGTACCAATTGAATTTTGGTTTCTTGCCATAACCATAAATAGCTGTTTGCTGAATTTACTTACATGTATACACATTTTTTTTGTTTACTTTTGTACTTTTGAAAAATACATATGTGCAATTAATGTAAACAGCTGTTTATGGCCATAGCCGCACTGATTGCTACTAATAGTAAATTTACGGTTATGGATTATGTTACGACTACAGCGTTATGGTAAAGTCACGACTAATTGAACCTTAAATGATAGATATGCTTACTTGATCATTACTGCAAAAGAATGTGAAACAGTTAATATTAAGGGTGGGCAAATATTTTGATAGCCGGGCATCAAAATTTTTCAAAATTTCCCGTCAAATTGGGCTTTCAAAATCACAAAAAATCGCTAAATTAAATTTTTAAACCGTCAGAAACCCGTCAAATATATTTTTAAAATTTTAAACTAACGTTAAATAAAATAAAATGTGAATAATTAAAATAAAATGTAAATAACTACACATATTTTTTATTGAATTGTTTTTTCAACTATGTTTAATGATTTACAAACAAAATTAGGTATTTTCAAAAATAGAGGGCCAGTCTTCTAAATTTTCGTTTCGAAACTTTTGTGGATACAGAGGTGCTATAACTTAAAAAAAAATAAATTTAAAGGTACATTTTAAAATTATATTCATATAATTTATGTTGTAACAATTTCATCTTTTTTTGTCTTGTACACTTAATTCTGTTTTGACACGGTAGATACGTTCCAGGAAAAATCGTGTAAAAAGAGACATGAAGTACATAAAAAAGAAAGGGATTGGTTTCATATCCTTCAAAAAATATAACAACAAAATAATTCGTACGAAAAAACTGATACGAGAGTCTTTATAAAAAACTAAATAATACTTTATATTTTATTTCGAAAAATAAGAAACCAATCAAATCTTATAAAAAAGTAACATAAATTAAAGTTATTGTAGTTCTGGAAGTCAAAAAAATAATATAAGTTGATAAGCAATTGGTACATTCACCAATCCTTAAAGGTAATTTAAACAAACCAAAAATCATCAAAAGTTGATAAATAAAAAATTAAAAGCAGTCAATCGATGATGAAAATAACAGAATTCTATTATTTATTTATTTCATACGTAATCGCTTACATAAGGTTGGTTCAGAATAGCTATCAACCCAAACAAGATTAGCATTTTCAGTTTCCGATTGGACAGCACTGCGTGTAATAACAAAATCGGTTATTAGCCGTTGCGATTCAGTTTGAAGTCGCCGTAGTCTAGTAGGTAGTGTGTTGGCTTATTGGACTGAAGGCCCGAGTTCAAACTCTAGGTCAGACAGAAAAACGAAAATATTTTTTCGGCGATTTCTTCTCAGCATTTTTTTTTTTTTTTGATTTTGAGCACGCTACCTACTACACCACGGCGACTTCAACAGTTAACAATTTCATTGCTTAATTAAACACTATTTCTTTATATAAAAATACATATACATATAAATGTCTGAGCTAGTTCAATCTTCTGAGGAAAGTGAGAAATATCGGAAGCTAAAAAGAAAAAGGAGATTGAAGGTTGGCTGGAAGAAATGATGACAGATGACAAATTTAAATGCAAATGTAATGCCTGTGGAAAAGTTATGAATTGTGGGAAGTCTGAACATAAAAAACATGCTCTGACAAAATTACCTAAAACCAATTTTGGCGTAGTGGCGGACTTTAGAATATAATTTCTCTTTGGACGCAATCAATTCGTTGAAGACCATGGATATCGTTCAATTTTGGTATAAAATAACTAAAAAAAACTTTTATAATGAATTAATATTGTCAAATTAGTTAATATTTTACTTTCATTGCCTCATGCAAATTCAGAGGCTGAAAGAATTTTCTCCATTATCGCTGATGTTCAAACTAAAAAGGGAAATAAACTAAACCATATTGGCTTAAATTCAATTTGCATAATCCTAATATATATTATAAATATTTCTGTATGTCTGCTTTTTTGTTTGTTTGTTTGGTAGCCAATTACGCTTGGACCAATTTTCTTGAAATTTGGGATATAGATCGGGCTTTTGACGGTGCTGGTTATAAATCTTTTCAAAATTTTGACCAAAAGCGTGAAAAAATGGGGCAATTGGGGGAAAAAATGGTAGTTTTTTTACGATTTAGCTTGGTTACGTTTCCCAAATAGCTATTGGAGGTGTTCCGTTTCTAAAATTGAACCAAAAGGAATACGAAAAGGGGGAAAGGGGCGAAAAACGGGCAAATTGCATTTGTATTTAGGAGTTAGAGTGTTAAAAAAAACTGGTTTGTTTAATAAACCGGTTTCTGAATAATAATATTTTTAGTTATTGTTATTTTTACAACCCGCGCAACGCCGGCTACAATCTGCTAGTAATATAATATTGCTGAGTTATGTTATTTCAGTATTTTAGTTTTATTCTACACTAAAAGTAAAAATATGAAATATAACATGTATTTAATTATTATATATATGTATGTATACACATAAGTATGCACAAAAAGTGAATAAAATTTATTTTTATTAATTACGCAGTTGAAAACGTAGGTATAATTGTAGGGGATTTTTTTCTTCAAATGTAGGGGAAAAAGGATTTTTTGTCCAAGTGTAGGTTTAAATAGATTAAAAAAGTTGGCATTACTGAATAAAAGCCGTTTTGCGAATAGGATGCAAGAATCGCATAAAACGCTAGGTATAGACTTTAGGCTTAACACCCATTCGCTCATTTATATCCATAGTAACTGTTATATATCTGTGGCATTAAACAATAATTGCTTAAGTCGAAATTTCGTGTTTAGAGATATTAAGGTTGTTGTCTAAAATAAATGGTGTTTAAGTTAAGACAAATTAAAATATAAATGTGTATAGTTTTATAATAATCGCATTTTATACATGAAATTTAGCTGAGTGGTAGATGTTAAAGAAGAAAATAAGAGTATGTAATAACATAAAAAACACTTAAGCCATTATCATTTATTGCCACAGATGCGTTGATGAGCTTTGTTTATAGCTCTTTTTATTATTTCCTTATCTTAATATGTTATTGAATAAACTTGAATTCAAATACTATTTTTATTTTCTCTGTATTTATTATTTTTTATATTTCATGTTTTAAATTAACGGTATAAACGGTAGTGTGTCGGCTTCTTAGACATAAAACCAGGGTTCGAGTCCCAGGCCAGAGATTAAAACAAAATACAAAAAGTATTCCTTCGGCGATTTCCTCTCAGCAGATTTCTGGCAAAACTCTGATAGTAAAAAAACTGCCAAGAAAAGTTTCTCAAAAAAAAAATCCATTTTCCGGAGTCGTCTTCTGTATAAAATTAACACACACGACATAAGTGGTGTGAGAACTAGGTCAATAATCCAAACTGAAGAGTTGTAATGACCAATAATGTATGTATGTATTGTCGTATAATATTTCTTTTAAATATCTTTAATATTTTTTGCTTCAAAGATGAAAAGTTATTTTTGTTATTGTTACACAGACATAATATTACAATACGTTATTGACAGCTTTAGTTAAAGAAGAAATTACGGATTTCGAAACCAGGTATTTTCGTATGAAAACTAAATTTAATGAATTCATAGACGCCAGGATGCACTCTGCGCCAATTGATCAGCTTTGTAGGTTTTTTATTATAATATTTAATTATAGTTTTCGAGCAGTTTTCGAACGTTCTTATCAGAATCGCTTAGCAGTCAAACGGTTAAATACATCATCAAATGAGTATTCTTCACTTTCTGAGGGCTCTGTTGTAATATTATATATATTTGTATCACATTTTTGGACTAATTCGTTAGTTATTTGAAAACTTTGGCAACATTTATTCATTATTTTCAATCCACATCCTATATAGAGGAGTGAATTCATTGTATTTAATATCATTCTATATCTTATTTTAGTTTTTAAAGGATTCATTCCGATAAATACACATTCAACTTCTGCATTACTAAATCGCAGAATTGAAAATTTTATAACAGAATCGGACAATTCCTTGAAGGGATTTTCATTCACAGCATTCTTGTATTCATAAACTTGTATCCAAAACTCAATAGTTGTCTTCTGATTTTTCCACTCGTATAAAGTTAATTTTTGCCATTGCAATTCTAATGTTGTAATATCATCATTTGAAACATGTATCATTTCTTTCGAAATTTTTAAATAATTTACTTTTATTTATTTTTAAACTATTGTCAATAGCAAAAAAGTTAACATTTTTTAAACTTAACAAGATGAAATAATTTGTGTTTCGACTACAAAAACAACAAGCACTTGTCAACTGTTTATTTCACCTTAGTCAAATCAAAGCCAATATAGAATAAAAACTCAGTGTGTTTATGTCATAATCTTGTAATACTCATTCCCTTTCTGTATTTAATACTTTCATCGTTTACCTCGTGGTTACCATCAAACAATGTACAATCAATCAAATTTTAATTGTAAAAGGGGTAAAATTAAAAATATTGTTACGTTTTTACCTTTTAAAAACGTTAAAAATATGAGTTCGTAGATTGCAAATAAAGTAAAAATAAATATGTGTTTCATAATTCTCTGCTTACAACCTTTTTTTGTAAGCAACAACACTTGTTATTTATTCCTCGCTGACAACCTTTTTGTAAGCACAACACTAACAACGGCTTCCTTCAGACGCAACTTGTCTGCACACAACCGATTGATTTATCACTTCAACCAACGTCATGTTGTTATACACGTCTAGCTTAATTCACACTTCGAATGCAACGTGCCGTCTGCACACACGACTGATTCAACTCAAACTCTAAACTCTGAATCATCTCTTCTCGCTTTGGCTTGCCTGATCCCTTAAATAACCATGGCGGATGATCTAGCTATGGAATCATGCATCGCAGATGGATACGCCGGAAGAAACCTTGGAAGGTGTTCACCCCAATCCGTTTGTTACTCGCTCACTATTTTCCGCGAGGACGCCTTCAGGATTTGATCGAACTGCCATTCCGTGTAACTCTCACATTCCCCTACATAGGGCTGGCTCAAAGCTTTTGCCTCGGAATGTAGTTCTATTGTCACCTCGTAACAGTATACTCAGTGGTTCGCAAAAGCCCTTTTCTCACTGTGTACCTCTTGATTGGGTATGGCAAACACTCCCGGCCGTTAACTGAACTAATTCATCTTGACGAGAACATACTGTTTCTGTTATTCGCTCCAAAAGTGCGCCTGACTTATATTGTGCAGCTGACTTCGACTTCATTTTACTGGGCCTTGTGGGGATCTTGTTTCCAGGTAACCAGCACTTGTCCCTCCGATGATGATGATAGCTGGTGTCCCGCCCGTTTGTTAATCAGCCGGATCTTTACCTTCCTCGTGGCGCGTTCCAGTTTCTTCGAGACGTGACCGCTTTTTCTCCAGCTGAGACGCCTAAGTTCGACCTTTCGTCCGACTGCTGCCTCAACTTGCTTTAACGACTTTTTAATAATGAAAGCACTCTCCTGGGCTGATATGAAGGCCACGGTCTCATTTACAAATCCCTCGGTGTTACAATTATCTTCCAGCGGACGGTTTTCTCCAGGGCATATGAGCTGCATTAATCCCACGTTCTCCTTTGTAGAGGCTTGAAGCGACACATTAGTCTCTTGCTCACGGTACCTCAACTTCTTAGGGTAGAGATCTCTGCCGTGCTCGTCGCCGAATTCACGCTGTAACGTCAACATTAAATCGCTGTTGCTGTCTCTGCGGCTGGCTGGCATAGTTTCTAGAGTCTCAGCGGCAGCACCTTTTTAACTCCGCGTTAAGTCCCAAGGCCTTCTCTTCATCGTCCCATCCATTATTGTTAGCTACTTCTGGTTCGGCTTGTACTGCTTCCGGTCGCTGGCTCTTTTCTTCCATCATGACCTGCTTTCCCTCCACGGACTTTTCCATATTATTTACTCCCGTATCGACGTCCTCTTCAAAACTTGACTCCTTTTTCTCGACACTAGCAACTCTTCCGCCGAATGCCTCATTCATTTCATCTAGCGTCTCATCGTATGCCTCTAATTTGCTTTCAATTTTCGAGAGAAGTTTTTGAATACCGGCTCTACAAGTTTCTTGAAAATCAGCCAATTGCTTTTTGTTCTCTTCCCGCATTGCTTGCATTTGTTCCATTAGTGCGGCAAGCACCGAACTCATGTCGAAACCGCTGGGGGTTACAGGAGCCTGTAACCTACGTTCCTCTTCGTCTTCGAAGTCGTAAGTATCGGTATCAATGTCTTGATTCCGAAGTTCCTCCATTAACCGCCTTTGGAGCTCATTCTTCGTGCCCATTGTTGGCAGTGCCAATTTTTCCAATTCTTGTTTGAGCCTTTCCACTCTTAGCTCTGAGAGTTTTATTTTCGATTTTTCTCTATTTATTTAATTTTTACTTTTAAATTTTGCAATTCCACTTCTGACACCAATTGCTACGTTTTTACCTTTTAAAAACGTTAAAAATATGAGTTCGTAGATTGCAAAGAAAGTAAAAATAAATATGTGTCTGATTTTAATAAATTCTTTATTATCTGCATAACTTTTGTGCCACTGTTCTAGCTTATTCTACGTATACAACGATAAATTTCGCAATATGTGTTTCCTCGTGATAATTCTCTGCTTACAACCTTTTTTGTAAGCAACAACACTTGTTAGTTATTCTTCGCTCACAACCTTTTTGTAAGCACAACACTAACAACGGTTTCCTTCAGACGCAACTTGTCTGCACACAACCGATTGATTTATCACTTCAACCACCGTAATGTTGTTATACACGTCTAGCTTAATTCACACTTCGAATGCAACGTGCCGTCTGCACACACGACTGATTCAACTCAAACTCTGAATCATCTCTTCTCGCTTTGGCTTGCCTTTTATATCACTGGATCTTTAGTGTGATGAATGCCCTTGAAGAATGATGACGTCCTTAGGGAATATTCTAAAAATGTAAACAACCTATTCTTATTTTTGTTATTTCTTGTTTACATTTGAGCAGGTAGATTAGTTGTTGTTGGGTTATTTCTCTGTTCGTTATTTTATACTGCACATTGTTGTTTCTTGTTTACTTCTTTGTTCCCTTTATGTTGTTGTTGGTTATTTACGTCTTTTTATCCTTTATTCTTGTTGGTATATTTTTCTACTCATTCATTGATCGCGTGAACAATGCGCTGTTTTGTTTTTGGAGCTTTTGTTTATCATTTTATGAATGATCATTGTGTTGTTTTTGGAGCTTTTGTTTATTATTTTAACAACACCGTTTCCACTTTCGTAACAATATATTAAAGCTCGAAAATTTGCAGTTAAATCAAAACAAAAAATGATCACACTGCCTACAACCCAAGACAAAATGGCTTAAAAAAAAACAAAACTTACAAATAGATGGTGTCGTTTTGTTACAAGATAAAAATTAACCTTCAGCTTGGAGACACATGCTGGTTCTAATGTTCTAGTAAGAGTGGCAACCGTCAAAACTGCAAACTCAACTTTCTAGAGGCCAATAACAAACTTTACCCTCTCCCAAAGGGTAAAGACTTGTGGAAATCTTGATGAACTTGGTTTATAGCCTTTTTCTCTATTTCTTTATGTTAATAAGTCATTGATTGACCTTGAATTCAAACACTATTTTCTATGTACTTATTATTTTTCTTATATTTCTTGTTTTAAATTAACGGTATTGTCGTATTATATATACATAATTGGTCATTACAACCCTTCAGTCAGGATTATTGACCTAGTTTCTCACACCACTTATGTTGTGTGTGTTAATTTTATACATAAGTGGCGGGACCTACAGTTTAAAGTCGACTCCGAACGACAGATTTTTTTGAGAAAATTTTCATGTTTTTTAACTTTAGGAAAGTTGCGGCAAAAAAACTAGACATATCTCGTTCTAAATACAAAGGACGCACCCAAAATCGTCGTTTGTTCTTTTAGAGCTTATTGTACACGCTTGTGGCACAAAGCACAAAATATTTTATTCACAAACTCAATTAATTCCATGAATTCTTTAAAATTTTCAATTAAATGTTTTTATTTTGTTAACAGATGATCAAAACAAGCAGTGGCACGTAAAGAGCGACGCATGTAACTTGAAACGAAGAATGCGAAGAAGGTATGAAATGCACGCAACGCTTTGACGCGATAACGCGTGGTGTGGACCTCCAGCTAAACACATCAAAAGCTCCGAACAAATTTAACAATATGTGCCATGCGCTGTAATTATTTTAAAGGAATCAAAATATAAGTGAAGCAAATAAAAACTAAACCGTTTATTGATTCTATATCAATAGTACCTCTAATATATTATTAAAACCTCCAGCACAAGGACCACCGTTTGTTGGTGCGCTGCCTTAAAAAAGACAATTTACATATACCCGTAGAATTACAACAAATGTTTATATGCATAACCCTTTCTAAACACCTCATTTTATTCGACAAGCTAATTATTATTTAAAATTTACGCCACTTAGTTTCAAGGACTATTTACGCGTTCATGTAATTCTCTTTTTACACGAAAGAAGAGAATTAGGTGAAATTAACATTAAAAATTTTTTTTGGAGTTCACTTTAAACTTTATTTCGTGCTTACAAATTTGAATTCATTTAATATATTATATGAAATAAATTATACTTTTAAAAGAAGAAAAGTATATCATAAATATGGAAATTCGTATTAAACCAAAACAATTCATGTAAAAAAATTGTTTTGTTTTTAACTCGAGTAATATAAATTTCATGTAAAAACTGAGAATTGGGTATATAGATACCTTTTTAACCATGTTGAGTATTGTGCAGATCCATCATCCTCTAATAATTTGTGATTAGTTGGTAGCGATGTTGTATCTTTTTTGCCAAACGAATTGTCTTTCGCTTTTCCAGTGCGTTTGTCGATTGCTGTACTCAATGTTGATTTAATAATTGCAGTAGATAAATATTTGGCTAATAAGTATTCCTTCATCATATTCCTTAAATCATGTAATATAAATTTTATTATAATAATCAATAAAAAGTAAGAATAATGTAATTTAATTGAAGAATACAACACTTCAGAAAAGATTACGAACAAGGGTCTCACATAAAATATTACTATTCTTTTAACTGATATCACATGAATCTTCTTAGTACTCTCACCTGTGATAATGCATTGCTTCAACAGCTGAATTCAAATCAGTGTATTTGAGGTACTTGAGTTGTGGTGTTCCAACAAATAAATACTCTTTACCGAAATAATTGTTATTCAAAATATGGAATAACTGGTCTGTCATTATTCGTACAGGCATAACTGAGGTATTAAAAATATCGTTTACACTTAAGTCTAATATATTAACGTCCGAATTGAATGATTGAACAAGTTGTGCATTTGAATTTGGTATGTAACCTAAAAGTGTTTTTATTGTTATTAATAAGATTAGAATGTATCCTCTTTTGAAATTCATTTGAAAAGTAATCTTTCTTATACCAAAAACAGACTTCAACTAAAATTTCAAATGCTAGCTCAAATACTGTTTCAGTTAACGCAAAACAATTCGTACCGGTTATGCACTACATACTTAATAATTTCCTCACGCATCAGTTCTTTTTGTATTGTGGCAAATAATTCATTAAAAATTCATACTATCCTACACTGACGCAAACTATTGTCCGTACACCATACAATTTTTTTTGTCAGTCTTTATTTGCAATCTATCTTATAATATTAAGCAAATTTGGTAAAATTATAATACTAAGAACTTATATTATCAAGATCAACATCATAAATACTGAACTGAGATCAAAATAGTTTCCTGGTAGAACAATATTTTATCATTAATATATTTTTCATTGGTTTCTAAAGGGTAAATCAAGAACATGATATCTTTTCAATCTACATACTTCATCACCATCATTTAACAACGAAATTGTTAAAGGGTTTACATGGTCACTTAATCTTTGTAAATATTGATTACTGAACTTTCTTATCTCCGTTAATACGTAAGGAATTTTGAAATCATTAGGTAAGGTGTTATTAGTAACATACCATGGTGCGTTTGCCATCATTCTTAATGTTTTAGATTGAAATCTTTGAATAATTTCAATATTTGATTTACTTGTAGTTCCCCACAGTTGAATGGCATAAGTCCATACAGGCTTTAAAATAGTTTTGTAAATAATAATTTTAATTTCTAAACTCAATTTTAATTTACGACCAAGAAGCCAATACATTTTTTTTAGTTTGTTATCAACTTGTGTTCTTTTGCTTTTCACATGATCTTACCACGTAAGCCTTCTGTCTAAGCACATTCCTAAATAATTTACAGAATTACATTTTTGAATAATTGACCCATTGAGGGCAATATTTGGACAATCTCCTTTCTTTAACGTAAATGTTACATGAGTATTTTTGCTCATTTACTTTAATATTCCAGGTCATTAATCAAGTTTGCACCTCATTTAATTGACGTTGTATTAGGTTTGAAGCGTCAATTGGTGATATATTTGAAGAAATAAATGCGGTGTCATCTGCATAATTAGCGACTGTAACTCCATTAGTGCAAGGCACGGCTGACGTAAAAATAGTGTATAGAATTGGTCCTAAGACACTTCCCTGTGGAACACCGGTCTGTATTTCACGTAAAGAAGTGGTCTCGTTGTTAACTTTAATATAAAATGTACGGGTTTTCAAGTAGGAGTTTAGAAGGAGATAAAATGGTGCCGGAAGCAAATTTTTAAGTTTAAACAACAAACCAGAATGCCAGACTCGATCAAACGCTTGTTGGATGTCCAAAAATGTCAGATATCAAAACGAAAAATATTTCTTCGGCGACTTCCTCTCAGCAGATTTCTGGCAAAGACTCTGAGAGTAAAAATTGCCATGAAAAGCTTCTCAAAAAATCTGGCGTTCGGAGTCGACTTTAAACTGTATAAAATTAACGCACATAACATAAGTGGTGTGAGAAGCTAGGTCGTAATCCTGACTGAAGGGTTGTAATGGCCAATTATGTATGTACTTCTTTTTCTCCAAGGCATCCGAAATAACATTAACTATTCTGTGGCACTGCTCTGGCGTTCCCTGCCTATGTCGAAAGCCGAATTGATGTACTGGGATTATATTTCTAGCTTCTAATACTGGAAGTAGTCTTCGCGCAAACAGTTTTTCATATAGTTTGGAAAAAGTTGTTATTGGCCTGTATGAATCAATTTTGTTCTCCGGTTTGTTTGGTTTGACAATCATTATAATTTTCCATTGAGTAGGAAAGTGCTGTAAATTTAATACAGAGTTAAAGATAAAAGTTAAAAATAATATAGCTTTTTTTGATAATGACTTCACAACCGATGCGTCTATTTTATCAAATCCAGGAGACTTTAATTTGTTTAGCATTTTTATTTCAGAAAGTAACTTCACTTGGAGTAATATGAGAAATTGGAAGATCCATTTGAACGCACTGTCTAGAAACATTTCTTCGCGGAGGTCTTTTTTATATTTAGTTGCTTTCCACAGATTATGCTAATTATTTGTTGCATTTACGTCTAGATTTTGAAGATATTCTCCGATTTCATTGTTCATGTATTCTGCAATTTTCTTTAAAAAAAAAAAAAAAAAAAAAGGCTAGTTGCAATGTTTAAATTTATTTTATCGGCAGGGTACATAGTTTGTTGCCATTTCTTCGTCGTCTTTTATAGTTTATTAGTTGCCTTATTTCTGCAGAAACATATACCGATCTGCCATTATCTGATTCTGTAGTTGGAGTTGAAAGAAAGGCAGCCTAATGAATAATGTTAGTGAATTTTTCAACCGCATCATCTAGTTCATCTCCACTCTTAAGGCAGAGATTTAAATCAATATTTCTCTCAATCTAATAACTTAATGACCTTAAATCAGTTTTTGGTGAAATTATTTTAATCTTCTTTGGTATAAGCTCAATGGAAAGGCTAAAATTAATAACTAGTGCGGTATGGTCAGAGCACAAATCGTCATTATTTAAAATATCTAGCATATTTCTTGAAATTCCAGAATAAATAGCAAAATGTAGTAGATCGGGTATTTTTGCTGGCTCTGTAGGCCAATAGGTCGGTCTACCTCCTGATAAAACTGAAAAACTTTTCTTGACAACACAGTTATACAATTGTTTACCCCTAGGATTAATAATTCTTGACCCCCACCATAGATATTTGGCATTAAAATCACCAACTACTAAAAATCTGTTGCCAAGTTTATCAAAGAAATTTTCGAAATCTTGACAATTAATTGTGTGCCTTGGCGGACCAAACAATTGAAAATATATTATTCCATATTTAGAAAAAATTAAATTCACTAATTTTTTTTTTTCGAGTGATTACAAAATCTATAAATATTTAAATCAACAAAAATTTTAAGCATAGAGAGTAAAAATAATTAAAACGGAAAAGAACTCAAGAAATAAGTTCAAACAAATGTGCCTACATCTTATATGGAGAGAAATTCAGTATTATTTTCTCTTAAATTCTCATTTATTAATATTACAAATCGTTATTATAACTAACAAGTAATTTACTTCAAACAATCAAATAAACATAAACTTTAATTTAATATATATTATGATCATCATAATAAATAGGTCGAATGGCTTCATTCTTTTAAGCCTGCGTTCCAAACCAATAGGATCAGCAAGAGATGATGCTCTTGTATTTACGTGGTCTCTGAGTCGAGCATTATGTTTTGTCGTAAGGTTATCAATCTCTTTTCTAACAATATTAACTTCAAGGTCACGGTGTAAATCAGTAGGGCGTATATACATACCATGGTGCGCTTACGATGCATCTAAGTACTTTGTTCTGAAAACGTTGAATAATTATTATATTTCCACACAATTGTGCTCCATAAGTCTATATAGTTTTTGTATTTAAATATATTGTTAAGTTTTTACCTTTTCAAAAACGTTAAAAATTTATAGTTCGTAGATTGTAAATAAAATAAAAATAAATATGTGTTTAATTTTAAATCAATCCTTTATTGTCCGCACTTCTTTTGTGCTACTGTTCAAACTGTTCGCCTTTTATATACTTACTTACTTACTTACTTAATTGGCCATAACAACCCGATTAACGGATTTCGGCCTGCCGCAATACATCCTTCCAGGCGCCTCTGCTTCTTGCGCGCCTACGCCAGTTGGTCACACCAATCGATGACAGGGCTTCCTCGACTTGGTCCTTCCAACGGATACAAGGTCGTCCTCTTCGCCGACTTCCGCAGATCCCCGCATCAAATACCCGTTTCGCCGGAGCATCCTCCTCCATTCGAACGACATGGCCGAGCCAGCGCAGCCGCTGGATATTAATACGCTGCACTACATCTATGTCGTTGAGGAGCTCATACAGCTCACTGTTAGATCGGATGCGGAAATCATCGCCAACTCGCACAGGACCGAAGATCTTACGTAGGACTTTCCTCTCGAATACCCTCAAGGCTGCTGCATCAGTTCTTAATAGGGTCCATGCCTCTGCGCCATAAAGAAGCACGGGTAAGATGAGCGTCTTGTAGAGTATTAATTTTGTCGCACGAGAGAGGTCTCTGCTGCTCAATTGCCTATTGAGACCATAGTAGCACCTGTTGGCAAGAGTAATCCTGCGTTTGATCTCCAGACTGACATCATTTTTGGTGGTAACGGCGGAGCCAAGATAAATAAATTCCTTGACTGTATCAAAAGTATAGTTATCGGCCGTAATCTGAGAATCAATACGCCGCACGTCTCTACTTGTCAACAACATATACTTTGTTTAGACTCCCGTTCAATAGCGCTAAAGGCAGCAGTAACATCTCGCTTGGTACGCCCTATAATGTCGATGTCGTCAGCGTACGCAAGCAATTGGACACTTTTTTGAAAGATAGTGCCATTGCGATGCACTCCTGCCTTTCGCAGAACACTCTCCATGACGAAGTTGAAGAGGTTGCATGATAAGGGGTCGCCTTGTCTGAAACCTCGCACGGTATCAAAGGGTTCGGAGAGGTCCATTCCTACCTTGACGGAGCTGCTGGAATTGCTCAACGTCATTCTGCATAGCCTTATCAGCTTCGCAGGTATACCGAGCTCAGACATTGCGGCATAAACACGATCCCTTATGGGGCTATCGAAGGCTGCCTTATAGTCGACAAAAAGATGGTGTGTGTCGACTTGTTTTTCGTGGGCCTTTTCCAGGATTTGGCGCAGTGTGAAGATCTGGTCTATGGTGGATTTGCCAGGTCTGAAGCCGCACTGATAAGGTCCAATCAGTGTTTTGACGAGTGGCTTCAGTCGTTCACACAATACGCCTGTAAGAACCTTATATGCGATCGCCTTTTATATTGCTGGGTTAATTGTGTGATGAATGCTCTCGAAGGATGTTGGCGGTCTTCGGGTAAAATCCAAAAATATAAACAACTTCTTTCCATTTTTATTTGTATATCTTGTTTACATTCGTTCAAGCAGAGTAGTTGAAGCTTGTGTATTTGTCTATCCGCTATTTTATTTTTCGGTTGTTTACTCCTCTGTCCGTTGCACTTTGTTGTTGGCTGTTTACATCTTTTACCCCTTATTTTTATTTATTGATCGATCTTGTAAGCAAGCCATTATTTTTGTTGCAATATTTTTTACTTATTCATTGATCACGTGAACAAGTCCATTGGTTTGTTTTTGGAGCTTTTGTTCATGATTTCATATATGATCAACTCCATTGTGTTGTTTTTGGAACTTTTGTTTATTATTTTAACAACACCATTTTCCTAACAATATATTAACAGTTTATTTTCGATAGGCAGTTTGGATTTCCTTCCTATTAGCCAGTTTAGCTTCTTCTATTTTAGTAATAATTCCAATATAACTTCGGATCCAGTTTCATACCAAGTTATTTTGCCGTATTTGCATACGGTATTTGTATGTCATCCATAAATATAGGGTTAGGTATCCCTAATTTATTTGTAAAATGTTGACTTAGAAATGCACCATTTTCTAGTCCATTCTAAGACCGAGTTAAGAGTGATTTGGAACTTGTGTTTCTCCCCATTTTCAGTTCTGGTAACTGACAAAATTGCCGCGTCATCGGCAAATGTTGATATAGTCTAGCAACTTCGGGTATATCACTGGTGTATAAAACATATAAAAGTGGATCCATAATGCTCCCTTGTGGTGCTTCTGCTTGTAGTTGTATTGTATTGAGAATATTCATCTTCATATTTAACGCGAATCAACTTATTCTTCAGATATGATTTAAATAAAGTACAGTACGCCCTTGGCAACTTTGTGCATAGCTTCGTGAGTAATCCCGTATGGCTGACTTTGTGAAATGCTTGTGAAACGTCCAAGAATACAGCGGAAAAAACATTTTTTTCCTCTAAAGCTCGTTCTATTACATCAGTAATAAGACGAACCTGGTCAATCGTTAAATGCGCATTTCTAAAACTAAATTGATTTGTAGGAACTAAGTTTCTAACTTCAATTATCCGTTTGGTGGGAACTTGTAATATTTTCTAATATAATTTCGATAAGATGGGCAGAAGCGAAATAAGTTTATATGATTGAACTTTAGGTTTCCCAAGTTTTGGTATCACTACGGTCTAAATGAAGCATTGAAAATTTGAGTTAGTTTTAGGATTAGCTTATTTGGTAGATGTACAAGAACTTCAGTTGTTATGAAGTCGCTTCCAGGACATTTCTTTAATTTTAGATTAATATAGATTTGCTCAAAAACCTCAATTGGTATTACTTGTGTAATCATCTCGACCATTAAGACTACTGACTTCCTGCGTAGTAGATGGTGGATCAGAAATAGCTAGAAAACAATTCTGCCATTTGGCTATTCGTTCTGCCCCAATGTCAGTCTGCCTAGTGAATGGGAGGAATTAGTGTTGTGGGCCTATTTAGATTTTTGTGGCTTCCCACAATGAGTAGTCTGATGTTTTTTCGTTACATAGTTCTTATACTCTTTGATTTCCAAGCTAAGTACGTGTGTCTTTTTATTAAGCCTTGCCTTGTCAGCTAGAAATCTAGATCGTTGCCGTATCTTTCTCACCCTTCTTTTATTTTTTTTCATCTCCCTTATATAAGCAGAGCATGAAACAACGTGTTGTCTATTGGTATGGTTCGGTATGCTTCACCATTAGATAGTCTAGAACAATCGTCCCCAAGCCCGCTGTTTTTCGCACCACTTATGTTGTGTGTGTTAATTTTATACAGAAGTGGGGGCATCTACAGTTTAAAGTGGACTCCGAACGACAGACTTTGAGAAACAAGAAGAGAAAGAAAAGAAATCGCCGAAAAAATACTTTTTGTATTTTTAATTTTTTTATGTCTGGCCTGGGACTCAAACCCTGGCTTTACGTCTAATAAGCCAGCACACTGCCTACTCGACCGCGGCGACCTCTAATATTGGCGAATGGTCAGAATTAAGATCAAATCCATTTTTCAACTTGATACTCGATTTTGCTATCTTATTTATTATATTGAAATCTATAAGATCAGGTGTTTTACTACTGCCTGTTGGCCAATACATTGGGTTACCCGTTGACACAACTTTACATACGGTTTTCGAAATTGCCTTATATAGTTCCTTTCCCTTAGGAATGTTCAAACGCTATCCACAGTAAGTATTTTTAGCATTAAAGTCTCCATCCCTGATGAACCTTGCATAATTTTGCTATAAGATTTTTGTAATCAATTGACTTAGTTGAGAGACGCCGAGAGATGTATACTGAAGTTATCAGCAGTTTCTGTGAGTTTGTTGTTGAAATTCAGTATAATGATTTTTGAAGTTTAATTTGTTTTTGAAAACCTAAGAATTCTACGTTATTAATAGTTTTTCTGACATTGACATCCAAATGAGCACAAATAACAAAATCTCCAAAAAAAGTCTTATCAAAGACTATAAATATGTGAAGATGTTGCACTGTCATACATAGTACCAAAGACTATTATGTATAAAAACTAGCTAAACCCGGTGTGCTTCGCTACCCCTGTCGATATCTATAAATATAAAAATGAATGTGTATTTATTTGTTTGTGTGTTTTTTGTTTGAAGTCTATAGACGGCTGGACCGAGTTTCTATCTTTCTAGGCGTACATCGCGTTAATCCGCCGTCTCTTCAGTTCTTGATAGTTGGGATCGTTTTCTTCTGAGACGTGCATCACGTTGTTCTTGTGTCTCCGCAGTTCTAGATGTTGATGCTCGTAGTCTCTCTCCTTCTAGGCGTACATCGCGTTGATCCGGTGTCTCATCTTCATTCTTGATCTTGATTATTGGGACCGTTTTCTTCTAAGGCTTGCATCACGTTGATCAGGTGTCGCAGCAGTTCAATATGTGGAGGCTCTAGACCTTTCAGCACTCAGGCGAACATCACTTTCTTCGAGAGTTTCGTCAGCCATTTGTGATTGTAAATTAACTGCATTTTTGGTGCGTTTAGAAAGCGAAGACTTTTTAGGTGGCATTTTTCGATTTTGATTTATGATCATTCACAAAATAAATGTGTAACTCGTTTAGAATCTGGGATTCAAATGTAGTAATATAAGATATGGTAACACTAATTGTAGTAATGTAAGATATGGCAACATTATTTATAATGGCATATAAACTGCAACCAACTTTCTTTTTATATATATACTACTTCGGCAAGGACAAAAGACAAATAAAAAACGTGTTAAAAAAATAAAAATAACTTCAAAAACATTACTATACAAATGATTTGCGAAAAAGATTGTAACTACTATTTAAGACTTCCTTCCAATTAGTCATAGGCAAACATGTCATGTGTTGGTGTTCGTCGCCGCCTCGAGGGAACTGCAAAGAGGTATACAAATAATTTAGGATTATTGGATTACGACGAGCTTAAAACTAAGCTCATAAATATGTTTAAACGTACGGTATCGCGACAAGAAATTTACCGTCAGTTACGTTCACGTACTTTAAGTCCGAACGAAACGTGTTTGAGCTATCTAGTATCTATGCAGTCTATTGCCTCACGTGCAGATATTTCGGAGAAAGAGCTAGTGGACATAGTGATCGATGGCATACCTGACAATAGCAACGCTATTTCTTATTTATATCGGGCCAGAACGATGGACGAATTAATAGCTCGAATGGATCGATATGAACATCGACGAAATCAAGTGCGTACAACGAAAAGTACAACCACAGCTTCGGCTAATAAACAGAAGACAACCGCTGTAAATGAAACTGCCGCGAATAAATTACCTGATGCCGAAGTAAGATGTTATAATTGTTCCCAATTTGGTCATTACCAGTCCCAATGCCAGAAGCCAAGACGTCCACCAAATTATTACTTTATTTGTGCTGAGGTTGGACATTTTCATCAAAACTGTCCAAAAAAGAAGACTACAACTGCTGCAATGACGGAAGCAGAACCAAGTGAGGCCATGGACGTTTTTCATCGGGTAAGTGTTGCCTTTGTTAAACAAAATAAGCGCACTGATTCAATAGAAGTAATTTCTTTATTTGATTCCGGTAGTCCCATTAGTTGTGTCCGGGAATCGCTCGTGCCTTTTAAAATCATGAATTCCAAAATAATGACGTCATACCGCGGTATGGGGAACAAGAATATAAACATGTTAGGTCGTGTCCAATGCGATGTTATTTTTTCTAATAAATTAATTACCCATGAATTTTTAATTTTGCCGGATGAAGAAACCGTGATGCCTTTGCTAATTGGACGAGATCTTATGTCAAAATTTAATATTAGTTTATGTAAACTTAAAATAAAATATAATAAAAATGAAATTTTGATTAATAATAAACCAAATGACAAAACAGTCAGTGCGCTTATGTCGTTTAACTTATATAGAGTTCTATGGTGTGATAATGCAATTCCAACTGATGAAAATAATTGTATGATAGATTATGTAGAGCCTTTAAATTGCAATAATGTTAATAATATGAGGTGTAATTTTAAGAATGTTGACTCAGTTGCTTTTGAATTAGAAAGTGATTAGTGAAGTGAGTTAATTAGAAATGATGGTTCAGAAAGATATATGTGAATCTTTAATAGATACAGTTTGTTCGATTGAGACCGAAGTTAATGTAAATATATCGAATGATAGAACGCCGAGTGAGGCTTCTACATTGAAGTCGTTAATAGATGAAAACTACTTTGGAAATTTTGATACTTCTCCAAGGAAAACTGACTTTTGTATGCAAATTAAATTGACAAATGATGTTCCTATTTATAGTGGACCTCGACGTTTGTCTTATCGTGAACGTGGTGAGGTCAAATCTAAACTTGAGGAACTATTGAAAGTGGGTATAATTCGCACAAGTGAGTCCCCTTATGCGTCACCCATAGTGTTAGTTAGAAGGAAAAACGGGGATTTGAGGATGTGTGTGGATTACCGATCTCTTAATAGGATTACTGTGAAGGATAACTATCCTTTACCGATAATTGAAGACTGTCTTGATTATTTGGGAAATAAACATTTTTTTTCTACATTGGACTTGAGGAATAGCTTTCACCAAGTTCCAATGCATGAGGATTCAATTCAATATACAGCTTTTGTAACACCTTTGGGACAGTTCGAATTCTGTTATATGCCATTTGGACTTAAGAATGCAGGTGCGGTGTTTCAAAGATTTATTAATATGGTGTTAAGGGACATGATTGATAAGGGGAAAATAGTAGTGTACCTGGATGATATAAGTATTGCAACAAATACATTCGAGGAACACTTGGAAGTTTTGGCTCAGGTATTGCGGTCATTGAGTGCTGCGGGTATAAGATTAAATTTTGAAATAAATCCAAGAATAGGCTGATAAATCCAAGAATAGCAAGATGGGCTTTGGAACTGGAGAATTTTGATTATAAAATCCGACATCGTAAGGGAGAATTGATGACGCATGTAGATGCCTTGAGTCGTATACCGATTATTGCTGCAGTAAATGAATATGATGTGATATTTAGATCGCTCAGAATAGGGACATTAATATTCGGAGGATTCAGGAACGTTTAGAAAAGGAAAATTTGGAAGGTTACGAATTGGAGAACGGCTTAGTATTTCGTAGTGCTGAACAGGGACGTAGACAGTTATACGTGCCCGCTGAGATGGAGGAGAATGTCATACGTCTCATACACGAAAAATACAGTCACTCAGGAATTGAGAAGTGTTTTAATAATTTGAGGAAATATTATTGGTTCCCGAAGATGAAAGAGAAAATTAATCAGTTTTCGAGGAATTGTCTAAAGTGTATATACTATTCAGCGCCTAATAGGAAGAACGAAAGGAATTTATATAGCATAGATAAGAAACCTGTACCATTCGATACACTACATATTGATCATTTCGGGCCATTACCATCAATAAAATCGAAACGAAAGTATATTCTAGTAGTTGTTGACGCTTTTACGAAATTTACAAAATTATACTCTGTAAACTCTACAGGTACGAAGGAAGTTTTATGTGCTTTGAAAAAGTATTTTGAAAGTTACAGCCGACCGAGAAGGATAATAAGTGACCGAGGAACTTGTTTTACGTCTAGTGAATTTACTAAATTTCTACATGATCGTAATATAGTTCACGTTAAAGTGTCGGTGGCATCCCCACAGTCTAATGGGCAAGTTGAAAGGATAAACAGGTATTTAAGGGCAATGTTGGCTAAAATAACAGAACCGATTGAACATAGTGACTGGGTTGGAAAATTAACTCATGTAGAATTTGCTATTAACAACACCGTTCACCGTTCTATTGGACAATCCCCAAGTAAAATACTATTCGGTATTGAACAACGGGGCGAGATAATTGACGAATTAACGGAACATTTGCAGGATACTTATGGGGAGATTGATAGGGATTTAGAATCGATTAGAAAACAAGCCTCGGATACTATACAGAGGTCTCAATCGTACAACCTGAATTATTTTAATAAAAGTCATAAACCGGCCAAAATCTTCAATGTGGGAGATTTGGTAGTATTGAAAAATGTCGATACAACAGCCGGCGTAAACAAGAAGCTCATACCAAAATATAGAGGGCCATATATTATTCAGAAGCAATTGGGTAATGATCGATATGAAATAACTGATGTTGAGAATTGTCAAGTAACACAAATGCCATATGTTGGCATTGTAGATTCAAGTCGTTTGAAAAATTGGTTGGAATTTAGAATTAATGATCAAAATAGTTTAATGAACTCTGAAGGCAACACTGAAGAATATGAAAACTATGAATATATAGAAGATGAGGCTAGTGGTAGTGAATATGAGGATTATGAATTTTTAGATGAGGAAATTGTATAGGCTAATATCAATCGAGGTCGATTGAAAAGTCAGGTCGGCCGAGATTGTAGTAATATAAGATATGGTAGCACTAATTGTAGTAATGTAAGATATGGCAACATTATTTATAATGGCATATAAACTGCAACCAACTTTCTTTTTATATATATACTACTTCGGCAAGGACAAAAGACAAATAAAAAACGTGTTAAAAAAATTAAAATAACTTCAAAAACATTACTATACAAATGATCTGCGAAAAAGATTGTAACTACTATTTAAGACTTCCTTCCAATTAGTCATAGGCAAACATGTCATAGTAGTATAATTGTGATGGTTCGGGGCCACTTTTTCCATACAAATTTGGGAGCATGCATATAGTTTTTTGTATGGTGTTTCGGGATCAATTTTTCCATACAAACAGCATGTAACATGTATATGTTTGTATGTTGTGAAAATGTAATACTTTTTAATGTGTGTGTATGTTAAAATTTGTGAGGATGCATAGCTGGCGGTTTCAAAATTTTCAAACCATTTAAAATTTTTATATGGAAGGTATTTTGACATTGCATAACCATATAAATTATTTACTTCTAAATATATTATATAATTTGATTCCTTGTTACAATCATAATCACTAATATATTTATTATTTGCTGTTGAATATCTGTTAGAACTTTGAACAATACCGCCCCTCCTGATACCTGGAAGAACAAAATTATATATATTAATATCAGTTAACAACTCTAATTCCATTTCAGTTGTTTTCAACATTGCATCCCAGGATAGACCAGGAGTAGTATAATATTGACAGGGATCTAAATAATAAATGTTTTTACATACTTGTCGGAAATTTTCAAATATGTCACAGAGTAAAAGAACGTCTACCTTTAAATATAAAAGTAAATAATCCTTTAATGTTATACATTTAAATGTCTTCCATATTTTTTGTGCATGTTCATAATCCTCCGCACTACACGACTCTTTAGTAATTTATTAAAGAAAACTGCAATGGGAGGTCATTGAGTTTCATTGAGACGTTTTTCAGAATCTAAGTAGTAGTACGGAAAGACACCTTTACGTTTCACTAAATTGAATTCTTCATCATTTGAATAGTTCGATTTTACTATAGTTAAATCGTTGTCGGATAAATAAGTTGCTAATTTCTCTAAACTAGATGGCATAAACTAAATGAATCGAGAATACGTAACTCAATAGTTTGTTTTTCATTGACAGTAATCAGCGTTGCCACGACCAAAAAAATTTCATAACCAAAATTAAAATAAAAAATAACCAAATTTTTTTTATATAAATGCATTTGTTTTTAACAAACTTAAGGTTTAATATAAAAAAGGGCTAATACAGTTTTTTTCAAAATAGCGTATTTAGTTTATTGTGGGAAACAAATGTCAGATGCACATTGTCTCAAAATTTTGGGTGGATACAATTGTAAATATCGGATTTATAACGATTTTAAAAACAGGCCTAATTCATGACAATGAATATTTGAAAGAAAAAGTCCTAACCCATTTTTTATTTCGTTCTAAAATTATAATCACTGTTGAAGTTGTGCATTTATATCTCCCAAACAACAAATTCGCTTTAGCGGAAAAAGTTCCTTAAAAAGTTTCGGCGGCTAATCGAGTTCTTAAAAACAACAGCTATAAATCGATCGACATATTTCTCTGTTTTTGACAAGCAGAAAAAATGTAATACTAACAAAACGGTACTTCCCAATTAATTGCGATTAGATCACTTTGTTTTTTGTGAAAAATATTGTTTTAGAGGAAAAAGTTTTGACAAACAAACAAGGAAAAATATTGCAAGAAAATCCGAACGGACAAATAACGTAAATAGAAAAAAAAAAATGGAAGGTCTTCAATATTTTGGCATATCAAATATAGAAGGGTTAATATGTTATGAGCCATGGCAAATGACCCATCAGGATCAACATATTTCAAAAAAGACATAAATGATGATTACGAATTTCTCTCACATAGATCAAAGTTGGCGATTAAATATATATCCTCTGAATCACTTTATAAGGCGAAAAAGAAATGGGACCACCAACAAGATTTAAAAAGTTTTTACCTGCAGATTGTCATCTTTTTTAAGAACTATAAGTTACTACCGTTTTTATTAAAACCTTTAAAATGAGGGCCCCAGCAGCCAGTCTTTTTTAAAATTAATATTTTTTGTAAATAATAAATAAAAATAAATTAAAATATTAATTATTTAAACCTAAATTATTGTAATATATTTCACTTTCAACTCAGTTTAATAAAGGTTAAACTTAATTTTTCTTTTCATAAAATGTCAAGGAAATAAAGGCCAATTTTCGGAAACTTCATTAAAACAAAAATTAAAAATTTGTTTAAATGAGAAATAAAATGTGTTGCTTAAATTTTACAGATTTTATCAGATTTTTCGCGTCTCCTGTTAAGTATCAAAAATTTGAGTTAAACCCTTTTTGTTTTAAGCCATCGAAATAATAAATTAAAATATTTATTTATTTGTATTAAGATTTTTCTTAAATTTCAATTGAACGTAGTAAAAACGCTTAAAGATATCAAATGCTTTGCTAACGAATGTAAAACTGGTAATGCAAATTTTCAAATAATATTATGTTGTATTATCGATAATAAAAAAATAACCAAAATGAAGATAAAATACACATTTACACATTAGAAAAAAAATTACCAAATTTGGTTAAAAATAACCAAAACGGCAACGCTGTCAGTAATTCTTTTTGATATGGATACATAAGGTTCCTTATTTAAAGGTATAATATTTATAACACTTTCAATAGATGAAGCTCTCTAACAAACAAATGACAATCATATGCTGAAAGATTATGAAAAAATATAGGAATGAAATTCGCTTTTTGATAATATAAATTACATTTGTTATGAGCAGCACCACTATATTCACCGGTTAAATGACAGTGGTCTTTATCTGTATTTGATAAATTTTTTTACAAATATTACAAGCCTTACTTTCATAATGTTGTATCTGTTGAAGTGGTGTTAAGGAATTCATAAGTTTAATAACACTTAGATGTTCAGTGTAAATATCTAAAATATCGTTAACTAAGCTTTTAAAAAAATATTGCGGTGCATTATTACCATTGTAAATTTTAAAAAATTTAAATCCATAATAACCATAAGCAAATGGAATATGCTTTTATACTGATTTAATTTTTGTTGAATTTTGTACATTAATTGATTCTAGAATACATTCAAAATCAGCATAGACAACAAAAGGTACATCCAATTGTTTTTTAACATTTTTAAAACTAAGCATACTGTTTTTTATACTAGGCATTTAAGTTGCCATCTTATTGCATTCTCTTTTATGATTCTCCAAAGATAATTCAGCATGAAAATGTATTAAACGTGTATTACATATATATATCTTATTTACATGTTTTGTTATTTGGTTTCTAATTAATCTGTAAATATAAAGGAACAAATTAATTAGTACAAGTTTTTAATGTCTATATATATATTTCTTTCTTTATATTTACCTTGATATATTTTTAATCCATACATAATGGAGTTTTTCAACATCTTCCAACAGCAGCAAGTTTATGTGCTTAGATTTTTTCTATTGCGAAAAATAATATGGACCGACTATATTATTCTCATTGTCTAATACAAACACATTAACACTCAATTCAGTTGTTGGTCTCAAATTCTTTTCACGCATGGATTTTCCTTCTTCTAAGGCTTTAATGATTGCAGTTTTGCTGTCAGCTGAGAGCTGCTTCTATTACAAAACACATGTTGTATAACTTATTTAAGAAATTTTCAATTACAATTAATTAAATAACTTACTTTAACTATTTTTTTATTATGTTGCATTTTTTTTGCTCGCTAAAAATTTGCACTTTTTTCACTAATTCAAAAATATTTAACTTTTTAAAGCAGAATTTGGAATAAACTGTGGTTACTTTGAAAACATATAATTGAAAGAATTAACAGCAAAGAATTAACTGTAAGGCTGTTTTTTGTTTGTTTGTTAGCCAAACACGTCTGAAGGCCTGGACCGATTTTCTTGAAATTTGGGATATCGATCGAGCTTTAGTGCAAGTTATAGGTTATAAATTTTTCTAAAATTTTGACCAAAAGGGGCGAAAAATGGGCCAAATCGGTAAAAATTGTAATAGGTAATTTTTTACGATTTAGCTTGGTAAGTTTCCCAAATATTTGTTGGTTTGTTCCTTAGCCAATCACGCTTGGACCGATGTTCTTGAAATTTGGGATATAGGTCGGACTTTTATCAGGTAATAGGCTATAAATCTTTTTAAAATTTAGATCAAAAGGGGGGAAAATAAATGGGGAAAAAATGCTAAGAGGTAATTTTTTACGATTAGCTTGGTTAAGTTTCCCAAATAGCTGTTGGAGGTGTTTCGTTTCTAAAGTTGAAACAAAAAGAGGTCCAAAAAGGGGAAAGGGGCCAAAAACGGGCCCCCCGTTTGGACTTACTTCTGTCAATAATACTGACCCAACACATTACACTACCTCTTCGAACTCCTGGTTGGATCTCTTTTTTGTCAGTAATGTTTCTAAAGTTCTTTTATATGACCAAATCTCTGCCTCATGTTTTTTTAAACATGACCTTATATTTTTGACATATGATTTTTGTATTCCTGCTTGTGAACATATCTACTCTTTTCGTGACTTTAGAAACATAGATTATAATTTACTTAATGAGAATATTGGCCGAATTGAATGGGATAACATCTACTATATGCCTAATATAGATGAAAAACTGGCTTTCCTTGACGATAACATTCTTCGCCTTTTTAATGACTAAGTCCAAGTGGACGCAAACTCAACCTGGGTTTACTGTAGATATTAATTAAACGTTTGATTATTCGCAGGTCTCCAGGTGGAAACGTTTCAAAACACCTCATTATGAATGCGAATATTGTGCAGCCAGGAGGTGTGTGAATGCTGGTATAAGGCGCGCTGAATACGAATTTTATAGTAGGCATTTTGGTATGGCTCTGAAGTCCAATAAAACATGGAGAACCATTCGAGACATTGGTCTTGGAAGCTCGGTTACGAATGGCAATGTCTCTATTGACGTGAACGACTTGAATAACTACTAATCTACCTAGAACACAGGATGATGGTAATTTCTACAGCTTTAGTTCTATGGCTTCTAACAATTTGCGTGATTTTCAATTTACGTGTGTTAATCAGATCGACGTTTTATCTAGTTGTCAGTGTATTAAGTCCGATGCAATCGGTTATGATGACATTAATCCAAAATTTGTCAAAATTATTCTACCTAAACTCCTGTCTTTTATTACTCACTTGTTTAATTTCATTATCATGTCTGGTCATTTCCCCAACAGATGGAATATCTACGGGAACATGACTTGTTGTGTGATATGCAGTTAGGTTTCCGTTCGAATAGAAGTTGTATAATGGCTTTAATTGACGTGAATGAGAATATTAGGAGGGAACTGGATCGCAATCAGTTGAACTTCTTGGTTCTTTTTGACCATTCTAAGGCCTTTGATTGCGTTAATCACCATGCCCTGATTATGAAGGTTAGAGGACGTGCACCTGTCGGTCAAGACAAGCACAGTACCCGGAGGTCGAAATTGACCCATTGTACGCCCTGATTATGAAACTTCGTTATTTTTTCAATTTTTCTCATAGCTCCACTAAACTTATTGCCTCCTATCTAATGAATCGTTCGCAATCCGTTTTTGCAAATAACATGTCTTTCTCACCATTGTTCTTGAATAGAGGAGTAACACTGGGATCCATTCTTGGACCTATTCTGTTTTCCTTATATATAAATGATCTTCCCAGTCAGTTGTCCTATTGTAGAGTACGTATGTACGCTGATGACGTGAAACTATATCTGAGTAGCCCGGAAGATTCGGTGTCGGCGAATGTTGCCAGAATTAATGCTGATCTTGAGCGTATACACATCTGGGCCTTGGCAAATGGACTTTTCTCGAATCCCCTTATATCTAAGTGTCTTTTGATACATAAAAGATTACGCAGTCCCGTGATTACGGATGATATTTTTCTGAACAACAGCAAGATCTCACTGACCACCAAGGCTAAGAATCTTGGCATTATTTTTAATAGCACACTGACTTGGAACGACCACATTAATTTCGCTGTGGCGCAAGCGTATGTGAAACTCAGATTCCTTTGGGCTACTCAAACTTTTACACCTCTGAGAAAAACATTACTTCTTGCAAAATCGTATATTATGCCTGGTCTTCTTTATGGTTGCGAAATTTTCGCTAACTCAGATTCCTTCTCCAAGCGAAGACTTAATGCTGTCTTTAACAGCATTATTAGATATGTCTATGGCTTAAGAAGACTTAGCTCTACATCTTCCGTTTCTGGAAACTTATATGGGGTATCTTTTAAGAATTTGATTAAAATAAGAGTGCTCTTATCTTTGCATAAAGTCATTTATACACAGGAACCTAAGTATCTATTTGATAGTATTATCTTCGCCAGGTCACTCAGGGAAAGAAAATTGATACCTCCTGCGCATCACACACTCGTCTCCGAGTGGCAGTTCTCAATTTACTCGGTTCGTCTATGGAATTCGCTCCCTCACAGTATACAACTAGCTAGAAAAGTAACGCATTTTAGAAATCAATTGCTCTTCTTTTTTTCTAATTAATTTACATATATTAAAAATAACATACATAACATAAAAATAACATACTAATTTTTATTTAATTAATTACTTTTATTCTTATTATAAAATTAATTAATTAATTATTTTTATACTCTGACTGTTTTTTTGTGTTATTTTTTTTCTTCTTTTTTTACTCTTTCTCTTTTCTTTTCTTTTTATCTGTGTTTATAAATTGTTTTTATTTTCTTTTCTTCTACATGTGTCCCTGTTTTAGTTTTAAGTATTGATATAAAGTATTAGTTTTAAGTAAATTTTAGGTATTGCTTTTTTTATGTATACAACTTTTTTCTTTAATTAAGTCTGTACTGTAACTATAAGATTCATTCTTGTTGTGCAGAAATTCAAATAAATAAATTAAAAAAAAAAATTGAGGGCATAGCCAATCGCGCCTGAACGCCTGGACCGATTTTTTGAAATTTGGGATATTGATCGACTTTTTATCGGTGCAGGTTATAAGCAATAAATCTTTTCAAAATTTTGACCCGAAGAGAAAAATTGGAACAAAGGGAGAAAAAATGGCAAAAATTAGTACTTTATGCATAAAGAATGTATTTTATCTGCTTTAAAGGTAATTTTTTCGATTTAGCTTGGTTAAATTTCCCACATAGCCATTGGAGGTGTTCCGTTTCTAAAGTTGAACCAAAAGGGCTGCAAAAAGGGGGAAAGGGGCTAAAAACAGGCAAATTGAGTGCATATCCAACCCCAACTGAACGCGGTTTCCGAATAATTTGAAAAATAGCATTTTTTAAGAAACCGATTTCGAAATCTGTAAACAGTAAAAAAATATTTATTGATATTTTTATAACCCGCGCAAAGCCGGGTACAATCTGCTAGTAACTTATAATGTGTTAAATAAATTTTCTTAAACAGGAATATTTCTATTAACTAACAACTATCGTTATTTATAGCAAAAAAATTTTTTTTAATATACAAGTCAGAGTTGAAAAATTCAGTACTTTTGTACTTTTTTCAGTACTATTTCATTTAAGAAATACTGCAGTACCGCCGCCATGCTTACAGTACTTTTTAATTATTACATATTTTATGTTTTGCGCTTTTCAACTATTACTGCATTAGCAAACAAAATAAATAAGTGGTAAGATTAGGTCGTAATTCTGATTGAAGGGTGTATACGTATTTGATGCAAAAAAGTACTTTTTCAGTTATAATTCAGTACCATTTCAAAATTTCAGTTAACGACGGTGGGGGTTCTGTCGGTGCAGGTAATTGTGCAGTGTAAGCGTTTTTAATATTTTTGCTTCATACCTGCATCGTTCCCAATTACAAACAATTTGATGGGAAAATATTTATGCTGAATCAGCGTTTGCATGCTCGGGCATGTTAGTACAACGTGATCATGCGATCAAAACAATAAATTATTTTTTTTTCATATGTCAGCAGATCTAATATCACAATGAAAAGGAGGGGTTTTTGAGTTTAATATTTTATAAAAAATATTCTGTTATTGCTATTACCACAACTTTTTATATCCTCCTATGCAGGTGTTCAACTTACTTAATTGCAATCTAACCTATTTTTCATACGTCAGCAGATCTAATATCACAATGAAAAATATAGTATATATTTTTGTCTACAGGCGCCAGACATTATGTAACTCGAAATGCGTTTTGCATAAACTGTGGGAATATGTTTTTTATTTTTAATAAATGTACTTTTATAAAAACCAGCAAATCCGGCGAACTCCGTTTCGCCACTAGATGGCTTCGGTTTATGCAACATTTCGTATGGTGATTAAAAGATGAAGAAAAATTTTTTGTTTTATATATGAAAAGAAAAATTTGATTTCAATAGTAATGAATAAGAATGAATTCATGATTTCAATAGTAATGAATGTAATGAATTCAATGTCGATTACAAAAATGAGGTTATGTAGTTGAACTCTCAAGTAAATGAAAGGTGAAATCCAAAAGTAAATACTGAATCGAAGCGGTTACTACGTGTCCGCAAATTATCCGTTTCATGAAGTAAGTGCTCTTCGGTAAACCACTTTTTTTGTTTTTTGGTATGACGTAACACAAACAAAGCGGATGGTTTCCCAACTCGTGAACAAGCAACGTATAACTGCCCATGTGAAAAACAATGATTTTCTAAATTTATCCCACAAATACTAAGTGATTGGCCTTGCGACTTGTTGTCATTGCGAAAGCGAGGGGAACTGGAAATTGCAATCGTTTGAAATCAAACGGAAAATTAGTCGGAACCATTGGTATTCGAGGAATACATACATTTTCACCTGCGTACTATCCGTTAATAATGCTTACCTCAATCAAATTCGGCGTAAGTCTTTTTAGCGAAAGTTGAGTACCGTTGCAAAGTCGCGGTGGATTCAAATTAGGCAATATTATAATAACTGTACCGACTTTAAGTTGCAAGTTATGTGGTGGAAATCCTGGTAACTCCAGAGAGCTCGAAAACTCCGTGGGATAATTTACTACATCATCGGGATTTGTTATGGAATCAACGGATTTGTATGTCACCAAATTGAATGGTAAAATTCAGTGCGTGTACATCATTATTCTTTGCGGCAAGAATTGCTCGTTGACTTAATCAAGCATAATTCTGGTAATTCTCACTAATGTTTGGGAAAACATTTTCAATAAGAGCTAATTAAGAGTCTACAAATCGGCAAGTCGTTGGTAAGAGTAATTAATCCAGATGTCGCATCAACTGGTACTTTTCCGTTTCCAACAGCTAACAATTGTTTGGAAAATTGTGCAGCACTTTGATCATTTTGAAGTTGATCTCTCTTATTAGTGGTTAGCGATAATCTTTTTACGTTATTCCATTAAGCTGATGCCTTCAGGCAAGCATTCAATTCATCTACAGGCGTTCCACGGGGAATTACTGGCAACGTCTACCTGAAATCGCCTGCCAACAATATCATCAAGCCGCCAAAGATGTTGTTATTTCGCCGAAGATCCTTCAGTGTGAAGTTAAGTGCTTCAAGTGATTTCTTATATGCCATTGGAAGTGGAAGAGATGATTCAAGGGGAAGTAGCTTTTATGAGCAGCCCAAGAATCCGGCGATCACCGGCGAAAAAATCCCAGGCAACGGAGAACCCTCAGAGTGCAGACGTGAGGAGTGCTGGGATTGAGAGGAGCGGCACGACACCAAAATCGGTGCAGGAGGATGCGCACTCGCGCGTAACGCGGCCAGCGCATAGTGGAACGGAGAAATCTCGTTCAGGACACATTTCCCCTAGACAGGAGTTTATATGCAAGCTGAGGAACTCAGAGGAGGAAACATTTACTAAGTGCCAAAGTGTTATCCGCAAGATTAGGGCGGCAATGACGAAGGCTAGGAACAATAGTATGGAAGTTCAAAGCGGAGTATCGGAATTAGAGGAGCTCATTGACGTAATGAAGAACTACAGAGAGAACTGGAACACTGCAGAAAGGGTAAAAGAAGCCAGTAAGAACCTTGACGACGGCAAGAGTAAAAGGAACGACTGTGATGTATCAACACCTGTAAGTTCGCTCAATAAGAGGGGCGCCTCAAGCCCAGCAGAGGCCCGCCCAGAAAAGAGGCCGAAAAGAAAACCAATGGAGACCACAGCATAGCTCAAGGAAACATTAGTGGATGGAGAATGGAGTACAGTAAAGAGCAAGAAATCGGCAAGGAAAGAGAAAAAGGAGCGACAGAAAACTGTAAAAATCGTCCAGAAGCTGTGATAATCCACCCAACCGAGGGGCACAGTTATGCTGATGTTCTGAGAAACACACGGAGCAAATTAAAACCGGAGGAATCGGAGATAGCGATACGCGCCGTCCGGAAGACTAAAAGAGGTGCCATACTCATTGAGATGGGTAAAGGAGGCAGAAGGAACGAGTTCAGGGAGAACCTGAAGAGCGTTGTCAATCAGGAAGCAACCGTGAAGGAACTTACACCGGTGGTCACTTTGGAAATACGAGAAATAGATGCTCTCACAACCACCGAGGAAGTCCTGGCGGCGGTACAGAGAGAAGCGGGTGGTATAAATCCGGATATATCCATACGTCTGACTGGGGCGAACAATCGGGAGCTCGTATCAACCTCTACGAGCTGTGCGAAGGCGCTTCGGAAACTACAGAGGATTAGAAACGGCTGGACAATCTGTAGGATGATGGTCAGAGAGGAACCTATACGATGTTTCTGATGCTTCGGAAGTGGTCACAGACGGTGGGAATGTAATGGGCCCGACAGATCAAGCCTATATATGAGATGTGGAGAAAAAGGGCATAAAAGGAAGGTATGCCGAAACACACCAAGATGTTGTATTTGCTTTGCGGAGTTGGGAAAATCCCTGGAACATCTCCCGGGATCGCGGGACTGTGAGATGAGCTTGCGAAAGGCAGCATGAGGATATTGCAGCTGAATATGCACAGAGGGAAGGTGGCTTTTTCTTTTCTATCGCAAATAGTCAGAGAGCTGAAAGTTGACGTAGCTATCATAAGCGAACAATATGCGTCGAATAATAGTGGATTCTGGCTTAGTGTTGAAACATCTACGGCAGCAATATGGATAACGGATAACCAAGGTCCTCAACCGAGGAGATCGGGCAGAGGATATTGTTTCACCTGGGTACAGTTTGATGAGATCACTTTAAAGAGTTGTTATTTGACTCCCAATGATGACGTGGGAACCTTTGAGGAGAAATTGGCCAGAATCGAAGACGCTATACCGCAGACTGGCGGCAATCTCTTAGTGGCAGGAGACTTTAACTCTAGAGCCGTAGAGTGGGGAATGTGGAACACCAATCCAAGGGGCAGGCGAATTGTGGAGATGACAGCTAGAACCGGACTGTTCTTCACGAACGAGGGGAGCGTAGCTACCTTCAGACGACCAGGCTGCGAGGGCACCATTCCGGATATCACTATGGTCTCGGAGGGCATGTATCACAGAGTCGAGGACTGGAAGGTCTTGGAAATATACACGGGCTGTGATCACCAGTACATATAGTACATCTTTGCTTCAAGGAATAGAGTAGAGGAGGACAATCACAACAGGAACAGTCGAAGATGAGATGCACGGAAATTGAATGCTAAGCGGCTAATTTTGGAAGTGGACAGGCTGTATAGCAGAGTTGAACTCTCAGACAACGCGAGGACAAGAGTAGAACAAACAATGGGGATAATAAGACGCGGATGTAAAAAGGCAATGCCCTTGCTGAGACCCCCGAATATCAGAAAGAAAGCAGTGTACTGGTGGGACGACAATATCACAGCACTCAGGTGAGAATGCCTACGTCTACGGTGGAGGTACACGAGAGCCAGACCCGATGGACCAGCCGCTGAGGAAATGCGGACATATAAGGAAGCAAAGAAATCTCTGAAAAAGACTATAACGCGCAGAAAGAATCAGGCATTCCAAGAACTACGCGAAAACGTAAACTTAAACCCGTACGGATTTGGATACAAGTTTGTAATGGGCAAACTTAACAAAAAGAAACCAATGAAGATTATTGATGAGCGAGTAATAAGAAATATAGTGGATACGCTATTTCCCACTCATGAACCGGCAAACGAACGACGACAGAACATGCTCAATACGGAACTTTTACCATTTTCCACAGAGGAGCTGAAGGAGCAGCGATCGGACCAGAGCCAACGGCATTCCGCCTGAGGTAATACGGGAGATTGCCAGTCAAAGACCGGAACTCCTACTGAGAATGTACAACGCGTGCCTAAGGGAGTGTATTTTCCCCGAAATATAGAAGAAACAGCGACTGGTCTTAATAAGCAAGGGAAAGGGCGATCCGGAGGACCCATCCGCGTACAGGCCACTGTGCATGCTGGATACGACGGGAAAACTGCTCGAGAGGCTCTTGAAGCCACGGCTTACTGCGGCTATTGAGAATAATGGCGGACTGTCTGCCAGAAAATATGGTTTTCGACCCGGTCGGTCTACCATTGACGCCTTGAGAGAGGTGACAGAAGCGGCGATGGACACACAACGTGGGAGTAGCTCTACGAGGCCAGTGCTACTGCTTGCGACTTTGGACATTAGAAACGCCTTTAACAGTCTAAGATGGAGCGATGTATTAAATGCTTTGCAATACAATTTCTTGGTACCAAACTACATCTTGGTCATGATAAGTAGTTATTTGTGTAACAGACAATTGTTGTATAACACAAGCTCGGGACCAAGGGTGAAACATATAACATCAGAAGCGGCACAGGGATCTATCCTTGGAACGTTAACTACGATGGAATTCTAAGAGAGGATATGCCAGATGGAACTTTTTTGGTTGGATACGCAGATTATATTGCAGTCGTTATCACGGCCAGGAATACCGAAGAGGCGTAGCGAAAACTGAGATGAAAGATGGCTGGACTCCCACGGCCTAGACCTGGCCAAGCATACAACGGAATTACTGCTGATCACTAGTCGCCGTATCCCCTTACAGGTGGACATGAGTATTGGAAGCGAGGTAATTAGGACCAAGAGCTCGGTAAGATACCTGGGAATAAGGCTGGATCCCAGGCTGACATTTTCATACCAGATTCAATACTCGGCTGACAAAGCCCGGAAAATCGTCGGGCAGCTCAGCAGATTAATAGCGAATATTGGAGGCCCGCTACCGGCGAGACGGAGACTCCTGATGGATGTTGGAAGCAGCATTATGCTCTATGGGAGCGAAATTTGGGTCGAAACGCTAGGGGGTTGGAAAACGGGCGAACTTACTCCTATCGGTACAGAGAACGGCTGCACTACGTATCACCGTCGGCCTATCGTACGGTGTCCGCCACAGCCGTATTTGTGATAACAGGTACAATACCTGTCGATCTACTGGTAGTAGAGCGGATGAAGATTTATAAGGCGAAATCGGCTGAAAATCACATAACCAGTCACTTCAGGGAAAACACCATTTCACAATGGCAACGACGATGGAACAACGAGGATAGAGGAAGGTGGACGGCGAGACTTATTCCGGAAATAAAGCCATGGATCTGTCGGAAATTTTGAGAAGTAAATTATTACGGTACGCAGATGCTATCGGGCCACGAATATTTTAGGAAATATCGGAACAGAATGGCCAAGACCACCTTCCCTTACTGCCTTTACGAGGAAGGGGAGAATAGATGATGAAGAACACACTATCTTCGAATGTGCACGCTGGTAGAGCTATCGCTCTCCACTGACGTCGATGATCGGAACGATAACGAGGCAGAGCGAATTGGGCCTCAGTGGCGAATTACATGGAGCGCATTCTGAAACAGAAGAAGAGGAGGCTGCGGAGCATGTGGACACGCCGGCATAGATGACACTAGTTCAAGTGTCAAACGAGGTCCCAATCGGGAACTTAGAAGGAAGGAAATAGTGGAGACAATTAGAAGTCTCCTCAACCTTCATTACGCAGTCCGGACGCAGATGTGAGCATGAAGGCGGCCAATAAAACAAAAGGACTCCACTCCGAAGTAATACCACCGTAGTTCCGGAGTGGGCACAACAGTGCACGGTACGAGGGGGAATTTAGTGGGTGACGGCCCCACACACGGAGGACGTGACATTTGCCCCTCCTCGTCGTTAAAAAAAAATTCCATTGTGCACTTATCACCAACAATGAGCTTGCATTGCATCAACAATTTTCCCATTACACTGGATCGGCAAATGTAGCATGTTGGAGTATCAATTGTGTTTAATGTGCAGAATTTGCAGTACGACCGCCAACTAGAAGAGTAGCCGCAATTCCAGATTATGCTAACGCCAAAGCTATGTCACATCTTGATCGAATAGTGGCCAAAATCAATGAAATGACAAATGTTTTCTCTGTTCCTCCAGGTGCATCCAGGAAAAAATAGACCACAAATATTATTGTCCACCGCTTGCATTAATGTTTCGTATACTTGTTTTTGGTGTTCAGCAACGGCACATTATTTCGAACGAATTCCTGCAATATATCAACATTGTATTGCATCGATCGATTTGACGCAATCATTCCTACTTCAATCAGTAGCTTGTTTGAATAGTCAAGCATTGATCCTCAATCAGAACCAATTCTTATTTGGATGTCAGGATTATTCGTTTGAATGCGCAAGCGATGCAAAATATCTTCACATATGTCGTCTTTGTATTTGTGGTGATGAGAATTGCGAACAGCGTTAGAATTTGGTACGAATTTGATGAAACAACTGAATTCGCAATGTTAAATCCCAATGAGAATCGTTCTCCAGCAAACCCAATAGTTGAAAAGCTTCTCGATATGTTTGGCCAATCACAGTTTTTAAATGCGCAAATGAATTTGGTCCACGTACATTTACGAACAGCAGCCGGTAATAAAAACATTCATCATTTCTAGGATGAACAGTATATATGCGAGCTAGTGCATCAATGGAAAACACTTGTGGCCAATCTGGAACTGGGGTTCCTTGTTTGCGACGTTGGAATTTCTTGGTTTATTGATTGGTTTGATTGTAATACTTGGACATTTCAACGCACATCAGCGTCGCTGCGAATGGATCTGCTACACACATTGCAAAGAAGCTAGTCAATGTCGTCGATGGTGGTCTCTCAGCTCGTTTCGTGAAGTAAACTCTTTGGCCATTTTCCAAATGCACTGCTTAATGTACAACTGTGGGACATCTTTCATGAATTTGAAATGGCAATAATCGGCACAGTGCTTCATTCGTACTGACGTATCTGCCCATTTGGAAGTTGCTGATATCGCTATTCGCATTTTCCGATGCAATACCAAATACAGCCAAGTGGCTGCCTTTTGTGACGCACTTGCACAAATATTGAATTGATTTGACCGAATGACAACTCTCAACGTTTGCATGTGTTCTGAAAATTCGTGATAGCAGCGGACAATATGGTACAATGAATTCATTTCCGATCTCAATCTCTTGATTTTGAACTTTAACTCTGATAGTTCGCCCATTATCTTCTTTTGAACGCCGACGATAAACTGGATATCCATCGTTCCCTTTGACTGTTTCAGCAACTAACGGTCGCGGACATCGTTTTGTGCACTTTCCATCAGCCATGAAAGGCGATAATGGATTTAATGCACCGCACGGTCCATGCACCATCTGTGTCGTCACAATGTCGTTTAGATGGGGATCAGTGATTGGATCAGGAATTTCAGCTGATATGATGTCATCCACTTCATTTGAATGTAATTTGTTCAGCAACCAAATTAAAATATGAGCATGCGGTATCCCACGCTTCTGCCATTCCACCGAGTACATATAACAACGTGTGTCACCAAAAACTCAATACTTAGTAAGCACATCCATCATAACTTTGAGTTTTAGCTGAAATAATCTCTGGCGATTAAGTTATGGCGATCTCGTGATTTTTGGTCCGATTCTAACTCACGTTTAATTTCCGTGAACGTGAACGTAATAAACAAATCCGGTGTTCCATAATTTCGCACTTACGTCATTGCGTCTTGAGCGTATTCGTGCATATGGCGTGGGCTTCCGATATAAGATGATGGGAGAATTGTCAGACGTCCAATATTTTGAATGAGTGTATATAGTCCTCAGATCGTAGCTTTGCCTGATTGAATCGGATGAACGCTAAACGTTCGGTCTCGACTTTGACATACATGTCGACAGCGAATTGCTGGAATGGCCGACGGCTCTTCAGAATGATATTCTCCTCATGTGTACGAATCATTATACGATACGCATAGTAATTCATTGCGCTTAGATTTTTATTCGTTGATATTAAATGAATTGTTAATGGAAACCAATAATTAGTGTGTGAATATTGTACCTATAATTGGATCGACCATCTTGAACGTGATGTGGTATCCGTCTTGCCCTTGCCAATAAATGATTAGATATTGTAACGCATCGTGCAAACGATGTGTCTCGTTTACACGATGCATGATATTGCTTATTCGCTGAACGACAATGTCTCGCGATTTAGTTGGATCGCCAACAATAATTGCAGCAACATTGTTAACAGTGGGTACATTGAATCCTCGCACATATTCACCTGTTGGGGTACAATCCGCTCTTATGACAAATTTATTAACCACAGCATTATTAGCGTGAAAAAATGCTTGCAACTGTTCAATAATTCGTATCTTTAACTGTTGTGTTCGATGTATATTGCACCGCGCATTCAACTGATCCACCATCGACAAAATGAAATATATTTGCAGAAATTGATGCGGTTCATCTGGTGTTGGCACCATTGAACCATGCAAATGATAAATTTGTTCTTGTGTCTGTAATTGCAAACAATCATTTGTTGAAGAATACTTTGTAACTTCTGATCGTGTGATGGTGTAGTGTGTGGTGTAATTCATTGTGTAGGTATGAGTGATTGGTTAAGTGTGTTGTATCTTTTACCTTGCAAGTCGGCATGAAGCCGCCTTCTCGGATGATATTAGCTCCAAAGGAAGTCAAGCGAAAGCAGTCATTGCATTCAAGGATGTGTTGAAGAAAATGGCTGGAATCGTGATCACTTCCATCGAACAATGTTTTCAGTGGCTGTGGTGGTGTAAATAATGGATCCAGTTTGACTTTTCTATTTGCGCACAATATCTAAATTTTCATCATCACTGTAGTTCGCAGTGGGATCATATTGGAATGCCAAGCGATTGTATGATGTCAATGATCATCGTGTGCTCACGCGTTGTCTCAATCGGGCATTCTCTTTTTTTGTATTTAGTCTTTCTTCGCTTAAGTTCTGTGAATACACTTGTTGCTGGCTTACATGTCTTGTGCGGAAACCGATGTTCGCACGTCGTCCTCTAGGCATTTTGGACTATGGCCAGAGAGGTGAATTTAACCTGTAATGCACGATCCAAATAATTTACACAGTTCAACTTACCACCTTAAAGACAAATGCCTGCTGTTGAAATTGAATAAAAATTTGCACTATACACGTGATTGATTTGAAGGTTTCCAATTGAAATGTTAAGAAACGAATAACTTATTTTTTTTACTTTTCTTCACAATTTCGCAGTGCACACAATACCGGTTTGTTGCATGAAATTAACTGAGCGGAGAACAATGAGTAGCTGTCAAACAATGTATTACGCGCCGGTGCCATCTACTTAAAATATTGGTCAGTAGTACATGCTATGTATCAAAGATGGCGCTGTATGTGAAAAAAGATTTTCCCGTGGAAACCGTGAAAATCGGTTCGTGCGTTCTGGAGTTATAACGTCAGGAAGGAAAACCCAACTTATTGTTATATACTAGGTAATAAATTTTCATCAACAAATAAAAATTATTCCAAAAATAAGTAAAAGAATAAAAAATTGCACGGAAACCCACAAATAAATTCCTCTGTCATCCCACTTTACTTTATTACACATCAAAACATCTCATTCGATTTAAAATCTGTTAAAAATTCAGGATACGTCACCAATAAAAATACATAAAATTTAGTTGTGGGTACCTCCTTCAAGTATCCGGTGGATTTGAAAAATTGGTATAAAAGGTAATAAGCTTCGCTATTTAGCCAACGCACAATCACCAATTATAACACAATTACCAATTTGTAACCGATATCAAATTGAGCGGTTGAACTCAATCTCCAACTATGATATTCATACCAAAATCTGATATCACTATTGACTTTGTTGCAAGTCAAAAAAGTTGGCATAACAGTGCATAAAAAAGAACACTTTGGTTCCTATATGCGATAAATTTACAAAGTGTATCAGTGCTATCGAAATTATAACACACCACTTTGTAAATATATATGCTCTGTTATAAATTCTATATACAAGCAACGTTTTGTTGTCTAGTCTAACAGAACTCTACTTCTATACTAGAGGTGTGCACAAAACATTCTACTTGGTTAGCCTTCACCGGATGCAATACTGTAGTGTACTCTTCTCTGTTGATCTTGATTGTACTAGTGCACTAAAATGTGTATTTCTCATTTATGCAATGTATACAACAGCACTCATTTGCCTGTGAAGTAACGGAACTATGCTTTGTATTGTAAGAGCATATTTTATAACTGAAGCTATATTTTCAGTATTGCCATACGATTATCAGTAGTGTAAAAAAAGTAGTAGTTTAAAAATTTTTCCCAAGAAATAAAAAGTTTAAATGGTAATGCTGGCGAGCAAACAAAGAGCAAAACATTCGGACCTGTCTTATTCATTGTTGTGAGTAGGTTACGATTTTACGTGCGCGGGTGATTTAATTGTGCTAATTTAAAAACAATTTTACAGTGGCAAAACAAAAAATAAAAAAAAATTATTATGGAAAATGAAAATAAAATTGGGTTAAAAAACAAAAACATTACAGTATACATCCTTTCCTTTCGCCATAAACTCGAAAAAGAATTTTCCCCAGAAATAATAAGTTTAAAAAAGTTACTGGCAATGCTGGCGTCATTCAAATATTGATGAACAATTTCTTAATCAAATATAAAAAAGATTAATAATTACAAAAATAGTGTGTTTTGTATGAATTGTTCCTAGTTTTATTATTTTTATTACTTTTTTATAATTGCACTACTATATTTTTGAAAGATGAAAATAAAATTGCGTTAAAAAACAAAAACATCCTTTGCTTTTGCCATAAACCTAAAAAAAAATTTCCCCAGAAATAATAAGTTTAAAAAAGTTACTGGCAATGCTGGCGTTAACGAAAATGTTGGGTTGCCGAGAGCAAAATAGAAATGCACGTTGTGACTCTATGTAGAGTACTACATTTTTGTTGCAGGCTTCACACAACTCTCTCTTATACTGTTGTACAATGGTTTACACTTATTTATATGCTTCACACTTACTTATATTTGCAGCTACAATCAACATTCGGTCTTGAGAAAAATACAATAGCGTGCAATTGTATATGTCTTGTGCATACCTCTAATAATCACACAAAAAAGGCTGTTGCTTAAACACTACAAAAAAGTTAACCCAACAAAAAAAAATTATAGTTCCAACACGATAATTTACACAAACAATACTTCCCTTGTTTCATTGCCTGTTTGATTTCCCACTCTTCCACTCAAATCCATAATTGAAACTCCTGTTTTCTTTAACATTGTATTATAATTTATATTTGACACATTTAAATCATATCTTAAATATCAGTCCGACATTAACAGTAGAAGTGAAGAGACGTATAATATAAGAGCACTTAATATTTACCGTTTGTTTTTCTTATTTTGTTTTCTTCTCTTTTGTTATTATTATTATTGATATTAATAGCATGGATAAACCACCAGATATTGGAGGGATATACAAACCTAAAATTATAATAGACAATAATAAAATTTTAATCTTAACTACTTCTGGGCCAAAGTATTCAGTCATGTCAAGAGTAAAAAGTGATGATGACCTCTCGAAGGTTTCTCTCTATATAAATCATATTCCTCAACTTTAAAAATCCAGACCTTTATAAATGGAGTACCTTCCCAACAAACACTAACAACAACTAACAATTTTACATACAACAGCAACATTGCAAACATCAATAATAATAACACAAATCAGCTGATAACAGACAAAACCACACCACGTGCTTTAGTTGATTTCTCCACTGTAATCTCAGATATAGAAATCTCGGACGCTGAATTAAAAGAGATAGAACTAAAGAGCAGTTAATCTCTCTTAACATCGGATTTAATCTCAAACCAACCGTCAACGAGCAATGCATTTCTCTTACCTAAGAATACATCAAATAAGAATATTCAATAACTTAAGAGAAAACTAACAGGTGCACGTAAAAAGAAATAAACAACTTAATATCTCTCTTAACAAATGTTACCAATCATAGAGAACTTCCCAGCGGTTTTTTTTTTTGCGCATACATCATCCAACTGAGATCAATGACAATCTAGATGCGACTAATCCGAAGTCTATATTCAATTTCCACTTACATTTACACAGCGATGGCTTAGGCCGTACGATAGGTCCAACTCTACTGACAATGTAAGCGAAGGTCGGATGGGTCCAACTCTACCGACAATGTAAGCGGAGGTCGGATGCATCCAACTCCACCCACATTGTAAGTGAAGGTCGGATGGGTCCAATATTATACCGATTCAAATTTCTTTAACTGAAGCGGAACATTTCAAATATTTCTTTTAATATAAAAAACATACAACACACTATTTTTAATTTATACTTACTTATTTTATTTAATTAATTATTTATTTTTAATATCACTTTTAAAAAACTTGTATATTCAAAAACACCTTACAATATGAAATTTCACTTTGAAAGAATAGAAAAAACAAAGAAACACCAAAAAATAAATAACGGGACATCGGCTGAACCAAAACAAAACTATACAGTATTCTCTCGATTTACGTCGCCTCTGTTGTTTATAAACAAAACAGTAGGTAGTGTGATGGCTTATTAGACGTAAAGTCATGGTTCGAGTCCCAGGCCAGACATCAAAATAAAACACAAAAAAGCATTTCTTCAGTAATTTCTTTCATTTCGATTACGATTTACGTCGCCTTTTTCCGGAACATTCTACGGCGTAAATCAGGGGAATACTGTATTAACGATATGATGCTACGATTGCAAAATTTTATTCGATTTTGATTTGTTCTTTAATTCGTATATGCATTTCATTTTACAATGTAACAGCAATAGAACTCATCCGAATCGAATGTTAGTTATATGCTCTTAACCAACTTTATTTTATAGTATACATTTGGATGTGTTTCAAATTGTAATAACCTGCGGACTGCTGGGTTCTTAAATATCATTTTTTCTCTTTTCCTCTCCATATTATTCAACTTTACATACAGTGACGAGCAGAAGTGAGTGGATGTTCACAATACTGAGTTTCGTCATTCACAAAAACAAAACCATACAAGCGAATACAAAAAAAAAAATTAATTTTAATTCTTTATTTTATTCTTAACAAATAGCAGTCAAAAACCCGTAATTAATGAAATGAATTCAGTGAGTTTGAATGAAAAAACGAAAATAACCCATATAAACTCAATTTTGCACGTTTCGAGAAAATTCAAGAAACTAGCCCAATTTCAAAATTTGGTCCATAGACCCTTATTAGAAATAACTTGATTTACGCAGTTTGAGATGCTTTCTATCAAATGATCAATAATATCTTTCGGAATTCGATTCCATTTCGCATTTATACGATCCCAAAGTTTGACCATGTTTGTTGGGGCTGTTTCGTACTGTCCGACCCGAATTTTCACGAATAGCCAAAGATTTTCAATCTGATTGAGGTCGGAACTTTGTGCCGACCATTCCATCAATTGAAAATATTGTTTTCCACACCATATCTTTCCAATTTTTGCTGTGTGCTTCGGATCGCCATCCTGTTGGAAAACAATTTCTTATTCAGGATAAGCACATTTGTCCATAAAATTTGGAAGATGGGTTTGCAGAATCTTTAAATTTAGTATTTTTTCGCATGAACCAACATGCCACCATATTAAGCATCCCCAAACCACGGCGAATCTAATATTAACTATTAACGACAAGTAGAATAATACATTGGAATATGAATGGTTATCTTAACAATTATACATGATAAATCAATATTCCCCTAAAATTATCGCCTTACAAGGAACTCATTTACATTCCCTATCAAACATTCCTAGCCCAATTAATTATAAATTATATTCAACAAATTCATCTACCACTCGATACGGAAGAGTTGGACTCTTAATTCACAATTCAATAGAACACAGATTTATTACCCTAAATAAAGACTTTGACACATTGTGTCTTGAAGGAAAATCTGGAATAAAATTCAACTAGTCAGCGCAAACATTAATCCTCAAATGAAACTTCAGACGACTAATTTGAATAACATTTTCGGTAACCTTAGCTCACCATCAATTATTTCATGCTTCAATGCTTAGCACAGATCTTGGGGTTCTTCATCTAATAACATACGGGGAAGAACAATAGAAAAATACATAGCAAATTCTCCTTTTATTCTTTTAAATGACGGATCAGCAACACATTTAAGCAGTCACGATAGTTTTTCCCATATAGACCTCACATTTTGCTCGCCCTGTCTTACCCCGAGGATTTGTTGGAAGACGTTTAATAATTTGCATGGAAGCGACCATTTCCCCACAATAATTTCAATCCACCTTCAACAGGGGCAACATTCGTCTTCATCCCTTAAACCTGCATTTAAAACACAACAATCAGACTGGATAAAATTTGGCAAGATCTGTTCCCAGTTAAATATAAAAAGACAAATCAATAACGAAGTCAACAAAGAAGTCAACAATCTTAACAACTTAAAAAAAGAAAGAAATACTGCTTGGAATTTATTTAAAAGAAACATGAACAATCAGAACTTAATAAGATACAAAAAACTTAACGCACTACTGAAAAGGGAAATCAAAATTGAAAAAAGGAAAGCAATGGAAAAATTTACATAAACTATAAACCCATCAACTCCAATAGATCGTCTATGGAATAATATTAATAAATTTACGGGATATAAAACTCATTTCAACACAGACAGCTTATATACAGATAACACATACTCAACACTAACTACTAATGAAAATCAAATATCTAAATCAAATTCGGGTCGGACAAATCAGTTGATTTGAATTTTCCTGCTGAATTCAAGACAAAAAAAACAGATCACTACCATTTTCTACAATACCATCAAAAACGGCTGAAAAGATTGAGAACAATATCTGCCTCCACGAGATCACTAACGTACTTCACTCTTTAAAGGGGAAAACACCAGGATTAGACAGAATCTCGTACCCAATGCTAAAACAATTACCCCTTGATATGAAACTACGACTAGTCAAGCTCTATAACAACATATTAAATTACAGAATCCCACAGCAATTCAAAACAAGTATTGTAGTTCCCATACAAAAACCTAAATCAGACAAGACTCTACCTAACTCATATCGTCCAATTTCACTCAATTCTTGCTTATCAAAGGTTCTTGACAAGATTATTGCGAATAGGCTATGGAGGCTTGTCAAATCAGATAAGCTCCTAAACAGTCGACAGTTGGGGTTTATGAAGGGCAAATCCACAATTGATTCTCTATTATACTCAGATTATCAGATTGCAAATAGCCTTTCTTTAAAGAACATCTCACCTTAATTTCCCTTGATTTTGAGAAAGCTTTCGAAAAAATCAGAATTCATGCAATCACTGATCAACTATTGGAATGGAAAATTGGACCCAAGATCATTAACTACATTAGAAATTTCATGCTTAATAGAAAAATCGTAACTAGATTGGGTAAACACTATTCTGACTGTCACAGTATACAAAATGGAATTAATAATTTACAATAAACTCTGTTCCATTATTTTCCTACACAATAATATAGACTTTATTGCCTACGCTGATGATTTCAATATAATAATAAGATCAAACACTGCAACTAATCCGATCATTGACGTCAACCAAGTTTTCGAAAATTACAACGAATGGTGTAAATACTCAGGAGCATCATTATCTAGGACTAAATGCAAGTACATACATATATGCAGAAAACGAGTCTGCACCCCCAGTTTAACCCTAAACAACTTTTCAATTAAAAAGGTAGAAAGTCTGAAAATTCTTGGTTTATACATTAACAAATCATGTAAATGGAATTCTCATATAGATTACATCTCCTCATCCATTACAAAGCAGCTCAACATCATAAAATGTCTTTCTAATCAAAAATTTAACTGCAATACATTCATACTAATATCTACAATTAAGAAATTAATATTATCAAAAATAAATTATGAACTACCCTTTTACGGTTACTCCTCAAAAGCATTGCTTAAGAAAATTAAAACTAAAATCAATCCAGCTATCAGATTTGCTTTGGGAGCCTTCCATACAACGCCGATCTCTAATATGTTATTTGAATCCAACATACTACCTATAGAGACTCAACGAGACCTTATGACGGCTAAATGTCTATGCAATAACCAAAATCCTCCCCTCAGCTCAATTATCAGTAAGTGTAAAAAGACAAAAAAGACTCCAAAAATACCATATTAAGAATTATAAAAAGCTGTAGGGAGCATAATTTACATTTAACAAAGAAAATATACGGACAAGTTACCAACCCTCCTTGGTGTTTGAATGATCAGGCAATTGATACTACCCTGCACTATTACTCTAGGTTAGGTTAGGTTAGAGGACGTGCACCTGTCGGTCAAGACAAGCACAGTACCCGGAGGTCGAAATTGACCCATTGTCCTTAGGGAGGAAGGAAATAGAAGATATAGGAATGTAGGCAAGGGGAGGGAGAATGGGAAACGGAGGAATTACATGTAAAGAAACAGACACAAAATAAAAGAGGTTCAGAGTGCGACTACACTAATGAAGCCCTAGCACCTCTCAACCAGCCCAGGCTGCTAATGAATCTGTGGAGTGCCTTGATGTCAGCTCTCGACACAGAACTCAAGTTCTCAAAGAAGGCCCAAGGATTCTCAACCTACCAAGGGCTGGGCAGTTGCAGAGGAGACGTTCGACAGTCTCCAACTTCTCCTCATTGCAACATACCCTGCAATAGTCCGGCTGGGATCTGTTCCAGATTCCCGTCAGCGACCTAATCCCGCAGTGCCCCGTGATAAAACCGACAACCAACCTTAAGCTGGCCTTAACCAAGCCCAGCAGCCACTCTGTCCTCTTGCTGTCCACAGCAGGCCATAGACGCCTAGAAACAAAACAACCTGATCCGTTCCCCCAACGCCTCTGCTCTTCTCTCCTGACCCATCCATCGATGAGGGCATTGAGGTGGCAGACTGGGGGGTCAGGACCAACTGTCAAATCGCCACCTGAAAGCGAACCTAACTTAGCGAGGGCATCCGCCGCCTCATTGCCAAGTATTGCGCTGTGACTCGGAACCCAGCATAGACGGATACGGTCCGGTCCAAAACTCCTCAACGACTCTTTGCACTCGCGAACGAGCCGTGATTTGCACCAGACCGACGTAATGTCCCTAAGGGCAGCCTGACTGTCAACGAAGATCATGTAAGATTCCGAATCCGAAGATGGGCCACCACCTATGGCCTCAATAGCCTTCAGTATTGTGAAAATCTCCGCCTGAAAAACGTTGCAGTCATCATTCAACCTGAAGTGGAGTTCAAGACCGAGTTCCCTACAGAAAACCCCAGCACCTGTACATCCACCTACCTTAGACCCATCTGTGAAGATGGGTATACCACTCTGCCCCTGGAGTACCCCAGCATTCCATTGTGCCCTATTCGGTATGAGTATTCTCAGACCAGGTAGGAACGTAGCCTCAGGCACAATATAATCAGTGGCTTTTTCCGAAAGCCTGTACCTTCCGTCAGAAAAGACGGTATTCAGAACTCTGGAGTGACCTATCGAGCGCTGTCTTCAACAACCCGATTCCCTGAGGCGTATGGCACTACGCGCTGCACACCGCTTGATATATAAGTCAAGCGGGGTCAGACAGAGCGTAGTTTCAAGAGCAGCCTGAGGGCAACTCTTCCTCACTCCAGTGATACTCAAAGAGGCAACCCGCTGAACCTTATCCAAGATTTTCCATTAAAAACTCTTATCTAAGGCATATCACCAGACAACACAGCCATAAGTAATAAACGGTCTACCAATCGCCAGATATATCCAGCGAATGGCTCTCGGCGGAAGACCCCAGTTCTTACGTATGGAGTTCCTACACTGGTAGAAAGCATTTAATCCCTTCTTCATTCTTTCCTCGGTGTTTCGTTTCCAGTTTAGATTGCTGTCCAGGACAGCACCCAAGTACTTGACCTTAGAAGGCAACGGCAGCTCCCTACCAGTTAATCTTGGCAACCTGAAGGTTTCAATCTTGTACCTACTCGAGAACAAAACGAGGTCCGTCTTATTTGGATTTATCTCCAGAGCGCGAACTCCATCAGTTCCCCCAGCGTTGACAAAAATTTACCACCCACAAGAATCGCCACATCGTCGGCATATGCCACAACCCTAAAGCCCCTACTTTTCAGGAGGCTCAGACCAACATTAGCAATCAAGAGCCACAAAAGAGGGGATAGGACACCCCCTGTGGTGTACCCCTTGTCGCACGCTTGACGACAGAACATCCACCCAGATTTGATCGGATTAGTTAGACATCATTTTTGGTGGTAACGGCGGAGCCAAGATAAATAAATTCCTTGACTGTATCAAAAGTATAGTTATCGGCCGTAATCTGAGAATCAATATGCCGCACGTCTCTACTTGTCGACAACATATACTTTGTTTTGCCCTCATTTACTGCCAGACCCATCTTCTTAGACTCCCGTTCAATAGCGCTAAAGGCAGCAGTAACATCTCGCTTGGTACGCCCTATGATGTCGATGTCGTCAGCGTACGCAAGCAATTGGACACTTTTCTGAAAGATAGTGCCATTGCGATGCACTCCTGCCTTTCGCAGAACACTCTCCATGACGAAGTTGAAGAGGTCGCATGATAAGGGGTCGCCTTGTCTGAAACCTCGCACGGTATCAAAAGGTTCGGAGAGGTCCATTCCTATCTTGACGGAGCTGCAGGAATTGCTCAACGTCATTCTGCATAGCCTTATCAGCTTCGCAGGTATACCGAGCTCAGACATTGCGGCATAAACACGATCCCTAATGGGGCTATCGAAGGATGCCTTATAGTCGACAAAAAGATGGTGTGTGTCGACTTGTTTTTCGTGGGCCTTTTCCAGGATTTGGCGCAGTGTGAAGATCTGGTCTATGGTGGATTTGCCAGGTCTGAAGCCACACTGATAAGGTCCAATCAGTGTTTTGACGAGTGGCTTCAGTGGTTCACACAATACGCCTGTAAGAACCTTATATGCGATAGGAAGAAGGCTAATACCCCTGTAGTTGGCGCAAATTGTGGGGTCTCGCTTTTTCAGGACAGGACAGAGGACACAGGACACTGAGGTTCCAATCGTTGGGCATACTTTCCTCTAGCCATATTTTGTAGATGAGCTGGTGCATGCGCCCTACCAACTCAAAACTTAAACAATTCAGCGGGGAGGCCATCAGGACCTGCCGCTTTATTATTTTTAAGACGCGTAATCGCGATTTTGACCTCTTCATAGCTAGGCGGCGGAATCTCCACGCCGTCATCATTGATCGGGTTCGGAACATCATCTCTAGAGGCGGTATTGGTGTCGTCATCGCCTTGTAGCAGAGTAGAGATGTGTTTCCTCCATAACCTCAGCACCCCCTGCGGATCTGTAACCAGGTTTCCGTTCTCGTCCTTGCAAGAAGACGCTCCGGGTCTATAACCCTCGGTTAGACGCTTAACCTTCTGATAAAATTTTCTAGCGTCATTCCTACGTCTATGCATCTCGACTTCCTCACGCTCACGCCTTTCCTGCTCCCTTTTCTTGCGTCTGAAAAGGCGTCTCTCTTCCCTTCTCTTCTCTCTGTAGTTCTCGACAATGGCTCGCGTAGCAGCAGACTGCAACGTCTTCTTGTATGCGGCGTTTTTCGCTGCAGCTGCTTCGCGACACTCCTCATCGTACCATTGATTTCGTTGGGGTGGGCGCTCGAAACCAAGGACTGTTTCCGCAGTAGTGCGCAAGGAGTGGGAGATGTTGGCCCACAGTCCTCCAATGTCGTTGAGATTAGATGGGGATCGACGGAGCTTATCCGAGTGTTGAGCGGAGAACGCCTCAACTGTCCCTTGTGATCGCAGCTTCCTGACATCCAGCTTCCGCAATGTACTAGAGCGCGCCATCCTCGAGGCGCTAATGCGTAATCGAAACTTGGCTGCGACAAGGTAGTGGTCCGAGTCAATGTTCGGACCTCTAAATGTGCGCACATCTAGTACACTGGATACATGCCTTCCGTCAATCACAATATGATCGATCTGGTTGGAAGTTGATCGATCGGGGGACATCCAAGTGGTCTTGTGGATGTCGAGATGTTGAAACCTGGTGCTACATACTACCATGTTACGCGCCACGGCGCGTTTACCTTGTTTGCATGCATTCCATCCCTCCCAAGACCTACTAATACAAATATTTTAACCTTTAGTGGTGAAAAGTTACCTATAATAGGCAATATTGATTTGGAATTTTCTTTTAATAACAATGCATATTTGAGTAAATTTTTTGTATTAAATTTAAAATGTAAAAATATAATTGGATTAGAATTGGCTAAACAGATGAAGACTGCAAATTCATTAACATCTGATAACATTATCGATAATTATACGCATGTATTTAATGGTTTAGATCACATGAAAACAAAATGCAGTTTCAAACTCAAACCTAATTAGCAACTGTAGTAGATGTTCCAAGGAAGATTCCCTTTAGCCTTCATGACAGGTTAAAAATTGAGTTAGATAGAATGGTGAAGCTTAAATACAGCCAGAAAAGAAAACTACAGAATGGGTCAATTCCATTGTACTAGTTACCAAGCCTAATTTTCAGTTGAGAATTTGTTTAGATCCTCGTAACTTAAATAAAGCCATACTTCGTCGGCACTATACTTTTCCAAATATAGATGACTGCAAGGCAAAACTTAGTGGATCAAAATATTTTAGCGCTTTAGATGCCAACAGTGGTTTTTGGATGATTCCATTGGACGAAGCTTCATCCAAATTATGTACATTCAATACGCCATTTGACAGGTATCGATTTTTAAGGCTACCATTTAGCATAAATGCTGCCCCAGCGATATTTCATTCTGAAATAGTTAAATGTTTTGGCGACATTAAAGGGTTAGTGCTATATATTGATGATTTTTTGATTTATGCAAAAAACGATAGAAGAACATAATAAAGCATTACTGAGAGTTTTGCAACGTGCAGAAGAAATTGGTCTTAAATTTAACAAAGATAAATGTAAATTCCTACTAAATGAAATTAAGTTCCTTGGACACATTTTTAATGAATCTGGTATTAAGCCGTGGTCTAGTGAGTAGTGTGTTAGCTTATTAGACAAAAGGCCCGGGTTCGTATCCCAGGTCAGACATCAAAACGAAAAAATATTTCTTCGGCGACTTCCTCTCAGCAGATTTTTAGCAAAGACTCTGAGAGTAAAAATTGCCATGAAAAGCTTCATAAAAATCTGTCGTTCGGAGTCGACTTTAAACTGTAGGTCCCGCCACTCATGTATAAAATTAACGCACACAACATAAGTGGTGTGAGCTAAGTCGTAATCCTGACTGAGGGGTTGTAATGGCCAATTATGTATGTATTAAGCCAGATGAAAACAAAATAAAGGCAATTTTAGATATGTCTGCTCCTAAAAACATTTCTGAGCTGCAACGCTTTCTTGGAATGATTAACTATTTAGGAAATTTTATTCCGAATTTACATACATACATAATTGGCTATTACAACCTTACAGTCAGGATTATTCCGGATTTATCATCAAAAAATAAACATTTAAGAGAATTGCTAAAGAAAGATATTCAATAGCATTGGGATAAATCCCAAGTGGATGAGTTTACAAATTTGAAAGCTGAAATTACAAAAAGTCCCGTCTTAACTTATTTTGACCCAAACAAACAATTGATACTGAGTGTAGATGCCTCCAAATTTGCCGTCGGAGCTGCCATTTTGCACAATAACCAACCAATAGCCTATGCTTCCGCTTCCCTCACACTGCACAAGAGAATTATATAGAAAAAGAGTTATTTGTTATTCTTTTTGGTTGCACTAGATTTCACCAGTATACGTATGGTTACGAAGTGTTAGTAGAAACTGATCACAAACCATTAGTTTCTTTGTTTAACAAACCTTTATACAAAATTCCTGCTAGACTTCAACGGTTTATGCTTCGTCTTCAGTCATATGATCTGACAGTTACCTACAAACCCGGTAAATATTTATATATAGCTGATACTCTGTCAAGATATCCATTAAAAGCAAACGCTTTAGCTGATATTCATAATGACATCACACTTCATTGTAATTTTCTTAAGTCGCATCTTGAAGTTCCATTTTCTAATATTAATGATATTAAATATCATAGTAATAATGATACAGTCTTTGCAAAAATTAAAAAGTATATACTAAATGGCTGGCCTATACATAAAAAACTTGTTGATAAAGATGTCATGCCCTATCACAAAATAAAAGATGAAATTCATATCAATGACGATATTCTTCTTAAAAATAACCAAGTTTTAGTCCCAAAAAGTCTTCAAAGTCTGATATTGGACAGCATTCATGAAAGCCACATGGGAATACAGGGATGGCCAAACATGTACAATGATATATTTAATAAACAAGAAATTTTAACTCATGATGTTTATAATATACCATGGTTTAAAGTCGGATGCGATCTCTTTGAGTTCAATAAAAAGTACTATATACTAGTAGTTGACTATTTTTCAAAATTTATTGAAATAGAGTTGTTAAACTCTGGTTATTCGAGTCGGCATGTGATTTTGAAACTGAAATCCATTTTTGCTAGACATGGCATCCCGAACATTTTCATATCTGATAATCGTCCACCTTTTAATTCAAATGAATTTAAAGAATTTCTTATTGATTGGGGTATAGAACACAAAACATCGAGTCCATATTTAGCAAGATCAAATGGTCTTGCAGAACGATCTATTCAGACAGTGAAGAAACTTTTATATAAATGTTTTGAATGTGGTACTGATCCATATATCGCGTTATTAAATTACCGCACTACACCTAAAGGAAATTTGCCAAGTCCATCTGAACTACTAATGTCTAGAAAATTGAATACAAGACTTCCAACACTTTCACTAATTTTAAAACCAAAACTTGTTGATACGGATAAATATCAAAAAGAAGTTAATAGTAAAATTCCAAAGTCATCAAATCATCATAACTCCAATGCAAAAGAATACAAATCTGTTAACACAGATGATAAGGTAATGTTTAAAAGGAATCCTAGTTCTTTTTGGTTTCCAGGAGAAATAGTAAGTAAAAGTGCGAAGTCCAGATCATTTGTAATTAAAAACAAAGAAAGTTCTTTGTTTAGAAGAAATGAACAACACATATTAAAAAATTCTAAATACTTATCAAACTCTGATGATGCAAATGAAAACACAGTTAAAGATACTGAAGACTCTAATAGTGGAAATACTAGCAATACAGTGAATACTTCTGACCCGAATTCACCAGTTAAAATTGAAACTGATTCTGATAGTGTTTATAGAACTCGTTATGGTAGAAAGATTAACCCACCAACTAGATTTATACACATTAATTCCTAAATCATCAAAAACATGCATTTGTATCTTAACAAATAATTTTATTATTAATTTATATCTATGTATGTAGGTATAATCTTTATCATTTAAATTGTTAAATATTTAAAAGTAAATTGGATTAAAATTATTATAAATATATATGTATGTAATTGAAAAGGAAGATGTTGTGTAAATAATTAATATAAAAGAACATAAACTAAAGACTTGTTATTATTAGCTTTTAAGTTATGATAAGTTGATAATAAATCATTACTTTTTATATTTAGAACGTATAACAGAAACAATTCCGGCAAATCCAAGCTGAAAAATCAAACTACATTTTTATATACACCGACGCATCAAAAGATAACGATGCTGTAAGTTTCAGTGTTACACAAAACAACAAGATTATCAAGTACTTACAGTTCAATATTTACTGCGGAAATCATTGCCATAATGGAGCAATTAACATAGTAAGCTCATAAAAAGGAAACTTTGCGATTTGTTCTGACTCCTTATCATTTGTAAGAGCAATTTCCAATGTCGCTAACAATAACGTTTATGCAATATACATAAGGAACATATTAATTCCTAAGTACCCAAAATTAATAATAATTTGGACTCCAGGACACAATCGAATAGACGGAAATGAATTCGCCGATAAAATAGCGAAGGAAGCATCTAATGCCCCACTGATAGCAACAGCTAACTACAACATATCAGACATTAACAAATTCTAGAAAAAATTCTATCTTGAAAACAATCCCCTATTTCAGCAAACATCTAACTGGTATAGAACGATTAACAACAATAAATTGTCTATAGACGATTTTTTAAAATCCCATAATATGCAAAATCTTTAAATTTTGGGCAAAGTAGAAAACATCCTTGACAAAAATACTTTATTCCGCATTTAGAGCGTAAAGTGGAGCAAGTCCAAAACAATTGTGTCGAATGTATCATTTACAACAGGAAAACAGGGAAAAAAGATGGGTTTTTGCACTGTATTGGATAAGGCACAATTCCGCTGCACACCATGCACGATCACTTGGGTCCATTAGATGCTACGTCAAAGCAGTATAAATATATATTTGCAGCTGTCGATAACTTTTCAAACTTTTGTTTGATTATACGCGACGAAAACAACAAGTTCGGAAGAAGTAATTCGGCACCTACAAAGCTGGTCAGATGTTTTTGGTTTTCCTTGTCGAGTAATCAGCGACCGGAGTGCAGCATTTACCTCAAAACTGTTTAAAGAATTTTTCAGAAAATCAGGCATTGATCACGTCTTAACAACAACAGGTGTGCCACGCAGCAACGAGCAGGTCGAACGCGTAAATCGAGTCATCTTGTCAATCATCTCTAAACTGTCGCTAGATGAGCCGGTTGAATCGTTTAAACATACTGGAAGCGTTTAAAAAGCTATAAATTCATATGTTCATAGTTCTACTAAAACGTCGCCATTTGAGCTAATGTTTGGTACGAGAATGAAAACAGATATTGATTCAAACATTCTGGAAATGCTGGAAAACGAACTGATTGAGCAGAAGCAAAGCTACAGATTGAAAAGGCGCAGGAGACATATAAACCAGATTTTGATAAGAAGCGAAAAGAAGCAGTGATTTATAAAGAAGGTGATTTAGTCGCTATAAAACGAACGCAGTTTGTATCAGGCAGGAAGCTTGCCAGCGAATACCTGGGTCCACACGAGGTAACAAGGGCCAGGCAGTACAACAACCAGTTCCGACTATATGAAGAGATGGGTGGATGATGAAGATGTTGCTTCAGTACTGTCATCTGGGATAGATGACTATCAGAATGGCCGAGTGTAAGATGCCAACCCCGAACGATCGGGAATTGAAGGAAGACGGGAAGATGAATAGAGAATATAGACGAGTAGAAAACATAAGAAAAGTTTAAAAAAGCAGCAGTGAATAGAGTCAGTCGGAATGTAAACCGCAAAAGAATAGGTTGCACAAGTTGAAGAAAGTAATTATTGTTATTAAATTTCATTTCATTTTATTTTTTTCTGACGATTTTTTTACAATTTCATTGAACGTCTTTGATGATTTTGACGATTTTTTTCTCAAATATTTGACGATTTAATACTTTACTTATCTGGTACAAGGTATATTCAACTAGGTAATAGCATTTGTACAACAACTCAATTCGCAGTGTCTTTTAATAAAAACAACATGTATTTTCTGTTGTTTTTGTGTGACCGGTTATGTCAAATGAAATTCGCCGTAAGCCAGAAATGACAAAGGCGAATCCATATAATTTTTTCTCTTTTGTTTCTTTTTGTTTATAAAAAAAAAATTAATAAACAAATTGTAGAAAAACAATTTTTTTTAAATACGGGTTGATTTGCGCTACCACTAAAGACGTTATGCTTCAGAGGGATACCGGGAAGCATAAGAGCGGATTCTGCAATAAAAGTTGTGCCATAACATCAAGAATATTTGAATAAATTGTAAAATGTGTAGGATACAAATATAAAAGGAAATAAAAAAATTAGTAAACAAAAGAATGTATATACAGTAAGCAAAAAAATTGTGTACACTTATTGTAAAAAACCAAGATGACTTTCTAGAGAATCCGGTCGCCGTAGTCAAAGAATCACAACTCTTTGTGCTTAAAAATGCTGAATCGATGGTTATTTTCTGTATACGTAACCAATAGAGAAATGTTTATAATCAAAATATAGTTTTTAAGCTTTTATTTAATCTTAAGGACAATAAATTCCATTTTATAGTAATTGTTTTTTAAAAAATGTATTCCAGATAGTAAGTGTACAATTTTTTTTTTTTTTTTACTCACTGTACATACGCAAAACATTTGACAATCCCGCACATTCAAAAAAGTAGTCAACTGGGCCACTACCTTTTGAATTTGCCTTGATCTGGCAGCTATGCTTGGGGTTTTTCCTATTTCATACGTCTAATTTTAATTCAATTACTCATAAAATTTTTATATTATAAATTATTTTATAGTCGCCGTGGTCTAGTGGGTAGTGTGTTGGCTTATTAGACAAAAGGCCCGAGTTCGTATCCCAGGTCAGACATCAAAACGAAAAATATTTCTTCGGCGACTTCCTCTCAGCAGATTTCTGGCAAAGACTTTGGGAGAAAAATTGCTATGAAAAGCTTCTCAAAAATCTGTCGTTCGGAGTCGACTTTAAGCTGTAGGTCCTCCCACTTATGTATAAAATTAACGCACGCAACATAAGTGGTGTGAGAAGCTAGGTCGTAATCCTGACTGAAGGGTTGTAATGGCCAATTATGTACGTATTTACTCATAAAATTTTAAACATAAACTCCTATTTTCTTTAAGAATATTATCGCTTATCGTATATTCTTTAAGTAAAGTTTGCTACTATGAATGAACAAACTTGAAAAAATATGAAAAAAATTCGTATTTTCCAACTTTGAGTGATCAAATCTCATAGCACATTAAATCGCATAATAGATATATGTATAGCGTCTTAAAGATCCATTTCCCCTTTCCAACAAGATTTAAATTTTGGAAATCCAATCAGAAATATTTGAGTAATCCAGAAATTTGTGAGTAAAGGAAAAAAGATCAGTTTTTTCCAAATAAAACAAATTTTAAGAGTTCGAGAAATATAAAAAATATATTTTTGAGTTCAACTCAACAAAACTCACAACCTACACTATGTAATTAACAGGCTGTATTTAATATTTTTATTATTTTGTCGCATAGTGTAATCAATCATTAAAAGTAAAATGTTGAGAATTCATTTAAAAGAAGAAATCAATTGTAAGACCAACACAGTTTTTTTTATTGAAAACAAATATCAACTTTATTTCAAATTAATTAAAAAAGTAAAGATAATTATATGTGTTACGTCAGAATAATTATAAATATCTTATTTTATTTTTTATATTTATAATCTGAAGAAAACACTCTTTTACATATATTATCGCCTAAATTATATTTTTTCCTCCTTCTGTTTCTCATATATATATAAGTAACATTTCTATTCCTTAAGTTTCTCATGTACTAAATGAAATTATTTACTTGTACTAAAATACTATGTAAGCAATACATAACATATAAGGGTATTATATTATACTTATTTTTAGGCACTTGACTAAGTTGCAAAACTTCAATGTCTAATCAGTGTCGAAATTTTAATTTTTACCTATACATAATTTGGCGACCGTGACAGGACCTGTTACTAAAACAGAATATTTAATAACTAGTAACAGGTTCCTAGTAAAATTGGCAAATAAAATTAAATTTAAAACATTTTATGACAACCAAAAGTTAAAAACCAACAACATTCTGATAAATGTGAAAATAAATTCGCAATGAAAAATTAACACGATATTAAAAAAAAAGGATCATATAAATTTTAAAACCATCGTAAAACATCATCATCGCCCATCGTTGAAACATCATCATCGCCCATCGTTAAACATCATCATCGCCCATCGTTTAAACATCACCACCGCCTATCGTTTCAACAACATCAACGCCCATACATTAAAGTCATCATAGTCCATCGATTTAATAACATCATCCCAATCGTCGCCTCACATTTGTAGCAACCATCATTTTTTCGCTGCGGTACAAATTAGTACCACAAAATCATCCCTACCATCAGCAGTTTCTTTTGCCAGCCGTCACCTTCTGCCCTATTTTTTGTCATCAACGCTGTAAGTTAATATCATCACCAAACAACAACAATTAACCTATCGTTATTAAGGCAAGTAAGTGAGATCATTTAAAATATTTTCGTTGTCGCTTATATCATTTGTTTCGTCTTTGTGATCTTATAGATATACGCTTATAATATTAAGAAAATTGCAATTGCAATTAGTGTTGGCACTTGCACCAGGTACTTTGGTACCTTTTATCAACGTGCAGTTTATCATTACAAAACCAAAATTTCTTCGATTTATTTGAATCCTACTAAAATAACATCGTGAAAATCGTGAGTACAACAAAAAAGGAAAACATGACTAACGACAAAACCGAAGTTGGAACCAATACACTTGCTTCATTAAAGCAACAACGTTCAACCATGAAAAGGAACATAACGCAAATGAAGACTAAAATCGAGAAAGTCGGTACCACATCAGATTTTACGATTCTTGAATGCCGACTTCAGATACTGGAATCATATTTCAAGCAAATTAGCCACATTCAGTCACAAATGGAGAAGTTGGATGAGTCTGATAATAATCGATCTGACATTGAAAAACTTTTTATATCTGCCAAAGCTCCTTTGGTAAGTTTTATGAATAATAAACGTAATTCTAGTGATGTAGGACATAGCTTCTTAAATGCAACTCAATCATTAATACCGCATATACACCGTTTGCCTCATATTAAATAGCCCAAGTTTGACGGAAAGTATTCGGAATTTTCTCGGTTTTTGAGTACCTTCAATACGTTGATCCATAACGAATCAAGCATTTCTACAATCGATAAATTCAATAATCTCCTTGATTGTTTGTCGGGCCAAGCATTGGCACTTATAGCTCCTTTTCAAGTTATCGAAACGAATTATCAGAAAGTCTTAGACAATCTTATAGAGCGGTACGATAATAAGTCGCTAATATTCATCGATCACATCAATTCACTATTTTCAATACCACCCATGGCTAAGCCCGCTTGGCTTCTTCATTACGTTCAATCCTCGATAATGTTACTGCTTTACGTAGCTCATTGCTCTCATGGGGTTCAGAAGCAAATGTAATGAACGCTATCATCATACACATATTTTTATCGAAAATTGATGAAGAATTAAAAACGGTTTATGACGAAAAACAAGATTTCAAGTCTCCGCCATCATGGGATCAATGCCTTACATTGGTTTCGCAGAACTGGTTTCGTTTCAAGTTCGCGATAGCAGATCTAAGCAGATTTCTAAACGCACAGGTTCTTCAAGGTGGCTAGTAAGGAAAACTTTAAATCAACTTTGTTTATAGCAAAATTAAAGGTAGCTCCAGTTGTGCATCAGTCCTTGCCTCGTTTAGAGTTATGCGTAGGCTTACTTCTAAGCGGAACTGGGAACAAAATAAAATCAAAATTCAGTCGTTTTAGCTATCGAATTTTCTTTTGGTCAGACTCAAAAATTGTCTTAAATTGGCTCTCAAATCACTCGTCGTCTTATGTTTGCTTTGTTGCCAATCGTGTATCGGAAATACAAAATTTAACTCATAATATTCTATGGAAGCATGTGCCGTCGAAACAAAACCCAGCAGATGTGGTTTCTAGAGACTGTCTTGCAAATGATCTAGTTAACACCATATGGTTTTCTGTCGAAATCAGAAGCTTGTTGGCCCAAAGAAAATATTGAAAATTTAGAACTACCACAACAGGAAATGAGAAAGGTTCTTCTCAAAACTACTATCGTCACAAAATCAATCATTGATCAATTAATTTCTCAACATTCATCGTATATTCGAATTCTTCGTATCGTCGCTTATGTTCATCCTGTATTCTACAAACAAAATCGAAATCAGTGTTTAACTTCTGAGGAACTACAGTCATCTTTTTATAGAATTTTACATCACATTCAACAAACAGCATATAATCAGAAAGTAAATTCGCTCAAAAGAAAAGATACTTTAAAGTCATGTCTTCAAAAGCTCACACCATTTTTAGACAAAATCGAATGCTGCAATTCAGAATTAACCATCATTCGTGTAGGCGGGCAGCTAGCAAATTCACCATTATCATTTGAAATGAAATTTCCAGCGCTTCTACCAAAAGATCATCCATTCACAAAACTTTTCGTCGAATACCTTCATCGAAAACACCAACATGCCGGTTCTAAGGTACTACTAGAAATTCTTCGCGAGACAGTCTGGATAGTTAACGCAAGAGAAGTTGTCAGAAAGGTTGTTCGAAACAAATAATGGGCGACCTTCCTGCAGATCAATTTAAAGCTCAACGTGCCTTCCTCGTTTCAGGTGTAGACTTTTGCCGTCCGTTTTACACTTCCTATCGAATTCAAAGGAGAGCCCCTTACAAGACTTATGTCGCAATATTTATTTGTTTCTCAACTAAGGCCATTCATATCGAATTAGTTTCAGATCTTTCAACTAACACTTTTCTCTTATCTTTAAAAAGTTTTATTGACCGACGCGACATTCCTCAGACGCTCAGCTGCGATAACGCATCAAATTTTGTTGGAGCTAGTACTAAACTTCAAGAGTTCAAATAACAATTCTTCGATGAAGCCAATATTAAGGAACTTATGAACTTCAGCGCTGTGATTTGCTTCAAATTTTCATTCATTCCTCCTCGATCTCCACACTTTGCCGGGTTGTGGGAATCCGCTGTTAAATCAGCAAAGCAACTTTTAGTAAAAAACATGTCCCAAGTTATGAAGAATTTCAGACTGTTCCTATCGAAGTACAAGTTATATTAAATTCGCGACCAGTGACACCCAGATCTGATGATCCGAACGATGGTGAGGCAATGACACCTGCCCATTTACTAATTGGCTCATCTTTGTTGGCACTACCAGATGAAAACTTAAAACCCCACAGTAACATCAACTATCTAAAGCGATGGCAGCTTGTGACGTATCTCAAACAACAGTTTTGCCTGCAATGGGTCCGTGACTACTCTTGTCATCATTCACGAAGATAACACTCCTCCTCAGTAATGGGTTCTAGCGCGTGTAAATAAGTCTTTCCCATGTAGCGATGGGAAAGTGAGAGTGGTCGAACTACAAACTTCAAAGGGAATTCTTCGACGTTCCATTCACAAAATTGCACCTTTACCATCTGAAGTTGATTGAAAGTACCATTCAATGGGGGCAGTAAGTTACGTCAGAATAATTATAAATATCTTATTTTATTTTTTATATTTATAATCTGAAGAAAACACTCTTTTACATATATTATCGCCTAAATTATATTTTTTCCTCCTTCTGTTTCTCATATATATATAAGTAACATTTCTATTCCTTAAGTTTCTCATGTACTAAATGAAATTATTTACTTGTACTAAAATACCATGTAAGCAATACATAACATATAACGGTATTATATTATACTTATTTTTAGGCACTTGACTAAGTTGCAAAACTTCAATGTCTAATCAGTATCGTTTGTTCGTTTAAGAAATAAAGTTGTTCATAAAAAGAAATTTAATTTTTACCTATATAATATGTATACAGAAAATAACATAATAATTAATACTAAAATAAAAAAAAAAATAAATAAATTAATAGTAAACTAAACTAAAAAAAACTTAAGTTGTAATAATAAAAAAAATTGTTCAAACGTAAAAAAGGAATTAAAGAAAAACCTTTTAGAAGTATCGACATACATATGTCTAAGGGCATAGATTGTGATTGGATAATTGCTATGTTTTAATAAGAAAATATTTAAAAAGAAAGACGTTCATATGTGATCTCTGGAAATGTGAATTTTCACTCCCCAATGCTCCTCTTTTTTCGATATCAATTGGTTTATACTCCGTAAGTGAATTCTGACAAATGGAAGAAATTTTTCTGTTCTGTTCTGTTTTGCTAATCCAATAAAACTAAAAGCAGTCACTAGGTGACCAGTTTCATACTTGATCACAGCAATGTTCTTCTTTTCATTAATATCCGATATTACAATATCATTATAAAAGTATTCCATTTCGTGTAATTTATGTTTTCTCTTTAGGAATTAATCTTTTACTTCTTTGGTAGAGAACTCAACAGCAAAAGGAAATCCACTAGTATCAGAATTATAAGGATCATAATTAAGAACAAAAATACGTTTGAAATAATCGGTGCATAATGACAAACCCATTAGTTTTGCTATCCCAGTAACATTAGCGCTAGCTAAAGTCATGCTAACATTATTTATGTTACGAAAACCTAATCTATGTCCATCTCCATCTAAAATTTCTAAAGATTTTGTTTCGGGAAATTCTTTTAAACTACGTCTTCTCCTTACAAATTCGTTCTTGTCAAACTTATTGTTAAACCGAACAGAATAATTAAGAAAATTTGGGTTTGTACTAAACACATCAATATAATCGATCGAACCCCTAAGATTCCAATCATCCGTTATTCCTATTTTTTCTGCTATTCCAATCACGTTAACGTAAGTCGCTTCCAAACTCATATCAGAAAAACGAAAATTTTAACCAAGCTAAATTGTAAAAAAGTACCTATTACCATTTTTTCCGCATTTATCACAAAAAATTTGGCCAAAATTTTAAAAAGATTTATAGCCTCCATCTTGCACCGACAAAAGCTCGATCTTTATCCCTAATTTCAAGAAAATCGGTCCAGGCGTGATTGGCTAACGAACAAACCAACAAACATTTGGCAAACTTTTTTTTTTTCATACGTCCCCGGCCTCTCACTAACCACCAACCGTGGAGGGCTCGTCCCCATTACGTAGAGACACGTACACACTACAGTCCGAACTGTAGCGGGTAAGGGAAAAGTTATGGCAACGAGAACATAAAACAGCTACAGAACTTAATCACAAGCTGAATAAGGTAACAATAAAACGGAACAATCTAAGACAAGAAGGAAAATACATTTTTATATAATAATTTATAAATTAATGCCAGTATACAAACCACGCTTTACATTACAAACACTACAAATAAAATCTATAAAATCATAATGCAAGTTAAAATCATGACATAATCTACGAAAAGGAAAATTACATGCATAGTTCGTTCTATAGAAATCTAAGGAAAGAGGACTATAGTGCCGCGAAAATCTTGCTCGAATGCTGAAATTCAGGTTACAAAGTAAGAACTCAGAATTTATATCACCTTTAAGAAGATTAAAAACAAAACAAACCCCTAAAACAGCAAATCTATCCTCATACGACGGAAGCCCATTGGCATAATCCCATCCTAAGCTACGTAAACAGAATAATAAAAACTGCCTCTGCATAGACTCGATTGAATCACTATGACAACGATAGTATGGATTCCAAATAACAGACGCATACTCCAAAATAGGCCTAATAAGTGAAATGTACAATAGTTTTGTTATATAAGGATCAATGAATTCCCTAGCCCATCTTTTGACAAACCCAAGAACAATCCGAGCCTTGCCAATCATCAAACTAATATGATCAATAAAAGACAATTTAATATCCAATAATACCCCCAAATTAAGAAATGAAGGCACAGTTTCTAAAGGGCAAGAATTAATCACATAAGTGGACAAGATTACACCACCGCGAGAGAAAACCATGCATTTACATTTTCTCAAATTAAGATCCATTAAATTTATCCTGCACCAAGTAACAAACAAATCAATATTTCGCTGAAGAACAGCCTGGCCATGATCATCATCAAAAGTATAAAATAACTTATCGTCGTCAGCATACATCAGAATATTACAATCAGAAACAGCAGAAGGAAGATCATTCAGAAACAATAAAAACAGAAAAGGACCCAAATGGCTACCAGAGACCTGCGCCGATCGGCTGACAGCCGACTAAGCCGAGCCGCCGACAAAATTTAAAAGCCGCCGCCGCCGAAAATTTATTCGGCTTGATTCGGCTTAAATTCAGCCGCCGTTTTATGTATGTAAGAAAATTAAAATATATGAAAATATGTTTTTGAAATTGTATACAGTAAACTTTAATTATATATAAAATATGATATTTATATTTTTGTTTTACTAGACTTAAATACATTATTGATGTTTTTTTGTTCATTTTGTGATAATAGAAAATTGTGATTAATAGAAAATTTTTCATTTTTTGATATGGAAATTTAGAACACCCTTTCTTATTTTTGGTGAATTGGTAACACTTTTAACTTTACGTTAAATTTTTTAAAAGACAAAAATTGAAATGGAGAACCAATAAACTACAAATTTCAATAATTCATAAATAAATTCATCTGATTCCGATGACGACCTTGCAATTTTTAATGGTATTGATTTCCCAAAACAATAATTGAAACTCTAATTTTGAATATTTATTTCTGATAATTGTTTTGTAAGTGCTATAAAATGCGAAATAATTGCAGGTTTGGAGTTTCTGCGTCGACATCAAACCTCTGTAACTATTTACGTGCTCATGGTATTGACGTAAAATCGAAAAAATTTTAAAACTCGAATGCCAAAATAAAATCCTTATTTTCAGGAAGTTCTAAAAATGCAGATTCCGAAAAATTTGCTAACGCACGTCTGCTTGTGCGAATGTGCTGCAGAGATCTAAGGCCCTTTAACATAGTGGAGCAACCAGGGCCATTTTATTTATATCATTTCGGATCACAACAGACCAGTGTTGCCACCTTGTGTGTAATTACACATATTGTGTGTAATTTTTGATTCTGCGTGTAGCATTTGTAGTTAGCTTCATGTGTAATTTTACTTTTTGTTCTAACTTTTTCTTTAGTCGTTAATTTTTAATAACCGATTTGCTAACAATGATTATTTAGTAAATTTACTGCAATTTTTGGTAAAACCTCTGAGAGTAAATAAAATTGCCATGAAAAGATTCTCAAAAATCTATCATTTGGAGTCAATTTTAAAACTGTAGGCGCAACACTCATATACTATTAATGGACACACATAAGTGGTGTGAGAAACTAGGTCGTAATCCTGACTGAAAAGTTGTAATGACCAATTATGTGAGGCTAATGTTTTATACATGGATTTACATGTCTTTTTTGTTCTTTAAATAAATGTTGGAAATGTTGTATGCATATTATTTAAATAAATAAAAGAGCCGCCGAAACTTTACAATATTTCGGCTGACAGCCGACTTAAAGCCGCCGCCGAACCTTTTCAACTTTAGCCGCCGCCGCCGACAAATTTGCTCGGCGCAGGTCTCTGATGGCTACCCTGCGGACCACCAGACGTAACATATACAGTCTTAGACAATAAATTGCTAAACAATACCCTCTGAGTCCTAAGGGAGAGGTAGGAGTCTAGCCAACGATGAATAGTATCAGGAATACCGGTTAATGAAAGTTTAAAAAGCAAAATTCTATGATCAACCCTATCAAAAGCTTTACTGAAATCAGCATAAATTACATCAGTCCGAGCACTGACAAGAAAACTCCTGAAAACATGTGTAGTAAATTCAAGAAGATTAGTGACAGTCGACCTGCCTCTCAAAAAACCATGCTGGATAGGAGATATTAAAGGTCTCGTATTAAAAAGAGATAATCTGTCACTAGTTTCTCCATTAACTTGGGAATAGCACTGAGCTTGGCAATACCCCTGTAATTGGAAATATTAGATCTATTACCCGACTTATGCAAAGGAATTATAAACGAACTCTTCCAAATAGATGGAAAATGACCAACCCTCAGAATCCCATTGAATATAAAGGTCAAAGGACCACTCCAGACAACAGCACACTTTCTTAAAATACAGGCCGGAACCCCGTCAGGGCCCGTTAAGTATGTAAGTTTCAATCCAGACAAAAACTTAAGAACAGACTCCTCATCAAAGGAATATATGTTAGAAATGGAGACACTTCCCACTGAATAAGGATACCCGCACCTCAGATCAGGGCCCGAGTCCAACTGCCTAGAAGTAGACTGAAAGAAGTCAGCAAACATATTCGAAATTTCAAGGTGACTAGAGGATGATACGCCCCCTTAAAACATCTCAGTGGGAAACAAAGATGATTTACGTTTAGCTCGAACGAAGTCATAAAACGACTTAGAATCACTAGCGAGGTTCGACCTGACCCTAATCATATATTCCTCATAGCAGTAATGATTCATTCTACGATATTCCGCGCGCGCCCTAGTGTAAAGAACATAATCAATATCAGAACCTGATCTAATAAACTTTTTAAATAACTTTGATTTCCTATTCCTCAAAATTGACAGTCTAGCCGAATTCCAAGGAGGACCAGAACGCTCCAAACGACTCTTTACCAACGGAACACACTCCCTAAAACATTTAAATAATACATCATAAAAGCCACCCAAGATCCTGTCAAATGAAAGAGAGTTATACGGTGGCGAAATAAGTACAGACGACCAATCAACAGAGGACAGTAGTGTATTCAAACGATCAAAGTCCGTACGATGGAAATTAAAATGTTTCTCATTACCAAATGAGCGATCGATTACAGGAGGTAAAGAAAGACCAACTTCAATAGAAAGTAACAACGTAGGATGATAACTATCCTCAAGATTGGATATAGGATCAATGCGAAATAAAGAAGAAATACTTGGAATTAAATACAACATTAACCTGAAAAAGACCTAGATCACACATAGCGGACATAATTTCATAACAGAATGGAACTGAAGAACATGGCACCAATGACTCAGACTCAGGTGAAAAATTCCGAGATATATGCGGAAAATTAAATCACCAAGAATTACAATAATCCCCTCATGCCCCATTGAATCCAGTACTTTAGAAATCAAATCGAAGTGAGCCCTATAGATATGAATGTCAGAATAGGGAGGAATATATGAACAAGTAATGTAAATAGACTTTCCACGATTATAAACCCTAACGCAAATAAACTCAATATCCTCCGAAGAACACAAGTCAAATAATTCAGATGAGTATTTAGAACAAATAGAAATAAGAACACCACCACCATTCCTTAACTCCCCATCCCGTCTATAAATATTAATATTACTAGACATAATCTCAGAATCAAAAATATCACAATTCAGCAAAGCCTCAGTAAAAGCAATTCCATCAAAATCAAAACTACTATTATTAAGCGAAGAAAGTTTAGACCTGAGTCCACGAACATTTTGATAAGCAATTCCAAATTTAAAAGACGATTTCGAAATTAGTTTTTCTGAGAAATAGAACCATTCCTACGATGACCCATTCTGAATACGAATTCACGTATCAATACACCCTGTGGCCAAAATACAGGATCAACAATTTCACCAAACTTTTCATCAGCAACATATAATTTAAACGAAGAAATACTACTATCCAGAAATACTACTTGTTCCTCCACCTGGGTAACAATCTTGTCGCGATGTGGGGGCTTAAGTGTACTTCGAGCCACTCTGTGACCCATAGTGGATTGGAGTGCATGACTAAAGGTTACCCTAATATCGTGGGAAGACTTTGCTCCGGATTGACGTCGTATTCTCTCTTTTCGGACCGTCGGATCACGTATATTTCTTATACCCCTAATCCGAAGTGTTAAGCGACCCGTGCTTATCGGATGGTTTGCAGTCGGGGGTCTAATCTGACTGTATTATAACGGAGCCTCACTGATACCTGGGCGCCTCAGTGAGTATTAGGTTTTCTACCAAGTCCTTGTCATGCTAGCGGGGGCTATGGCATGATTGACCTCCTTTCCCCCTTACTCGTGGGACCTATATGAATTATGGATTTCCCAATTTGTCTTTTGACTACGGATTGGACGTGACCCAGCTCATTGCGCAAATCCAGGCGAGTATCGTTGATAACAACAACGAAATCGTCAGGAATTTCGCCCCAGTTGGCATGAGGATCATGACTGTAGAGGAGATCTTTAGTGAGGCGAATGCTTTGGCAATCCCCACTTCGACAGAAGATATGTGCGTGGAGTCAGACCCTGTCTCCCCACTATCGGATGAAGACGGTGACAATACAGTCATCGAAAGGCTCCCCTTCACTCGAGTCCAATTTGCTACTGGGAGCAATGAGGTGGGGTTTTTCCCTTTAAGGAACCCTCTTGTGGGACGGGATGCTTCGGATCCCACCAATGCATCGGTTTTGCATTGCGTGGGAGGAGGTGATTCGTCTCACAAGGGGGGAAGGACGGGGCGGAAACGTTCCGCTATGTACACTGAGAGGAAGTCGTATCGCAGGGCTTGCACGGTCTTGAGGAGATTCGCAAGCTGCGGTGTTGATTCCCTCTCTGTCAAGGAGCAGAGGATGCTGACTCGTCACAGAGGCACTGTTTCGCGGTATGAGTCCAAATACCCGGGCAGTGACCTCTCACGAGGCGCTGACTCTGGAAAGGAGGATGGTCCCTTGAGTGCCGATGGGAGCGTGATGCCAATTGCATCTACCTCTCAAGCAGCAAGCAAGGGGCATGAAGGTTCTACACCCTTACTCCCAACTGGAGCAAAGGAAAACACCAGAGTTTTCAAACCTCCGGAGAAGAGAAAGGGTGATGGTGTTACTTCAACAATGGATAAAGGAAAGAGGGTAGTAAATATCGCTAATCCTTTATCACAGAAGAAGGATGTAAGGTTGGGTGCGAAGGAGGTGGAGGGGCACTTTTCAGTAGATATGTCTTCTTTGCAGGTTTCTCGCAAGAGGAATCGCATGAATAGAGGCAGATCTGATGATGAGCCTTCCTCCAGCTCCAAGAGTCCTAAGAAACAGGATGACCTGGGAACTAACCCTTCCCTTCAGCTGGCTTTCATCGACAGGTCGGATTTGGATGGCAAAATCTCTCCTGAAAGGTGGAATCTAGTTGAAGAAAGGTTAATTGAATTCATTTTGGAGGAGAGTTGCGATGGCATGAATGCCCGCATATCTTCTATAGGTTGGTCCAAGGGCATCAAGGTAGTGAACTGTGAAAACGGGGGAACTGTAAAGTTCCTTGTGGAATCAGTGAAGCGCCTTGGTGAACTCTGGCCTGGTGCTCGGTTGGAGGTGGTCCCTCAATCCGACCTCCCTCTACGTCCAATAGCGAAGGTATGGGTCCCGCCTACCTTTAGGCGGGTGAATGTCATACCAAAACTTATTGGAAAGCAGAATGATGGATTGAACACCAGCTCATGGGTAGTTGTCAACTCCCGGACTGGTAATGGTAGGAAAAGCTGCGATCTTAGGATTGCTATTGATCAGGATTCCCTTCAGAGGCTAAGGGCAAGGGGTGGTGTAGTGTTATGTGGGTTGGCACGTCTGAAATTCCGTTATCCGGACATAGTCGGTGTCAGATGACCCAGAGGAGGCTAAAAGTGGTGCAGATTAATTTGCATCACTGCGAAGCCGCCTCACACAACCTTTTAACCACCCTGCGCCGCCTTGAAGCTGATATCGCTCTTATCCAGGAACCCTGGATCCTTAGGGATAGGATCCTGGGTTTGAGCGATCCTGACTATAGGTTACTTGTTCCTGGAACAAGTGATAAGGTACGGACCTGTATTTTAGCTAGAAGTGGTTTGGACTTGTTAATCACTCCTTCCTTTTGTACAGGTGACGTAACAACTGTGGCCTACAGAGATGACCATGGGATCGAATTGATGCTGGCATCTGTGTACATGCCGTATGAGGCTGCATCCCCTCCTGGTGGCTTAATTGAACTACTGGTGGAGCATGCAAAGAGGAAAAGATGTCAGCTTGTCTTGGGTTGTGATGCCAATGCTCATCACACCCAATGGGGAAGTGCTGACATAAATACTAGAGGTGAGTCTATTTTGAATTTTATTATTCTTAATAGGCTCAGCATTTGTAACGCTGGTAACACGCCAACGTTTAGAAACCGTGTTAGAGAGACGGTAATTGACATTACGCTCACTAACATGGATAGGTCTATGATTAGGGACTGGAGGGTTTCAGATGAGTGTTCTTTTTCTGATCACCAACTGATATCATTCAGTATTAATCTATCTGGGGGCCTTAACAGGCCTTTTAGAAATCCAAGAAGAACCGACTGGATCAGGTATGAAAGGGCTGTAGAGGGGGAGCTTAGAGCCCTTAGGGGACGCTGCACTCCTGGCATCAATGATCGAGTTGGATCTTTGACGGATATTTTGTTGTCTTGTTATAGAGATGCTTGTCCTCTCACTTACCCGGGTAAGAGGAGCCAGCCTGCCTGGTGGAATGCGGAACTCCAGAGGCTCCGCCGTTGTACCAGGAGACTCTTTAATAAGGCTAAGAGGTCGGGCAGGGATGTGGACTGGTCTGCATATAGATCCAGTTTTAATGAATATAAGGGAGCAATAAAGCGCTCAAAGAGAACCACCTGGATGAGTTTCTGCAGTAGTATCGAGGATGTTTCTGATGTGGCTCGTTTCCGTAGGATGTTGTCGAAGGACCCCAAAGTCCTAGGCTTCGTCCAAAAGAACGATGGCATGTGGACATCCTCGAGAAAAGAAACCCTAGAGGTTCTATTGAGTACACATTTTCCCGATTGTGAGGATCCAGGAAGCTATCCGTTGGGTGTAGCTGATCCCTTCTGTGATGCTGGAACTACGCCGGTTTTGGAAGACATCATTACCAGAAATAAGGTCAAATGGGCTATTAGTAGCTTTGAGCCGTTCAAGTCGCCTGGTCCGGATGGTGTCTTTCCGGCTCTGCTTCAGCATGCTGGTGATATATTACACGAATATCTGGTGGACGTGTGTAGAGACTGTCTCCGGTGGTGTGATATACCTGAGGTTTGGAAAGATGTGCTCGTGTTGTTTATACCGAAAGCTGGTAAACCCAGTCACATCGGCCCTAAGGATTATAGACCGATATCACTCTCATCCTTTCTCTTGAAAGCTTTGGAGAGACTTATCGATCTATATTTAAGATCAAACATTGACTGGTCTCTGTTGAGTGGGTCGCAACATGCTTACATTAAGGGTAAGTCTGTTGAGAGCGCTCTTCATGACTGGTTTTGTTGAGGCGAATATGGCTAGGGGCGAGTACACACTGTCGGCCTTCCTTGATATAGAGGGGGCCTTCAATAACGTTACCACTTCTTCTATTGAGAATTCACTAAGGGATATACATGCCCCAGATTTTCTGGTGCGGTTTATCACCCACATGTTGGGTAATAGACTAATCCGATCAAATCTGGGTGGATGTTCTGTCGTCAAGCGTGCGACCAGGGGTACACCACAGGGGGGTGTCCTATCCCCTCTCTTGTGGCTCTTGGTTGCAAATGTTGGTCTCAGGCTCCTCGAAAGTAGGGGCTTTAAGGTTGTGGCATATGCCGACGATGTGGCTATTCTTGTGGGTGGTAAATTTTTGCCAACGCTGGGGGAACTGATGGAGTCTGCTCTTGGAATTTTATCCTCTTGGGCAACAAAGTGTGGTCTGGGGATAAATCCAAATAAGACGGACCTCATTTTGTTCTCGCGTAGGTACAAGATTGAAACCTTCAGGTTGCCAAGTTTAGCTGGTAGGGAGCTTCCGTTGTCTTCTGAGGTCAAGTACTTGGGTGTTATTCTGGACAGTAAGCTGAACTGGAAACGAAACACCGAGGAAAGAATGAAGAAGGGACTAAACGCTTTCTACCAGTGTAGGAACTCCATAGGTAAGAACTGGGGTCTTCCGCCGAGAGCCATTCGCTGGATATATCTGGCGATTGTTAGACCGGTTATTACTTATGGCTGTGTTGTCTGGTGGTGTGCCTTAGATAAGAGTTTTCAACGGAAAATCTTGGATAAGGTTCAGCGGATTGCCTCTTTGAGTATCACTGGAGTGAGGAAAAGTTGCCCTCAGGCTGCTCTTGATACTATGCTCTGTCTGACCCCGCTTGACTTATATGTCAAGCGGTGTGCAGCGCGTAGTGCAATATGCCTGAGGGAATCGGGCTGTTGGAAACAGCGCTCGATAGGTCACTCCAGAGTTCTGAATACCGTCTTTCCTGACGGAAGGTACGGACTTTCGGAAAAAGCCACTGATTATATTGTGCCTGAGGCTATGTTCCTACCTGGTTTGAGAATACTCATACCGGATAGGGCACAATAGAGTGGTGGGGTACTCCAGGGGCAGAGTGGTATACCCATCTTCACAGATGGGTCTAAGTTAGGTGGATGTACAGGTGCTGGGGTTTTCTGTGAGGAACTCGGTTTTGAACTCCACTTCAGGTTGAATGATGACTGCAGCGTTTTTCAGGCGGAGATTTTCGCAATACTGAAGGCTATTGAGGCCATAGCTGGTGGCCCATCTTCGGATTCGGAATCTTACACGATCTTCGTTGACAGTCAGGCTGCCCTTAGGGCCATTGCGTCGGTCTGGTGCAAATCACGGCTCGTTCGCGAGTGCAAAGAGTCGTTGCGGAGTTTTGGACCGGACCGTATCCGTCTATGCTGGGTTCCGGGTCACAGCGGAATACTGGGCAATGAGACGGCGGATGCCTTCGCTAGGTTAGGTTCGCTTTCAAGTGGCGATTTGACGGTTGGTCCTGACCCCCCAGTCTGTCACCTCTATGGCCTCATCGATGGATGGGTCAGGAGGGAAGAGCAGAGACGTTGGGGGAACGGATCGGGTTGTTCTGTTTCTAGGCGTCTGTGGCCTGTTGTGGACAGCAAGAGGACAGAGTGGCTGCTGGGCTTGGTTAAGGCCAGCTTAAGGTTGGTTGTCGGTTTTATCACGGGGCACTGCGAGATTAGGTCGCTGACGGGGATCTGGAACAGATCCCAGCCGGACTATTGCAGGGTATGTTGCGATGAGGAGGAGTTGGAAACTGTCGAACATCTCCTCTGCAACTGCCCAGCCCTTGGTAGGTTGAGGCTGAGGACCCTTGGCAGGGCCTTCTTTGAGAACTTGAGTTCTGTGTCGAGAGCCGACATCAAGGCTCTCCACAGATTCATTAGCAGCTTGGGCTGGTTGAGAGGTGCTAGGGCTTCATAAGTGTAGTCGCACTCTCAACCTCTGTTGTTTTGTGTCTGTTGTTTTTTTTTTTTTTTTTTTTTTTTTCGTTCCTCTGTTTCCTATTCTCCCTCCCCTTTCCTAGTTTCCTATATCCTCCTTTTCCTTCCTCCCCTAAGGACAATGTACAATGGGTCAATTTGGACCTCCGGGTACTGTGCTTGTCTTGACCGACAGGTGCACGTCCTCTAACCTAACCTAACCTACTACTATCCAATGATGGCCTCATCTTATAGCAACCAAACTCAAAAGGTTCCCTAATCTTCGATTTAACAAAACATTTTATATCATCGACCGAAGTATCGCATGAAAGACGAGACACAAAAATAGTCCTCTTAGGTTTAACTACAACCAGTTCCCTAGGAGTAGAAGTATCTAAACTAGCGGACACTACAGACGAATATGAAACAGAAGACGGTTTAGATGATGCCTGAGAAGTGACATCAGCCAGAGGTAAAGGTGAAGGTAAAGGAGATAGAGTAGACTATGGACTCAGTTCAACTGAGTTTGTAGACTTCTGTATAGAACTGCTAGCTGGGTTATCAACAGTAGATGGACAAGTGTCCACAATAGAAGAAACAGTGGACAAGGTACTGATTGTCGCAATCTCCCCTGGCACAGAAACTTGCACCACATGCCCAGGAGTCCCAGAAGAAGGAGGGCCAAGAAATTTCTCCGATTCTAGGAGCAAAAGGCCATACTTTGAAAATAATCCCACAAACCGACGAAATCTAGCAAATTCAGAGTGCATCTCAGTAAACTCACGACGAGTCCCCATAAAAAATTTATAAAATTGGAGATCCACCACCTTGCATTTATCACAGCACCAGGGAAGACCCAGGGAACTATCCACTAATTGGTCCGTGATGCGAGGAAGCAAGCCAACACACTTAATGTGAAACAAATCATCACATAACGAGCAAGAAATCTGGCTTTCACCCTCTTTCTTTACAATGCATTTTGGTGCCTTACAAGAATTCATTTTTATAAAATAAATAGATAAATAACTAAATAGAACAAATTATAAGTAACTAAAAGAATATATATAAAAGAAAAAAAAAGTATAAAGATGTCTCTAAATGTAAAAACAAAAATAATAATAAAAATTAGCAAGAATTGCAAGCAAAACAGTAAACAAAATAAAAAGCAAAAGAAATAAAAGCAAAAACAAAGAAAAAAGGAAAACAGATGGAAATAGAATATAAGAAGCAACTGTAACACGATTACAAAAACAGACAATTTTTAAAAACAATAAAAAATTTTTGTTTTTGTATTGGTAAAAAGAAACAAAATCAATATTTAACAAATAAAAACTTACAATTTAAAATAAAATTTCGATAAAAAATAAAACACAATAGTAAAAACAACTATTAAAACACTCAGTTAAAAATTCTAAGCTAATATACAATTTAAAAATCAAAAGAACTAAACTTCTAAAATGAGCATTTTAAAAATATAAAACACTTTCAACCAGAGTTGCCACACTTCCAAACAATCTTAACTAAGCTAAATCGTAAAAAATTACCTATTACCATTTTTTTCCCATTTGTCACATTTTTTCTCCCTTTTTGGTCAAAATTTTAAAATGATTTATAGTCTATAACCTGCACCGGCAAAAGTCCGATCTATATCCCAAATTTCAAGAAAATCGGTCCAGGCGTTAGGCGTGATTGGCTAACAAACAAACAAAATAACAGAATTACAAAAAGATTTATAATATGTATTAGGATTAAGATAACCTGCACTCAATTTGCCCGTTTTCAGCCCCTTTCCCCATTTTTGGGCCCCTTTTGGTTCTGCTTTAGAAACGAAATACCGCCAAAAACTATTTGGCAAACTTAACCAAGCTAATCGCAAAAAATTACCTATTACCATTTTTTCTCCCCTCTTGGTCAAAATTTTAAAAATATTTATAGCCTATAACCTCCACCGACAAAAGCTCGATCTATATCCCAAATTTCAAGAAAATCGGTCCAGGCGTGATTGTCTAACGAACAAATCAACAACCATTTGAGAAACTTAAGCTAGCTAAATCGTAAAAAATTACCTATTACCTATTATTTTGACCAAAAGGGGAGAAAACATATATCAACATCTACCAATTGTTGCTAATTCTGTGCTAAGCGAGCGCTTGTTTTCGGAAGCTGGCCCAATAGCAACACAAGAAATAGTAACATACACAAGAAATATAGACTCTTAAAGTTACTTTTCCTTACTTTGCCAAAATTACTCAATCACAATTGAGACCAAAATTATTTTATCTTTTATAAAATTTATAAATTAACTAGCAGATTTTACCCGGGTTATTTTTTCGCCCCTTTCCGCTTTCTGAACACATTTTGGTTGACCTTAGAAACGGAATACCTCCAATAGCTATTTGGGAAACTTAACCAAGCTCAGTCGTATAAAATTACCTATTACCATTTCTTCTTCCTTTGTCCCATTTTTTCTCCCCTTTTGATTAAAATTTGAAAAGATTAATAGCCTACTAGTAGATTGTACCTGGCGTTGCGCGGGTTATAAAAATAACAATAAATAAAAATCCGGTTTCGAAACCGGCTTCTTAAAAAATGCAATTTTTCAAATTATTCGGAAACCGGTTTATCAAACAACTCAGTTTTTTGAATACTCTAAGTCCTAAACATAAATGCATGCAATTTGACCCTTTTTCGTCCCTTTCCGCCTTATTGTACTCCTTTTGGTCCAACTTTTTAAACAGAACACCTCCAATAGCTATTTGGGAAACTTAACCAAGCTGAATCGTAAAAAAATTCCTTTGTCCCACTCAACCTGCACTCAATTTGCCCGTTTTCAGCCCCTTTTTCCCTTTTTGGATCCCTTTTGATCCTAAGGCTATTTGGGAAACTTAACCAAGCTAAATTGTAAAAAAGTACCTATTACCATTTTTTTCGCATTTATCACATTTTCTCCCCTTTTGGCCAAAATTTTAAAAAGATTTATAGCCTCCATCTTGCACCGACAAAAGCTCGATCTTTATCCCTAATTTCAAGAAAATCGGTCCAGGCGTGATTGGCTAACGAACAAACCAACAAACATTTGGCAAACTTTTTTTTTTTTCATACGTCCCCGGCCTCTCACTAACCACCAACCGTGGAGGGCTCGTCCCCATTACGTAGAGACACGTACACACTACAGTCCGAACTGTAGCGGGTAAGGGAAAAGTTATGGCAACGAGAACATAAAACAGCTACAGAACTTAATCACAAGCTGAATAAGGTAACAATAAAACGGAACAATCTAAGACAAGAAGGAAAATACATTTTTATATAATAATTTATAAATTAATGCCAGTATACAAACCACGCTTTACATTACAAACACTACAAATAAAATCTATAAAATCATAATGCAAGTTAAAATCATGACATAATCTACGAAAAGGAAAATTACATGCATAGTTCGTTCTATAGAAATCTAAGGAAAGAGGACTATAGTGCCGCGAAAATCTTGCTCGAATGCTGAAATTCAGGTTACAAAGTAAGAACTCAGAATTTATATCACCTTTAAGAAGATTAAAAACAAAACAAACCCCTAAAACAGCAAATCTATCCTCATACGACGGAAGCCCATTGGCATAATCCCATCCTAAGCTACGTAAACAGAATAATAAAAACTGCCTCTGCATAGACTCGATTGAATCACTATGACAACGATAGTATGGATTCCAAATAACAGACGCATACTCCAAAATAGGCCTAATAAGTGAAATGTACAATAGTTTTGTTATATAAGGATCAATGAATTCCCTAGCCCATCTTTTGACAAACCCAAGAACAATCCGAGCCTTGCCAATCATCAAACTAATATGATCAATAAAAGACAATTTAATATCCAATAATACCCCCAAATTAAGAAATGAAGGCACAGTTTCTAAAGGGCAAGAATTAATCACATAAGTGGACAAGATTACACCACCGCGAGAGAAAACCATGCATTTACATTTTCTCAAATTAAGATCCATTAAATTTATCCTGCACCAAGTAACAAACAAATCAATATTTCGCTGAAGAACAGCCTGGCCATGATCATCATCAAAAGTATAAAATAACTTATCGTCGTCAGCATACATCAGAATATTACAATCAGAAACAGCAGAAGGAAGATCATTCAGAAACAATAAAAACAGAAAAGGACCCAAATGGCTACCAGAGACCTGCGCCGATCGGCTGACAGCCGATTAAGCCGAGCCGCCGACAAAATTTAAAAGCCGCCGCCGCCGAAAATTTATTCGGCTTGATTCGGCTTAAATTCAGCCGCCGTTTTATGTATGTAAGAAAATTAAAATATATGAAAATATGTTTTTGAAATTGTATACAGTAAACTTTAATTATATATAAAATATGATATTTATATTTTTGTTTTACTAGACTTAAATACATTATTGATGTTTTTTTGTTCATTTTGTGATAATAGAAAATTGTGATTAATAGAAAAATTTTTCATTTTTTGATATGGAAATTTAGAACACCCTTTCTTATTTTTGGTGAATTGGTAACACTTTTAACTTTACGTTAAATTTTTTAAAAGACAAAAATTGAAATGGAGAACCAATAAACTACAAATTTCAATAATTCATAAATAAATTCATCCGATTCCGATGACGACCTTGCAATTTTTAATGGTATTGATTTCCCAAAACAATAATTGAAACTCTAATTTTGAATATTTATTTCTGATAATTGTTTTGTAAGTGCTATAAAATGCGAAATAATTGCAGGTTTGGAGTTTCTGCGTCGACATCAAACCTCTGTAACTATTTACGTGCTCATGGTATTGACGTAAAATCGAAAAAATTTTAAAACTCGAATGCCAAAATAAAATCCTTATTTTCAGGAAGTTCTAAAAATGCAGATTCCGAAAAATTTGCTAACGCACGTCTGCTTGTGCGAATGTGCTGCAGAGATCTAAGGCCCTTTAACATAGTGGAGCAACCAGGGCCATTTTATTTATATCATTTCGGATCACAACAGACCAGTGTTGCCACCTTGTGTGTAATTACACATATTGTGTGTAATTTTTGATTCTGCGTGTAGCGTTTGTAGTTAGCTCCATGTGTAATTTGTGTGTAATTTTACTTTTTGTTCTAACTTTTTCTTTAGTCGTTAATTTTTAATAACCGATTTGCTAACAATGATTATTTAGTAAATTTACTGCAATTTTTGGTAAAACCTCTGAGAGTAAATAAAATTGCCATGAAAAGATTCTCAAAAATCTATCATTTGGAGTCAATTTTAAAACTGTAGGCGCAACACTCATATACTATTAATGGACACACATAAGTGGTGTGAGAAACTAGGTCGTAATCCTGACTGAAAAGTTGTAATGACCAATTATGTGAGGCTAATGTTTTATACATGGATTTACATGTCTTTTTTGTTCTTTAAATAAATGTTGGAAATGTTGTATGCATATTATTTAAATAAATAAAAGAGCCGCCGAAACTTTACAATATTTCGGCTGACAGCCGACTTAAAGCCGCCGCCGAACCTTTTCAACTTTAGCCGCCGCCGCCGACAAATTTGCTCGGCGCAGGTCTCTGATGGCTACCCTGCGGACCACCAGACGTAACATATACAGTCTTAGACAATAAATTGCTAAACAATACCCTCTGAGTCCTAAGGGAGAGGTAGGAGTCTATTCAACGATGAATAGTATCAGGAATACCGGTTAATGAAAGTTTAAGAAGCAAAATTCTATGATCAACCCTATCAAAAGCTTTACTGAAATCAGCATAAATTACATCAGTCCGAGCACTGACAAGAAAACTCCTGAAAACATGTGTAGTAAATTCAAGAAGATTAGTGACAGTCGACCTGCCTCTCAAAAAACCATGCTGGATAGGAGATATTAAAGGTCTCGTATTAAAAAGAGATAATCTGTCACTAGTTTCTCCATTAACTTGGGAATAGCACTGAGCTTGGCAATACCCCTGTAATTGGAAATATTAGATCTATTACCCGACTTATGCAAAGGAATTATAAACGAACTCTTCCAAATAGACGGAAAATGACCAACCCTCAGAATCCCATTGAATATAAAGACACTTCCCACTGAATAAGGATACCCGCTACTCAGATCAGGGCCCGAGTCCAACTGCCTATAAGTAGACTGAAAGAAGTCGGCAAACATATTCGAAATTTCAAGGTGAATAGAGGATGATACGCCCCCTTAAAACATCTCAGTGGGAAACAAAGATGATTTACGTTTAGCTCGAACGAAGTCATAAAACGACTTAGAATCACTAGCGAGGTTCGACCTGACTCTAATCATATATTCCTCATAGCAGTAATGATTCATTCTACGATATTCTGCGCGCGCCCTAGTGTAAAGAACATAATCAATATCAGAACCTGATCTAATAAACTTTTTAAATAACTTTGATTTCCTATTCCTCAAAATTGACAGTCTAGCCGAATTCCAAGGAGGACCAGAACGCTCCAAACGACTCTTTACCAACGGAACACACTCCCTAAAACATTTAAATAATACATCATAAAAGCCACCCAAGATCCTGTCAAGTGAAAGAGAGTTATACGGTGGCGAAATAAGTACAGACGACCAATCAACAGAGGACAGTAGTGTATTCAAACGATCAAAGTCCGTACGATGGAAATTAAAATGTTTCTCATTACCAAATGAGCGATCGATTACAGGAGGTAAAGAAAGACCAACTTCAATAGAAAGTAACAACGTAGGATGATAACTATCCTCAGGATTGGATATAGGATCAATGCGAAATAAAGAAGAAATACTTGGATCCCCCAAGAACACAAGATCCAAATAGTCCTCTTAGGTTTAACTACAACCAGTTCCCTAGGAGTAGAAGTATATAAACTAGCGGACACTACAGTCGAATATGAAACAGAAGACGGTTTAGAATTCAGTGTGCATCTCAGTAAACTCACGACGAGTCCCCATAAAAAATTTATAAAATTGGATATCCATCACCTTACATTTATCACAACAGCAGCGAAAACCCAGGGAACTATCCACTAATTGGTCCGTGTTGCGAGAAAGCATTCCAACACACTTAATATGAAACAAATCATCACATAACCAGCAAGAAATCTGGCGTTCACCTTCTTTCTTTACAATGCATTTCGATGCCTTACAAGTAAAATAAATAAATAAATAACCAAACAATATAAATTATAAATAAGTAAAATAATATATATAAAAGAAAAAAGTATACATATGTCTCTAAAATGTAAAAACAAAAATACTAATAAAATAAGCAAGAATTAAACAAGCAAAGCAATAAACAAAATAAATAAAAAGCAAAAACAAAAATTAATAAAACAACAAACAATTTTTGTTTTTGTTTTGATTAAAATGAAACAATATTAGTATTTAACAAATAAAACTTACAATTTGAAATGAAATTTTAATTAAAATAAAACAAAATATTAAAAACAACTTATAAAACACAAAGTTAAAAATTTTAAACTGATAAACAACTAAAACAACTAAATAATCAATCATGCAACTTCAAGACTGCACACCTTTGCATTATGGCCGGTTTTTAGACAGTTGACACAGCATTTTTGTTTTTGGACAAATTGAAGCCTTGATGCTGGTGATTGTTGCAAAAATGTTCTGCATGCAAATAATGGGTGATTTCCATTTTTGCACAGATTGCATTGTGAGATGGCTTGCCGATCTGATGTTATGGAAGTGCACACTCTTGACTTGGAGTGTGCAGATCTTTCCTTATCAGATATTGATTCCATGGACTGAAAATGTTGGCACTTCTCTTGATTTTGATAAGGATTGCTCGAAGTGCAGCCGAGTAGTTTGGTCTAATCGTTTAAGTAGTAGATGAAGCAATATACGATCCCATGATGAGGTGTCAATGTCAAGATTTTTGAGGGATAACAATCAATAATAATTGAGGGATAATAATCATGCTCCAATGGTGACTGCTCAAGCAATCTTATTCGGTTATCGTTTACTTTAAAATTTGCCCACTCATCGTCTAACTTTCTTAGTCGTTCTTGAAAGTAACTGGTGGTAGTCTTTCTGGCAATTGGATCCCTTTTACAGTTGCGGATTATGGCTTCAATCCGCTGACCAATTTGCTGCTGACCGGCAACCAATTCAATAAATGAAGACATGATGTCCTTGCCTGCTTTAATCGAAACGTTGTTTAGGATAAAGCGCTGCGTTTAATAAGAAATCCTGATACAGGATCAGGTCGGGGTCATCAAAATGTTAATTGAATTGTTTTTTTTTGTAGACTGTTCTGACAAGCACTTTAACTCGCAGAACTTTAATTTAATTATTTTCTGGCAAGCACTTTAACCTGCAGAAACTTTGAAATATAAATAAAAGAATTGGTGAATTTTGCATAGCAGTGGTTCGTTCATCAACTCCCACGCCAGATTTTATTTATTTTCTTTTATACTAAAATTATGCTTACATATGTATAATAATTAAATTACAAAATATTGATAAAATGCTCAACTAAATTCTTATCTACACAATAACAAAAAATGCAAGCTTACTAAACTGTCATTGGCCTATTAAAGAATAATTTAAATAATGTTTACCTAGCAGAATGTTTATACACACATATACATATAATATGACTTTAACATTTATTCAAAGAGTAAAGGTTCAATTAGCCGTGACTTAACCATAACCATATAAATCAGCTGTTTTAACCAACTTTATGGACATCACTGTTTTCGATTATAGGTGACTTACCATAATGCCATAGTCATAACGATAACCATATGTACCAATTGAATTTTGGTTTTTTGCCATAACCATAAACAGCTGTTTGCTGAATTTACTTACATGTATACAAATTTTTTTTTTTTTGTTTACTTTGTACTTTTGAAAAAACATATGTGTAATTAACGTAAATAGCTGTTTATGGCCATGGCAGCACTGATTGCTGCTAATAGTAAATTTACGGTTATGGATTATGTTACGACTACAGCGTTATGGTAAAGTCACGACTAATTGAACCTTAAGACTATATGTATATATATTAAAGGCATTAAAGCATGTTTATAAACATTTATTCAAAACAATAAAATATGTATAAACAAATTCTTTTTACACGTTGGTTTAAGATATTTTTTTAAATGTTATTTTAATTTTATTATCCCTTCATAAGGACTTTTTCATATATTTTAATTTTGTGGTGGGAAAAAGCTTCGTATAAATTATATGTATAGGAAAAAAAGAAGTGTTTTTGTAACCGGTAGAGTTTGCCGTTGGTTACGCTATTTCAATTGCCGATCTTACCTTGGTAAGGGCAAAAGGAGATTTATTAATAAAATTCAAGGCAAAGTTGTTGCCGATTTGAGTTTTTATTAGAATCTGATTTATTTCTGGCCAAGGGGCTCTTTTTATACTAAAATTTACTTATTTGCTATATTATTCTAATTTACATTCTATTTCACTTAATCCTATTCCATACATGTACTTACTCTAATTTCGATAGTCGCAACTTGAAGAATTGACCAATCATCTAGTCTCTGAATTGGGGAATTGAGTGACTTTATCAATGTCACTCAATTACCAATATGATCCCTTTGGATATTCGTCATATTTCATTCAAGTGCGGCTTGATTGATTTTGTTTATGTCTGCAATATGTTGTGAGTACAGCAGTGTGTAATGAAAGAGCACACTACACCCTCGCCCTTAAGAGAAAAATTAGGGGATTAATTTTTCTAAGCACATGCATGGTTACAATTAATTTTATGATATTTCTTATAAAAATTGTTTTTACAATTGTATATTTATTTTTATATTTATATATATATATTTTTTTTTTTTATTTAATGATAATAAATTTATAAAATTGAATTATATGGTTTTAATTGATTATTATGAAATTGTTTGGTTTTTCCATTATAGTCTATTGAAGTATTTACTCCATTTCTACTTACAATTGTATATGGTCCCTTATACGGACTTTGGTTTTTCTTCCTATTTTCTACTTTTAGTAATACTAGATCACCTACTTCTAAGTCTAGCTTATTTTTATATTTATTGTTTAGTGTTCTTTTTTCTTTTGTTGTATTAATTATGTCTTTGGCTTTATTTAATGCAAATTGTAATCTAACTCGAAGCTCTTGTACATAGGTATCATAGTTGTAAATTTTGTTTTTGTTTATATTAAAAGTATCAGATGGCAAGCTTGGCAATTTACCATATACTAATTCAAAAGGTGAATAGCCTGTATCTATATGAGGAGCTGTATTATAAGCGAATGTAAAATATGGAATCCACTTGTCCCATTCATAGTCATTTGCCGTTGTCAGAAGAAATTCATTAAGGACTCTATGGTTTCTTTCAACCGAACCTAACGTTTCGTGGTGGTATGGTGTTGAAAATATTTGTTTAATTTGAAGTAATGAGCATATATTGTTCATTAAGTCATTTACAAATTCAGTTCCTCTATCAGATTTAAGTACTTTAAACTGTCCATACTTTAGAATAAATTGTTCAACTAGTGTTTTTGCTGTAGTGAGTGCATCTTTAGTTGACATTGGGTGTGCAACAACAAATTTTGTTAATTCACATTGCATTGTTAGTATGTATCGGTACTCGTTTGAAATACGAAGAGGACCTACAGTGTCGATTGAAATTATTTCAAAACTATTGTTAGGTGTATTTGTTTGTATAAGTGGTTCTTTAATGTGTCTGGTTTGTTTGTTTTTATTACAGTTGTCACAATACGATACAAATTTTTTAACCATTTTACTCATATTTTTCCATATGTATCGTTGTTTTAGTTTTATAATTGTTTTTCTTATTCCCAAATGACCTGAATATGTCGTGTTGTGGAATTCGTCAATCAGTTTATATTTCAATACGACGTCTGTAATTCTTATTGGAGGCTTAAATATCAATATTTTTAATTGAGGTCTTTTATTATTAATTTTTATATTCTCATAAATTTCTTTAAATTCTTCTTTTGTATACAAATTAAATATTCTGTCTTCACTTGAAAGCGCTAATTCTTTTATATTTTCTCTATTCATTTTAGATATCAGTTTCCTCAAAATCGAATCTAGTTTCGATGAGTTTTCGCTGAATCTTGCATGCATATAATTATTTTCATCTTTAATATTTTGGGTACGAGATTTCTTCATATTCGAAACTGGTTTCGTTGAATTATCATCACGACCTATGTGAACAGTATTATTTTCTATATATATATTCGAATTCTCTATATTCTCAATGTTATTAAATTGCAATTTATTTATATTTTTGACGTCATTAATGGAGGTGCATTCCCATATGTGAAGTTGATCAGGCTTCTGGGATGTGCATTTCTCCAGTTTATCTTCTTCTACACGTGTATTTTTTAATTCATTAATATCTTCTACATTATTCAATTCGTGTTCTTCATTATTAATATATTTTCTCTTGTCTATTTCTTTCTTTGCCTCATGTTCTTTATTTTTCATGCCTCTTGTTGTTATTAAGATTTTTTTTTGCTTTTCGTCATATTCCTGTGGTATCATTTGTTTAAGTACATCTGAGTTAATTTCTATTCTGGAAAGTGCGTCTGCATTTGTATTCATCTTGCCCTTTTTATATACTATTGAAAAATCATAGTCACACAAATCTAATCTGATTCTAGTCATTTTTGATGAAGGATTCTTGTGTGAAAATAGTGAAATTAATGGTCGGTGGTCCGTTACTATTATAAATTGTCTACCATATAAATAAGGTCAAAAGAAATTTATACCCCAATGGATTGCTAAAAGTTCTTTTTCTATTATAGGTTTATTAATGTCATGTTTTTGCAAAGATTTACTAGCGTATGAAATTGGTAAGTCTTGTCCAATGTCTCCTTGTGATAAAACTGCTCCTAGTGCGTAATTTGAAGCATCAGTGGTTAGTATGAAAGGTCTGTTAAAATCTGGATATTGCAATATTGGTGGATTAGTTAATTTTTCTTTTAGTGTGTCAAAAGCATTTTGACATTCATTGGTCCACTCGAATTTAACTGATTTCTTTAATAAAGAATTTAATTCTTTTGCAATAGCTGCGAAATTTGGGATGAATTTTCTATAATAGTTACAAAATGCAACAAATCTTCTGACATCGTCTGTATTTTTGGGTATAGGATAATTTTTAACTACTTCATATTTAGATGGGTCTGTTCTTACACCATCTTTAGTAATAAGATGACCCAAATAAACTACTTCTGGTCTCAAAAAACAACATTTTTGTGGATTTAGTTTCAGATTATATCTCTGAAGTCTATCAAGAACCTTGACAAGATTTTGGTTGTGATGATTTAAGCTGCAACCATACACTATTATGTCGTCTACGTACAGAAAAGCTTCAGAATCCAATCCTGATAATGCTATTGTGAGCATTCTTTGAAAACTATTGGATGATATTTTCAAACCGAATGGGAGTCGTTTAAATTGAAAATGACCATGTGGAGTCGAAAATGCTGTAAGTGGTCTCGAATCCTTTTCAAGCTCAATTTGGTGAAATGAACTCGTCATATCGAGTGTCGAAAACCATTTTGCTCTTCCAAGTTTGTCTAAAACATCTTCCAATCTAGTTAATGGAAATTTGTCATTGACAATCTTGTCATTCAGTTTTCTGAAATCCACTACAAGTTTCCATTTCTTTTTGTCTTCAGTATTCTTTTTCGGTACCAAAAGGAGTGGAGCATTATAAGGACTAACTGATGGTTCTATTATATCCTCATTAAGCATTTTCTGAACTTGTTCATTTATGACATTTGTAAGTGAATTTGGAAGTCTATAATTTTTAATGTATACTGGAGTATTATCAGAAGTTGTAATGTTTTGTTTATAAAAATTATTTACTGTTAGTTTTTCATCATCCAGATACATTTTGATATTTTTTGAAAATGTTTATTAATTCAGTTTTTGCGTGTTCATCACTATTGTTTATGTTAAGTATATCTATTAATTTGTTAAAACGTTCCTCATTGTTTACAGTATTGTAATTTAATATATTATAATTTTTAAGTGGGTCAGTTTGAAGTTGAATGCCTTTCAAAGTTACAGTAGAGTTCGTTGTATTTAAAATTTTTATATGTGTCATTCCGTTCTTGGGTGCTATCGAATTACTTAAGAAAATTCCGTCTTCCAATTCATTATTAAATATGACGCTGTCCTCATTTATTTTTAATTTTACTGGTTGTATAATTTCTGTTCTTGGTGGTATTGTTATTGTTAATTCATTATATGCTTTTGCTTGCATAGGCAAAATTATTGTTGTATTGTTTACAAACAAAGTTAATGTAAATGTTTCATAGTCTATTTTACAAAAATATTTCTTTAAAAAGTCTCGACCAATAATACCATTTGTTTCAATTGGAAAATCTGTATCTACCAGTTGAAATGTATGCTTACATTCAATGTTTGTTAAATTCAGATTAAGGTCAATAGTTCCTATTGAAATAACTTCCTGATTTGTGATACCTGTTAGTTTACATCTTTCTTCTGGATAATATTCTTCATTTTCGAAATAATTGTTCATACGGCACAGTGATATGTCGACACCTGTTTGTATGTAGCAGTAATGAAATTTATATTATTTTCAGTTAGTTTAAAAATCTTTAATTTTGGCTTTCCGGAGTATTCTCGTACTCCGAGCCTTCCATGTTTCCCGTGTTGTTTATTGTACGCATATATCTTCTGAAATTATTGTTCCTAACATTTGTGTTGCTGTTGTTATTTGAACTAAAACTATTGTTTGCAGCGTTATTGTTACTTCTCCTGATATTATTGTTTTGTCTGAAATTGTTGTTATTCTGTCTGTAATTGTTGTTAAATGGTCTGTAATTATTATTACCAATAGACCTATAATTGCTGTTATTAAAGTTTTGTCTATTTGGTCTGAGATTATTGGTGTGCTTACAATTTCTATTGAAATGCATAATGGAGCTTGGGTTTGTTTTTTGTTCATTTTCTAGTTCAAGAGCAAGTTCTGTTGCTTCTTGAAGATTTTTGGGACGAGCAGCAAAAATTGCCGTTTTCATATTGTCATTTATGCCTCGTTTAAATGATTCAAGGGCTAATTTATCATTCAGTTTAATTATGACATTTTTCTCCGGTTCTGTAGCATTATTTCCTAACTCTTCAATTCCTAGTTTATTAAGGTTATCTATTATATCAGTTAATTTGTCCCTGAAATTGTTTACTGTTAAATTTCTTTGGTATAAATTGTTTAACTTGTCTTGTAGTTGTGGGATTGTCTTGTTACTTTTGTATCTTTGCTTTAATGCGTTCTTCAATGCGTCAAAAGTCTCAGGTACAGCAATAACACTAATAGCTGTTCTAACATTTGAGGTTAGTTTAGCATGGAAAACGTACTGAATGAAATCTTTTTTAGCTGATTCTGATAAAGTCTTATATATGAGGTCACCTGTCACCATGAAACGTTCCAATTCGTTGAAATTTCCTGAGAATAATGGAAGAGTTTTGGAAGTTGTTTCTAAACTAAATGCTGCCATAATGGATTCCTTATCTTTTTGCATTTGAGCCTTGTTTAAATGTTCTATTATTGCTTTATATAAATTACTAAATTCTATTTTCAATGCAACTGTATTTTCAGTGTCACCCTTTATTTCTAATGCTGTCTGAAAATCTTTTTTTATATCTTCTATATGCTCTAATTTTTCTTTTATGGTCTTTTTTGTATATTTTCTATTGGGACTTTTCTTTAAATTTGCCCAAATATCTTTTAATCTTTTCACGAATTCCTCCATATAGAATATTTACCTTACATTTTATTTTTATTATTTTATTATTATATACTATTACATATACTTATATAAAAATTTTATTTTATTTATTATTATTTTTTTTTTTTATATTTATACCTCTGTTATAGCATTATTATTAACAGGGTTATTATAACTATTATCCACCCTTTTCCGAACATAATTTTTAAAGTATTTGTTTATTCTGTATATTATGAATATTATAATTCCAATTATTAGTATAATTAATTTTAAATCAATTTCTTTTTTTATTTCTAACAGGCTATTATTATTTATTATGTTTTCCTCTATTATTGGGTCTTTGCTTTGAGGACTTCCCATTGCTTATTTCCTTGTTAATATTATCAATTTCCTTCCAGATTTCTTGCGTTCTCTCGCATGGAATTGGGTATTCCTCGTCCTTTACTATTCTCATTTAAGAAATATTTTTAAGTTAGCAGGATCGAGATGGCAGGATCGAGATAGCAGAATCGAGCTGGCAGGATCGAGATAGCAGGATCGCCATGTGGTGGGAAAAAGCTTCGTATAAATTATATGTATAGGAAAAAAAGAAGTGTTTTTGTAACCGGCAGAGTTTGCCGTTGGTTACGCTATTTCAATTGCCGATCTTACCTTGGTAAGGGCAAAAGGAGATTTATTAATAAAATTCAAGGCAAAGTTGTTGCCGATTTGAGTTTTTATTAGAATCTGATTTATTTCTGGCCAAGGGGCTCTTTTTATACTAAAATTTACTTATTTGCTATATTATTCTAATTTACATTCTATTTCACTTAATCCTATTCCATACATGTACTTACTCTAATTTCGATAGTCGCAACTTGAAGAATTGACCAATCATCTAGTCTCTGAATTGGGGAATTGAGTGACTTTATCAACGTCACTCAATTACCAATATGATCCCTTTGGATATTCGTCATATTTCATTCAAGTGCGGCTTGATTGATTTTGTTTATGTCTGCAGTATGTTGTGAGTACAGCAGTGTGTAATGAAAGAGCACACTACAATTTTAAGGATTAAGGATTTTTCACTAGGGTTCTTTTAAAAGATGGGCGTCAATTATAAAAATCTTTTGGTTTAGTGATTCGATATAGAATAATCTTTATTTATTTTCCAAATTTTATTACAGTTCTGATTTTTTGTTAAAAATTATTTCGCAGCATAAGTTTTTTATTTCATAAATGAGGTGATTTATGCTTAATTACTATTGATCAAAATACAATAAATTTCAATTTAATAAAAGTTAACAACAATGCATTTTTGTAAAGCAAAAAATAAAGGTATTAATTTCAATTTATTTAAAAACAATTATTACCTCATATGCTTTATTTGGATTGGTTAAATAACAATAAATTTTGGTTAACTAAATAAATGATTACGTTACATAATATGTTAAATTAATAACAAAAACAATTATCAAGCAAAAGGTAATTAATAGAGATATTCAAGCCTGCTGCTAATTGTGTTGACAACTAATAAGGGTGTTCCCACCTGTTGCTAACTTATTAGAAAACATGGTCACGAACAACCGATTATTTCTGAATTAATTCATTGACCAATATGTTTCGTGACAATCCTAATGACCGTAATCCCAATGATTTTTAATTTCTACATATTAAATTTATATTTCCTTATTTCTAACTTTTTCATATTTGCTTCTTTTTTAGTATATTATCAACTTTACATTAGTCACAACTCCTTTTAACCCCGTGGCGTCTCCTTTTTCAATTTATTTTTCTCTTAGTCGCATTGTCTACACTTTCTTTAATTATGTTAAACCCTAATGTAAACCATTCCGGAGACTGTACATATGTAATATGATAATTGAAAATTGTGCACTTGAAACCAAAAAAATTTAAAATAAATAAATACTTATTTACACCAGCAAGTATTGAGCATTCTGAGTTTGAATTACCGGACTTTCGAGTATTTCTGTCTGATAGAATAATAAAACTTCAGAAAATTAAATTAATGCTAAGGCACAATGTGACAATTTAAGTTCGCAGATTTAATATATGCGTTTAATATACACATATGGCAGTACCAAATAAGGGAATTCGTACTTCGCTGCTCAAACTACATAAATATATGCTACAAGTATTATTGTCCACCGCTTGCATTAACGTTTCGTATACTTGTTTTTGCTGTTCATTCATCAACGGCATGTTATTTCGAATGAATTCCTGCAATGTATCAACATTGTATTGTAGCTCTCGATTTAATTCAGTCCTACTTCAATCAGTAGCTTGTTTGAATAGTCAAGCATTGATCCCCAATCAAAATCAATCCTTCATTGTAGATTTCATCGGTTATTTCGATGTCAGGATTATTTGTTTGAATGCGCAAACGATGCAAGATATCTTCACATATGTCGTCTTTGTATTTGTGGTGATGATAATTGCGAACAGCGTTCGTATTTTTTACGCATTTGATGAAATAACTGAATCCGCAAGTGTTAAATCCCAATGAGAATCGTTCTCCAGCAAACCCAATAGTTGACAAGTTTCTCGATATGTTTGGCATTGGTGGTCATTTACAATTTTCAAATGCGGAAATGATTTTGGTCCACGTACATTTACGAACAGCAGCCGGAAATGAAAACATTCATCATTTCTAGGATGAACAGTATATATGTGAGCTAGTGCATCAATGGAAAACACTTGTGACCAATCTGGAACTGGGGTTCCTTGTTTGCGACGTTGGAATTTCTTTGTTTATTGATTCCAAGTGTAATACTTGGACATTTCAACGCACATCAGCGTCGCTGCGAATGGATCTGCTACACACATTGCAAAGAAGCTAGTCAATGTCGTCGATGGTGGTCTCTCAGCTCGTTGTGCCTCAGTGAAGTAAACTCTTTGGCCATTTTCCAAATGCACTGCTAAATGTACAACTGTGGGACATCTTTCATGAATTTGAAATGGCAATAATCGCCACAGTGCTTCATTCGTACTGACGTATCTGCCCATTTGGAAGTTGCTGATATCGCTATTCGCATTTTCCGATGCAATACCAAATACAGCCAAGTGGCTGCCTTTGGTGACGCACTTGCACAAATATTTAATTGATTTGACCGAATGACAACTCTCAACGTTTGCATGTGTTCTGAAAATTCGTGATAGCAGCGGACAATATGGTACAATGAATTCATTTCCGATCTCAATCTCTTGATTTTGAACTTTAACTCTGATAGTTCGCCCATTATCTTCTTTTGAACGCCGACGATAAACTGGATATCCATCGTTCTCTGTGACTGTTTCAGCAACTAACGGTAGCGGATATCGTTTTGTGTACTTTCCATCAGCCATGCAAGGCGATAATGGATTTAATGCATCGCACGGTCCATGCACCATCTGTGTCGTCACAATGACGTGTAGATGGGGATAAGAATGTAATTTGTTCAGCAACCAAATTAGGATATGAGCATGCGGTAGTCCACATTTCTGCCATTCCACCGAGTACATATAACAACATGTGTCATCAAAAACTCGATAGTTTTTGGCCCGGTTTCAACACACGTACAATTACCGTGAACGTAATAAATAAATCCGGTGTTCCATAATTTCGCACGTACGTCATAGCGTCTTGAGCGTATTGGGCGTGGGCTTCCGATATAAGATGATGGGAGAATCGTCAGACGTCCAATATTCTGAATGAATAGCATCACGTAAGTGTATATAATCCTCAGATCGTAGCTTTGCCTGATTGAATCGAATGAACGCTAAACGTTCGGTCTCGATTTTGACATACATGTCGACAGCGAATTGATGGAATAGCCGACGGCACTTCAGAATGACATTCTCCTCATACGCATAGTAATTCATTGCGCTTAGATAATAAATGAATTGTTAATGGAAACCAATAATAGTGTGTGAATATTGTACAGGTAACCCTCCTACAACGCGGTACTTCTATAGCGCGATTTCGCTACAACGCGGTTTGCGAATTGCGAAATGTTTCCTATAACGCGAATCCTACAACGCGATTTTTAAGCATTTTTTAAATACGTATTCTATAAACTATTCTATAAACACACAATTATCAAAAATTACTTGTGTATATGTGTATGTATATCTATTATTATTATGTTTGTATGCACTATGGAAAACGTTTAAGGCAAATTATAATAAGCGAGGACGAGGAAGCGGATTTGTAGAAAGTTGAGAATTAAAATTCTCTAAAATATGTAGATTTGAAAATCCGTGTCTATTTTTCCCAGATTTTATTTTCCTTGGTTTTATGTTATTTAAATAAATGAATTGATTTTTGCTGGTTAATTAAATGAATTAATTTATGTTATTATGTTGAAATAGACAAATAGAAAAATATCTTTGAAAAAATAATTTTTTTTTTTTTCGATGAAGGGTCTAATATAATTAATTCGGCTGAGAAAACTTTAACATGTTACTTGCGTGATATTGTATAAGAAAAGAAAAAATTGAGGAAAAAGAAGTTTCCTACAACGCGGAGTTTTTCAGGAACCAATTAACCGCGTTGTAGGAGGGTTACCTGTACCTATAATTGGATCGACCATCTTGAGCGTGATGTGGTATCCGTCTTGCCCTTGCCAATAAATGATTGGATATTGTAACGCATCGTACAAACGATGTGTCTCGTTTACACGATACATGATATTGCTTCTTCGCTGAACCACAATGTCTCGCGATTTAGTTGGATCGCCAACAATAATTGCAGCAACATCATTAACGGTGGGTGCATTGAATCTTCGCACATGTTCACCTGTTATGGTACAATCCGCTCTTATGACAAATTTGTGCGTTTCCGATGGCATTCGTTCCAATGCGGTTTTGAACATATTAACCACAGCATTATTAGCGTGAAAAAATGCTTGCAACTGTTCAATAATTCGTATCTTTAACAGTTGTGTTCCCTGTATATTGCACCGCACATTCATATTTGCAGAAATTGATGCGGTTCATCTGGTGTTGGCACCATTGAACCCTGCAATTTTTTGCAATTTGTCCTTGTGTCTGTAATTGCAAACAATCATTCGTTGAAGAATACGGTGTAACTTCTGATCGTGTGTGGTGTATATGTAGTTGTTGTGTGTTGCAATTCATTGTGTTGGTGTGAGTGATTGGTTATGTGTGTTGTATCTTTTACCATGCAAGTCGACATGACGCCGCCTTCTCGAATGATATTAGCTCCAAAGGAAGTCATACGAAAGCAGTTATTGTATTCAAGGATGTGTTGAAGAAAATGGCTGGAATGGGGGTCACTTCTATCGAACAAGGGTTTCAATGGCTATGGTGGTGTAAGTAATGGATCCAGTTTGACTTTTTCACTTGCGCAGCACAATCCGGCCGTTTCTCCTTTGAACTTTAACGCATTGCAATATCGGCATATAGTCGTCATTTGTCCAATCTCTAAATTTTCATCATCACTGTAGTTCGCAGTGGGATCATATTGGAATGCCAAGGGATTGTATGATGCCAATGATCTTCGTGTGCTCACGCGTTGTTTCAATCGTGCATTTTCTCTTATTATATTTTGTCTTTCTTCGCTCAAGTTCTGTGAATACACTTGTTGCTGGCTTGCATGTCTTGTGCGGCGGCCGATGTTCGCACGTCGTTCTCTATGCATTTTAGATTATGGACAGAGGGGTGAATTTAACCTCAAATGCACGATCTACATAATTTCCACAGTCAACTTACCACCTTAAAAACAAATGCCTGCTGTTGAAATTTAATAAAAATTAGCACACTACACGTGATTGATTTGATGGTTTCCAATTGAAATGTTAGAAAACGAATAACTTATTTTTTTTTAATTTTCTTCACAATTTCACAGTCCACACAATACCGGTTTGTCAAATGAAATTAACTTAGCAGAGAACAATGAGTAGCTGTCAAACAATGTATTGCACGCCGGCGCCATCTACTTAAAATATTGCTTTGTAGTACATGCTATGTATCAGAGCTTTTCCAGCTTTTCTGTTGAAATTTTTCCTGAATTTTCTTTGCTATAAACCTCACAGAGCCCGAAACCTTTCCAACGAATGCAAAACAGTGGAAATCGGTTCGTGCTTTCTGGAATTATAACGTCAGGAAGGAAAACCCGACTTATTTTTATATAGTAGATTATTTATTTCTTATAAAATTATATTTTTTATTATTTTAATCAAAAATTAAAAAAAATTATTATATACACGTAAAATCTTAAGTGAAAGTACCAAAGACGGCATTTATACCACAATGCAAGTCTGCATACAATAGCTCTATCACTCATGTTGAAATGTCGCGTAAAAGCGCGAAGGAATTCTGTTTTACACAGATCGTTGCGTTTTGTGAACGAGAGAGTGCGTTTCGGTAAGCATTTACATCAGGAATGGAAAAATTGTACTTTTTAGCACTATTTGGAAGTCAAAAACACCATAGCACCTAAGTCATTTAGCACTATTTAAAAATTTTCCCTACTTTAATATATTACTCAAATATTCAAATATTAATATATATACTCATCACGGAATAATTTTTTGCTTCCGTTTCATTTTCATATTGCAATTCTTTGCTAACTTTTATTGTGAATGTCTTACTAAAAATCGTTAGTTTTCTGTTGAGTGTCATAAATAGTGATTTAAAATTTAGATCTCATAAACTTTTGTATTCCTAAGTAGCTAAGTAAGTTGTTAGAAACGCAGTGTACCTTTTTGTTAATTTTTGTTTTTTTACTCATATATGTACATAAATAGTTGTAAAATGATTTGTCATTTTTTATCTTTACTTAATTTTTAATCGAAAAAAGTTTAAAAGAGAAAAAAAGACAATTTAGTACAATCGTTCTGAAAAAAGCACAAATTTTTGTGAAAGTTAGTACAATTTGTTAAGGTCAATTTCCCATCCCTGATTTGCATTGCTCTCCATATGCTAAAAAAAAGAAGCGTAGGGTAGTTACTTTACGTTACGTTACTCTTAGTGAAAATGGTTTAAAACGCCGGAACTACAAATAATTAATAGGTATGCTACTAAGGAAGTCATAAAGCGTATAAGAATGATGAAATCTTCGTCTTTTTTTTTCAAAGAAAAGTCTCCCGTACTATCGATCGAACGTCCAAATGGAAATTCGCAAGATCGGTATTGGCCGAAAACCCCTTTCTACTGGCCACCTTGTCATTGACATTAACGCCCTAAATTTTAAAATTTTGAACCCAAACTATAAAATTTTTAACATAAATGTTCCCTCTCCGGTTTCCAATATTTATTGAGATCTCCGGCAGGAAATCCATTTAGCTTTCACTGTGTATATTAATTTGAGGAGCTCTAAAGCTTTTCCACGGTCAAATCAAATGCAGAGGGTGTACATGGACTCAATCCTATTTTCTTGGAAGACTTTAATACCAAAATTGTTGCACCACAAACAAATCTGTTAAATACTCAGAGTTGCCATAGAATCCAAGTCGGTTTTACTTTTTGTCGTTTTTGAAACGAAGTCAGTTTTGTTATTTTCGAATTGAAATAAAACCAGTGTTCGAAACAGCTGTTGTTTACATTTGTGTAGTTGTATTCAATTTTTATTAAATTTTTTTGAAGTGTTTTTTATTAAAAATTGCTGATTTTATTAAAACAATAACAAAAAATAAGTCAGTTGAAAACAAAAAATAAATCGCATTTTTGTTGTTAGAGGAAGAACGTTTCCAAAAGGTAAAAAGACGGATATTGTGAGATTGCAGCAACTAACTTAGGTTGCCGGAGACTGCGTAAGTATATTTGTTATTCTGCTTTGCAGATTTATAGCATATTACCGGTTGAACAAAGACGCTTTTTGTATTTGTCCAGACACAATAAAAGAACACCGTTCCCGTTCTAAGATCCCGCCATTGCAGCAACGTTGCAATTTACAGCTGATGGGTCACACCAAACATCAGTTGAAAATGACTCTTGCATATCTCCGGGTAGAAGCACAGTTTCAACAATTTTAGAAGATGTGCTCAAAGTTATGGAGCGGTTCATTTTCTGTCAGTGGCTGCAACTAGAATGAACTCCAACGATAAGAAATGATCAAGGGACTAAAAAATCGCTCCCATAATTGGTTGAATAAAAGGGACTCATATAAAGATAATAAAGCCTAGTTTTAATGAGCATTTATGCTTCAATCGAAAAGGATATTTCAGATAAATGCCATGATTGTAAGTCTACATGGTACAAACTCAATTTTCTGTATTTAGGCAGTGTGTTCGCTTATTAGACGCGATGGCAGGGTTCATACCCCCGGTCAGACATCAAAACGAAAAAAAACTCTGAGAGTAAATAAATTTGCCATGAAAAGCTTATCAAAAATCTGTCGTTCGGAGTCGACCTAAGCTATAGGTCCCGCCAGTCACATATAAAATTAACGCACACAACATAAGTAATGTAAGTAAGACCAATTATGTCATGAATGTACATTCATTTTCATTTAGGTTTGTGACTATGATGTGAAAATTCGAGCGACTGTTGCACGGTATCCAGGCTCTAGACATGACGCATTTATTTAGAACATTGGTAGCGCTTGACGACATTTCCATAGAATGTATGAGTCCGGACCTCAGCAATATGAGAGATTGCGTCTATTTCGTTGAGCCCCTTTTGTCTACGCCATACAGAGATCCAAGCCACAGTCGATTCCGTTGCTTAATGAGCACATTACACTACCATCCGGAAAAGGCAGTAACAATTATAAATTCCTGCTGCGCTCTGCACAACATGAGCATGCGTGAGCTATAATGTGCAAGGATGAGCTGACTTTATCATTACCTGATAGTTAAGACAATGTTATTTTGTCAACAAGCACGTCTCTGCAAAGTGAAGTCAGAGAATCAGAGAGCAAAAGAAAACTGCGAGTTGTTAGCTGATTGGTTTATTTTCAACAACAAAACCGATAACAAGATATTCTGTGCCACCTAAAACCGTACGGTTTCTGAAAGGTAGAATTTATACAACAGGTCTTGTCGATGTGGTTTAGGATATACATATAATCCCATTATACGTTTGAACAACTGTATGTATTTTGTGATCTCCGAAACTTTATTTCTAAGAACGTTCCATTTAAATTGAATGATTTGGAATAATTCCTCACGAATCTGAATATGAGAGCACTGGTGGGAGAAGTGTTTGTACAGCATGGTGCTAAAAACTTAGATGAGCGGTTCTTAGCAAAATTGATGACATATTTTGCTTGCATTAAAATAATTCTCGAATTAAAGTAATCTCTGAACTAGTAATACTAAGGACGTTGCGGCACGCAAACCCCATTACCAGGAATGCAAAGAATTTGGTAGCGTCACTTTACCTTTGATGAAGATGCCGTAGTCTAGTAAGTAATGAGTTTGCTTATTGGACGTGAGGCCACGCTTCAGACCTCAGGTCAAACATCCGGATCAAAACGAAATTGGAAAAAATATTTTTCGGCGACTACCCGTCTCAGCAGATTTCGTGCAAAAACTCTGAGAGTAAATAAAAATTACCATTAAAAGTTTCTCAAAAAGTCTGTCGTTCCGAATTAACTTAAAACTCCAGGTATGGATAAAATTAACACATAATCGTAAGTAGTGTGAGAAGCTTAGGTCGTAATCCTGACTGAAGGATTGTAATGACTAATTATGTATTATGGTTTATGTATGTACTTAACCTTTAATTAATTATCTAATTGTGCAAAAAAAATTGTGTATTTTGCTGAATAAAAGGAGTAGTATTAAATTTATTTCATCTTTTTTTAGGCATATTATTATATTTGAGGGCGACATCGTTTAATAATACTTTTAAGATGGTACTCCAAGTTCCTTATTTGACCACTTTGCAGGATCCGGGTAAGGGAATTCACCCTAGAAAAAAAATTTAAAAATAGAAAAACTTGCTAAATTTTATATACATATATAATAAATTCCAATAGTATTAAATGATAACAGTGTTACTATAATGTCAAAAGCTGTTTGCAATAAACTGTATTTTTGGACTAATGTTAGATCAAATGTACTATATACTAAATACTAGGGAACTTTGTTCGTAATATTATTATAATGGGAATGGAATGCCAGCAAATATAGTAAAGTTTCTGACCGGTGTCAATATGGCGGCCTCCAGATCGAAGCTTGTTTCGTTGTATTCAAACTAACACGGAGACCCTACTGGATAGTAGTAATACTCGTTAGACGTTAACTAATGCTTAGAGCTTAGAATCCACCATCACAATGAAAACCAAAACACAAGCCTTTATAAAGATCCCCTCAAAAGTTAACGAACAAGCCAAACGTTTAACAGACTACGATTTAAGATTATCCTCATGGAAAGTCGGAAGCCTTCATAGCAAATGCAATAGATAGCACAAGGATGCAATGGCCTTACAGCGTGCGATATACACAAATTATAAATACACTTTGTTCTAACGCATTAAATTGACGTATACTATCCCTTGAAAACACACCCACAACTTTTTATTTATTACAGTTTTATTTATTACATCTTTGAAGAATGAATGAAGAATTTCGCAAATACATTTATTTAAATATAAAAAACTGAAATTCGCGAACTATTGCTGGACAGATTTCGTACTTTCTACCCTAAGATCAAGGACGTATATGACAACAGAATTGAACGTCTCAATTAATTTAGCCTCTACGTCCAATGATATGAAGTTAATCTATTTTTACGGGGCGCGTAACTTAGTAGTATGTAGCATCAAGTTTCAACGTCTCAATATTCACAAGGCCACTTGGATGTTCCCCGATCGATGAACATTCACCCAGATTGATTAGACACAATGTGACTGATGGACAGCACGTTTCTAATGTACTAGATGTGTGCACATTTAAAGGGCCAAATATCGACTTGGACCTTGTTGCAGTAAAAATTCGCATTAGCGCTTTAAGGTCTGCACAATCTAGTACATTGCGAAAGATGGCCCTACGATCAGGAAGGAAAGCTGATGCGTACTCCGCTCAACTCTGGGATAAGATCCAACGAGCCCCAACTAAACATTGCTGAACTGTGAACTGTGATGTCCTACAGCAATATTGCGGAAAAGATGCTCGAAAATTCTCTCAAATGGTTGACCGTTTAACAGAAGGTCTTAAGTCAGGAGAGTCCTCTGCCAAAGAAGAAAACGAATAACAGATTCGCATGGGGCGCGGAGATTATATAGGCAACACGTCTCTATTCTTCTCCTAGGTGATGACGACACCAATTTCTCCTTTTAAGATGTACCGAACATGACGGTGTAGATATTTCGCTACATATCAATGAAGAGGTCGAAGTCGTGATTATGCTGCTTAAGAGAAAGAGTTATAGGTTTCTGTGGCCTGCTTTCCGGATTGTTTAATTGCAAAATTGGATTAGGCCTTATCAGCATGGATGCAGATCTGGCAAGTCCACCATCAACCAGATATTCACATTACGTCAAATCATAGAGAAGATCCATTAAAATAAGTCGATAAAAAGTTGGTTTTTGGTTTCAAGACAGCCTCCGATAGCCCCATAAGTAATTGTGTTTTTGCCCCAATCTCTAAACCCGCTATTCCTTCTGTTCGCTCGCTTGATTTTGTTATAAAAAATCAAACCAAGAAATGAAATATGCTGGTATACTGCAGCTGAAAGCTGCAATTTATTATATAATTAATGAGTTAAAATATTGAATTTTGTAAAGTATACATACACTTGTGTCGTAAAATGAAAAAAATTTCCAGTTTTTTTTCCTAATTTGAGGCCAACACATTAAAAAGGCAAGAGAAAAATGTATTTTAAGTCTGGTTACAGGGCTGCATTAAGTGCAGTAGCACTATTGTATTGAAGCGCAGTAGCACTCTTGTATTTTTTACGTCGTTTAATAAATTATGTTACCCGACGTAACATAGCCCCCTCCATAAAGTTCGTAGCGTTAGTAGAAGTTTACGATTTTGCATCGAGTTTGGCCAGTTTAACTACAGGTCGTGTGAATAGGCCTTGCTTCGTCCTTACTACTGTACTGCGTAAAGCGTTCTTCTTACCACGAAGCAAATCTATTACCACACCCTTCAACTACTCATTACATTTAGCATTCTCGTCCACTATAATAATATCACCAATTGCTATTTGCGAATTGTCGTACCACTTAGTACGCCTGGTCAAACTTGGCAGGTACTCTCGAATCTAATGCTTCAAAAACTCATTCGCTATCATATTCGTTATCCGGAAGTTTTCGCTTAATGCCACACCACTGCTATGGGGGCTTGCACGTTCTCATATTCCACTAGAAGATGCTAGCAAGAAGTGATTTGGTGTTAATGCCTTTGCATCCGGAGACTCGAGTGGAACATAAGTCAAGAGCTTGGAGTTTAAATGTTTTTCACATCAGCCAGTGCTGCTCTCAACTGTTCCTCACACAGACCTCTGTTAGGCAATATGCCCGTCAATATGGATTTGACTGATCAGGCCAACCTTTCCCATGCATCTCCCATGTTTGTAGACGTTGGAGATATAAACTCCCACCCGATAGTTGGAAACTTGCGCTCAATTTCGTTTGATGAAATTTTTACTACTTCCTCTGTAAGTATACGACTAGCTCCTCAGAAACTGGTAACATTGTCAGATAAAATTTTACGTGGTGTACCTCTGCGACAAATGAACTGCTTAAGAACTAACAGGAAATTCCAGATGTACTACCGCACAGTCATAAGTGTAAAAACGACGGCCGAACGTTTCTCCCTACGTCGGCCAAAAACCACGTCCAGGAGACCTAAATAATCAATTCCAGTGTAATAAAAGGGTCTTGTAATACTAGCTAGTCTTTCTACTGGAGGGTTTCCCTGGCGTGAGCTTTTGAAGCAGCTCTTCGATTTTTGCAGTACTGACAGATTTTGGCTGTCACGCACTGCAGTTCGTAAGCCAAATATAAAGAACTTCTGCCTTATCTCATTTACTATTATTTCATTGTGTTGATGATGGTATTTGCGATGAAAATAATCTGTTTTCGATGCAGTATCATGGGTCCTTCACATTGACGGGTATATTCTCTATTGCATCAATTCTGCTCTTGACTCGTAACAATGCAAACTCATCCAAATATGGAGTTAGTTTAAACAAAATATTCTTTCTATACATGGTACATTGACTCGTAACAATGAAAACTTATCCAAATATGGAGTTAGTTTAAACAAAATATATTTTTTTATATACATGGTTATTACTTTTAATCTGTTTGACCTCTACAGGAAAGGCTTCTTGTTGGCACATTTTAATTATAAGGAACTCAGCTGCGTCTATTAAAGTGTTTTCGATGAATGGTTTAAAATCTGTATATACCGGTTTAGATCTATGAATTTTACGTAGAAATTTCAGAATTATTATCTGGCACCTGCGAAGCTTTTCCCAGCTGCTAAAATGTGTTGGGTCAGCCGTAATTAAAGAAAACGTTGGTTTCGATTTCTTCAAGATGGTGAAACACAAAACTTCATTCGAACTTTCGTGATGAATAATTTCAAATGTGGGCCAGGCATCTGTGTTGTGCCTTAGAAACAGCTATTGTACCAGCAACCTTTTGAAACATCTAATTCTTCCAATATTTCGCCGATTCGAACCGCAACAAATTGTTGAAATTTTCTTGCTTCGGAATTGATGCATCTGAGCATATGACATCTTTTGAGCCAGAGATTACTCATTATAACAGAATTCGGAAAGGCGTGGTACAAGTATGGTAGCCATTAACTCTATTTTGGGTACTGATATAGGTTTCAAAGGTGCCACTCGTGTTTTGGAGGCTACAAATGATCAGATTACCTGATCGTCATACTCGGCACGTAAATAAGCAACAGCAGCGTATGCGTCTATGCTAGCATCGGTGAAGATATGGACGTGGACGTTATTTGACTTGCTTACCAGAGGATAGCATCCTGGAACATTAACCATAGAAATGTTCTACCACTTTTATCCACTGTCCCCATTTTTCACGTAAGGCTGCTTGTATTTTTTCATCCCAGTTAACCTTCGACCTCCATATATCTTGTAAGAGTATTTTGACATGTACAACAACGTTTCCCAATAGACCAAGTGGATCAAAAAAAGTCATACTACGCTAAGTACATCTTGGTTTGTAGGGTGCATATCTTCATAAAAAATGTTTCTATTAAAATTTGGAAAAAATGTCAAATTTTCTTGTAAGGGGTTCCACCACATAGGACCTAGAACCTTTTCATATTTATTTTCTTGATCTATAAAAACCTTCTGCGAATTTCAATTGTTTCTGTCCAGGCTGTCTAATACCTTTTGGAGTTTGAAAGCCAATTGCGCATCTCAAAGCCGCCATCTAAATATATTGTTTAAACTACTTTAGCCAGCTCAATCATCTCATCTTCAGTGTCCACACTTTGTAGCCAATCATCAACAAAGGTATTATTTAAAATGGTTTGTACAGCTGCGGGATATTGCTTTGTGTATCTTTCTGTATCTTTTATTTTTAATATAATTTACAATAGACGGATGCACCAAACGTCATAATAGTCATTGCATAAACATCAATCGATGTATAAACAAATCATTAATGACTGGAGTATTTTCAAATAATTGAAAGGAATCGAAGATATTCCCAATCGAAAAATTTAAAAATACGGTGAAATTGAGAAGTACCGGCGATTAATACTTTCAAAACGTGGGAGAAAGTCATTCAAATAATAATGAAAATCAACTGGAAGACTACATGGAACAATATTGTTTGTTGTCAAAATTTCAATCGGGATTCAGCAAGCGCTTTTCTTGCGAAACTTCGGTAAATTATGTTCTAAATAGGTGGAAGAGTAGACAAAATAAAAAAAAGGATTGGCGTTTTTTTAGATTTCAAAAGAGCTTTTGAAACTATAGATAGAGTAATATTGTTGAAAAAACTGCATAAACATAGACTTCGGGCATCATATCTAGCGGATCTCAGACAATATACCAATGCCAATAATATAATATCTGATATAATTGAAAACGATTTTGGAGTACCACAGGGTTCTGTGTTGGGAGCTCTTCTTTTTATCACATATATAACGGGTTATTTTTTATTATTATTTTTTTTTTTGTAACACTGGTTTAAACAGCTCACGCACGTTTCGTGTTTTATTTTACTGTCAAAACTCTTCAGTTTGGTCTACAATTTAACCATGAATCGTCTTACAAAGAAACAACACTTGCAAATCATTGAATTTTATTATCAAAATGTCTTCTGTTAAGAAAGTTCATCGCGCGCTTCTTCTATTTTATGATCAGTTTAATCGACCCAATGAAACGGCTATTCGGGCTAAATTTCGCATCAAATTTACTTTGTTTGACATTAAGCCAACAACACGTTTCTGTAGAGTGCGAACTGAAGAAAATATCGCAGCTATATCGACCAGTGTTAATGATGACCAATTATCGATCCGTCGCCGTTCGTAGCAATTGGGCCTCTGTTACTCAACAACGTGGAAAATTTTGCGGAAGGATTTAGACGTGAAGCCTTTCAAAATTCAGTTGGTGCAAGATTTGTGAATTGGTAAATGGGCTCTTGGAAAGTTGGCCGAAGATCTACTTCTTTACCGAAAAATTGTGTTCAGCGACGAAGCTCATTTCTGGCTCAATGGATACGTAAATAAACAGAATTGTCGATTTTGGAGTTAAGGTCAGCCAGAAGCATTACAAAAGCCACCAATGCATCGAGAAAAAGTCAGTTTGGTGCGGTTCATGGGCTGATGGCATCATTGGACCGTATTTCTTCAAAGATGCTGCGAATCGTAACGTAACTGTGAATGGTGAGCGCTACCATGATATGATATCCAATTTTTTTCACCCAAAATGCAAGAGCTTGAGTTGCATAACATGTGGTTTCAACAAGACGGTGCCACAAGCCACACAGCACGCGTAACAATTAACTTATTGAGAGTTCGGTGAACATTTTATATCACATTCGAGACCTGTCAATTGGCCGCCTAGATCGTGCGATTTAACACTTTTACACTATTTTTTGTGGAGTTATGTTAAATCTCATGTCTATACAGACAAGACCGCTTCAATTGGCGCATTGGAAGACAACATTGAAGCACTTATTCGTGACATACCGGCCGAAATGTTAGAAAGAGTATGCCAAAATTGGACTAAGCGGATGGACCATTTCAGGCGCAGTCGCGGTCAACATTTGCATTAAATAATCTTCAAATATTAAATTATATGAACCGTACTATTGATTCAACTAAAGATTTCATGACTTTTTTTGAATTTTGTTTTTTTTTTTTTTTTGAAAAATTTTCCTACAGCTCTTAAAAAATCACCCATTATTAATGACATTGAAAAAGTCTTGGAGAAATGTGAGATTGTGCTATATGCTGATGATACCTTGATTTTTACTGAAGCGGCGACTGCAGAATTATGTTATGAAAACTTAAATAAAGACATTGGTAAAATGAACAAACTAAAATTGAATGAAAACCAAGACTAAATTAATGGAAATTAATATGAATACTGAGAAGTTATTGAAGATAATTTTAAGGAACACATTGGATACATCTGCAAAAAAATTGGTAAAAAAATTGGGTTTTTTAAGCGAGTAAGAAACACCTGTTCATACCGTCAAAAAAATAGACTTAAAAAATTACAAAATAAGGCTATACGCTCAATTTTAAAATGTAACCGGTTTACATCAATTGAATATATATTAGACATATTGACATGGATAAATGTAAAACAAAGATTGCAGCTAAACACAATAGTTTTTATTCAGAAAATGAAAATGGGATGTGTACCAGAGTACCTGACTGACCAATTAAGATATGTAGGAGAACTTCAACCCTACAGCCTTCGGAATGTTTTAGATTTTGGACCATTAAGATATAATTAATTTTAAACTAATTTTTTTTTTAATTTTTAATTAACTTATTTTAACTTTGAGGTCGCCGTGGTCTAGTAGGTAATGTGTTGGCTTATTAGACGAAAGACCCGAGTTCGAATCCCAGGTCAGACATCAAAACGAAAATTTGAAAATAATTTTTTCGGTGACTTCCTCTCAGCAGATTACTGGCAAAAACTCTAAGAGTAAAAAATTGCCATGGAATGCTTCGACTTTAAACTACTGTAGGTCCCGCCACTCATGTATAAAATTAACGCTCGCAACATAAGTGGTGTGAGAAGCTAGGACATAGTACAATGGGTTAATTCGACCACTGAGAATTGACAAGTACACGTCCTCTAACCTATTTTAACTTTAAATTTACTTTTTAGTTAACGCAAAGTTAAAAATATATAAAACTTTTTATATCTTAAATTAAGATCATAAATAGTAATATAGTTATAAATTTAATATAAAATATTCATTGTAACTGTTCTGTATTTAATGATAATGACATGGTCATATCAGCATAGTAATTATTATAATCAGACGGTGTTACCGATTTGACGGAGTTTTTAATTACAGTTACCGATTCCATATTAATATCAGGATCATCTAGCAAATTGCGTGCAAACAGTTTAGTTTTTAAGAATACTTTTGGGAGGAGTATGGAGGAAGAAAAACTAATGTATGGCCAAATTTGGCATAGTTGCAACATTATTTTGAAAAAAAAATTGTTAAACAGTATTATACAAATATCTTGTTGTCAACAATACCAACAACATCAAAATGTAGATTCTATGTTCAAGAAACTGAAACTATGCGTTGGTAACAATGTTTGTAGGGTTTCAACCGTTAACTCTTTAAACATACTGATGAATGGCAAAAATTATTTAGTCACCTTTTAATTTTGTACAAAGATTAAGATATTTCCTCATTTAAAATAATAAAAAAATAATTTGAAATGATATAAATTGAAATTGAAAAGAAATGAATTTAAATATAAATTAAAAAATTTATTTCAAATGAAAAACAATTAATTTGTTTTAGAAATTAATTAATATTTAATTTGCTTCGAATAGAATATAATTTAATTTGAAAAGCATTTAATATTAGTCGAAAAATCGTGAATTTTAGATTAACAATCTATATATGCAAAAAATTGGTAAAAAAATTAATTTTTTTTTTACAAAAATTAAGATTGAAGTTTCTAAAATGATGGTAATAAATATTTACAAAACAATAATTAAGCCTCACTTTGAATACGGATCAACAATAATACATGCAGCAATGAATCTCAATTGAAAAGATTACGCAAGCTGCAGAACAAGCCAATGCCAATCCGGGAACCTTGGGTCCCAGGGATAGGATTTGATGCTGTCATCTGTGTACATACCGTATGAGGCTGCATTGAATTACTGGTGGAGCATGCGAAGAGGAGAAGATGTCGCGTTGTCTTGGATTGTGGGAAGTGCTGACATAAATGCTAGGGCTGAGTCGATTTTGAATTTCATTGTTCTTAATAGGCCCAACATTTGTAACGTAGGTAATACGCCAACGTTTAGGAACAGTGTTAGGGAGGCGGTAAATGACATGACGCTCTAATATGGATAGGTCTATGATTAGGAACTGGAGGGTTTCAGATGAGTGTTCTTTTTCTGATCACCAACTGATATCCTTCAGTATTTAATTAAAAAAATCCAAGAAGAACCGACTGGATTAGGTACGAAAGCCCTTCGGGAACGCTCCACTCCTGGCATCAATGATCGAGTTGGATCTTTGACGGATATTTTGTTGTCTTGTTATAGAGACGCTTGTCCTCTCACTTACCCGGGTAAGAGGAGCCAGCCTGCGTGGTGGAATGCGGAATTCCAGAGACTCCGCTGTTTTACTAGGAGACTCTTTAATAAGGCTAAGAGGTCGGGCAAGCATGTTGACTGGTCTGCAGCGCTCAAAGAGAACCACCTGGATGAGTTTCTGCACGAGTATCGAGAATCTGGCTGACATGGCTCGTTTCCGTAGGATGCTGTCGAAGGACCCCAAAGTCCTAGGCTTCGTCCAAAAGAACGATGGCACGTGGACATCCTCAAGAAAAGAAACCCTAGGGGTTCTATTGAGCACTCATTTTCCCGATGTGAGGATGCAGGAAGCTATCCATTGGGTGTAGCTGATCCCTTCTGTGATGCTGGCATTATGACCGTTTTGGAGGATATCATTACCAAAGATAAGGTCAAATGGTATACTAAAAGTAGGTAAACCCAGTCACATAGGTCCTAAGGATTATAGACCGATATCACTATCATCCTTTCTCTTAAAAGCTTTGGAGAGACTAATCGATCTATATTTAAGGTCAAACATTGACTGGTCTTTGTTGAGTAGATCGCAAAATGCTTACATTAAGGGTAAGTCTGTTGAGAGCGCTCTTTATGATGTGACTGATTTTGTTGAGGCGAATTTGGCTAGGGGTGAGTACATTCACACTGTCGGCTTTCTTGATATAAAGGGTGCCTTCAATAACATTACCACTTCTTTTATTAAGAATTCACTAAGGGATATCCATGCCCTAGATTTCGTGGTGCGATTAATCATCCACATGTTGGGTGGATCCGATCGAATCTGGGTTGATGTTTTGTCGTCACGCGAGCGACCAGGGATACATCGCACGGCGTGTCCTATCTCTCTTATGGCTCTTGGTAGCTAATGTTGGTCTAAAGCTTCTGAAAAGTAGGGGCTTTAGGGTTGTGGCATATGCCGACGATGTGGCTATTCTGATGGATGGAAAATTGTTGCTGACGATGGGGGAACTGATGGAGTCTGCTCTTGGAATTTTTCGTTTTGTTCCCGCGTAGGTACAAGATTGAAACCTTCAGATTGCCGAGGTTAGCTGGTAGGAAGCTTTCGTTGTTTCCTGAGGTCGAGAATTTAGGTGTTGTCCTGGAAAGCAAGCTAAACTGGAAACGAAACACCGAGGAAAGAATGAAGAAGGGACTGAATGCTTTCTACCAGTATAGGAACTCCATAGGTAAGAGCTGGGGTTTTCCGCCTAGGGCCATGCGCTGGATATATCTGGCGATTTTTACCATTTATTACTTATGCCTGCGCTGATTGGTGGAGTACCTTAGATAAGAGTTTTCGGCAGAAAATCGTAGGTAAGGTTCAACGAATTTGGACCAGGCCGTATCCGTCTATGCTGGGTTCTGGGTCAAAGCGGAATACTGGGCAATGAGACGACGAATGCCTTCGCTAGAATAGGTTCGCTTTCAGGGAGTAATTTCGATAGTTGGTCCTGACCCCCAGTCCGCCGCCTCTATTGCCTCATCAATGGATGGGTCATGGAGAAAGAGCAGAAGCGTTGGGGAACGGATCAGGGTTGTTTTGTTTCTAGGTGTCAGTAAGAGAACAGGTTGGCTGCTGGGCTTGGATAAGGCCAGCTTAAGCTGGTTGTATGTCGGTTTCATCACTGGGCACTGCGAGATTAGGTTGCTGATGGGGATCGGAAACAAATCCCAGCCGGTCAAGGCATCTTGCAATGAGGAGGAATTGGAGACCATCGAAAATTTCCTTTGTAACTGCCCAGCCCTTGGTAGATTGAGATTGAGGACCCTTGACAGGGGCTTCTTTAAGAGTTTGAATTCAGTGTCAAGAGCCGACATCAAGGCTCTCCACAGATTCATTAGTAGCTTAGGCTGGTTGAGTGGGGCTAGGACTTTACCGGTGTAGTCGCGCTCTCCCACCCCTTTTTGTTGTGTCTGATCTGTGTGATTCCACCACTTCCTACTCTCTCCCTTTCCTACATACCCTCCTTTATTCCGTTATAATGTGAAGTCCCCGTATTCTAGTAGGTAGTCTGTTGGCTTGTTAGACGCGAAGCCAGACATTAAAAAAGAAATATGAAAAAATATTTTTACGACGACTTCCTCTCAGCAGATTTCTGGCAAAAACTCCGAGAGCAAATAAAATTGTCATGATAAGTTTCTCATAAATCTGTCGTTCGGAGTCGATTTTAAAATGTAGGACCCGGCACTCATGAATAAAATTAAATTGTGTGTGTGTATATTGTAAAAGAAGAAAAAGTGAAGTATCTATATATACAAAAATGAATGTGTGTTTATTTGTTTGTTAGAAGTTTATAGACGGCTAAACGGCTGGACATCTGGAAGGTACTGTAGACTATTTTTTATTTTAAAATTTCAAATTGGCGAAGTGCCACACCTCCATACCCAATAAGTATTTAATATCGCATATCTCATGAACTTCAATAGCTCTGGTCCTCAAATTTTGTATGGACGACTTTGACGTATATAGGAACAAAATGGGTGGATTGGCTATAGTGGGCGTGTCACATCCCATATAAAAATATTAAATTAGTATATCTAAGAATGTATAACAGTTAGACTACTAAAATTTTGTCGAATCCACTTTAGTATCAATATGAAAATTTTAGATAAAAATTCGCTGACTAGGAAAAGGGGCGTGGTACTTCCCATATGAATTATATTAAAAACTTCTTATACATATGCAACACTGAAATCCATATGAATAATTTGTGGAAAAAAATGTTGGACTATATGATATAAAAGGCGTGTACATGGAAAACTATTAGAGCTAGAATCTAACATGAACCATTTTGACACACTTATGAACATTTCGAGTAAGGGCAATAAATCGACTCTATTTTTATACGAATTCTTAGACAGAAAGTCAATCCTAAACATCATATAAATGATAAACTATTGCAGCTAAAGTCATGCGTATTGCCTGTTCATTCCAATACCTATTTCATTATATGTTTGGGACATGTGTAACTTATGTAGGTAATTATTAACTACTACAGCATATATAATTTTTTAAAGAACCAATTATTACATGTGGTTATGTAATACAGACCAAACATTTACGGTCGGGTCATTTATAATCACCCTAATAAAAAATATTAAATTAAAGAAACACCAGATCAGCGAGAAGTACGTGTAGAGAGAGAGAGACTACGAGTAAGATTATCTAGAGCTGCAGAGACACCTTATCAACGTGATGCACACCTTAGAAGAAGCCGATGCCGATCATCAAGATCACAGTGATGCACGTGTAGAAGGAGAGAGAATACGAGAACCAACATCTAGAGCAGCTGAGAGACCTGATCAACGTGATGCACGTCTTAGAAGAGACCGATCCCAATCACCAAGATCAAGATCTGATGAGACGCCGGATCAACGCGATGCGCGCCTAGAAGGAGAGGCTACGAGCATCAACATCTAGGGCTGTCGAGGGTACTGTTAAAATTTAAAGAAAATTGGTCCAGCTGTTTAGCCGTCTATAGACTTCAAACAAACAAACCCATAAGCTAATAAACACACATTCCTTTTTATATATCGATATCGATAGGAATAGCGAACCACACCGGGTTTTAGCAAATAAAAGTATAAATTATAAATTTTTGAAGTATTATGGATATTAATAATGCTGACATTAAAAGTAAATAACAGAAAAAATTTCAAAATTTATGAAATCTCCTCTTTAACATACAAAAAGGTTCATTTGTTTAAATATTTTTATATTAAAAAATGTCGAAAAAATACACTTTGGAAATATACTTAAAAAACAACGAAGGCCACAGAAACCTGCTATCCGTATCTTACGAGTATTATTTCACTCGTGTTTGTCTCATTTTTATCTTTTTTTACTCCATTTCTTAAAAGCCATCCGTTTTTTACGGTATGAGACTAAAAAATTCATCTGGAGTTAATCTTGTTTACCATTAAAGTTGCCATAGTCTCCAAGAATCTGTTCCTCACGGTTACACATAAATGTTGGAGACATCGATTACGTCTAACGTATTGTATTCGTTTTAAGTTTTTAACTTCAATACATTAAATAACAACACCGACGTTTAATAGACATAGAATAATAAAAAATAGAATTGTTGTCATGTATAGGTTTTCAAAACATCCATGTGTATCGTCCACTGCCACGGTATACCCAGATTCCTAAATTGACACATTTTTAATAACCTACGTACTGAACATAAGCAACATACTAAATTTCAATCAATCTAAATCAAAACAGCCAATGCAAAACTTTTACGTAATTTATCCACCGATCTGCATATATACATAATTGATCACTGCAACCCTTCAATCAGTAATACGACCTAGCTTCTCACACCACTTACGTTGTGTGCATTAATTTTAGACAGGAGTGGCGGAATCTACAGTTTTAAAGTTGAGTCCGAACGGCATATTTTTGAGAAACTTTACATGGCAATTTTATTTACTCTGAGTTTTTTCCAGAAATCTGCTGAAAGGAACTCGCCGAAAAAATATTTTCATATTTTCGTTTTGAACCCTTTTGACCTGGGATTTGAACCGATCTGTGTTCTGTTCATTAAAAAGACGGTAATAGTTGGAATATAAAAAATTTTTCATAGCATTTAGCATTAACAATCTTTAGATTTTTGTAAATTAAAAAATTCTCCTTCTCTTAAAAAAAAAAATGTGGACCATTTTATAACTACAGCTTTAATAAAGACAGTCTTTATAAATACACTAAAATATCTTTATAAGAAAGATTAACAGCTTTAGAGGAAGAAAAGATGACTGAAATTTCTTTTTTCTTCCCGTTTTGAAAATACTTACAGTGATGTGTTCGTATTCATGCCATAAATGCCACAAAACCCACCACCACATAGCTGCTCCGACCTAATTCAGCACCGATTCGAGTAGGCTTTGAATGTGGCGGAGGGGCTACTCGATATGAAACTCTGCAAGTACAATAAATTTCTGGATATAAGAATGTTATGCAATATAAAAGTGTACGTACACATGGCTCTGCCTGCACAGTGTGACATTGTTTTCAAACATCCTAAAACCATTTCGTAAAATTGGCTTATTTAATGATATTATTCTTCCAATCATACTGAACTCCTATATGAAGCCCAACTTTACAATATTCGAAAAATGTTTTGATAACAGAGATATTAACACCAACGGATATTTTTCCACTTCTATGATGTGTGAAAAAGACTAACCAAACATATGCCGTGTAAAAGAAACAAACAATACTTATTAAGTTGCACAAAAGGTATTAAAATGCTAAAAAAGCATCAAACAGTGGCAAAAAAAACTTATGTTTGATTAAGTAACTAATGACAGAATAAAATTAATTTCGATTGTAGAATTTCGAATTCAGAACGAAAATGAATGAAAAATTGAATTGCCTTATAGGTATGACTGGTATTTTACTAAGCGGAGTTGCACAAAATGTATTAAAATGCTAAAAAAGCATCAAACAGTGGCAAAATAAAAGTATTTTTGATTAAGTAATAAAGACAGAATCGAATTAATTTCGATTGAAGAATTTCGAATTCAGAATGAAAATGAATGAAACATTGTAGTGCCTTATTGGTATTTTACTAAACGGAGTTCTACATGTAGAAGTCGGAGGCAAATCGACCAACGATTAAATATAAATCATTATATAGTAGCCACGGTGCTTCATTACGTTAAGCAATAAACCCGTGAGAAAACTGTAAGAAAGTGTTCTGAAAAATTCTATACACCATTTAATGAGCAATTGAAGATCGTTATTGTTTGGAAAAGCTCCAATGATTCGTCGAATTGTGGCATCATAAGGTAGTTGTGTTAATTTGATGACAATGGGAGCACCATCTACTTCTGAAGTCTTTCAATGTTAAGTATATTATATATAATCTTGAACTTTATTTGTACATATTTTTCCCCTTTTCTATTTATCTAGTTGCATCAAATAAAGAAAAATAAAGAAGGACATCATTGTTTCTTCATAAAAAAACAGTTTTTTTTTTTTTTTTTTATATATTATTAAACCTGCACTCAGGAGATGACCCCTACTCATGCAGTGCATTGTGCAGGTTTTAGGAAAGAGGAAAGATGCGGACGGTAAGGAAACGCAGTCTACACAGTCTACAGCAATCGTCCCCAAGAAGCACGCAGTTTCTCACACCACTTATGTTGTGTGTGTTAATTTTATACAGAAGTGGCGGGACCTACAGTTTAAAGTCGACTCCGAACGACAGATTTTTGAGAAACAAGAGGAGAAAGAGAAGAAATCGCCGAAAAAATACTTTTTGTGTTTTTTTCATTTTGGATGTCTAGCCTGGGACTCGAACCCTGGCTTTACGTCTAATAAGCCAGCACACTATCTACTAGACCACGGCGACCCCCAGTTTGATTAGAAGTAAGAACATTTTTTAATTGGATAAAGTCTTCTAGCCATAATTTTTAACAAAATTTTGATGACACAGAAAACAAAGCAATTGGTCTGCATCCAGAAACCTTAAGGCATTTAAACATAAGGACAGTTCTCAAAGCTTGTGAGAAAATGTGAATTTATATTGCATATTCTGAAATAGTTTTTAGAAAGATATAGATCTTTTTCAAAGTGTAAAAGATAGGGTTTCGACCAGGTGTTTTTCGTTTAGCTGAATGCATAACACCTTTAAAATCGACGATATTATTTGGCTCCAATTTTAGGCTTTAATTTTTGCATATTTATTGTGATACTGGTATAAGTAAAGTTATTTTGTTGTCACGAGAGACTTTCGAAAAATTTCTGGTATCTGACTAAGCAGATAAGCATGTTGTAAAACAGTTTTAAATTCCGACTAAATCAGTAATTTAAATTTGTAACTATTAAATGCTTAGAGATAAAATTTTGATATGGATTCTGTTCACAGAAGTCGCCCTAATTTTGTAGGTAGTGTGTTAGCTTATTAGATGTGAGACCACAGTTTAGCCCCAAGTCAGACATCGCAAAAATATTAAATATAAAAAAATATTTTTCAGGCGACTTCCTCTAAACAGATTTCTGGGAAAAACTTTCAGAAAATTGGAATGAAAAGTTTATGAAAAACCTGTCGTTCGGAGTCGACTTTAAAATTATCACACACTACATAAGTGGGGTTATTATGCTATGTATTCTGTCCGCACGTCTAATTTTTTCACTAATTATTTATTGAGTCTTTTTAATAACAGTAAATGTTAAAACCTGGGTAACAATCTTGTCGCGATGTGGGGGCTTAAGTGTACTTCGATCCACTCTGTGACCCAGAGTGGATTGGAGTGCATGACTAAAGGTTACCCTAATATCGTGGGAAGACTTTGCTCCGGATTGACGTCGTATTCTCTCTTTTCGGACCGTCGGATCACGTATATTTCTTATACCCCTAATCCGAAGTGTTAAGCGACCCGTGCTTATCGGATGGTTTGCAGTCGGGGGTCTAATATGACTGTATTATAACGGAGCCTCTCTGATACCTGGGCGCCTCAGTGAGTATTAGGTTTTCTACCAAGTCCTTGTCATGCTAGCGGTGGCTATGGCATGATTGACCTCCTTTCCCCCTTACTCGTGGGTCCTATATGAATTATGGATTTCCCAATTTGTCTTTTGACTACGGATTGGATGTGACCCAGCTCATTGCGCAAATCCAGGCGAGTATCGTTGATAACAACAACGAAATCGTCAGGAATTTCGCCCCAGCTGGCATGAGGATCATGACTGTAGAGGAGATCTTTAGTGAGGCGAATGCTTTGGCAATCCCCACTTCGACGGAAGATATGTGCGTGGAGTCAGACCCTGTCTCCCCACTATCGGATGAAGACGGTGACAATACAGTCATCGAAAGGCTCCCCTTCACTCGGGTCCAATTTGCTACTGGGAGCAATGAGGTGGGGTTTTTCCCTTTAAGGAACCCTCTTGTGGGACGGGATGCTTCGGATCCCACCAATGCATCGGTTTTGCATTGCGTGGGAGGAGGTGATTCGTCTCACAAGGGGGGAAGGACGGGGCGGAAACGTTCCGCTATGTACACTGAGAGGAAGTCGTATCGCAGGGCTTGCACGGTCTTGAGGAGATTCGCAAGCTGCGGTGTTGATTCCCTCTCTGTCAAGGAGCAGAGGATGCTGACTCGTCACAGAGGCACTGTTTCGCGGTATGAGTCCAAATACCCGGGCAGTGACCTCTCACGAGGCGCTGACTCTGGAAAGGAGGATGGTCCCTTGAGTGCCGATGGGAGCGTGATGCCAATTGCATCTACCTCTCAAGCAGCAAGCAAGGGGCATGAAGGTTCTACACCCTTACTCCCAACTGGAGCAAAGGAAAACACTAGAGTTTTCAAACCTCCGGAGAAGAGAAAGGGTGATGGTGTTCCTTCTACAATGGATAAAGGAAAGGGGGTAGTAAATATCGCTAATCCTTTATCACAGAAGAAGGATGTAAGGTTGGGGGCGAAGGAGGTGGAGGGGCACTTTTCAGTAGATATGTCTTCTTTGCAGGTTTCTCGCAAGAGGAATCGCATGAAGAGAGGCAGATCTGATGATGAGCCTTCCTCCAGCTCCAGGCGTCCTAAGAAACAGGATGACCTGGGAACTAACCCTTCCCTTCAGCTGGCTTTCATCGACAGGTCGGATTTGGATGGCAAAATCTCTCCTGAAAGGTGGAATCTAGTTGAAGAAAGGTTAATTGAATTCATTTTGGAGGAGAGTTGCGATGGCATGAATGCCCGCATATCTTCTATAGGTTGGTCCAAGGGCATCAAGGTAGTGAACTGTGAAAACGGGGGAACTGTAAAGTTCCTTGTGGAATCAGTGAAGCGCCTTGGTGAACTCTGGCCTGGTGCTCGGTTGGAGGTGGTCCCTCAATCCGACCTCCCTCTACGTCCAATAGCGAAGGTATGGGTCCCGCCTACCTTTAGGCGGGTGAATGTCATACCAAAACTTATTGGAAAGCAGAATGATGGATTGAACACCAGCTCATGGGTAGTTGTCAACTCCCGGACTGGTAATGGTAGGAAAGGCTGCGATCTTAGGATTGCTATTGATCAGGATTCCCTTCAGTGGCTAAGGGCAAGGGGTGGTGTAGTGTTATGTGGGTTGGCACGTCTGAAATTCCGTTATCCGGACATAGTCGGTGTCAGATGACCCAGAGGAGGCTAAAAGTGGTGCAGATTAATTTGCATCACTGCGAAGCCGCCTCACACAACCTATTAACCACCCTGCGCCGCCTTGAAGCTGATATCGCTCTTATCCAGGAACCCTGGATCCTTAGGGATAGGATCCTGGGTTTGAGCGATCCTGACTATAGGTTACTTGTTCCTGGAACAAGTGATAAGGTACGGACCTGTATTTTAGCTAGAAGTGGTTTGGACTTGTTAATCACTCCTTCCTTTTGTACAGGTGACGTAACAACTGTGGCCTACAGAGCTGACCATGGGATCGATTTGAAGCTGGCATCTGTGTACATGCCGTATGAGGCTGCATCCCCTCCTGGTGGCTTAATTGAACTACTGGTGGAGCATGCAAAGAGGAAAAGATGTCAGCTTGTCTTGGGTTGTGATGCCAATGCTCATCACACCCAATGGGGCAGAGCTGACATAAATACTAGAGGTGAGTCTATTTTGAATTTTATTATTCTTAATAGGCTCAGCATTTGTAACGCTGGTAACACGCCAACGTTTAGAAACCGTGTTAGAGAGACGGTAATTGACATTACGCTCACTAACATGGATAGGTCTATGATTAGGGACTGGAGGGTTTCAGATGAGTGTTCTTTTTCTGATCACCAACTGATATCATTCAGTATTAATCTATCTGGGGGCCTTAACAGGCCTTTTAGAAATCCAAGAAGAACCGACTGGATCAGGTATGAAAGGGCTGTGGAGGGGGAGCTTAGAGCCCTTAGGGGACGCTGCACTCCTGGCATCAATGATCGAGTTGGATCTTTGACGGATATTTTGTTGTCTTGTTATAGAGATGCTTGTCCTCTCACTTACCCGGGTAAGAGGAGCCAGCCTGCCTGTTGGAATGCGGAACTCCAGAGGCTCCGCCGTTGTACCAGGAGACTCTTTAATAAGGCTAAGAGGTCGGGCAGGGATGTGGACTGGTCTGCATATAGATCCAGTTTTAATGAATATAAGGGAGCAATAAAGCGCTCAAAGAGAACCACCTGGATGAGTTTCTGCAGTAGTATCGAGGATGTTTCTGATGTGGCTCGTTTCCGTAGGATGTTGTCGAAGGACCCCAAAGTCCTAGGCTTCGTCCAAAAGAACGATGGCATGTGGACATCCTCGAGAAAAGAAACCCTAGAGGTTCTATTGAGTACACATTTTCCCGATTGTGAGGATCCAGGAAGCTATCCGTTGGGTGTAGCTGATCCCTTCTGTGATGCTGGAACTACGCCGGTTTTGGAAGACATCATTACCAGAGATAAGGTCAAATGGGCTATTAGTAGCTTTGAGCCGTTCAAGTCGCCTGGTCCGGATGGTGTCTTTCCGGCTCTGCTTCAGCATGCTGGTGATATATTACACGAATATCTGGTGGACGTGTGTAGAGACTGTCTCCGGTGGTGTGATATACCTGAGGTTTGGAAAGATGTGCTCGTGGTGTTTATACCGAAAGCTGGTAAACCCAGTCACATCGGCCCTAAGGATTATAGACCGATATCACTCTCATCCTTTCTCTTGAAAGCTTTGGAGAGACTTATCGATCTATATTTAAGGTCAAACATTGACTGGTCTCTGTTGAGTGGGTCGCAACATGCTTACATTAAGGGTAAGTCTGTTGAGAGCGCTCTTCATGACTGGTTTTGTTGAGGCGAATATGGCTAGAAGCGAGTACACACTGTCGGCCTTCCTTGATATAGAGGGGGCCTTCAATAACGTTACCACTTCTTCTATTGAGAATTCACTAAGGGATATACATGCCCCAGATTTTCTGGTGCGGTTTATCACCCACATGTTGGGTAATAGACTAATCCGATCAAATCTGGGTGGATGTTCTGTCGTCAAGCGTGCGACCAGGGGTACACCACAGGGGGGTGTCCTATCCCCTCTCTTGTGGCTCTTGGTTGCAAATGTTGGTCTCAGGCTCCTCGAAAGTAGGGGCTTTAAGGTTGTGGCATATGCCGACGATGTGGCTATTCTTGTGGGTGGTAAATTTTTGCCAACGCTGAGGGAACTGATGGAGTCTGCTCTTGGAATTTTATCTTCTTGGGCGACAAAGTGTGGTCTGGGGATAAATCCAAATAAGACGGACCTCGTTTTGTTCTCGCGTAGGTACAAGATTGAAACCTTCAGGTTGCCAAGATTAGCTGGTAGGGAGCTTCCGTTGTCTTCTGAGGTCAAGTACTTGGGTGTTATCCTGGACAGTAAGCTGAACTGGAAACGAAACACCGAGGAAAGAATGAAGAAGGGACTAAATGCTTTCTACCAGTGTAGGAACTCCATAGGTAAGAACTGGGGTCTTCCGCCGAGAGCCATTCGCTGGATATATCTGGCGATTGTTAGACCGGTTATTACTTATGGCTGTGTTGTCTGGTGGTGTGCCTTAGATAAGAGTTTTCAACGGAAAATCTTGGATAAGGTTCAGCGGATTGCCTCTTTGAGTATCACTGGAGTGAGGAAAAGTTGCCCTCAGGCTGCTCTTGATACTATGCTCTGTCTGACCCCGCTTGACTTATATGTCAAGCGGTGTGCAGCGCGTAGTGCCATACGCCTGAGGGAATCGGGCTGTTGGAAACAGCGCTCGATAGGTCACTCCAGAGTTCTGAATACCGTCTTTCCTGACGGAAGGTACGGACTTTCGGAAAAAGCCACTGATTATATTGTGCCTGAGGCTATGTTCCTACCTGGTTTGAGAATACTCATACCGGATAGGGCACAATGGAGTGGTGGGGTACTCCAGGGGCAGAGTGGTATACCCATCTTCACAGATGGGTCTAAGTTAGGTGGATGTACAGGTGCTGGGGTTTTCTGTGAGGAACTCGGTTTTGAACTCCACTTCAGGTTGAATGATGACTGCAGCGTTTTTCAGGCGGAGATTTTCGCAATACTGAAGGCTATTGAGGCCATAGCTGGTGGCCCATCTTCGGATTCGGAATCTTACACGATCTTCGTTGACAGTCAGGCTGCCCTTAGGGCCATTGCGTCGGTCTGGTGCAAATCACGGCTCGTTCGCGAGTGCAAAGAGTCGTTGCGGAGTTTTGGACCGGACCGTATCCGTCTATGCTGGGTTCCGGGTCACAGCGGAATACTGGGCAATGAGACGGCGGATGCCTTCGCTAGGTTAGGTTCGCTTTCAAGTGGCGATTTGACGGTTGGTCCTGACCCCCCAGTCTGTCACCTCTATGGCCTCATCGATGGATGGGTCAGGAGGGAAGAGCAGAGACGTTGGGGGAACGGATCGGGTTGTTCTGTTTCTAGGCGTCTATGGCCAGTTGTGGACAGCAAGAGGACAGAGTGGCTGCTGGGCTTGGTTAAGGCCAGCTTAAGGTTGGTTGTCGGTTTTATCACGGGGCACTGCGAGATTAGGTCGCTGACGGGGATCTGTAACAGATCCCAGCCGGACTATTGCAGGGTATGTTGCGATGAGGAGGAGTTGGAGACCGTCGAACATCTCCTCTGCAACTGCCCAGCCCTTGGTAGGTTGAGGCTGAGGACCCTTGGCAGGGCCTTCTTTGAGAACTTGAGTTCTGTGTCGAGAGCCGACATCAAGGCTCTCCACAGATTCATTAGCGGCTTGGGCTGGTTGAGAGGTGCTAGGGCTTCATAAGTGTAGTCGCACTCTCAACCTCTGTTGTTTTGTGTCTGTTGTTTTTCGTTCCTCTGTTTCCTATTCTCCCTCCCCTTCCCTATTTTCCTATATCCTCCTTTTCCTTCCTCCCCTAAGGACAATGTACAATGGGTCAATTTGGACCTCCGGGTACTGTGCTTGTCTTGACCGACAGGTGCACGTCCTCTAACCTAACCTAACCTAACCTAAATGTTAAAACCTTAAATATAAAGAAGATTCTTAGTGTCTGATCAACACCACAAATAAATTCTTATCCGAAAATATTGGGTGGTGTTATTAATTCTACGCGGAAAGGAAAATTTAACGAAAAATAATATCGATCATTATAAAATTTGAAATAATTCATTCCAGTGGCACAAGTTATTTTTTATAGTAATTTTACTGCTTATGGTGAAGAAATATACATATTTCATAACATTCTTACAATTTTAAAAATAAAGTAAATTAATGTCATTGTATCTTTAGTAAAGTATACCTGAAAAATATAAAGAAAATTAATATAATTTAATATAATATGGTTATCATTTCTTTTTTGTGTAATGAATGAATTGGTTTCCTGGTTTGCTTATTATAAAGGCGATCACGCGGCTTGGTTACGACTATAAACCGCCACAGTTTGTTAGTGTGAGAAATAAAAATGAATCGTTTTCAGCAAAAAGCCATTTCGATCATCAATTTTATTCTGATGTTAGCAATCTACTTACAGCTATTTATATTAATTTCTTAACATATTAAGGCTTATGACCTAATTTAGTTTTTACTTAAATCTAATTTCTTTACATATTAATACTTATGACATAATTCAGTTTTTACTTATAGAGTGTGTGGTCAGCTTTTTGCTGCTTTGAAATTATTACATAATGAAAATTTGTGTAACGCAATTTGATATTTAGGTTAGAAGACATGTACTTGTCAATTCTGACAAGTAAAGTACTCGGTGGTCGAATTGACCCATTGTAATACGTCCTAGCTTCTCACACCACTTATGTTGTGTGCGTTAATTTTACACATGAGTGGCGGGACCTATTTTTTACTTTCAGAGTTTTTGCCAGAAATCTGCTGAGAGGAAGTCACCGAAAAATTATTTTTCAAATTTTCGTTTTGATGTCAGACCTGGGATTCGAACTCGGGTTTTTCGTCTAATAAGCCAACACACTACCTACTAGACCACAGCGGCCTCATTTGATATCTAGTGCCATCATAATATGTTGATCATTGACAGTTTTGTTTATATTATTGAGGAATGCGTCAAATGCATTTTTTAGAAGTACAAACGTAACTACACTTGTGATGATAATAGCTATAATGTTTCTGAGACATTTTATTAGAGCGATTTTACGGTATAAATTAGAAGATGGATATGAATAAAATACTAAGGTCAAAAATAGAAATATCAGAATGAAACTTATATTTCAAAAACATTTTCGTGTAAATAAGGTAGCCTAAAAATAAATTGTTAAACGGACAAAAATAGACTAAATGAAAATCAGTTATCAATTTTTAATCAATTAAAGCGTTCGGAGTGCATTTTACTTTTAATAGAGAAGATAAAAACGGTTTAACATTCGTACAAATTTGGTTTCCGAAATACCTGACCTGTTTCTGTAGGATAAACGATTTCACTTGATTGCCTATTTATATGGAAAATATAAACAAAATCACCCAATTTTGTGTTTTCCTCAACAAACAAACACAAATTAAATGGGGTGTTTTTTGTGTGAAATTATTTGGTTTGCAGAAACAGTACATACGCCCATGTTCTGGAAAACGCATATCGCTTAATGTTTGCGTTTTCGATTTGAAAACGCCATGTAGGTGTTCTGACAAACGAAATCGCTAGAAATTTGGTGTTTTCAAATCGCTAGGGTATACTGAAGCGATCTGGTCTTTTTTATTCAAACTGTACCTTAAATTAACAATAAAATTAAACACAATTTAAATTTAATATGTTATCTTTTTATTTCCATGAAAACTTTTAGCATTTTTTGACGATTTAAATTAAAAATATTGAATACAAAAATTTGCTTTGAGTTTGTTTACTGTTTGTACCATTTGTTTACTTATCAACCGGCGATTTATGCAAACAGCTGATCAGATTGATCTTCGAAAAAAATTTAATGCTAGTGGTGTTAATTTGACAACTAATTATTTGGTTATTTCTTTTTAAACTTTTGATATTAATATTTGAAATTTATTAAATTCACATATATATATTAAATCGTAAAAATAAACCCTGAATAAAAGTTAAAAAATAATTTAAAACCTGTATAAAGTACTTTAAAACGTTTATGCGAGCAAATAAATCATACAGAATTTTATTTTAAACCGACTACCCGTGTTAAAAAGTACCAATTATTCGTGATTGTTTATAAGTAACATCTCTAACTGAAAAGATGCATTTGCCACAATTTTTCTGAAAACTCACAAATAAAATACGTAAATTATATAAAAATTACGCATGATCTGGATTGTCCAATGGATTGGAAAAGCCCTTTAGTGTTTTTCCATTAACTTTTTTTTGAAGCTAATATAGCAAGCAAATACGCTGTAGGCATTTTAACTTTTTTCATTTGTTTATGTTTTGTTATGATAAAACATATGTTTTCATTGTTCGAATGCAACTTCGAAATATGCAAAACGCCAGAAAATCGCTTCGTTTTCAGAACAGGTTATCATGCGTTTTGCGTTTTTCAAATCGTAAGTGATTTGAAAACGCTGCGTTTTCCAGAACATGGGCGATAATGTTTTTAATAAGTTCCCTTAAACAAATATAAAATGGTTAAAATGAATCTATAAACGTTATTGTGATAACACTGGTTAACAGCTGAATAAAAGAAAATCAATAGGCGCCATATTAAAAGTGTTAAAAGGAGTGAAAACGAAGTTTTTAAAATTAAAATCTTAAATTAAATCTTTGTAAAAAATTAAAATAGAAAGCCCCTAAAAGTTTAATATAATCTAACACAAAATTATGTCTTCTACATCAATTTTTTTGAGTTCTTAGTTTTTGCAAGTTTTATTTCTTTGTTTGTTTTTGTTTATTTCTATTCTTGTTTTGTTTACATAAAAACATATGACAAGTTTTTACGTTCTCTAATTGCACTTAAATTTCTACGTTCACTAGATGTTACATTACGTTACGGTCGCACAGCTGAGCCTTAAATATACGTTGTAGTGAGTATGAAGGAGTCAGGGTTGTTAAGTTTAAATCTTGTCGATTCACTTCTATTTAAAATTTCATAAGTGATTATGAATCACGAAAAAACTGTTAATTGCTGATCTGTGGTTGTACACCGTAGTCATGTATATTGGCGAAGGTACGACATTTACACTGGGAGAAAAGTTATGTGTTGTTGAAGTTAACAAGCGTCATATACGATTTCAATGATATATGATTTGGATTGATTATAAGTAACAGTCATACTAATATGTGTATTCGAAGTTAAAAAATAATACATATTAGTAATTATACAACAGTTTTTGATATAAATGAAAATATGATATTTTTATATAACTATCACTTACTTAGTATCGCGATTATACTCAGTTTTTCATACTATTATGTTTGGTAAAAAAAACGGAAAATGCATCCGCCATCACCTTTGTCTAAGGAACATTTGACAGTGTAACAACAATTTATCTTATAATTTTAAGTCATGAATTTAAACCACGTCTTTTTAATTGTAGACTAGGAGAGTAGGGAAAAGAAAAAAATTGAATTAAAATATTAAAAAGAAATTATTTTATAGTGTTATCACACTGAGTGGTTTTAACGCAAAAGTTGGTTTTAACGTTAAAGCATTAAATAAAACCGTGTTTTGCCATACAAAATTATTGTGTTGTTTTGAATTGCTTTTTTAGAAGGTTTAATGAAATAAAACCTTGTTTTCGATGTACTAAATCAGAGCTACCAACATAGAAGTGTTGAAAACAGCTGAAAAAAAATCTAAAACAGCTGTAAATAAATATATCAATGTAACTAAACATTCTTTTCTGTTAAAAAAATGAAAATTTTAAATCTAAATATATCAAGATGAAATAGACATATTACGCATAAAATTTTTTTTCCCAGTATTTATTACTTTCTTGAATGAAAAATTTGAAATTCGTCAATTTTTTCATTATTAATCAAATAAGATCCGCGTGCAAAAGTTAAGTCTAAAGATAAATATAACAAAATATATACTCACAACTTTTTGTTTCAAGAATTTGTGAATAGACCTTTAAATTGCTTAAGTACTAAGTAAGTGACGGTCGATGAAAGGTGTCACCAAATACAATAGTTCCGAATTACGTTTCCGTAATAAAATGGTTCATTTCTTTTCAAAATCATTCTATTATTTTACTATCAAAATAAAACAAATAAACCCACCCCGAAAACTAATAGAACATAAATAAACAAAAGATAAAATCAAAACAAAAACTTGTAGTGTGAACGCAAAATCACCTGATTACGGTTTTAATGCTAAAATCAGGTTTTAAGTTTTGGTGTGAACACAGTATTAATTAAACTTTTAATAAATTCTTCTCCGATCATATGTTTGTTTTAATGACAAATTTAAAAAAAAAATCACAAATGCTTTCGTAGTTGGAATAAATGAGGAAAAGGATAAAACAATTACGTCCTAAAATTTAAAAAAAAAGATGATTTTAAAATAATGATATAAATACAGAATATTTTTAGACCCAGTGTTAGAGTGCATTGAAAAAGTCGCCTTTAATGTCATCGTTAAGAGTTGCCGTAAGTTGTCTCAATGTAATTGTGCCATAACGTGGGCAGCACAAATAAAATGCTATTTTTTCCTAAAAAATCGCTGTTATCAACTTTAAAAATATTTGGCACCTCTGTGCAGCTGCTTGAAAATTAGTACAGTTTGTGTTTTGTATGATTTGTGTGTATTTACAATACTTAAATTTGTTTAATTAAAATTTTTTTTTAATTTGTAAGTTCCAAACGTGTATAAGATGTTTTATGCACACATTATTCTGGCAAAGAAAGGACCCCTCTCAAGGGTTTGGTTGGCTGCACATTGGGACAAAAAGATTACTAAGGCTCATGTTTTTGAAACCAACATCGAAAAATCTGTCGAAGGAATAATGCAGCCTAAAGTGAAGCTTGCCTTGCGGACATCAGGACATTTACTACTTGGAGTTGTACGCATATATTCTCGCAAAGCAAAATATTTGTTAGCTGATTGTAATGAAGCGTTTGTAAAAATTAAGGTAATTATGACATTTAATTGAATTATTTTTGTCAAGAGAATTCCTTAACCTACGATTATAATCGTTATTCATTTGTATTATATCTCACCCAATATATATGTGTATATATGTTCCTAGTAAGTTCGTAGGTATTAAAATTCAGAGCAAGAATAAGTTGATTATCTTCGCGCATTTTTGTTGATTAACCACATCTCAATCATAAGTACTAGTCTAGTATAATAAAATCATTAAAATGAGAACAAAATTATTAAAGCTTAGTATAGGTTTAAGCATATCTTAATATTACCATTAAACAAAGTTTATGTTAATTGATAACTTTAAGTTGATTTAAATTATTTATTTATTTATTTTACCTTATAACACTAGTTATAAATATCTAGTTTATATTAGAAAGGCACTAGCAACCAAGACTATCGGCCCAAAAAGATTTAAATTAAATTAATTGATTTATTCTTATTATATATTATTCACAACGAGAGTGATGTCCTTATTAGTAATTGTGTGCTGTCAAATGTTGGTTTCCAAAGTACCCCCTTAATGTTTTGTGTTTAAAAGTGTGGTCTGTTTTGGTTAGGTAGGTATTACATTTTTCAACATTGTACACAAATCATCCCTTCCACAATTTCGGTTGAGTGGAGGAATTTATAGCGCTCATTTTTAAATTTTCTTTTAAAGTATTTGAATAATAAAATTTATCCATTATTATTTCCTAGTACGTAAGATTTCAGGCTTACGCAGTGGTTATTGAACCTCCGCATTCTACAATTGCGTGTAAGTTCTTTAACAGCAACACACATAAATTGACTACCGTTTAATCATAGTCTGTAAATATATAATTTCAGGAGTCATTTGACCTATTAATATATTTTGTGTCATAAACTAAACGTAATTTTATATCTTTGTCTAATATAAAGATATACCATTCAATAGGAAATTGAATGGTAGTCCCATCATCAACGGTGTTACCACATATTAAAAACAGAACTTATGGAAACATTTTTCGCACTAAAGCGCGAAAATTTCAAAAAATAAGCAAATAAAAATAAAATATTTTTTCTATTCAACTGAAAGAATGGTTTAAAAGAGAAATACCAACAGAAATTCTGATTAATTAGTTATAAATAAATCACATGCTTTTAAACTGCTTCAAGCACATAAGTGAATTAATAAAAATGTTAAATGACTATAATGTATTTAAAAATCACATCATAAATATGTTCTTATTTTATTCAATAAGTTGAGATACATTAATTCCTTCAAATTTATATATGTATTGTCTACGTCAGTTTAAAATAATTAAGCAAACGTTGCCATAAAACAGTTTTATGTTCTTCTACCATTCAAGTTTATTTAGTAGTATTTAACTCTATAAGTTTAACTACTACTATTTATAACAAAATTTAAAACATTTTTTCTAAAAGCATTGATATTTTCTTCACTTTTCAAATAATTTGTCATTTCATTGTACATATTCTTGTAGTTGCTTAAAAGTACTGAACTACTGAATTAAAAGAACGACATTCGTCATTACAGAGAACTGAACTAAAAAGAGCGAACACCCAAAAGAACCAACTCTAACTTATAATGTTTTCTAAAAAAATTAATATTTCACAAATATTCTATTACACACTTTGTTTTATAAAATAAACAATATTCCTCCTCAATATATTAACATTATATTAATATTAATATAAGCAAATCCAGTAAGTGCATGCAGTCTTTGTGTTGCATACTGTCACAGGACTTTCTGTTTTGAGCCGCTGGAAGTTTTTATTATATATTTAAGAGTGTTTATAATACTTTAAACATCTTTAAAAATAAATTTATTGTACTAAATATTATTCATCTCATTATTTCTTACAAATTGAAATATATTTCTTTTCTATAAATTCAGGTAGCCTATTGTAAAGTTTGATTCCTTTGAAAAAAAGTGACCTGCATGGATGTTGCTGTTGCCATTGATAGACGAAAATCTTCAGTGTTTCGCAGGCGATACGATTTAACATCTCTTACATATCCAAGTTGTTTGCTTAGATAGGTAGGCGCATTTCCCATTTTCGTTTTTTGAATAAATTGTAAGGTGTTAAGGACCAGTCTCTGTAGGATATTTAACCATTCTAGTGTGTCTAACATAAGTTGAATTGGAGTGTATCTGTTGTATTTAAGTACAGTCCGACAATCCGGACACATGTTATTAAAGTAATCTAAGTGAATTAAATACTCACATATGATTTATTAAAAAACATTGTTATTTTGCGCTGACTAACTTTGTTAAGGTCGATGTTTTGCGCCTTTTGTTCTAGCCTTTTCAACAATACAATGTCCTGCATATCTATATTATTCTATTATTATTATTTTTGATAAAATTTTCATATCAGGTTTATTTACTCTCAAAGTTTTTGCCAGAAATCTGGTGAGAGGAAATCGCCGAAAGAATATTTTTTTTTCGCGTTCGTAGCCCTACTAGACTTCGGACACTTCAGCCCACTGAATACAAACTGAAAATGGTATCTTTGTTTTTGCATCCATTTCTATAAAGCCGTCTTTAGAGCCTGCGAGCAGCAGTGGCGATTCTTTTCGTTTAGGTTAGGTTAGAGGACGTGTACTTGTCAACTGTGACAAGTACAGTACCTGGAGGTCGAATTGACACATTGTTCAACGTCCTAGCTTTTCACGCCACTCGTGTTGTGTGCGTTAATTTTATATTTTTCGTTTAGTGTGTTGTATTATTTCTTCATCGGAAAAATCTAATGAAAATTCATTTGCACCAGTTGCCCAATCATTGATATCTTCTTCAGTTATGCCATTACCGGGTCCATTATAGGTATTCGAAATAAATTGTTTTATTTTCTCTTTATTTGTTTAATGTCGGAAATCGTTAATTTAGCAACATGGAATTTTTTGGAACCTGCCTAATAGTTTTTCCTTCATCGAATATCAAAGTTTTCCTTTAAAGTTAGTGTTTTATGTTTGCGTTTATTATTTTACGATTTGCGAAAGAATATACCGAAAATGAAGTAATGATAGTGCAAAATGTAAATCTGTATATATAAAAATGAATATGTGTTTATTTGTTTGTGGGTTTGTTTGTTTGAAGCCTGGACCGATTTTCTTGAAATTTTAGCAGTATCTTCCTGTATATCTGGAAGGAACTAAAGGCAATTTTTTATTTTAAAATTGTTTAAATAAGTATTTAATATCGAATATTTTTTTTATTATTATTATTCTTTCATTTGTTTCATTCTTAATGTTGTTTCGCAATGAGTTAAACAGCTGAAGATCCTTGTAGAATAGCGTTTTCTGCATTTGTGTTGACCTCACTCTTTGGATCCTAAAGTCACAAGCATTTCTTAGTTGATATGGTTGGCTGTCTCCCACATATTGTATTTGATCACACAGATATTTCGGACTGTCTCCTTGTTTTAAATTTCTAATAAATCTTAGTGTGTGAAATTGGAGCCGTTGTGCTATGTTCATCCATTTTAGATTAGTTAATATTGTAATTATATGTGTGAAACGATCGCATTTTAGTATTATTCTCATCGCTCTATTTTGTAGTTTCTGCATCCTGGCTAATTAATTTGTGCAGCTGCATGTGAATAAAATAGTGGAACCATATTCAAAGTGTAGTTTTATTATCGTACTGTATATATTTATCGCTGTAGACTTGGATATTTTGCCTCTTATTCTCTTTAAAGAACTAATTTTTTTACCAACTTTTTTGCATAAGTAGTTTTTTTGTTCATTGAAATTCAATTTTTTATTGATTATAAAACCAAGGTATTTTATATATACGACTTTTTCAATTACTGTGTCATTTATTTTAAATATTTCCTCTGAATGTAAGTTATTTCCATTATTTTTATTTTCATTTAGTTTGAGTTTATTCGTTTTAAGCCATTCATCAATTTTTTCATATCATACTTGATATTTTCGCGACGTTCTTCATCGCTATTTGCTATAGTATATATCAGAGTGTCGTCAGCGTACAAAACAACCTTACTTTCTAAAATACTTGGCATGTCATTTATATAGATTATAAACAACAACGCTCCCAAAATGGAACCTTGTGGCACTCCGAAGTTATTTATTATTTCATCAGATTCACTGTCATTTAATTTTGCCGTTTGCCTTCTTCTTTTCATGTACGATTTAAACCAATCTAGCTCAATTCCTCTTATTCCACACATATATAGTTTATTTCTCCATCATTATTCTCTATCAATCGTCTCAAAAGCTCGTTTGAAGTCAAGAAATATTGCTATAATCCTCTTATCTTGTTCTCCATTTACGGAATCCTGACTGGTATTTATATAGTATGTCGCGATTTCCTACATATTTTTCAAGCTGATCTTTTACTACTTTTTCAATTATTTTTTCGCAAGTTTTCAGAGAGCTTATTGGCCTAAACTCCTCGCATTTTTTCGTTCTGGTCAATTTCTCAACTGGGGTTACGGTTGATTTTTTCCAATTATCAGGAAAAATAGCTGTCTCTAAAGAAGTGTTTATTACTTTTACCATAATATTTACATTCCAGTTGTCAAGTATAATTTTATTTGATACACGTTCATGGTCAGATTTGTTATTCATACACTTCACGATGCTCAATAATATTCATCTTTCGGAATTTAAAAATATCATTCACTCATAATATTGCACGCTGCCCATTGATTGCCTTATACTACTAATGCTATCGATAAAGAATGCATTGAACTTATTTACTATATCACATATATCGTTATACTCAATTTGGTCGAATATCACAGATTTGGCTGAGTTTTGCCTCTTATTAAGTACTAGGTTTTTGATGTGTGTCCACATTTGCTTTTGATTAGTTGCGTTGTTAATTTTATTTTTTATGTAATTATTCTTATTATTTATAATTTGTACTTTGTATTGATTTCTTATCAGTTTATATTCTCCCCAAGCTTGATTTGTGTTTTCAAACTTGGCATTCAAATATTTTATTATTTTTTCTCTTTTAATTGTTCGCAGTTCTTCGTTAAATCAGTTATTCACATTGCTATTTATGTGCAAACGTAAATCTTTGTATTGTATTTTTCAGACAGGCATCAAACAATTTAACGTTTTCATTAAGATCTTTATTATCTTCGTATATCATATTCTCAGTTAACACATTATTAAATATATTCCTATCGTAGTTAAATATCTTGATGGTTTTTGCTGTATTTATAAGGTTTTCATTCGATCTCTCAAAGTCTACATTAATAACTTCATTGTCAGAAATTTTATTATCTTTACTGTTTGTACATTTTATCTTATAATTATTAGTTATTACGTAGTCAATTATTGTGCTCGAATTTCTAGCTACATGTGTTTTTTCGTTAACTATTTGTTTAAGACCGTTGTCATTGAGAGTATTCTTAATTCTATTCTTGTATAGAGAGTTTTTATTCCAATCTATATTAAAGTCTCCTGCAATTAAAATATCACAGTTAGTGTCACAGATTTCTTCAATTATTTCGTCAAATATATCATTGAACACACCTTCGCTGTACCTAGGCGATCTATATATTGCACCAATTAATATATTATGATTATTATCATTATGTACAGCTTTATAGAATAATATCCAATACTTCAAATCATCAGTCCTCTCTATACACTTTTTTACATTCCAGTTCTTTTTACAGCATACGACAATCCCGCACGTTCTTGAGGATGTTGACATTGACCTGATGTTATCATATCCTTGTAAAATAATTCATTGTTCATCTATATCTTTCGTCAAATGTGTTTCAGACAAAATTAAAAAGTCAGGTTTTTCTGTTGCTGCGATAATTTCAATTTGAATTTAGTTATTAACAAGACCTTGTACATTTGTATAGAGGGCACTTATTTCCTTTAGTTGTTAAATCGCCAAGCCTATCCTTCTCATTTTGTTTTTCAATTTATTTTGATAGACAGGACATTCTCTATCGTTTGTAAAGTGGTTTTCACCTAAACCCGTATTGAGTCTGATCTTTACTTTTGAACAGTTAATACACGTTATATTCTCTTGACTTTGGCAATTGACTGTTTTATGTTGATCATGGCATTTTAGACACATTTCCTGATTTTTACATTCTTTGGCTATATGATTGTAGCCTCTGCATTTCATACATTGAACTAATTCTGTTCCGTCATATACTCTACATCTTTCCCAACCAACATTTACTTTTCTTTCTTCCATAATTTTTCCGTAAGCTTCATTATCAACTCTCAATTTCACATTGAACAAAGTTTTATTTCCTCTTTTGTTTCATATTATCCTATAAACTTAATATTGGCTAATTTAGGATTTTGTTTTCTTAATTTCTCAATTAAATCCTTTTCACTATAGTCAAAAGACATGCCAATAAACAGCTAGAGTCCTCAAATTTTGTATGGTCGACTTTGGCGGTTATATGAATAAAATGGGCGGATTGGCTGTAGTGGGCGTGTCACATCCAGAGACCTGCGCCGAGCAAATTTGTCGGCGGCGGCTTTAAGTCGGCTGTCGAAAAATGGCTTACATATATCCCATAAATCTTGGTTGCTCCACTATGAATGTAAAACAGCTAGACTCCTAAAATTTTGTCGAAGCCTCTTTAGTATCAATATAAATATTTTAGACAAAATTGGACTGTCTAGCAATTGGGGCGTGGCACCTCCCATATGAATCCATATATTTAAAAACGGCCAGACCGATTATCTTGAAATTTAACAGTACCTTCCTGTATGTGTGGAAGAAACTATAGACTACTTTTTATTTTTAAATTTCAAGTCGGCAAGGTGCCACGCCCACATACCCAATAAGTATTTAATATGTCATATCTCATAAATTGCAACAGCTAGATTCCTCAAATTGTGTTTGGATAGCTTTGACATCTATATGAACAAAATGGCCAGACTTGTTGTAATGGGCGTGTCACCTCCTATAAAAATATTAAATTAATATATCTAAGAAAATATAACCCAACATTTTTTCGAATTCACTTTAGAATCAATATGAATATTTTAAATAAAATTCGCTGACTAGGAAAAGGGGCGTGGTACTTCCCGTATGAATTAATTTTAAACTTCTTATATCTATGTAACACTGAAATCCATATGAATAATTTGGGGAAAAAATTGTCAGACTATATGATATAAAAGCTCGTGTACATGGAAAACTATTAGAGCTAGAATCTAGCATGAACTAATGGACATGAAATAAATGGACTCTATTTTTATATGAATTCTTAGACAGAAAGTAAATACTAAACATCATATAATTTATAAACTATAGATTTCCACCTGTTTATCAAATAATTTACCGTTGTTTCGCATTGGAAAATTTTTCCATTATTTTTCCACAGGTTTTAATTGTATTTATTGGGGTTTTTAAAATTTTTTCTACCGGGGATATCATAGTTATTTGGGAATACTCCTGCCCCCATTGACATATTTATAATATCACGTATTTTTGTCTCCAATATTTTCCAGTTATCCACAACTAGAGATGCCAAACGGGAATTCCCGATTCCCGAAATTCCCGGGATTTTCGGGATTTAAAAAAACCGATTTCGGGATTTGATAATCCCGTTTTCGTTCTATTTATTTTTGTCGTACTAATATTTTTTATGTACTTTTCTAATGTAGAGTAACAAATATTAATATATTGTTACGTTTCTACATTTTAAAAACGGTTAAAATATAAGTTCGTGGATTGCAAATAAAATAAAAATAAACATGTGTTTAATTTTTATCAATTCTTTATTATCTGCACAGCCTTTTGTGCCACTGTTGCAGCTTATTCCACGTATACAATGATAATTTTCGCAATATATGTTTGTTCGTGATATTTCTCTGCTTACAACCTTTTTGTAAGCAACAACACTTGTTAGTTATTCTTCGCTCTCAACCTTTTTGTAAGCACAACACTAATAACGGTTTCCTTCAGACGAAACTTGTCTCCACACAAGTCTTACCGAATTATAGCTTGATCTCGTGTCTTCACACAATCGATTGATTTATCACTTCAACCAACTTAACGTCGTTATACACGACTATCTTAATTCAAACTCCGAATACAACGTGCCGTCTGCACACACGACTGATTCAACTCAAACTCTGAATTCTGAATCCTCCTTGCTCGCTTTGTTTTGCCTTTTATATCACTGGATCATTAGTGTGATGAATGCCTTCGAAGGATGATGACGGCCTTCGGGAACATTCCAAAAATGTAAACAACTTCTTTTCATTTTTGTTGTTTCTTTTTTACATTCGTCCAGGCAGTTGATTGAATAGTGATGATAATTGAATAAACCAACAACATTATTTGTCTATCCGCTATTTTATACTGCACATTGTTATTGCTTGTTTACTTCTTTGTTTTCTTCATTTTGTTGTTGGTTATTTACGACTTTTATCCCTTATTCTTGTTTATTCATCGATCTTGTAAACAAGCGCTTTATTTTTGTTGCTATATTTTTTTTACTTATGCATTGATCAAGTATATAGTGTTGTTTTTGGAGCTTTTGTTTATTATTTTAACAACACCACTTCCACTTTCGTAACAATATGTATTTGCTTTATATTTTACATTATATGTATGTAGATCTCCAAATGTGATTTATGAATTTTTAATTTTAATTGAAATTTAATTTTTGTTAATTCTAATGTACCCTGATAAATATTGTTAATATTACATTATTTGTCTTTATTTTTTACATAATATTTATGTATTCCCCAAATATAATGTATGAAATTACTTATAAATGAGTAATTTTTGTTAATAAAAGTGAAATATGTTATTTGTTTTAAGTACTTTTCACTTAAAAAACTTTTAAAAAAAACATTATGTAAGAAAAAAATTCGTTTTTGTGTTAAAAGTGAGAAATTTCAGGAATTTTTGTTCGGGATTCAGAATTCCCGATCCCGAAATAGGGATTCCGGGATTTTTTGAATAATCCCGAATCCCGGGATTTTTTAAAACCATTCCCGATTGGCATCCCTATCCACAACTATTTTAATTGTAACATTGTTATAGTCTGGCTTATTTTTTTTATTATTATTTATTTATTTATAGTAGTATTTTAAAATACTTTAAAATTTACAATTATGTTTTCTTACACAAATATCAATTTAAAACATTATTTTTAATGACATATATAATTTATCTTTTAAATACATTAATGTTTGATTCATATTTAATTTCATTTGGCAGCATATTGTAAAGATGTAAGCCTTTATATAGTATTGACATTTGCATATTTTTTGCGGTTGTTCTTGGTAGTCCAAAGTTGTTTTCGTTCCTCAGGCATAATGGGTGCGTTTCTCCAACATATCTAAGCTGCTCGATAAGGTCTTTAGAGGCATATCCTGTTTTCATTCATTCTCTTAAAGAAAATTTTTTTTACCAATTTTTTTGCAAATACTTTATATTCGATATGTTCATTAAGTTTAAATTTTTTATCAATAATAAATCCAAGATATTTAATTTGATTGTCTGTTTCAATGACTTGATTATTTATTTAAAAAGTTAGTTCATTGTTCATATTTATTCGCATATATTTAGTTTTACTTTCGTTTAATTTTAATTTGTTCATTTTTAACCATTCATCAACAGTATTAATATCTTGTTTTTTTATTATTGCTATTTTATTTCTTTATTAGTATCAAAAAATACTTTATAAATTTACATAATATATATACAGTCTCATATATTAGACAATGTAAATAACAAGCCCTATATTACATTGTTCTTAACAAGTATTACAACATTTTTTCTAAATACGCTATTATTGTGTTCATTTTTCATATAATCAAGCAGTTGGTTATATAATTGCAATCCCTTGTAGAAAAACGAACGCTGCTTCGCCACCGTATCTGCCCGTTGTATACGAAAATCGTTATTTCTCTAATGATATGGTTGCATTTCTCCGACGAAGGCTATTTGATCTTTTATATATTGTGGTACATTTCCACTTTTTGTTTTTTTTAACAAAGTTTAGGGTATTTAGTTTTAGACGCTGTATAATATTAAGCCATTTTAGGGATTCAAGCATATATTCTGTTGAGGTATATCTATTGTACCTTAGTATGACACGCATTGCCTTATTTTGAAGCCTCTGCAGTCTTTCAATTTGTTGATTTGTGCAACATGAGTACATAATTGCCGACCGAAATACAAAGTGAGGTTTAATCATCGTGTTGTAAATATTTATTGCTGTCATCGCAGTTGTATTTTTTCTTAATCTCTTAAAAAACTAATTTTTCCCCCAATTTTTTTAAGTTTAGGTTGTTGTATATAATAAATCCTAGGTATTTAATCTGGTTAACTTTTTCAATTTCTTCGTCATTGATTTCAAAAATTATATTCTTTTAATTTCAGCCATGTATTCACATTATCAATATCTTTCTTAAGTCTATTATAACATTGTTCTGATACCGTAAGCTTCGATGTATATACAGTTTGTCAAAAATATCTTTGCACATAGAGAAAAATTAAGAAAACTTAGAAAAATTCATTGATTTCTGATATAAATAATCAAAATTTTAAATTTTTTCAAACAGGATTTTATAACATATGTTTTATTAATATAATAAATAAAAAACTTTATCCAATAGTTTTATTCGACCTTTTTTTTATAATTAAATAAAAAGATTCATCGAGCTTGAGGTCAATTTTTTCCTATGTTATTTATTTACTTCCAATATTTCGATATCCTACGGATATCATTCTCAAGGAATAAGTAACAATTATATTTGTCTTAAACGTCTACACATCTTCACATTTAATATTGAGTGCGACTTAAAATATGATATAACACCATTAAAATCCGAACATTATTCAATCCATGCGAAGGCGTCGGCAAGCGTTAATTGAAGCTCAAGGTGAACCCACAAAATATTAGCACTATAAATTTAAAAAAATTGCATGTCTTAATATTTTATCAAGTGTGCAAACATTTTTTTGACAGCAGTAAAATTGGATTGTTTTTGTTTTTTAATATTTTACATTAAAATATTGTCATTGTTATAAAAGTTTTTTATTTATTAAATAAAAAGATTCATCGAGCTTGAGGTCAATTTTTTCCTATGTTATTTATTTACTTCCAATATTTCGATATCCTACGGATATCATTCTCAAGGAATAAGTAACAATTATATTTGTCTTAAACGTCTACACATCTTCACATTTAATATTGCACTCAATATTCCTTGAGAATGATATCCGTAGGATATCGAAATATTGGAAGTATATGGTCGTAGACAAGTACAGTTATAGAATGTGTGCAAAAATAAAAAAATATATAAAGATTTTGTTGTTGGAATTCTTGAATGAAGATCAAATTTTACATTTTTTTGGTTTGTGCAAAGATTTTTTGGACAAACTGTAAGTGCATCATCCGCATATAATATTATCTCACAATCACTTAATACGTTTGGCTTATAATTGATATATATAATAAATAGTAGAGCTCCTAAGATTGAACCTTTCGGCACGCCATATTCATTATTTACTGTTGGCGATATAACATTGTTTACTTTTGTAACTTCTATTTGTTAGATATGCCTTAAACCACTTTAATTCTATCCCCTGAACACCGTAATTATAAAGTTTCTGTAGTAGTATACCTCTGTCTACCGTTTCGAACGCTCCTTTAAAAATCCAAGATGATTGTTATAACTCCTATTTTTTCGGTTTTTTTCCATCTGTTAATAATGTAATTGACAGCTGTCTCGCATGAAAATTTCTTTCTAAATCTTTGATTCCATGTAATTTTCTAGTTGACCTTTTACTACTTTCTCTATTATTCTCTCGCATGTTTTCAGTGTATTTATTGGACGAAATCCTTCACATAGTTTTGTATTTGCGATCTTTTGAATTGGAGTTATCATTGACTCTTTCCAATTGTCTGGAAAGCTTCCCGTTGTTACCGATTTATTTACTATATCCAACAATGTTCTTCCTATCACGTTCCAGCTATTAAGTATAATCTTACTCGATATTCTATTAAAGTCTGGTTTGTGTCATATTATCATAGCACTGATCATCTGTATCTCCTTCCGTAAATGTCAGTGTATTATCTGTGTACAATATTATTTCACATTTTTCGAACACTAGGCATATCATTTATATATATAATAAATAACAAATCACCATAGTATTATACACCCAACTCTTTTTTACACGGTTTCTTTTTAAACGGATTTGAAGTTACACGGTTGAAAAAAAATTTTTTTTGTAAAAGATTTTTAATCTAGTGCGGTTTCAAAATCACAGTTCAAAACTCTATTACCGGACGAAAGTCACCATTGAATAATTTGATGGATATTTTCAGTGACGATACCGACTTTAGACCAGTTCGTCGCAAATAATTGAGCTTGTTATAAGTAGCGATTAATAATTATGTGGCTATGTAAATAGTTTTTCTTTATTTCTATTCTAATTTTTCTGTTCTTAAGTTTGGAATAACAGATTTCTTTTGTTTTTTGCTTGCTCTACCAATTTTTCACCTCTATGAATTATGTATTTTAAGCTTTCATGCTTCATGAACATACAATTTGTATACATTTCTGAAATTTTATAGTTCTCAACATTTTTTTACACGTTTTATACGTTTTTTTACACGGATTTCTGAGGAACGTATCTACCGTGTAAAAAAAGAGTTGGTGTATATATATTCCGCTTTTATGTTTTCACTTTTACCAAGTAATCGGTCGCCTTTTATCCATCCTGGGCCAGGTGAGTCTAGCGGTGGAGCAGGATTCCTCATTGACCCAGGATAGATTGGCGTCCCGAAGAAACCTCCGCGCAATGGTCAACTTGACCGAGTCAAGTGGCATACCCAATTCAGCAGAAGAAGATTCCGTAAGGACCGCACCAGCTCTGGCGAGCTCGTCGGCTCAACAGTTTCCCGGAATAACACCGTGCCCGGGGTGCCCCACCAGAGTGACACTGGGGAAGCGCCCCTAGACTAGGTTGAGACAGCGGCGACATTCCCTAACGATCCTAGAGTTAATCATGAAACCTGACAGAGATTCTGTCGCGGCCTAACTGTCCGAAAAGATCGAGACACGACTGAAAGGAGCATCGTTGACGAGGATCCATTGAGCGGCCCGGTCTGTATGTCATAATTATGAAGTTTCTTGAATAAGAAACGCGTACGCGTTTTCGCAGGGGTCTACAATTGTATGCAGTTGGACGTTTGTGGTGAGTCTTAGTAGCGTCGAGTAGCACCGAGGAATGGTTATATATGATATCCTGGCCAAATTGGCCAGCAAAAAGTCTTTGGATAACTGGTCGTCGCATTTGATCCCTGAGCTCAAAATATCTTCCAGTAGCATCTTGAGTCAATTGTATGATGTAAAGCGAATCCCAGTGGATCAAAAATTGACATAAGGACTTGTAAGACTTTTCTTTTGGTAGGAACCGCGTGGATCTGGAACACGTCCCTTCGGAGCCTCTAGAATCTTGAATTATACTGGAAAACGTCATTACTGGATTCCCAATTCATATCTAGTATTTTTTCTACAGCCTTGAATGGATTTTGAATCGTTGAACCATCATCGCATAGGAGCTTTCGTACACTTTGGGAATTAGTCGCCTAATTTCTCTTGTGAAATCCACCAGATACATTAATTGAGCGCGTTTGTTCTGCTAGTTTCATCGCCTCTTCGTCATTTCAAAGGCCTCAAATCAGACTTAAACAAATATATCAATAATCTTATCAGAGTTCAATAAAAAATTCTTACTTACTGACTTAATTGGTCATAACAACCCGATTAGCGAATTTCGGCCTGCCGCAACACATCCTTGCAGGCACCTCTGCTTCTCGCGCCTACGCCAGTTGGTCTCACCAATCGATGACAGGGCTTCCTCGATTTGGTCCTTCCAACGGATACGAGGTCGTCTTCTTCGCCGACTTCCGCAGACTTCTTCAAATACCTGTCTCGCCGGAGCATCCTCCTCCATTCGAACGACATGGCTATACAACGTCTATGTCGTTGAGGAGCTGATACAGCTCACTGGACCGAATATCTTACGTAGGACTTTTCTCTCGAATACTCTCAAGGCTGCTGCAGTTCTTAATAGGGTCCATGCTTCTGCGCCATAAAGAAGCACGGTTAGGATGAGCTTCTTGTAGAGTATTAGTTTCATCTTTCGAGAAGTCTCTGCTACTAAATTTCTTATGGAGACCATAGTAGCACCTGTTGGCAAGAGTAATCCTGCACTTGATCTCCACACTACTGACATCATTTTCGGCGGTAAAGGCCAAGATAAATAAATTCTTTGACTATCAAAAGTATAGTTATCGGCCATAACCTGAGAATCAATACGCCGTACGTCTCTACTTGTCGATAACATATACTTTGTTTTGCTATCATTTACTGTCAGACCAATCTTCTTAGACTCCCGTTCAATAGCACTAAAGGCAGCAGTAACATCAGCGTACGCAAGCAACTGGAAATTTTTTTGAAAAATAGTGTCATTGCGATGCACTCCCGCCTTTCGCACAACACTCTTCATGACGAAGTTGAAGAGGACGCATGATAAGGGGTCGTATCAAAATGGGGGTATCAACAGTTTCGGAGAGGTCCGTTCCTACTTTGACTTAACTGCAGAAATTGCTCAACGTCATTCTGCATAGCCTTATTAGTTATACAGAGCTCAGACATTGCGGCAAAAACACGATCCTTTATGCAGCTCACACAATACGCCTGTAAGAACCTTGTATACGATAGGTATAATGCTTATACCCCTGTAGTTAGCGCATATCGTAGGGTCTTCCTTTTTCAGGACAGGACAGAGCATACTGAGGTTCCAACCGTTGGGCATACTTCCCTCGAGCCTTATTTTGTAAATAAGTTGGTGCATACGCCCTACCAAATCATTACATCCGGTCTTAAACAATTCAGCGGGGAGGCCACCAGGACCTGCCGCTTTGTTGTTTTTAAGACGTATAATCGCGACTTTAACCTCTTCATGACTAGGCGGCGGAATCTCCGCGCCGTCATCATCGATCGTGTTCGGAACATCATCTCTAGTGGCGGTATTGGTGCCATCATCGCCTTGCAGCAGAGTAAGGAAGTGTTTCCTCCACAACCCCAGTACCTCGTGCGGATCTGTAACCAGGAAGACGCTCCGACCTTATACCCCCTGCTCAGACGCTTAACCTTTTGATAGAATTTTCGAGCGTCATTCCTACATCTGTACATCTCAACTTCCTCACGCTCACGCCTTTCCAGCTTCCTCTTCTTGCGTCTGAAAAGTCGTCTCTCATCCCTTCTCCCCTCTGTAGTTTTCGCGGCGTAGCGGCCGTCTGCAATGTTTTCTTGTATGCGGCGTTTTTCGCTACAGCTGCCTCGTGACAGTCCTCATCGTACCATTGGTTTCGTTGGGGTGGGCGCTCGAAACCAAGGACTGTTTCCGCAGTATTTCGCAAGGAGAGGGAGATATTGGCCCACAATCCTCCAATGTCGTTGTGATTAGATGGTGAACGACGGAGCTTGGCCGAGAGTTAGGCAGAGAACGCCTCAGCTGTGCTTTGCGACCGCAGCTTCTTAACGTCCAGCTTTCCCAATGCGAAGAGGCGAAAATGCGCAATCGGAACTTGGCTACGACAAGGTAGTGGTCCGAATCAATGTTCGGACATCTAAATGTGCGCACATCTAGTACACTGGATACATGCCTTCCGTCAATCACAATATGATCGATCGGGGGACATCTAAGTCGCCTTGTGAATGTCGAGATGCTGAAACCTGGTGCTACATGCTACCATGTTAGGCGCAGCGGCGAAATCAATCAGCCTCAGACCATTGCGAGATTATGTTTATATTCCATATATTGTGTTTGTATAGTCCTACAAAAAAACTTAACTTTAATTAAAAAATTTTTGGTGTAATTGTTTCAGAAGTCTCAAAAAACCCAACAAAAATTAAATTTTAACTTGTTATTTTTACCAAATTAAATGATAAAATTTGCAAAAATTTAAGCCCATTAAAAAATCCCTGAACAATACTTTTTTTGACCTTTTCAAAACACACATTTTTTAAAAACTAATTTTTCACGTAAAGTTTAGTTATTTGGCCCTCGTCTGCCCACAACTTATTGTACATCAAATTGTAGATTTTTATCCTCTTTAAATGTAATAATATTGTGGCCGCGGTTTTTGCATATTTTCGGATATGGAAGTTATTTGCAGTCATCCTACGAAAAATAATAAAAAAATGCCGTTTTGTTTTGTACTATATCTTTTTGAGAACATAGTAAAAATGACACATATGTGGTGCCTTGCGTACAGAAATGAACGATATTGAAAAATGCCTCCAGAAAAAAGTAGATGAAGCTCGTTACAAATTCGGACTGTCACCATTGCATGCCAACATACGATTTTTTGAGTACTTCATTCACTTATCGTATAAATTAGAGCTAAATAAATAGAAGAACGAAAAGTCAAGTGTTTTGAAGAGAAAACCAATTTATTCAACAACAATTTCGGGCCGAAATGGGACTTTTGGTAGATAGGCCAAAAGCTGGTGGTTTTGGAAATTCGAACGATGGTAACACTGCGCGGAAATTTTTTCAAAATGTCGATCTTTCATGAAAAATAACAAGAATCGATAAGGACATTTTGCAAAGATATGCCATGATTCTCCAGATTATAAATTCTAAATTTGAAATTTATCGGAGGAAGGAGCTGAAATGAAAAATAAGGATATAAAACAGTTTAGATTGCAACATACAAGAAAAATATCGCGCACTGTTACAAATATAGATTTTTTGAAGTTATGATCCATGTATTTCTGGAGCCCGAAACTTACCAACTTGACTTACAAGTAATTTAAGTCAAGGATTTTTAAATTTGTTTAATATTTGATATATATTAATATCTTATTTTACTTATTTTTTAAACAAATCTATCATCCAATTAACCCTTCAGAGATCAAATGGCTACTTTGGTTACAGTTTTTTAAAGAAATTGTATGCTTTAAACTCTTAGGACATGCTATGGGCTGACCACTTTTGAAGACCCTAGCTTTTTTGGTTTTTGAGATATTGATTTTTGACCGATTGTCGTTTGCATTGGTCGTCAACTTTAGAGGGGATCTTTATAGAGGCTATTGTTGGGGTTTTCGTTGGATGGAATTTTTACGTGGCGGGTCCCAAGCCCTACGCACAACCCGAATTTGACGTCCAGGGGATTGGACCTCCCTGCACGCATTAGTTAACATCTAGCGGATGCTAGAATGCTATCCAGGAGCGACCACGAGGAGGCTGCGTGTCAGCTTGAATACAGCCAGACAAGGATCGTCCTGGTGGTCGTCATGTTGGCCACATTCAGAAACATTACCTTGTTTGCATGCATTCAATCCCTCCAAATAATAAAAAAAATTACTAGTGAGAAAATAACTATTAAATAACAATTACCAGACTGATCCTGACTGGAAAAAGTTAAGGATGGAGGCGGATGATAGTATAGGTCGTAGTGGTAGCTCTGATATCACAAAGCTCACTTGAGCACGCATGGTGGCCCGTTGTGATGCCACGGGTGAAACGCAGTCCCTGTACTAACCAAGTTCCGCCAAATCAGGGAAAGGAAGAAGTTGGTCAGCGCAAGGGCTGCACAATAAAAGCACGACTACCCCGCAGTGGAAAACCAGCCAGAAAATTTGATGAACGAAGCTATATCTTTGATATCAATAGATGATAGCTCCGTTAAGCTAACAAGGAATGGGGAGCCAAATAACCTATATCTACTCCTAGCAAGAGACGGGCACTGGCAAAGAAAGTGAACAACGCTCTCCTCTTCCTCAGTGGACCTACATCCACGGCAGAAGTCGTTAAAAGGGAGCCTCATTCTCTCGGCGTGCCTACCCATGATACAATGACCCGTAAGCACGGCCACTACAGTCGAGATGACATCACGACCGAGACTAAGTAATCGGTTGGTACGCCTTCCAATGATAGTATAGTAAATATAAAATTAAGATTGTTAATATGAAAATAAGTAGTCTAACCCTTAGGAGGTATAGAAGTTGGATTATGTTGACAATAAGTCTCTTGCAGTGATGTGCTCCCTTAATAGCGACTGAAGTTCAATAAAATTATTAATGAAGCCATTTATAATTACAGGCAGGAGGAGCATAATTGTGATATTTTGTATTGTAATTAATTTAACTGTCATAATTGATATCTGTGGAGGAATTTGGAATGTAGTATTCATATTTTGAGATAAGATCTTGGGTCAAGGTTCTTAGAAGGGAATTTTGGATGGACGAATTCAGATCGGAAAAATTCCATTTTGCTGATTTGTTGTTAGATAGTTTTGTTTCTTTTGTTTATCATTTGTTTAAAACTCTTTGATGTGGTAGGAATGTTGGAGATTCATTATTTTATTATTTAGTTAATTTGTTCTGTGGTTTATGTTGATTTAGTCGAGTACTGCTTGAAGAAGCTGTACTTGTATGTTTGTTATTGTTGTGTTGAGTTGCAGTATGGCATATCAGCTTCTAGGTAGATAGATAGTGAAGTTACGGACTGTTCACGTCTGAGAGATTTTTTATTATTATTATTATTCGGAGATGTTTGAGGTCGTTTTAGATGTTAGTATGTTTGATTGGTTGGATGAAGTTACTTTTGGAATTGCAATTGCTTTGACGTCGGCTCTCGACACACAACTCAAGCTCTCAAAGAAGGCTCTGCCAAGGGTCTCCAACTTACCGAGGGCTGGGTAGGTACAGAGGAGGTATCCAGATCTTCGTCAGCAACCTAATCTCGAAGTGCCCCATGATAAAACCGACATACAACCTTAAGCTGGCCTTAACAGAGCCCAGCAACCAACCTGTTCTCTTACTGTCCACATCAGGGACATAGACGTCTAGAAACAGAACAACCCGATTCGTTCCACCAACGGCTCAGCTCTTCCTCCCTGACCCATCCATTGATGAGGCCATAGAGATGGCAGACTGGGGGGTCAGGACCAACTATCGATCGCCCCCTGAAAGCGAACCTAACCTAGTGAGGGCATCCGCCGTCTCATTGATCAGTATTCCACTATGACTCTGAACCTAGCATTGACGGATACGGTCTGGTCCAAAAGTTCTCAACGACTCCTTGCACTCGCGATTAAGCCCTGATTTGCACCAGACCGACGCAATGGCCCTAAGGGCAGCCTGACTGTCAACGAAGATCATGTAAGGTTCGGAATCCGAATCTGCACCACCAGCTATTGCCTCAATAGCCTTCAGTATTGCGAAAATCTCCGCCTGAAAAACGCTGCAGTCATCATTCAACCTGAAGTGGAGTTCAAGACCGAGTTCCCCATAGAAAACCCCAGCACCTGTACATCCACCTAACTTCGACCCATCTGTGAAGATGGGTATACCACTCTGCCCCTGGAGTACCCCACCATTCCATTGTGCCTTATCCGGTATAAGCATCCTCAAACCAGGTAGGAACATAGACTCAGGAACAAAATAATCAGTGGCTTTTTCCGAAAGTCCATACCTTCCATCAGGACAGACGATATTCAGAACTCTGGAGTGACCTATCGAGCGCTGTTTTCAGCAACCCGATTCCCTCAGGCATATGGCACTACATATAAGTCCAGCGGAGTCAGACAGAGCATAGTATCAAGAGCAGCCTGAGGGCAACTCTTCCTCACTCCAGTGATACTCAAAGAGGCAATCCACTGAACCTTATCCAAGATTTTCCGTTGAAAACTCTTATCTAAGGCACACAAGCAGACAACACAACCATAAGTAATAACCGGTCTAACAATCGTCAGATATACCCAGCGAATGGCCCTAGGCAAAAGACCCGAGTTCCTACCTATGGAGTTCCTACACTGGTAGAAAGCATTGAGTGCCTTCTTCATTCTTTCCTCGATGTTTCGTTTCCAGTTCAGCTTGCTGTCCAGGACAACACCCAAGTACTTGACCTCAGAAGACAACGGCAGCTCCCTACCAGCGAATCTTGGCAACCTGAAGGTTTCAATTTTATACCTACGCGAGAACAGAACGAGGTCCGTCTTATTTGGATTTATCCCCAGTTCGTTGCCCAAGATAAAATTCAAAGAGCAGACTCCATCAGTTGCCCCAGCGTCGGCAAAAATTTTCCACATCCTCAGAAATCCGTGTAAAAAAGAGGTGTTTCCTATAGTAAAATGGGGGAGACGTTCCATGTCATCTCAAAACGGTGTAAGATGAAATAAAGAACTATATTTACTTTAAAACTTTAAAATTTTGGAAATGCATACAAATTGTAAGTTCATATGGCATTTTATTGAGCATTAAAACTTAAAATACATAATTAATACGGGTGAGAAATTGGTAGAGCAAGCAAAAAAGAAAAGAAATCTGTTAATCAAAAATTAAGGACAGAAGCTCCATAATTATTCGTCGCTACTTGATAATAAGCGCAATTGTTTGTGACGAACTGAACTAAAGTTGGTTTCATGACAGGAGGTATCCATCAAATTATCCAATGGTGACTTTCGTCCGGTAATAGAGTTTTGAACTGTCGGACTACATTGCGAAAGCTCTTTCACCGTTGACTTAAAAAAAAATGTTATATATATATAGAACTTCTGGTTTTTTGGATTTCCCAGTTACTACCATGTATGTTCATTTCAGCAATGGTGCCAAGTGTGGTAAAAACAAATATAATTACAAGGCAGAGATTTTGAAACCGTACTAAAAACCGTGTAAAAAAGAGTTGGGTGTACAAGAATAGTCATATCGACGACATATGCCAGAACCCTAAAGCCCCTGCTTTCCAGGAGCCTCAGACCAACATTAGCAACCAAGAGCCACAAAAGAGGGGATAGGACATCCCTGTGGTGTACCCCTGGTCGCACGCTTGACGACAAAACATCCACCCACATTCGATCGGATTAGTCTGTTACCCAACATGTGGATGATAAACCGCACCACAAAATCTGGGGCATGTATATCCCTTAGTGAATTCTCAATAGAAGAAGTGATAACGTTATTGAAGGCGCCCTCTATATCAAGGAAAGTCGACAGTGAGTGCTCATCCCTAGCCAAATTCGCCTCAACAAAACCAGTCACATCATGAAGAGCGTTCACAACAGACTTACCCTTAATGTAAGCATGTTGCGACCTACTCAACAAAGACCGGTCAATGTTTGACCTTAAATATAGATCGATAAGTCTCTTCAAAGCTTTCAAGAGAAAGGATGAGAGTGATATCGGTCTATAATCCCTATGGCCGATGTGACTGGGTACCAGCTTTTGGTATAAACACTACGAGGACATCTTTCCAACCCTTAGGTATATCACACGACCGGAGATAGTCCCTATACACGTCCAACAGATATTCGTGTATTATATCTCCGGCATGCTGAAACTGAGCCGGAAAGATATCATCCGGGCCAGGCGACTTAAACGACTCAAAGCTACTAATAGCCAATTTGACCTTATCTCTGGTAATGATATCCTCCAAAACGGGCATAATGCCAGCATGGAATTATGGAAAAAGATAAAAAATCTTATTTAAAAAAAATCGAAGTGCAATAGAAACTGTGATATTTGAACAAGTAGAATGTAACGACAATTTTGGTATAGCCGATAAGAGATGAGATAAATAATGTGCTATATTTTAATAGAATAACTGTGATAAATTCCAAATTTAAATTTAGAGAAATAACATTGGAAGAATGAAATATAAGTTGTAAAAGCCTAAAGAAAAAATCGGACTATAATAAAGTGTCAAGTGACATGATCATAAATAGTTGGCATATCGTCGGCAGAATGATGCTAAGGATAGTGAGCAAATCATTACAAACAGGTGTGTTTCCAAAAAAATTGGAAAACAGCGATGGTAACACCAATTGAGAAGGTTGCAAAAACATAAAGATGTGATGAATATCGGCCAATAAATACTCTTACGACGATAGCTTTCTGGATCCTCACAATCGGAAAAATGAGTGTTCAGTAGAACCTCTAGGGTTTCTTTTCTTGAGAATGTCCACGTGCCCTAAGATTGCAGCCTTTTTTACCGTTACCAGTCAGGGAGTTGACAACTACACACGAGCTGGTGTTCAATCCGTTATTCTGCTTTCCAATAAGTTTGGGTATGATATTCACCCCCCTAAAATTAGGCGGGACCCATTCCGTCGCTATTGGACCAAGGCACTTCACTGATTCCACAAGCAACTTTACAGTTCTCCCGTTTCCATGGACCAACCCATGGAAGATATGCGAGCATTCTTGCCATCACAACTCTTCTCCATCATTTCACCCTTCAGGAGAGATTTTCCACCTGTCGATGAAAGCTAGCTGAAGGGAAGGGTTAGTTGCCAGTTTACCTTGTTTCTTAAGACGCTTGGAGCCGGAGGAAGGTTCATCGTCGGATCTGTTTCTCTTCATGCGATTTCCCTTGCGAGAATCCTTCAAAGAAGATATATCTACCGAAGTGTGTCCCCTCACCTCCCAGTAGCAATTTGGATACGAACGAAGGGGAGCCTTTCGATAACCGTATTATCACCGTCTTCATCTGATAGTGGGGAGACAGGGTTTGATTCCACGCACGTATCTTCCGTCGTATTGGGGATTGCCAATGCAATCGCCTCACTAGAGATCTCCTCTTCAGTCATAATCCTCAAGCTGGAACACGTCCAGTCCAAAGTCAAATACCAAATTGTCAAATTCACCGTCCATATAGGTCCTACGAGTGAGGGGGAAAGGACGTGGCTCATGTCATAGCCCCCGTTAGCAGGACAAGAACTTGGTAGAAACCTAATCTCACTGAGGCGCCTAGATATCAGTGAAGCTCCGTTATAATACAGTCGGATTAGACACCCGACTGCAAACCATCCAACAAGCACGGGTCGCTTAACACTCCGTATTAGGGGTATAAAAAATATACGTGATCCGACGGTTCGAAGAGATCAAGCATGACGTCGAACCGAAACAATCTTCTCACGATATTAAGGTGACCTGTAGTCATGCCCTCCAACTCATTCTGGGTCACAGAGTAAATCGAAGAACACTTAAGTCCCCACATCGCGAAAACATTGTTACCCAGGTGGAGGTACGTTTAACTATTACTTTTAAACAAATTTACAACATTTTTTCTAAAAACATATCTTTCATTCTTCAAATAATTTTAAAGAATTTTTTATTGTACAAATTCGGTCCCTTATAGTATAATGATTTCTGCACTGCACTTGTATCCGCTCGCTGTAGCCTAAAATTGTTTGCATTTCTCAGGCTGTATGGTTGCTCTCCTCCAACATATTACAACTGTTCAGTTAGGTACTCTGGTGCTTTTCCAATTTCCATTTTTTGAATAAAAATGCACCATGTTCAATTTCAATCTATTACGCACATTAAACCATCTCAGTGTATCTAACATAAACATAGTTGGTGTGAATCTGTTTAGTTGTAATATAAATCGCATCGCCTTATTCTGAAATTCCTGCAGTCTTGTTAATTGTTGCTCAGTACAGCATGTATATAATATTGTTGATCCATATTCAAAATGTGGTTTCAGCATTGTATTATATATTAATCGATGTTAACATTGAGACCTTATTTCTCAGCCATTTAAAGAAACCTATCTTTTTCCCTATTTTCCTTCATATACAGTGTCGTGCAAAAGTGTTTCATGTTGGTAAATTTTATAGCAAAACGTCAATAAAATTTTTTCTAGCTAAGATATTTTAACGAAAATTCGCATGTTTATTCATTATTGTTGGATTATATTATAGTGCAAAAAATGTATAAAAATAATAATTACGACTCTGGTTATCGAGCGTGATCGCAACATATCGCAAATCGAACACTTTTGCTCATATTGGTTTATGTCACTTTACAAGTGTCAATTTGTAATTTATCGTTATTTTTTATAGAGTTATGGTTTAATATCAACTTTGTTTGTTTTTAAAAAAGTTTAAGTGCAGTTTCCAAAATATTGCTGGCATTTTTTTTTTTTCATTAAAATAAACATTGATAATTTGTTTGTAACTACAAAATGAAAAAATAAGCGTGGAAATAGAAGATCGAATAGTAGTTATGAAGGAAAATGGACAGTCATGCAGAGTAATAGCTAAATCTTTAAAAATAGCCCATAGTACTGTGCAAAGAGTTTGTAAAAGACGAAATATATCAACCAAATGTATCATATCTGGTCGTCCATGGTTGTTAACAGACGCATGTGCTCGACATATTGCGCGATTAATGAGAAATAGAGATACTAGAATACCAAAACAAAAAATAAAAACGTTAGTGATTGGATTGTTCGTAGATCACTACGCAGAATTGGTCTAGTCGCAGCAGTCAAGAAAAAGAAATCAGCCCTATCAAATAAAAATGTTAATGCGCGCCTGCAATTTTGTAAAGAATACGAAAACTGGACAGCAAAGGATTGGAAACATGTGATTTGGTCTGATGAAACTAAAATTAACCGTTTCCAATAAGATAGGAAAGAATATTAATTGCACCGACCACATGAAAATCTTCAAAGACATCATGTAAAACAAACAGTAAAACATGACGGGGAAGTTTGATTGTGTGGGAGTGTTTTACTTGGTGGAACGTTGGTAAACTGGTTAAGATAGAAGGTATAATGAAGAAAGAAGATATCTCAATATTCTTCAGACTGATTTGGCAGAATATGTGGACAAATGTACATATCCCGAGGAGATTTCAACTAGATGGAGATCCTAAAGATACCTCAAAAATTGTTAGAAATTGGCTGTCCAACCAAAAATTTAAATTACTTAAGTGGCCAGCTCAAAGCCCGGACCTGTATTCTATAGAAAATTTGTGAGATCCTTTAAAAAGAAGACTGAAACAGTACCACCGAACATGGATGAACTCTTGCAAAGAGTACATGAGGAGTGGGACAAAATCCCAAATGAAATCATACAAAAATTGGTGGAGAGTATGCCAAAGCACATTAAAGAACAAAGGATTGTGAACAAAATAATAAAAATTGCTTAATATTGTTACGTTTTTACCTTTTAAAAACGTTAAAAATATGAGTTCGTAGATTGCAAATAAAGTAAAAATAAATTCGTGTTTAGTTTTAATAAATTCTTTATTATCTACACAATTTTCGTGCCACTGTTCGAACTTGTTTCACGTATACAATGATACTTCACAATATGTGTTTGTTCGTTATACTACTTTGCTTACAACCCTTTTGTAAGCAACAACACTTGTTAGTTATTGTTGTTGCTCACAGCCTTTTTGTAAGTACAACACTAACATATGTTTTCTCAAACGCAACTTGTCTGCACACAAGTCTGACCGAATTAAAGCTCGATAGATTTTAATTCTCAACCAACGTGACGTCGTCTTACACGATTAAGTTCAAACTCCGAATACAACGTGCCGTCTGCACACACGACTGATTCAACTCAAACTCTGAATTCTGAATCATCTTGCTCGCTTTAGCCTGCCTTTTATATTACTGGATCTTTAGTGTGATGAATGCCCTTGAAGGATGATGACGTCCTTCGGGAATATTCTAAAAATGTAAACAACCTATTCTTATTTTTGTTGTTTCTTGTTTACATTTGAGCAGGTAGATTAGTTGTTGTTGGGTTATTTCTCTGTTCGCTATTTTATACTGCACATTGTTGTTTCTTGTTTACTTCTTTGTTCCCTTCATGTTGTTGTTGGTTATTTACGTCTTTTTATCCTTTATTCTTGTTGGTACATTTTTCTACTCATTCATTGATCACGTGAACAGTGCGCTGTTTTGTTTTTGGAGCTTTTGTTTATCATTTTATGCATGATCATTGTGTTGTTTTTGGAGCTTTTGTTTATTATTTTAACAACACCATTTCCGCTTTCGTAACAATATTAAGGTTTTTGAATTTACGCGCAAAAGTGTTCGAGTTGAGTTATTTTTAAATTTATTTATATTCTTGAAGTATGGTATAAAATTTCTTTTAATTTTTCAACTTAAATATGTAATATAATAAACAAGTAGCCAACCCTGAAACATTCATCTTGCCTTCCAATTCATTAAAGATCTTATTGGAGTTAAAGGGCGGAAATGTTCCCTCAGTTTTAAATCCATTTCCATTAACTTCATTTTACTTCAATTTTAATTTGTTTATTCTCAGCCATTTATTCATATTATCCATATCTTTTTAAATCCTTTCATAACACTCTTCACACGTTGTAAACCCATTAAAAATGAAAGTATCATCCGCATATAGAACTATCTCGCATTTCCCCTTTACATTTCCAATATCGTTCATGTATATTATGAACAATAAAGCTCCTAATATCGAACCCTGTGGGACAGCAAAATCATTCTTCCTCATACTCGCCTTAACATCATTTACCTTTGTTATCTGTCTACGTGATATATGAACTAAACCACTTTAATTCATTATTCCAAATGATATAACATATAAATGTCGTAATCAAATATTCCTATCTATTGTTTCGAACGCTCCTTTGATTGCCAGAACTTTGCGATCATTTCCTATAAATATCCATCTATTTATTATATAGTTAATTGTCGTCTCATATGAATAGATACATAATTGATCATTAGAACCCATCAGTCAGGATTATTGACCTAGTTTCTCACACCACTTATGTTGTGTGTGCTAATTTTATACATGAGTAGCGGGACCTACAGTTTAAAGTCGACTCCGAACGACAGATTTTATGAGAAATTTTTCATGGCAATTTCATTTACTCTCAGAGTTTTTGCCACAAATCTGCTGAGAGGAAATCGCCGAAAAAATACTTTTTGTATTTTGTTTTGATGTCTGGCCTGAAGACCTCTTCTAAATCTTGGCTGATATTTCAATAGTAGGTTATGCTTCCCAAAATATTCAGTCACAGGATTTTTTAAAAACAATTAGCGCATTGAATTCTAGTACAGTGGACATCAGGATGAGGAGGTAGATTGCATGTATTACACGTTTCAGGGTTTTTGCACATATTTTTTCTATGATCGAGAATTTGACAATTTTTACACCGTGTTGGGTTAGGGAAATACGTTCTGACTTTAACTTTGTACCACGCTACATCAATTATTTTTGGCAAATTGTATAGGTTAAAAATCAAAACCAAGTATCCTGAATATACTTGTTTCGTTGCATTTGGATTCCAATCATCAATCATCATCTTCAATAGATTTATCCATATTCTGCATAAATCTGTAGATAGAAACAACGCCTTGAGGGCGAAGTTCTTTTACAATCTCTTCTGCCGATACAATATTTACCGTTATTAATCAAGAGGGATTTTGCTTTTAAGAATTTGTCTGATTACGAATCAACAGTAATAAATTACCATCTCTTAGTTGTCAAATGGAGTCGATTAAGGTAGAAATGACATGTTAGCCTTTATGAATTAGGAAGCGTCTTAGGTTTCTTAATTTATTTTCCTCTGATCAGACCAGTATGTATTTGAGATTAGTTGATAGGTTAGTTTAAGCATTTGTTGGAGTAGAAAATTGTTGTTATATGTATAGTTGGTCAATAAAATCACTTAAGAAGTGCGCACAAAAAAAAAAAACTGGACTTACACTTTTCGTTATAGAAATAAAACTAAGTGGCGAATTTTTTTCGTTTTATATTTCAATTAAAGTAAATAATATTTGAATTCTTTTGTGTATTAAATTTTTGTCTGACCAAGGTCTCAGAGCATCCAACGTTCTCTTCCAGAGATGTTAGCGTGTTTTAGAAAAATACCTATTATTTTACTTGCTTTGTTTTGGTCGGCAAATCCTTTTTTCCTCCACTTTCACGCTTTCTCGCAATACTCAAAGACTCCTTATATTGTTTTATTCCTACCTTAGAGACTGTTTTTTGGTTAACACCTGCGAGCCTAGCAATCGTTTTTTGTAAGCAGCGCGGTTTTTCATTGAAAATTTCAATTATTTTTTTACGACATTCTTGTTGGTGGCCTATATTATAAAAACTATTTTTGCTATTGCAATGACATTTAGCACGTGGATTTTGAAACAGATGACTAACAAACACAATGTAAGGGTATTATTTTTTTTCAATTATGATAAAAGTTATTAGCTTAAAAGTAGACCCATTTTTTTTTGTGCGCAGTCCTTAGTATAGCAAAACTATTTGATTGCCGTTTATCCAGAGTCCCAGGGCCCCTAATGATTTTTGCCTTTCTATGCAAATATTAAATTACAACAAATAAAGTACTGAATAGCACTCTCAACGAAAAGAAGAAGAAAAGAATATAAGAACCGTTATTTAAGAAACTTTGTTTTTATAATAATAGAACAAAACAGAAGATGAAAAGCAACCGCACACTTTTACCGTTAGTCGATGACTGTTAAGAATAATATGTTTTTCTTTCTGTCAAAATTAAGCGATTTACATAACGTTTATAATAAATAACTTACACATATAAACAAACAGTGCTGTTTGTTGTGTTTCTTTTTTACTTTGTTAATATCGCATCATTAAAATTCAGCTGATATTTTTTGAATTTTTCTTATCCAAATTACAAGTTCTTCAACTTTTATTACAAACTGATATATTACACTATGCAACAAAATAAAAACAATAAATACACCCAGCTAATAGCATAGTGTAGATTGTGAGTTTTGTTGATTAAACCTCAAAAATATTTTTTTTATATTTTTTGAACCCTCCAAACTTGTTTTATTTGACAAAAACTGTTATTTTTAACTTTACGCACGAATGTATTGATTACACAAAAATTTCTGAGTCGATGAGGAAAATTTAAACCTTATTAGAAAAGATGATTAGGTAATCTAGATAATATTTATTCAAGTTTCTGCGTTCATAGCAGTAAACTTTAATTAAAAAATATGAAATAAGTGATGATATTCTGAAATCTAGATTTTCTGGTACGGTTTATCACTCACATGCTGGGTAATAGACTGATGCGATTAAATCTTGGTGGATGTTCCATCGTTGAGCGTGTAAGGAGTACTCCACAGAGGAGTACTTTAACTCTCTTGTTGTTAAATATAAAAATTATTTTAACATCAGAAGTCAACAGACAAAAATTAAAACAAAATATTGTGATGAGAATATTAAAAGTAAAATTATTGTTAAAAAAGTTAAAAAATTGGGGAGAGTCTTCCGAGGGCTTAACTTGTATGAACGAGATAATTACTAAACCCATGATTGGATTCCACAAACTCAAGTCTGCTTCATTTATGAGTGTTGCCTCGATAATTCTAAGTAGAAAAATAATTCCTTTACACTTCCATAAATCTTCGAAATTGATATTAAAAACTTAAACAAATTTTATATACAGCGGTATATTTATACTTTTTTGCTGTGACTGTTCTGGCGTTGAATCAATGGCAGCTCATAAAATGTGCAACGTAGCACATACTCTGCTCACAGCAGCATTGATGTGTGATTCCCAAATTAGAGACTGAATCCAAAAAATCAATATTATGACATGAATCCCAATATTGTCTATTTTTTTAGACTTCGAAAGGAAAAGACATTCGTAGGTTCTGGTTGTATCGTATATATTTATATATAAAACCTAATATATAAAAAAATCTAAATAAGAATGTGAAACAGTTAATATGAAAAAAAAAAAATTGATGATTCGCGTTACTTGACAGCGAAGCCGGCAAATCGAGTACGTTACGTTATCGACCCTACGAGCGAAAGAAAAGACAACAATAGTGCAGGTGTTCTCAATTTAAATAAGTGTGTTAAGTCAAATGCGGATCTACCCCTTACCTCTTTTTTGGGTATTCATAAGAAAGCATATGATAATAAAAAAGATACAGATACAACATACAATAAGTGTTTTTTTGTTTGTTAGTCCATCACGCCTGAACGCCTGGACCGATTTTTGGAATATAGATCGGGCTTTTGTCGATGCAGGTTATAGGCTATAAATCTTTTCAAAATTTTGACCAAAAGGGGGGAAAATTGGGACAAATGGGGGAAAAAATGGTAATTGCTAATTTTTTACGATTTAGCTTGGTTAAGTTTCGCAAATAGCTATTGGAGGTGTTCCGTTTCTAAAGTTGAACCAAAAGGGGTCCAAAAAGGGGAAAAGGGGCCGAAAACGGGTAAATTGAATGCAGGTTATCCTAATCCCAATATCCTAGTCCGAATATGTATTATAAATCTTTCTGTAAGTCTGTTTTTTTTTGTTCGTTAATCAATCACGCCTGAACGGAGCTGCAGGAATTGCTCAACGTCATTCTGCATAGCCTTATCAGCTTCGCAGGTATACCGAGCTTATGGGGCTATCGAAAGTATCCTTATAATCGACAAAAAGATGGTGTATGTCGATTTGATTTTCGTGGGTCTTTTCCAGGATTTTGCGTAGTGTGAAGATCTGGTCGATGGTGGACTTGCCAGGTCTGAAGCCACACTGATAAGGTCCAATAAGTGTTTTGACGGGTGGCTTCAGTCGTTCACACAATACGCCTGTAAGAACATTATATGCGAAAGGGAGAAGGCTTATACCCCTGTAGTTGGCGCAAATTGTGTGGTCTCCCTTTTTCAGCACAGGACAGAGGATACTGAGGTTCCAATCGTTGGGCATACTTTCCTCTAGCCATATTTTGTAAATAAACTGGTGCACGCGGCCCTACCAACTCATTACATCCGGTCCTAAACAATTCAGCGGGGAGGCCATCAGGACCTGCCGCTTTATTGTTTTTAAGATGTATAATCGCGACTTTCACCTCTTCATGGCGGCGGAATCTTCACGCCGTCATCATTGATCCGGTTCAGAACATCATCTCTAGAGGCGGTTTTAGTTTCGTCAGCGCCTTGTAGCAAAGTAGAGAAGTGTTTCCTTCACATCCTCAGCACCCCCTGGGGATCTGTAACCAGGTTTCCGTTCTCGTCCTTTCGGGAAGACGCTCCGGGTCTATAACCCTCGGTTAGACGCTTAACCTGCTAATAAAATTTTCTACCGTCAATCCTACGTCTATGCATCTCGACTTCCTCAAGCTCACGCCTTTTCTGCTCCCTTTTCTTGCGTCTGAAAACGCGTTTCTCTTCTCTCTGTAGTTTTCGACAATGGCTCGCGTAGCGGCAGACTGCAACGTCGTCTTGTATGCGGCGTTTTTCGCTGCAGCTGCCTCGCGACACTCCTCATCGTACCATTGATTTCGTTGGGGTGGGCGCTTGAAACCAAGGACTGTTTCCGCAGTAGTGCGCAAGGAGAGGCAGATTTTGGCCCACAGTCCGCCAATGTCGTTGAGATTAGATGGGGATCGACGGAGCTTATCCGACTCAGCTGTCCCTTGTGATCGCAGCTTCCTAACGTCCAGCTTCCGCAATGTACTAGAGCGCGCAATCCTCGAGGCGCTAATGCGCAATCGAAACTCGGTTGCGACAAGGTAGTAGTCCGAGGCACATCTAGCAAATCAGGCTGATGTTATAGAATTTTGCCCTGATGCGGATTGTGGCTATTCTTTCGTTCACAGGTGTGAAACCAGAGACAAGGTGGCGTAATCTTTTATTAACTACAAATCCGCAAACGAAGGCAAACGAGTATGATTTGGGGCACAAGAAGCTGAAGCGTTAAATAGTGTTTGTTCCATTTGCATAGAGCCACATTGTTTGTTCAGTACACCCATTATTTGTGTCTTGACAACAATAAAAATTTCTTCCAAATCGCTCCTTGCAGCATCGGGGTAGGGCTAAGTTTTTCAATTTGCCCTTGAACTGTTTGAAATATGCATTCAAAATTTGAAGCCGACATTCGAAAATGGTGGAGTCGGCAGTGTCGCCATCTTTTTCTACCTTTTTTTTGGATATTGGTGATGTTTCTCTTTATAATGCTGCGTTGTTGTTCTAGCATTATTAACGCTGAGTTCGCAGCAGCAACCTCTGTTACCCCTTCAGCATTGTTGTTGGCCATTGTCCTTTGCGAATTGACCGACAATATTGTTACGCAAAAATAGTCGAAACGACTTAATATCGTTTAACATTAAAGCTGCAAATACCAAGGCAATGAGACAATGCATACACAATACACACGACACAAATACACACTAACACATGCATCGAACTTAGAATAAGTAAACAACAAGTAAACAACAAGCAACAACAAGTATGAGAGAAAAAGAGATAGACAAGTAAGCGAACGCAACAACAACCAATGAGAACATAGTACACAAACAACGATGCAGTAGCTATAGAATTCTCGAGAAAGCGAAGACGCGAACCTTCTACTTCGAGAACCATCATCAGATTGAAGACGTTCGCATATAAAAGGGCAAGACGAGACAGGCAACCAGTCAAAGTGAATTCAGTCACTCTTGCGTGCAGTTGCGTATGAAGTAAAAGTCGTAGTTCGAAGGTATCCGTTGTGAACAGTATAGCGAATGGTGTGTGAATAATATCGAACAGCCAATAAATTGTTGTAGTTACTATTGTGTATCGGTTAAGTTTGAACAGTGGAACAGAGTTTCATTAAAATAAACACATATTTGTTTTACTTGGTTTGCAAACAACGAACTCATATTTAAAAGTTTTTCAAAAGGTAAAAACGTAACAATAAAGGCAAACAGTTATATGAAAATAACGGACTACGAATATATGCGACGCTTTAAGGTTATGTATAACTCTCGAAACAAAATTGAAAAAGTTTGAAAATGTTATGAACCACTAACGACGATAAAAGTTTCAGCTTAAAAAATTACCAATTGTAATTTTCTTCCACAAATATTCGGTCGACTGTAATAAATTATAGTCCAAAACTCCGCAAAAACAGCAACTGACAGTCTTTTTTTATTTGTTTGTTTGTTAGCCAATCACGCCTGGACGCCTGGACCGATTTTCTTGAAATTTGGGATATAGATCGAGCTTTTGTCGGTGCAGGTTATAAATGGGGAAAAAGTTGGCAAAAATAATACTTTTATGCGTAAATGATGTATTTTATTTGTTTTAAAGGTATTTTTTATGATTTAGCTTGGTTAAGTTTTCAAAATAGCTATTGGAGGTGTTCTGTTTGTAAGTTGGACCAAAAGGGGTCTAAAAAGGGGAAAGGGGCGAAAAACAGGCAAATTGCATGTATTTATATTTAGGACTTTAAAAAACTGGGTTATTTGATAAACCTGTTTCCGAATAATTTGAAAAATTGCATTTTTTAAGAAGCCGGTTTCGAAACCGGATTTTTGTTTATTGTTATTTTTATAACCCGCGCAACGCCGGGTACAATCTGCTAGTTAATTCATATTTATTAGACCAATTTTATAATTAAGCAGAAAAAGATACTAATCTTGAACTCTTTCTTATCTTCTAATATATAAAAATTAATGCCACTTTTCGTTGTCATTTTATAACTCAAGAACGGGCTCACCTATCCAAGCCAAATGTTTAGGCTTTGTTCGGACTATTTAGTAGATGGTTTATTTGAAGTTTGCCACTCCCACTTTTACGATCACATTTTCTATTTACCTAAAATCAGAAAACGGCTCCATCGTAAACTATGAATTTGAGCAGAGAAAAGTGAAAAGTTTGAGAAAAGTTTTTGCGTATGAGCCGGGGTAGGTTTCTAAGTTGATATGACTAATTTCCGGCAGGTGGTGCCACTGAAAATTACTTGAAATCAATTAAATCGTAAACTATGAATTTGATTATGTTTATGATCTTTAGAAAAGTTGTTGCGCATGAGCCGGGTAGGTTTCTAAGTTGATATGACTAATTTTCGGCAGGTGGCGCTACGGAAAATTACTTAAAATGAATTAAGTCGTGAACTGTGCATTTAATCATGTCATTATCTTTAAAAAAGTTGTTGCGCATGAGATTTCTAAGTTGGTATGACCAATTTTCAATAGGTGGTGCCACTGAAAATTACTCAAAATGAATCAAATCTTAAACTGTGCATTCTTTAACAAAGTTGTTACGTATGAGTCGACGGAGATTGGTGCGATTAATTTCCGATGGATGGCGTCACTGAAAATTATTCAAAATGAATGACAAGCAATTGTTCGACCTACACCAAACGCACGGAAGAAAAGAGCATTACGAGCCTCAGAATCAGACGAGCACTGTGACTGGAAAATCTTCGATTATATGCCGCTGAGACCCGTTCGCATGAACCATTTGAACAAGAGAAGGGCCCGTTCATCTGAATCATCAGGACAACGGGAAACAAAATTAATAAAATGATTAAAAATTAATTTGACATTTGTGTAATTCCTTCCCTTCAAATTTATTTTAGTTGCGGGCGCAGCAACACGTGCAGGGTACAGCTAGTTTATTATAAAATTAAGTTAAATGTAAAATATTTTATAACTGAATAAATAAAACCTAATATATATTATAAATCTGTAAGTCTGTTTTTTGTTTGTTTGTTGGTTTGTTTGTTAGCCAATCACGCTTGAACGCCTTTTCAAAATTTTGACCAAAAGGGGGAAAAAATGATAATATGGAAGGTGGTAATGTCTTCATATAGCGAACTACTTTGAGTCTCGTCTAGTTTAATTCACTCAATTTGGAAACCCTGGACCCAAGGCTAACTAGCGGCTACCGTTATTGTCGTCATTGCAAAGTGAAAAACTGCAAGAGTAGAATGCCTGTAATACAGACCTTCATTAATGTGACTAACGACCTGGTTCATTGTAGCCTGCATACTATATATTTTTCTTTATGCAATAAGGTTGCTCCGTGTACGAAAATGGCCGAGTCATATGATAAGATAGCAATCTAGTAGATCTAACGTCAGTCTTTGAATACATCTTTCTCTTCAAGAAACACGATTTCTGAAAGCGCTTTACATTGCATGACGGGTGGTATGTAGTAATTTGTTTCAGAACTTGCAAAAGATTCTTTCAAATATAGGATACCAATCCGAGAGACCCGCTTACTTTGAAATTTGCTCCTGGCCCTTTGAGATTGGGGACAGAACGTAGGTGACAGGTCATTGCAGATCCCTTAGGATTATTAAATTAAAATAAATTTATATTTGGGCTAGATTACTATTTGTGTTTTACTGTTTGATTAGAAAAAACCTATAGACCTATAAGCTGAATCTGAAAATATTAAATTTCGACGGGACAAATAATTTTTATTGGTCTCGTTTCTCGTGTTTCTAGTCTTCTCGTTTTAAATTTGAGTGTTTTAATATGTTTAAAATATATTTTACACATTTTAGATGGCTTTTCGGCCTGGAATGGTTGATTTGCCAGAAGGACACAGAGAAGCAAATGTAAATGCAATCACATTACCTGAAGTGTTTCACGACTTTGATACAGCTTTACCGGAATTGAATGATATAGATATCGAAGCACAATTTTCTATAAACCAATCAAGAGCAGATGAAATTACTATGCGTGAAGATTACGGAAGCCTTTCACTATCTCTGCATGATGATGGCTTCGGTGACGTTGGATTTGATAACGATACGCCAGATGTAGTACGTGGACAACTTGATGCTTCTATTAATGTAAGTTGGTCGATATATTTATGCATGTATGGAAGCGAAATTCGTACTCGATGTACCCCTCTAAAACTGAACCTTGGACGTTTTTAAGACAACATTTCAAATATTACGGTTCCAGATTCGACCTCTCGTGAGCTGGACTATTTTGGAAAAGGGTCTATTTTCGAATATTTTGTTAATTTGTGGATCTGTTTCTTTACCAACATATACAATATCTATATCATAAGAAAGGTTTTTTTAAGCCGCGTCCAACAGTGTATACAATTTGCCCAAGGACGATCATTCATGTCCGTTTTATAAGGATATTCTGTAAAAAATAATGGTTTTTGAATTTTTTGTTCGGGGTTCTTCGTAAGAGAAATGCCAAATTAACATATTTTAATCTTTAGACGATTTAATTAAATACGGGTCTCAGCTTTTTTTGAAATTCAAGGTAGTTCGCGTTTTGTAGTAGTTGTAGGTTGTAGTTTGTAAGTAAAAACAATTAAATATTATAACATTTTTTAAATTGGGAAGCAAATATTCCGCCAAAAAGTCGTTGATCATTTCTTTTTTTTCTTTATTTAGTCCTGTTAAAATCCATACATCATCTAGAAACTAATTTCGCTATCAAATTAGAGTTGCCACAAAATTGCATTTTTATACATTCTAGAGCACCCTGTAAAATGCATCTAATTTGCAAAAATCTAAATTATTTGCATATAAACATATGTACCTTGCCAAAGAAAAAATTTGATACCCAATTGACCCATTTACAACGAAGGGTTGCCACTCCATTGCATTTTTTTCAAAACGCGAACTTGCGCGAATTTCAAAAAAAGCTGAGACCCGTATTTAATTAGATCGTCAAAAGATTAAAATATGTTAATTTGGCATTTCTCTTACGAAGAACCCCGAACAAAAAATTCAAAAACCATTATTTTTTACAGAATATCCTTAAAAAATGGACATGAATGATCGTCCTTGGACAAATTGTATACACTGTTGGACGCGGCTTAAAAAAACCTTTCTTATGATATAGATATTGTATATGTTGGTAAAGAAACAGATCCACAAATTTACAATATATTCGAAAATAGACCCTTTTTCAAAATGGTCCAGCTCACGAGAGGTCGAATCCCGAGCCGAAATATTTGAAATGTTGTCATAAAAAAGTCCAAAGTTCAGTTTTAGGAGGGTACATCGAGCACTTTTTTTGGTGAGTCGCTCTAATGTACATAAAAAAATTAAATATAATATATATATTTAATATGTGAATTAAATAATATACATATGTTATAAATACATAAATATATATATATATATATACATTTTTATTTAGGATCAACTCTTTGAAGATGAGTTAGTTACAAATGAAAGAGAAAACAATGAGACGGGTATTAGGTTGAATGAGGCAGATGTTTCCAGTTCCCGATTAGATGGAGATGGTTTTGGAGATGAATTTGGCCGTTAGCCTTTTTATAATTCAACGATTACAACGGTAACTTATTTCTGTTTCACTTTTATAGAACCTGAGCTTTTCGGGGATGAATTATTTGGGGAACCCCCTAGAATAGAAACGGTAAATCAAGAAGGAATTGAAGCAGTACCAAATGTTGACGATGAATCTGATGATGATGGATCAGATCGCTTTGACGTAAGGGCTCCATCGCCAGTTTCCAGTTGTGAAGGATCTCCAGTAGCGATTCTGAAAGAAGGTAAAGTAAAAAAATAAGTGTACTTTTTTGCTTTGTATTCTTAAATAAATAGCATTCATTAATAATAAGCATTAAGCATTGCGTCGGAAATTGAATCGGGACTTTCTTATTTCATTACACAGCTTTTGACAATTTCGGCAGTTTCAATTAGCATGTTGTTTAAAAAATGCATTAGAACGAATTCAAATGTGTATGGAGTGATTTGTGTAGCAGTTTGCAAATACCTTCAGTTCAATCAAATAGACATTTGCAAATTTTTAATTCATATTGTGAAAAACAAAGAACACTATCTAATGTGTTAGAATGTTAAACAATCCAGTGTAATTCTTATTACAATATTAGTAGTTTTACTAAATACGGATTAAAGAAAAAAAAATTACAATTATTTAAGTAAATTTTAAAATGTTAAACAACGAAATTATTTATTATAATTAGGAAGCGAGTAATATAAACGTACAAATGTTGAAACTGTAGAACGAGATTTTAAGAACTTTAAGAAACAGTAATAGAATAATAATGTTTCTTAAAATTCTAAAATATTTATCAATAATTCACAAATCTATACTTACGTTTTAGAATTTTTTAATTTCCATGAAAAAATGCAGTAGTTTTAATTGTTCTGATTTTTAGATACCTATTTTTTATTGTTTTTTGGTTTTCTAAATTAATGTTTTCAATTCATTTTTATTAAAGCTTAGTGCGAACATCTTTTGCACTTCTTGGCAACGAAGCGCGTAGTGTAAATTCTACAAAAACTCCCTTGTTGTTATTAAACTGGGTATCAATTGAAGTAAGGCAGTAAAATGCAGAGTTGTCAATATTTCCAAGCTTTATTGGAGAATGGTTTTATATGCTATAGGGTGTCTCTTCCATATTAACAGACTGGCTTTCTTCTCCTTAGATTATCGATGCACGCTTTCCGATAGAGCCTTCTCTAAAGCGTAGAGATCGAATTGAAATCTGTTCTGTTTTCTCAGTGAAATCAAAGCAGTTTTAAGGCATACTAGTTACTTTTTTTATTCCACTCGTGTCCGGAATTGGTTCCTAGATTTCTCGAACTTAAAATTTAGGAGTAATGATGCTACGATAGAAACAGCTGGCAAGCTGTATTGTATTATTTAGAGTAAATACGCTTCTCAGTTGATCAACAAATAAGTTTCCATTTTCAGCAAAGTCTTTTGCCCATTCGCCAGTGGAATTTCAACGGTGCCCTTAATATCAACTAAACATTTGCCTCTGGTGTAACATCAATATCTTCCAAATACTTTGAAATGGATTCTGTTTCTTGTGCGTCCTTATTTTTATATATTTTCGTATTTATCTTTTAACATCTACTTAGTAGATTTTTTCAAAGCTATAATGTGAAATATCAATGTCTTTGATATTCTCAACAGTGTACTTTCCATGGTATTTATTCAATTTAACATATTTGCTTTACATTATTGTTTATGAAGACTTAGATTAGGTTAGATTAGAGGACGTGTACTTGTCAATTAAGATTACTAATGAACCTGTGGAGAGCCTTGATGTCGGCTCTCGACACTGTATTCAAGCTACCAAAGAAGGCCCAGCCAAGGATCCTTAATCTCAACCTACCAAGGTCTGGGCCGTTACAGAGGAGGTGTTCGATAGTCTCCAATTCCTCATCGCAACATGCCTTGCTATAGTCCGGCTGAGATCTGTTCTAGATCTTCGTCAGCGACCTAATCTCGCATTGTCCTGTGAAAAAACCGACAAACAACCTTAAGCTGGGCTTATCCAAGCCTAGCACCATCCCTGTTCTCTTACTCTCCAAGCCATAGACATCTAGAAACAAAACAACCAGATCCGTTCCCCCAACGTCTCTGCTCTTCCTCCCTGACCCATCCATCGACGAGGCCGTAAAGGTGGCAGACTGGAGGTGAGGACCAACTGTTAAATCGCTAGCGAGGGATCCGCTGTCTCATTGCACAGTATTCCACTATAACCCGGAACCCAGCATAGGTTTGGTCCAAAAGTTCTCAACGACTCTTTGCACTCGCGAACAAGCCGTGATTTGCACCAGACCGACGCAATGGCTCTAAGGGCAGCTTGACTGCCAACGAAGATCATGTTAGATTCCGAATCCGAAGCTGTGGCTCAAATAGCCTTCAAAATTGCGAAAATCTCCGTCTGAAAAACGCTAAAGTCATCATTCAGCTCGCTGTCCAGGACAACACTCAAGTACTTGATATCAGAAGACAAGGGAAGCTCCCTACCAGGTTTCAATCTTGTACCTACGCGAGAACAAAACGTGGTCCGTCTTATTTAGAATTATGCCTAGACCACAGTTCGTAACCCAAGAGGATAAAATTCCAACAGCAGACACCATCAGTTCCTGCAGACACCAACCCTAAAGCCCCTACTTTCATCCACCAGATCGATTAGATTAGTATGTTACCCAACATGTGGGTGATAAATCGCACCAGAAAATCTGGGGCACGTATATCCCTTAGTGAATTTTCAATAGAAGAAGTGATAATACCCCTCTATATCAAGGAAAGCCGACAGTGTGTTCTCACCCCTAGCCAAATTCGCTTCAATAAAACCTTTCACATCATGAAGAGCGCTCTCAATGGACTTACCCTTAATGTAAGCATGTTGAGACCTACTCAACAGAGACCGGTCCATGTTTGACCTCAAATATAGATCAATAAGTCTCTTCAAAGCTTTCAAAAGAAAGGATGAAACCGATTTCGGTCTATAATTCTAAGGGTCGATGTGACTGGGTTTATCAGCGACAGTCCCTATACACGTCCACCAGATATGCGTGTAATATTTCACCAGAATGCTGAAGCAGAGCCGGAAAGATACCATCCGGACCAGGCGACTTAAAGGGCTTAAAACTACTTATAGCCCATTTGACTTTATCTCTGGTGATGATGTCCTCCAAAACGAGCATCACAGAGGGGAGCAGCTACGCCCAACGGATAGCTTACTGGATCCACACAATTGGGAAAAAGAGTACTCAATAGAACCTTTGGATGAACCCTAGAATTTTGGGGTCCTTCGACAACATTCTACTGAAACGTGCCACATCGGGAACATCCACGATATTCGTGCAGAAACTCATCCAGGCAATTCTCTTTGAACGCTTTATTACCCTTTTATAATCATTAAAACTAGATCCATATGCAGACCAGTCAACATCCTTGCCCGACCTCTTAGCCTTATTAAAGAGGCGCCTAGTAGAACAGCGGAGTCTCTGGAGTTCCGCATTCCACCAGGCAGGCTGGCTCCTCTTACCCGGGTAAGTGAGAGGACAAATATCTCTATAACAAGACAAAATATCCGTCAAAGATCCTCGCAGCTGATATTACCGCCTGATAGATAGTTCTTTTACGTCCTATGTATTTATTGTCTAAGTTGACTTGGAACATATCTCTCAGTGGCATAAACCTTTGCTTCAAATCAAGATGTAAGTTTCACGTGGACTCAACATATTTAATAGAAGCGAACTGTTCTGTCCTACTATATATTCTGGTATATTACAGAATGCTTCCCTTTTAGAGGGGATGTATCAAGTAAATTGTTCCTTTCATAAATTCAGAATTTACTGCGTCAGTCTAGCAGACTGTTAAGGAAGGAACTGTCAGTCATCCATTTTGCGAGGTCACAATGTCTCTGGATGAATCTTACGTCCTTTCTACCACATGCAACAGGCTTAAATCTATCAGAGGATGTAACGCCTTTCTAATTAAGTTCTCATTGTCATGGTTGTACCAACGCACTCTCGTCTCTGTGTCTTATCCAACTTTTTTTATTACATTTATATAGTGAGATCATCCGCCTAAGTATGTCGCTATGTTCCTGAAGGCAGCACTCACGTACAAGCCGTGATTTACGGTAGCCTGACTGTCAACGAAGACCCTATAAAACTCCGAATCTGATGTAAGCCTACTAGTTACGGCCGCAATAGCCTTCAAGATAGCAAAAATCTGCCTAAAACACGGTACAGTCAACTTTAAACCTAAAGTGAAGTTCAAGATCGAGATCTTTGCAGAAAATCCCAAAACTTGTGCTTCCATCTACCTTCAATCCATGTGATTGTGTATATCCCTCTGTACCTGGAGTATCCAACCATTCCATCCGTTATGCATATCCTCAAACCAGGCATGAATATAGCCTCAGGCGCAATATAGTCGGTAGCTTTTTCCAAAGGTCCGTTCTCTCTCAGGAAAGACAGCGCTGAAAATTCCAAGTGTTCTATCGAGCGCTGCTTCCAACAGCCCGATTCCCTCTGACATATGGTTCAAACCAAGATGAGTGAGGCAGAGCATAGTATTAAGAGCTGCCTGAGGGCAACTCGTCTTCACTCCAGCGACATTCAAGGAGACAATCCGCTTAACTATCCAAGATTTTCCTTTGGAAAGACATATCCGAGGGACTCTGCCAAACAACACAACTACAAATAATAGGTCTAACAACCGCCAGATATATACAGCGAATGGCATAGGGTAAAAGGCTCCAGCTCTTATCTATAGAGTTCCTACACTGATAAAGAACATCCAGCGTCTTCCTCATTCATTCCTCGGTGTCCCTTTTTTCAGTATAGCTTGTTATCTAGGACAACACCGAGATACTTCACCTAAGAAGAGAATGAAAACTCCCTATTATCTAACCTCGGTTACATGATGGTTGGTCTGGATTAAGGAAAATGAACTTGAGTGGTTTAGATCATGCCTTACAGATAGAAAGCAAATGACAAAGGTAAGTGGTACAAAATCTGGTGAATTGAATAATAATTAATTTCGAGTACCTCAAGGCTCTATATTGGGAGCATCCTATTTATAATCTACATAAATAGTGTAAAATTATACTATATGCAGACGACATCCTAATATATGCGGAAGGAGAGACAGAAGAGCAGTGTAAACAATATCTACTTACTTACTTACTTAATTGGCCATTAACAACCTGATTGACGGATTTCGGCTTTCGGCAACACATCCTTCCAGGCGCATCTGCTTCTTGCGTGCCTACGCCAGTTGGTTACACCAATCGATGACAAGGCTTCCTCGACTTGGTCCTTCCAAGGGATACAAGGCCCCGCGTCAAATACCGACGACATGGTCGAGCCAGCGCAGCCGCTCGATATTAAAACGTAGCAAAACGCCTATGTCGTTGAGGAGCTCATACAGCTCACTGTTAAATCGGATGCGGAAATCATCGCCAACTTGCACAAGGACCGAAGATCTTACGTAGGACTTTTCTCTCGAATACACTCAGGGCTGCTGCATCTATTCTTAATAGGATCCATGCTCCAAAGCCATAAAGAAGCACGGGTAGGAGGAGCGTCTTGTATAGTATTAGTTTTGTTGCACGAGAGAGGTCTCTGCTGGGCAATTGGCTATTGTGACCATAGTAGCACCTGTTAGCAAGAGGAATCCTGCGTCTGATCTCCAGACTGACATCATTTTTTGTGGTAACGGCGGAGCCAAGATAAATAAATTCCTTGACTGTATCAATAGTATAGTTATCGGCCGTAATCTCAGAACCAGTACGCCCCACGTCACTACTTGTTGATAACATATACTTTGTTTTGCCCTCATTTGCTGCCATACCCATCTTCTTTGACTCTCGTCCAATAGCACTAAAGGCAGCAGTAACATCTCGCTTGGTACGCCCTATGATGTCGATGTCGTCAGTGTACGCCAGCAATTGGACACTTTTGAAAAATAGTACCATTGCGATGCACTTCTACCTTTTACAAAACACTCCATGACGAAGTTGAATAGGTCGCATGATAAGGGATCGCCTTGTTTGAAACCTCGCACCCTATCAAAAGGTTCGGAGAGGTCCATCCCTACCTTTACGGAATTGCTCAACGTCATTCTGAATAGCCTTACTTCACAGGTATACCAAGCTCAGATATTGCGACAAAAATACGATCCCTTATAGGGCTATCGAAGGCTGCCTTATATTCGAAAAAAATATGGTGTGTGTCGACTTGTTTTTCGTGGGCCTTTTCCAGGATTTGGGGCAGTGTGAAGATCTGGTCTATAGTGAATTTGCCAAGTCTGAAGCCCCTCTGATAAGGTCCAATTAGTGTTTTGACGAGTGGCTTCAGCCGTTCACACAATACGCCTGTAAGAACCTTATATGCAATAGGGAGAATGCTTATACCCCTGTAGTTAGCGCATGTCGTAGGGTCTCCCTTTTTCAGGATAGGACATAGGATACTGAGGTTCCAAGCGTTGGGCATAGTTTCATCTAGCCATATTTTGTAAATAAGCTGGCACATGCGCCATACTCATTACATCCGGTCTTAAACAATTCAGCATAATCGCGACTTTGACCTCTTAATCGCTAGGCGGCGGAATCTCCATGCCGTCATCATTGATCGAGTTCGGAACAACATTTCTAAAGGCGGTATTGGTGTCGACATCGCCTTGTAACAGTGTAGAGAAGTGTTTCCTCCGCAACCTAAGCACCTCCTGCTGATCTGTAACCAAGTTTCCATTCTTATCCATGCAGGAAGACGCTCCGGGTTTATATCCCTCGGGCAGCCGCTTAAACTTTTGATAGAATTTTCGAGCGTCATTCCTACATCTGTACATCTAGACTTATTCACGCTCACGCCTTTCCTACTCCCTCTTCTTACGTCTGAATAAGCGTCTCTTATCCTCTCTCCGTAATTTTCGACAATGGCTCGAGTAGTGGCGCTTTCTTGTATGCATCGTTTTTCGCTGCAGCTGCCTCGCGACACTCCTCATCGTACCATTGGGGTGGGTGCTCGAAACCTAGGTCTGATTCCGCAGTAATGCACTAGAGCGCGCAGTCCTCGAGGCGCTAATGCGCAATCAAGATAGTGGTCTGAGTCAATGTTTAGACCTCTAAATGTGCGCACATCTAGTACACTGTATACATGTCTTCCGTCAATTCCAATATGATGGATATGGTTGGAAGGGGACATCCAAGTGGCCTTGTGGATGTCGAGATGTTGGAACCTGGTGCTACATACTACCATGTTACGCGCCGCGGCGAAATCGATCAGCCTCATACCATTGGGGGTAGTGTTCGCGTGGAGGCTGAACTGTCCGACAATGGGGCCAAAGATACCTTCCCGCCCGACCTTTGCATTAAAATCTTCGAGGACAATTTTTTGCATCATGGGCCGGGCACTTATCATATACGTCCTCGAGTTTAGCGTAGAAGGCATCCTTAACCACATCGTCATTATCTTCCGTCAGGGTGTGAGCACAAATTACGCTGATGTAGAATTTTGCCCTGATGCGAATTGTGGCTATTCTTTCGTTCACTGGCGTGAACCCAGAGACAAAATGACAAAGTTTCCTACTAGCCACAAATCCGCTTCCGAATTCGTGCTTATCAACATGGCAGCTGGAATACACATCGCAAGATGCCAGCCTTTTGCATCCTTGTCCTATCCTTCGCAATTCCTGTATGGCAGTGATGTCCGTCCTACTTTTCATGAAAGCATTCGCCAAATGGGCGGAAGGGCCTACCCTGTAAAGAGTGCGGACGTTTCATGTGCCTATTCTTAAATCGTTGTTATTGAAACGTTTGCCTTGGTCGTCAACTTTAGAATGGATCTTTATAGAGGTTACTGTTGGGGTTTTCGTTGGATGGAATCAATCGATGCGATCAATTTTGAGGAAATTCCATATTTTTTTTTAAATTATTTAATGGAATGCTCAATGCCAACCTTTAACTATCTAGCACCACTCCTTATATTTCATGTGCAAAAAAGGAAGAATCTGTACTTCTCTGTGACGAACAGTGATTCATTTTGGCATTTTGTTGAAAAATAATATGTTGTAAAAAATTAAAAAACTACGATATAACGTTTACAAAATACTGTTAGTGCAAAGTGCTTACAAAATCACAGTCAAAATCTAAAAATGTTTGTTTCATATTAAATTAATATTCGCATCGATAATAGAAATTTTTATGTTTCAGGTACTTAAATTTTGAAAGTTAATTTGTATCCAGTAATGTGGCTACATAGAGGCTAATGTATTGGTTTACTAGGTGAGAAATAATGATAGCCCAACTCAGACATTTCGGCAAACAAAAAAAAAAAAAAATAGATGTAAAAAAGTGTTTCTTTTGGAGACCTTTAGGCAGCCTTCCGGAGTCTACGTTATATTGTAATTCCAGATAAAATTAGTCATGACTGTAGGGTTGTAATGGCCAATTGTGCTTTGTTATACTTTGTAGAAAATGTGTTCGCATAAATCTCCTGAGAATAAAGTAGGACAAATATTCAAAATGTCTACATTATTTAAAGTTCACCATATGAAAGTATTAAAAAGTAATTCCGAGTGGGGTCAATTGAGTGAGGTGGTTTTAGCCAGATATACTATCGATTAGCATCATAATTCTATAAAAGTTACTCTTCTCTCAAATTAATTTTCAGAATATTTATATATATATAGATTTATTAGTATGTATTTCCGTCAATAAAGATAAATTTCACCCCTGATGCTGCCATGCACCCCCACTCTAATACTGAACTATCCGTGTTTTACATTGTTCTCTTTCATTTCCGTGTTGCCTTTCATTTCCATTTTTCCTTGTTCTCTTTCATATCCAGTCTATACTGAATAAAACTTAGTTTGTAATATTTGAATTGATTGATGTTCTTTAAACTCATACTTTTCAAACTTTTGTTACTTTGGACTTTAGCATATTTGAATGGAATGAGTGTGGCTTCATAAATAATAATTTTATTCTAGTACTTTAAGTTACAAGACTTAAACCTAACATTATTTAAAAGTTTAAATTTAAGAATGCAATAAAACAAAAACCGTTTGAAGTTTTGCCTTTTTTTTGTGAAGTACAATTTCGAGTGGTCGCCGTGGTCTAGTAGGTAGTGTGCTGGCTTATTAGACTTAAAGACAGGGTTCGACTCCCCGGCCAGACATCAAAATAAAAATACAAAAAGTATTTTTTCGGCGATTTCTTCTCAGCAGATTTCTGGCAAAAACTCTGAGAGTAAAAATAAAATTGCCATGAAAAGTTTCTCAAAAATCTGTCGTTCGGAGTCGACTTTCAACTGTAGGTCCCGCCACTTATGTATAATATTAACACACACAACATAAGTAGTGAGAGAAACTAGGTTAATCTTGACTGAAGGGTTGTAATGACCAATTATGTATGTATGTACAATTTCGAGCGTATGGGGCCGTATCTCGGCAATAGCACCGTGAAAGTTGGCCGTCAAATGCTCAATTGCCTCTGGTTTGCCGGCAGAATACTTGTTTCTTTAATGAGTCCCGCAGAACGTTGTCCAATCGCAGATTGACAGTTAACAGCCATCAAATGTTTAAAGCAATAAATCAATTGTGTCATAAGATAGGCGGCAAGTTGCACCATCCTGATGAAACTAAATATCGTTCACATCAATACCATGATCAGCGGGTACAAAAAAATCGGTAATGCTGAAAGAAATTTGAGCCAATTATGCCTGCGCTCCACAAGCTGCACCGAACAGTCACTACTGTAAGACCACGTTTCACCCTGTGCGAAGAACACCGTGGGATTAGGTCCACACGGACAGGTATCCACGTAAAACCCGTCGTCGTTGTAAGACCACGTATGGGTTTTCTGAGCGCTAATGGTGATACCCACCAGAATGGAAATAAGTTTCAGCTGAAGATGATTTTTTTGGCAAAAAAATCTCCGACCAACTGTTTTTGTTTTGCAAATAAATTTCCAATAAATCTAATAAAATAAATAATATACTGAATTTTGTAACAGAATAGCATAACTACTGCAAGATTCAAAATAACCGATGGTTCAAATTTAAACCGATAGATGGTACACCCGATAGTACTTCAGCGAACGAATATTATAAACGAGAACTTGCACTTAGGGAACACATTTAAATATTTAATAATACTAATATCGACAGATTCCTTTACTACCAATTTTAATGATGGTATTTAAGAAAGTTTGAGCCAAAATAATTTGGGATCACACCACAGAATTTTTTAAGTGCTTAACATGCATTTATACCTAGATGATCATCATCCCAAAAAAATTTTACGTCAAAACTTAAAAAACGGTTAGTGTCCTCTCGGAGGACGTTGAAAAACTTTTTGAACGAATTGCATAAAAGTATATAATAATGAAGTTGCATAAATAGGATACCTCTGTAGCGTACTCTTTCATTACACACTGCTGTACTTTACACAGAACATTAAACACACACGGAATTACATACGCGCCACATACTACAAACATAAATAAAATCGATCAAGCTGCACTTGAATGAAATGTGATGAATATTTAAAGGGACCATATTGCTGATTGAGTGACACTGATAAAGTCACTCAATTCCCCAATTAGAAGACAATATGATTGGTCAATTCTTCAAGCTACGACTGTCGAAATTAGAGTAAGTATATGTATGGAATAGGATTAAGCAAGATAGTATGTAAATTAGAACAAGTTAGAATAATATAGAATATATGTAAATTTTGGTATAAAAAGAGCCCTTAGGCCACAAATAAATCAGATTTAGATGAAGACTCAAATCGGCAACAACTTTGCGTTAGTTTTATTCGACAATCTCCTTTTGCCCTTATTAAGGTAAGATCGGCAAATGATGCGGTCACATCTAAAAAATATTTGTTTGCCATAATGTGACCACAAAATAAATTTGCGTGGCAAACTGAAAAATCCGCCATTTTTGATTTTGATTTTTCAGTATAATGGTTATTTTTTAAAATCTCATTAAGGAAAAAGATGCCTGAAACGAATTAACTCTTTAATACATGTTTTTGTTATAGAAAATTTTTCATTATTGTTGCAATGATTTTAATTTTTTTTTTTCAAATTATCACGACAAATTTTGTTTCTGAAAATAAACATGTTAAAATATTCAAAGTACAATGTAATGATTGGAACTCTTGAAGTGGACGGTACGAGTCATTGTAATGGAGAATTGTAATTCAACGCAGCAACATAATTCCAATATTTCTTTACACACATAGAATACATTTTAGAATTCAATCATTTTTGAGGATACATTTTCAAACAAAGTGACCTGAAAACCATTCTCAAAAATATCGATAAATAATTTCCAATTAGACCTAAAAGAATTCCTTCGATTTATATATATTCGATTTCCAATTTTTAGATTTAACATCTATTTTAAGTTATGTACATCATTACAGCGATTTTCAAATATGGTGATTGGCTGCACTGGAAAAATGTAAACATTTGTTTATGTTAATTTTATTGTGATTAAAAACATAATTTTTCAGTTTTTTTCTTATTTTATGCATGGAAGCCATTTCCAAAGCCATAGTCGTCTTTCTTTTTTTTCCCTTCCCAAAAAGCACAGAAGCTCCGCAACACAAAACGAAAAAATATTCACTTTTTATTATGTGTGAAAATGTGTATAAATATTTTTGTTTTCTAAAATTCTGGTCAAACATGTGTTTTTTGGCAAATATTTTTTAAATGTGACCACATCGCAAACATGTTTGCCAAACTTTTGTTTGCCGCTATTTTAAGAAACAAAAATGGGAAAATAAATGTGCGTAGTGTGACCACAAAACAAAATATTAGTTGTTTCAGTCATATTTCTGACAAACAAGGGAAAACAAAATTATGGGAAACATTTGCCATATCTGACTGCACCTTAACCAACAACAAAGACTGCCGGTTACAAAAATCTTTCTAAAAACATTTCCACCACACCTATATCCTTAATTTAATGGTGTTTTTTCCCAGAAGTCGAACGATAACATTGACTAACTCACTGTATGAAGGAGTACCCCACGGGCCTCCACTCTCTGCAGTGCTAAATTGGATATGAAAACCCATCAATAGAGTAGGAGTAGAGATGCTAATATTAAAAATGTAACTAAGAGGCTAATCAAAAACGAATTTCATGCGTGATATGAAACATTTATCTTATGAACAAGGTAACAATCTACTAAAACTGATATCTTCCAAGAAATAAAGGTCCACATTTATAAACAGCTCTTAACTTCCAATGTTCTTGTACAGTTTGAACAATTTTATGATGTAAGAATTTCTGACTACCTTCATCAATAACAACTGTAGAATGTTATCTGTGCTTTTTCCTACAACATCAATTTATAAAATTTTGAAATCTAAAACAACCAGAAAACTTTGACTGTAACCCTAAAGCCCTAAATTATTTAAAATTTTGGAAAACTGTTTGGTTTCTAAAGACTTTGTACAAGCATCTCTTCAAAATACATTTTGAATTATACCTAAATATAACAGGAGCTTAACAAGGGCTGAACATGTAACCATAGTTCGAGTAGAAATAGATACTTACTTACTTAGCTGACCATTACCAACCCGAGTATTCGGCCTGCCTTAACACACCCTTCTAGGCGCCTCCGCTTCTTTTGCGTCTACGCCAGTTGGCACAAATCAGTTGAGCAGATCAGCCCAACAAATACCCGTCTTGCCGGAGTATCCTCTGGCCAGCGCAGCCGCTAGATGTTAATACGCTGCAAGAATACCACTTGCTATAAATCCCCAATCTTCAACTTCACCTTTTGTTAAAATTATACATTTTAAGAAACACTACAATAACAATCGACGTAAACAGTTCAATACTAATTAGAAACTGATCTATACCCAAAAATTCAAATATCGAAACGAGAACCAATGGATATTGCTCGCTCGTTCCGTCTATATAAATCGCCCCAAAAAAAAAATCCCATCGGAAGTGTACTGGAGCAACAGCAAAGAGACTGAGCACATTGGACAAAACGCTATTATTTAACCGCCAATACTAAAAGATTCAGCTGACCAAAAGCGCAATAATCAACACAAATCTATTGGACAAAATTGAGGTGAGATGGAAACGTTACCATACGCTTACGTTATAGAAGCATTTGGATATGTAAATCCACCTATATATACCAACGGTACTTCACTATTACACGAATTGCTCACTCTGAGGCTCAAAACAAATTCTTATCATATACACATGGCCAGAGCAACCATTCAGAGATTTAAATTGATTAATGTTCGGTTCTGAAATATTTCTGCAATGAAATACTAATTAGTCCACAAGAAACGAGCGGTGTCAAAATTTCATTGACTTGTCTGAAGAAACCTCTATACCGCGTGTATAGAGGGTTGGATGAAAGGTTTAGGACGCATTGTTTTAACGAAACTCTACTTATCGACAATGAGACATTTTCCAGTGAATGTAGTATGAAATTGAAATCTCTGCCTCCTGTCCTCACAAACGATACAGATAATAAATTACTGGCGAATATAGAACAAATTCACAACATCATTTTAAACAAAATTGATAGCCTCCAATATCCCGGAGTGTAGATGAATTTTTCATTTGTGAAATTAAATTTATTAAAATGTTAAAAAACCAAAACTATAATTTTTGTGTGTATTTAATTTAGTCAAAGCGCCGTTGATTGCGACTTTGAATGAAAAGAGGTAACAGAATCCTTAACTTTTATAATGTTTATAAGTAAATAAATATATTATTTGAATAAGTATAATATTTTTATTTTTTATTAAATATAGAAAGATAATAAAACATTTAGACATTTTAGAATTTTAAAGAATTTATTCTTTGTATGTTTAAGAAAATCTTGAAAAAAATGAGGCTTGCGTTACACAGCAGCACGAATCTATTAATGACCATTTGGAGCAATCAACATTGATTCAAAATGAGGACGAAAGTTTTGCTTTAGCTCCCATTGATGCTTCTGCATATAAAGGGGTAACAAAAACTAAGCGAAAAAGAAAGCTCATCGTCGATGAAATAAAAAATATTTCTGGAGAAGAAATGAAGGCGCAATTAGCAAACACTTCAGATATTGTAACAACATTGGATTTAGCACCTCCAACGAAGAGGTGGTGAATTATTTAATTTCTTTTTCAATATATTATTTTTTAAAATAATCTTCATTTTAGGTTAATGTATTGGAAAGAAACGGGTGGAGTAGAAAAACTTTTTTCATTGCCATCAAGGACAATACCTGCCAGAGCTTTATTTCTTAATTATCATCGTCATCTCATTTCACATTTTACTCCTTTAGAAGATTTTACATGCTTAGGTCCATCTGACATACTAGCCCTAGATCACATTGGTAATGATAATGACTCCTCCGCAATTATTCAAAATAAAAGAGGTCGAAAAAGGAAATTTGACGTTTTGCCTAATAATCAGCAATCACTACTGGACACATGTGGTGACATATCAACTCAAAGTCTTGCAATTCCTGAAACAATTCGTGAACAAGATAATTTTGTTCCCTCAAATGATTCTTTGAAAATCAATACGTTAATTCCAAACGATTCATCATTACAAACTGCAGAAGTAACAATTTTTGATAACTGTCCAAGTCCAGGACCATTGTTTACGATGAACGACATAAACAATATAGAACATCTGGGGTCTTTAGGAGATCTAGCCTTTACACCTAGAAATTTACATCACGGTATCGACGTAATAGACGATTTTAACAATGGTGGATTAACTCCAGTAAATTTAAATCATGATCATATGTCACCAAGAAATTCTGAAATTGAAGCAATCGAATCAATACCGAATCTTCCCGCCGATCAAATATCATCGATATTAAATGAAGCTGAAAATATGCCAGAGAACTCAACTGTTCGACGAACACCTAATATAATAAAGCCGTGTGACTTAGCGTCTGATTGGAATGATTATACTTTTACACAATCAATTGAAATGCAGGTAAATATAGAAAATTCTTAACTAATTTTAACTTTTGAATAGTATATACTAGCAATACAACAATTTTGACTAAATGCAGTCCTTACAGCCAATTTTATACAAGTTCGAAGCAATACTTTAGTTCAAACATATCAAAGACGTTTTTTGTTGGGTTAACATCTATCCGAGTATTTTTTAATACGGTTCATACCTACAGACAGTCTTGGCACTTTAAATTAATTTTTCTTCCAACATGTTTTAATCCGTAGTTTTGTCAACAAGAAAAACTTACCTTCAAAAATACCTGCCGCGTTTGTGTTTATTGAAATATGATGTATAAGACTGTGCCAGCATACAGTTTTTCCATTGCAACTATTTTAAATTTAAAGTAAATTTAATCTGTGCCCTAGTCATGAAGTACACGAAATAAGGTGTAAGCGTTTTTTCGCAGAAAATATTCTTTTTCTTCGTCTTTATCTATTAAGCTAAGCTTTTCAGAGATTTTATTCCAGTTTTATTATATTAACTACAATTGTAGGATTATATTTTTTGATGCCAATCTTCAATAAGGTTTGAAAATGTTGTTTTGCTACTACACGCAAGTAACAGTGAACCACTGTATTTTATAAGATAATATTAGCAGCATGAAAAAGATTTTGTTGTTCTGAAATTTAGGCTTTATTCTTCTTTGACAACACGACGAATTCACTCTTAATTTGTATTTATATTTTGTGATAGCTGTTAGAAAATTTTGTGTCTTAACTGCTCTCAAATATAGCTATAAAGTTATGATTAATTATTTACTGTAATAATCATTACTGCTCTTTCATCCCTTCACATCTACTGACAAGGTCGTCCTCAAAATTAAACCTATCCTAGCGAAAGCATCTGCCGTCGTCGTGTACCGTTATATCCCGAAACTCAGTAGAGACGGGTTCAATCTGACTCAAATTTCCATACAGTCGTAGATCATACCAATCCGATGGTCCTTATGGCAGCCTGGCTAGAAATTTCCTTAATACCCTTTAAGATACACAAAATCTTTGTCTGAAAAGCAATATGTTCAATCAACCTATGGTGAAGTTGAAGTCGAAATCTTAACAGAAATTACCATCCTCAAATCGACCCATCTGCGATTATTTGTTCTCATCTTCCACAGTGGAGTTCCAACATAGTCTTAAGGTACGGTCACTTCAAAAAAACATTTGCCAAAAAACATAAAATATTTGTTTGCGATAATGTGACCACAAAATAATTTTGCGTGGCAAACAGAAAAATCCGCCATTTTTGACAAATAAAATTGTTTGCCGGCAAACAAATATTTTTTGAATGTGACCACTCTGTGACAAATATTTTTATGATTTTTTGGCAAATATTTGTTTGCTCTTACATATGTATTTTTCGTAAGGCCAAACAGTGGCAAATAACAGCTGTTTAAGACTATGCAACACAGTCTAACAAAACTAAAACATCACTAAAATCGCAAAAAAATGAATGAATACAAATTTGAATAAAATAAATTATTTATTTTATGGAAACCTTTTAATTTGTTGTAAATGTATTCATTATATAGATATAAATATTTGAGTGCCTGCATATACAGAGATACATTCAAAGCCAGAAATATAAATCCACGTTAATGCATATATCAAATGTTGTACCTTTCTAGATGAAAGCTATTTAGGGGTTTTAATGATTTTTCAGTATAATGGTTATTTTTTAAAATCTCATTAAGGAAAAAGATGCCTGAAACGACTTAACTCTTTAACACATGTTTTTGTTATAGAAAATTTTTCATTATTGTTGCAATGATTTTAATTTTTTTTCCAAATTATCACGACAAATTTTGTTTCTGAAAATAAACATGTTAAAATATTCAGAGTACAATGTAATGATTGGAACTCTTGAAGTGGACGGTACGAGTCATTGTAATGGAGAATTGTAATTCAACGGAGCAACATAATTCCAATATTTCTTTACACACATAGAGTACATTTTTGAGGATAAATTTTCAAACAAAGTGACCTGAAAACCATTCTCAAAAATATCGATAAATAATTTCCAATTAGACCTAAAGAATTCCTTCAATTTATGTATATTCGATTTCCAATTTTTAGATTTAACATCTATTTTAAGTTATGTACATCATTACAGCGATTTTCAAATATGGTGATTGGCTGCACTGGAAAAATGTAAACATTTGTTTATGTTAATTTTATTGTGATTAAAAACATAATTTTTCAGTTTTTTTCTTATTTTATGCATGGAAGCCATTTCCAAAGCCATAGTCGTCTTTCCTTTTTTTCCCTTCCCAAAATAGCACAGAAGCTCCGCAACACAAAACGAAAAAATATTCACTTTCTATTATGTGTGAAAATGTCGCAAACATGTTTGCCAAACTTTTGTTTGCCGCCACAAAACAAAATTTTAGTTGTTGCAGTGATGTTTTTGACAAACAAGGGAAAACAAAATTATGGCAAACATTTGTCATATCTGACCGCTCCTTTAGATTCTATATATTCCGTGGTTTTATCAACTTTGACATCTATATGAACAAAATGAGCAGACTTGCAGTAATGGGCGTGTCACCTCCTATAAAAATATTAAATTAATATATTTAAGAAAATATAACAGTTTGAGTCCTAAAATTTTGTCGAATCCACTTTAGTATCAATATGAATATTTTAGATAAATATTCGCTGACTAGGAAAAGGGGCGTGGTACTTGACATATGAATTAAATTTAAAACTTCTTATACATATGCAACACTGAAATCCATATGAATAATTTGTGGAAAGAATTGTCGGACTGTATGATATAAAAGTTCGTGTACATGGAAAACTATTAGAGCTAGAATCTATCATGAACCACTTTGAAACACTTATGAACATTTCGGGTAAGGGAAATAAATGGACTCTATTTTTATATGAATTCTTAGACAGAAAGTCAATACTAAACATCATATAACTGACAAACTATTGCAGCTAAAATCATATGTATTGCCTGTTCATTCCAATACCTATTTCAATATATGTTTGGGACATGTGTAACTTAGGTACCACTAACAGTAGACCATCGATGACACTATACTGCCTAAATTTATTAACTACCTACAGCATACATAACTTTTTAAAGAACCAATTGTTACATGTGGTTATATAATACAGACCTAACATTTATGGTCGAGTCATTTATATTCACTCTAATGAAAAATATTAAATTAAAGTTTTTTATCTTAAAAATAAAAAAAATTGACCTGTTATGGTATATTTGTCTAATAAAGATTGTAAGGAAGTACTTAAATAGTACTTATAATCCTTTTCACAAATCATCTAAACGAGGTAAACATATATTTTTTGAGTGATCATATTGTGATAAATTAAAAACCAAAAAAAAAAAAAATTAAAAACCTAAAAAATCTTCGCTTTCTAAACGCACCAAAAATACAGTTAATTCACAATCACAAAGGGAAATTCCCGAAGAACCTTATGTTCGTCTGAGTGTTGAAAAGTCTAGAGCCTCCACATCTAGAACTTCTGACATTCAAGTTCAACGTGATGAACGTTTAGAAAGGGAAATAATACGATCGCAAAGAGCAGTAGCTACAGAAACACCAGATCAGCGAGATGTGCATGTAGAAAGAGAGTGACTAGGAGTATTATCATCTGGAGCTGCTGAGACACCTTATCAACGTGACGCACGTCTTAAACGAAAACGAACCCAATCATCAAGGTCAAGAACAGATGAGATAATGGATTAGCGTGATGCACGCCTAGAAGAAGAGAGACTACAAATATCAACATCTAGAGCAGCAGAGACACCTGATCAACGTGATGTACGTCTTATTAGACACCGATCCCAATCATCAAGACCTGATGAGACGCCAGATCCACGCGATGCGAGCCTAGAAGGAGAGAGGCAACGAGCGTCAACATCTAGGGCTGCCGAAGGTACTGTTAACATTAAAAGAAAATCAGTCCAGCCGTTTAGCCGTCTATAGACTTCAAACAAATAAACCCACAAACAAATAAACACACATTCCTTTTTATATATATAGATATCGATAGGAGTAGTGAAGCACACCGGGTTTTAGCTAGTAATTAATAATGTCCACAATCTTCATACTCATTCATAAAAGCAACGTATTGTGTTTTCAGATTGTTGTCACGAGCAAAGCGTCGTTGTTGAGAGGAAAATCTTTTAAAAGCCATATTTCTAGAGAGACCTATAGTTTCAGCTGGTTCCTTGAAGGGCAATTTAACAACAATCCTATTCAGGAGTCAGACCATTTGAAGCAGATTGGATTTCTTCTATTTCCTACAAACGTTGCAACTTCAAATTGAGCTCTTCTATTGAAAGTCTACGAGACAAGCTAGAGCCATTAAATTGATAGCGACCTGCTACGATCCATCCAAAAGTGTTATCTATACGTTTGGATTTAAAAAATCTTCATCAGCGAGCTGGATATTTGGATGATGAGACTTAGATGTCTCATCCCGATGCAGCATCGGGTTGATACGAAATTTGAGATGTAACACAAAACGAGAACGCGACTTCAAAATCGATAACTCGAGAATTGATATTTGTTGACGACCTATATCTGCTTTTACTATGAGTATTTCCAATACCAGCGACTTCTGTAGTTTGTTTGGTGCGGGGCAAATGTAGCTTCTAAGGAAATTCGTCAGTCATGAAATTTAATTGGGAGCAAGAATTCAATAATGCGTGTCCCAATTGACAGCAACTAGTAGAATCACGAACATAACGATGGCAGTAGCAAGTAATATCTGTTCCTGCGAGGATCTTTCCACATGGGTGTGGACCGAAGAGGGATTTTCATTCGAAGTGGCACGAGATGCTAGTTCAGTAGCAGTGGACGAGGGCCTTGAAGCAGACTGAGACCGATAAGCATGCTGTGATGTAAACGAGAACAAAACTACCACTTGAATGAGGAGGAACACTTATTAACATGAAGCCCTTTCGATAAGCAATTGAGACAAAGACCAAGCTGTTTGACATTTTCAAAGCGTTGACGTTCATTTCTTTAAAGCGGGAACAATGACTAATTGTGTGGTCAGATGTTGAGCAGGTGGACAAAAACTAATACAGATTTAGAATTGGACTTATAATTGCACTTACTAGACAGATGACCAGACTTACGAAGAGCCCCATGAGGACGGCCAGAAATGAGCAATGTCTTTCCAGAACCCTTGAAGTTTGGTAAAGTCCAATGATCCAATCTTTCCATTTCCTTTTAGTATCGTCGTCAATTTTCTCCATCACTTTGTAGGTCAGCATTGACTGTGCGATGTCACTATGTGAGCCAAGAGACAGCATAGAACTGTAGAGAGCAGAAACATTGTCGGTAAGACTACGAAGTTATGTGCAATTTGTAATGGTACGTTTCCACTCGTGTGCTGGGGTAGTTCAGCGGCGTATAGTGGTTACATAAAGAAAAGAAATTTCCTTGAAAAGTTATAAACTATTTATTCACAATTAGTAAAATAACTTACGTACGAACTATGTTAGGGCTATATAGAAGGAAAATTCAATATAAAATTAGTTAATAAGCCCTAGGCCGGACAAACAACGGTTCGTCAGGTAACAGTGAGTCTAGTTAACCAAAGAGGAAAGTCAGAACAACAATAAAATGGCCTACGTACAGGATGATTGTGGTTCTGAGGTCTCTGGTGTCTGTTCAGTTACAGTTGCCGCCGTTTTACTAGCTGTAAATATCTGAGTAGTGGGGACAACCACACCACTTGTGATTTATTTATATTTTCAGCGATAGTCGATGGGTTGTGCGTAGGGCTTGGAACCCACCACATAAAAATCCCATCCAATGAAAATTCCAACAATAGCCTCTAAAAAGATCCCCTCTAAAGTTGACGACCACGGCAAACGTTTCAAGGATAACGATTAAAAAATAGGCACATGGAACGTCCGCACCCTTTACAGGGTAGGCGCTTCCGCCCAATTGGCGGATGCCCTCATGAAATGTAGGACGAACATTACTACCATGCAGGAAATGCATTGGATAGGACAAGGTTAGCATCTGTGTTCACACTCCGACGATGTGGTTAAGGATATCTTCTACGCTAAACTCGAGGACGTATACGATAAGTCCCCGGCCCATGACGCCAAAATCGTCCTCGGAGATTTTAATGCGAAGGTAGGGCGGGAAGGTATCTTTGGCCCCACTGTCGGACAGTTCAGCCTCCCTGCGAACACTACCTCCAATGGTATGAGGCTGATCGATTTCGCCGCGGCGCGTAACATGGTAGTATAGAGTATTGGATGTCTCCCGATCGATCAACATCCAACCAGATCGATCATAATGTGATTGACGGAAGACATGTATCCAGTATACTAGATGTGCGCATTTTAGAGGTCCAAACCGACTCGGACCACTACCTTCTCGCAGTCAAGTTCTGATTGCGCATTAGCACCTCGAAGACTGCGCCAACTACACGGGTATAAGCCTTCTCCCTATCGCATATAAGGTTCTTACAGGCGTATTGTGTGAACGACTGAATCCACTCGTCAAAACATTGATTGGACCTTATCAGTGCGGCTTCAATTCTGGCAAGTCGCCAAATCCTAGAAAAGACCCACGAAAACCAAGTCGACACACACCATCTTTTTGTCGACTATAAGGTTGCTTTCGATAGCCCCATAAGGGTCAAGGTAGGGATGGACCTCTCCGAATCTTTTGATACCGTGCGAGGTTTCAGACAAGGCGATCCGGCAAATAGAGCCGTGCGGCGTATTGATTCTCAAATTATGGCCGATAGATATATTTTTGATATAGTCAAGGAATTCATTTACCTTGACTCCACCGTTACCACAGAAAACGATGTCAGTCTGGATATCAAGCGCAGGATTATTCTTACCAACAGGTGCTACTTTGGTCTCAATAGGGAATTGTAAGACGAAACTAATACTCTACAAGACGCTCATCCTATCCGTGCTTCTTTATGGCGCAGAAGCATGAACGCTATTAAGAACTTATACAGTTGCCTTGAGAGTATTCTAGAGCAAAGTCCTGCGTAAGATCTTCGGATCAGTGCGAGTTGGCGATGATTTCCACATTCTATTCAACAGTGAGCTGTATGAGCTCCTCAACGACATAGATGCGGGGATCTGCAGAAGTCGGCGAAGAGCACGATCTTGGCGTAGGCGAGCAAGAAGCAGAGGCGCCTGGAAAGATGTGTGGCGGCAGACCAAAATCCGTTCATCGGGTTGTTATGGCCAATTAAACAAGCAAGATAGTTGATGTCGCAAGATCGACCTGCCTTACTAGCAACTCGTCACAAACTAACTCGACCGCTGAAGTCATGTTCGCTTTTATTCACAAAAGTAACGAACACAGACCAAACATGATCGAACATCAAACGTGTTGTGTCCTTCTATACCATTTACCAATGTGAGAGCAAGCACCAATTGAATTCAGCAGATTGGTCTTGTAGGTCAAATGTGAGTCGTACGACAACCAAACTCGAACCCTGGCTTTACGTCTAATAAACCAACACACTACCTACTAGACCACGGCGGCGTCACTAATAATACTAATATTTTCCATAAATATGAGTGAACTTACCTTTGGGTGATTTTCGTTTGTAATCTGGAAAGCCTTGACCGTTTCCAGTGCCTGTCCATGTAGGCAGTTGAGCATATGATTAAACTTTTCAATGTTAGAAAGGCTAAGCTCACGTTCGATCACTTGCTTGATCTAGGTTATAAAATTTTCATACTGTATTTACCATTAAATGTGGGCAATTTAAATGCAGGTAAATTGAGGCTGGAGGCTGGGAAACAAGTTGTAGCGTCAGAAATTGTTGTGTTGTAGACATCCTCGCTAAGCTGAGACTGGATACTTATTTTAACTGCAATGTGCATATTCTCAATTTCGAACCTACCATTATCCTCAAGCATCAAGTTTCTCGATTTGGGTTTGGATCGTCAAGGTATGCTTGAAGTACGACTCCAAAAGCCCCAAACGACACTTGAGTCCCGCGGACGAAAGCATTTTTCCCTCACCCCTTGCATTATCCTCACCCTGATTCTTGATATGCGTGATACTCTCTTTCGTGTTCGCCCGTTGCTATTTTGCTTCTTCTAGTTTCATTGTAGAGCCACAAAACTATTTTTAAAATCACAAATCGAAAGTCAAAAATTTCCACCAAAAAATGTTTTTGAAACACAATTTTGTTTTGTTTGTTGTTTGTTTTTGCTCAATTTTGTATTTCCACAAAAGAAATGTCTTTTTTGTTTGCTCGCGAGATCGCCCATATTTATCTTACGGTATCAAGATTTTGGCCTCTGAACTTTACAGACACCTTTCTACCTCCCAGGTGGAGTTTAAAATGTAATGAGGTGCATAGAGGAACAGACAGTGTCAAAAGCTTTAGAGAAATCGTAAGCAGAAACCGTTGTTGAATCAGATCATTAGCTGTGTGATGAACTGTTGGTTTCAACAGGAATATTATCGCTATTGTATAATCATTGAAAAGATTAGGTTAGGTTAGGTTAGAAGACGTGTACTTGTCAATTCTGACAAGTACAGTACTCGGTGGTCGAATTGACCCATTGTACTACGTCCTAGCTTCTCACACCACTTATGTTGTGTGCGTTAATTTTATACATGAATGGCGGGACCTACAGTTTAAAGTCGACTCCGAACGGCACATTTTTTGAGAAGCATTCCATGGCAATTTTTTACTCTCAGAGTTTTTGCCAGAAATCTGCTGAGAGGAAGTCACCGCAAAATTATTTTCAAATTTTCGTTTTGATGTCTGACCTGGGATTCGAACTCGGGTCTTTCGTCTAATAAGCCAACACACTACCTACTAGACCACGGCGCCCTCTTGAAAAGATTATATATTAAAAGATTTCGACCTATCTATTACATTCTGCACTTTGAAAACTTGCCTTGTTTTCTTCTAGTGACTTGAGGTAGCTTCCGGGCTTTATAGAAAAAGGACTGGTCTCCCGTATATGGACAAGCGGTCAAAAATCAATATCTTAAAAACGAAAGAAACTAGGGTCTTTAAAATTCGTCATAGCATGTCCTAAGAGCTTCAAGCATGCAAATTTTTAGGAAAACATTTTAACAACTGTAGCCAAAATAGCCATATGATCTCTGAAGGGTTAATTAGCTTATAGATTTGTTTTAAGAATTTTTGAAATAAAGTATGAAAATTCGTTTGTTTTAAAATGTTTTTGTAAATTTTTATTTCATTATAAAAAGTTGTAATTTATTGATCCTGTAGTTGTACAATTGGATTCGCCGTATGATCAAGTAGAGCTTGCAGATCGACTTCTGCATTTGACTCTGTAACTGTAATGTTTTCTGTGCTCGCATAACAGCTTTTTTTTAGCCGTCAATATACATTTATAGCTTGGGAAAAAATTATTCGATATTTTTATCCACAAAATCTTTTGTTGTTAAGTACGGTCGCTTAGTTTCAACGAAAAGAGCCAAAACTTCGTAAATTTGCACATTGTAAGTCGTAGGATAATTGTATTTTTGTAAAACTTCGGTTAACGAATTATCACCTTGCGTAATTTTAGATATTTTAGGCATTTCAAATTAAGTAAATCTTTTCCAAGGGATTTAGCTTCTAGCTGAATAGTTTCAAGACATTCAAACCAATTTTTATGCTCCCTCAGAATAAATATTTGCTTCGATTATTTTTAGTCCAAAGTCTACCAATCCGCTTACAAAGGCTTTTTAAAACTTTTGCTAAATTGCTCAGGTCGAATTTTATTTTTTCAGCCTTCAATTTTTTCTCCATAATTTGAAATATTTCTTTTTCTTTCGAATGATAACTACCAGTTGTGGAACTCCAAATATTAAGCACATACATTCTAGAAAATTGGCACTAACAGAATAAACCTTATATTTTAATTTCCATATTGATATTTCCATACGTATAATACTATCGCGAAATCAATTAATTAAATTGCAATATAAAGTTAAAAAAAAAAAAAACAATTTCTTAATCAAATATTTTGTCTTTATTCATAACTGTAAAAAATTATTTCTCTTAACTCATGTTCTTAAAAAGATATAGTACACAACAAAATGCGTTTTTTATTATTTTTTGTAGGATGACTATGTAAATCATATACATATTAGAAAATATTCAAATATGAAATATTGGCCCCAATATTATTTAATTTAAATACAATTTGGTGTATAATAAGTTGTGATCATATGAGGGCCAAATAACTAATGGTGTTTTCTTTCCTACCAAAAAATGTGCTCTTAAAAATGTTAAAAATGTTTCGCCCTCTAAAAGGGTGGTATGTTTTATTCTAAATAATTCGCACTTGCCAATGGTGGAGGGCATTGCATTTTATGCCCTGTATAAATCGAGAGTGCTGATAATGCCCTGTAAAGTAGATGACTTTTGTTTATTTATGGGGCTACCAGGTGAAATTTAAAAAAAGTCGCCTGGAATTGTTGTCCAATTTGAAGTTAATTTTTTATTGTTTTGTTGAGTAACCTTAAGGAAACATTACATTATTAAAGCTACATGGTCAGTAATATAAAAAATTGCATTCAATGTTAGAACAGTGTTAAAATATTTTTTTTATTATGAAAAAAGCTCCCAAAAAATAAAGTTGAAAATTACCGATCTGGCAACACCTTTTTCATATTACATTTTTTATATTGAAAACAAATCAAAAAATACAACATATTTTTAGATCTGGTTTTGAACACATTGGCAATTTCAAAATTGGCCGCTTTTATTGCACTCTCAATCCCATATATGTACATACATTTTCTTTATAAGTGGTAAACACAGGGCATACCCTTTTTTAATATATGTGTTATGTTTGTAGAAAAGAAAATCACCATAAAAGTCTACGTGAAAAATTAGTTTTTAAGAAACGGGTGTTTTGAAAAGGTCAAAAATGTATTCTTCACGGATTTTTTAATGGGCTTAAATTTTTGCAACTTTTATCATTTAATTTGGTAGAGAGTGCCATGGTAATCGAGTGGGTAGTGTGCAAGACTACTAGCGTTAGCGTCGTGGGTTCGATTCCCACCAGAGACTATGGTCTGTGACACTACACCGAGCACATGGTCTAAGTTATTCAGCTCGTATGTAATTAGAATATAATTTGAAATCGTAGTGTAATTAATAAATAAATAATTTGATAGAAGACAAGTTAAACTTTAATTTTGAGTTTTTGGATACTTCTGCCACAATAACACGAAAATTGTTTTAATTAAACTTATGTTTTTTTCTGAGATCACAATGTGTATATGCAATATAAACATACCTCCACTTTCAAATGCCACAAATATTAAATTTCGCAAAAAAACAACAAATTGTTAGATTCATAAAATTTGGAATGTTGTTAACAAATTTAGTGCAATAAAGCTTAGAAAAAAATTATCTTTTTTTCTTGTTTTTTGGCCTATGGGAGAAACCAATCATCAGCTTTAAAACTACTATCACCTCTACAGGTGTTTAATATGATACATTTTCACCAATTTTGATAGCCATTGCAATCCACCACACAATCGTCCTAATTTGTTGGTTACATACTGAGTAAGCGCGCACGGGCGGGTGGTGCGTTAACAATAACACGTGCAGTAATCTCTTATGATTACTAGTGGGCTTGCTACTACAGCCGCTTGTTTTAAAGCTGGGAGACCCGCCTTAAGGTCCAGTTAGCCTACCGTAACGGAATGTAGCTTAACGTAAAAATATATGTGGAATTATATCACGTAAAAACGAGTCATATAAACAAACCAAGAAACTAATATTGAAAGTCATAAAAATTGCAAAATCTAAAAATAAAGATATGGATTTAGAAGACATGTTTATGAGCTTGAGTTTCTTTTTAAAAATTTGTAAAGACTTTTTATTTTAATTTTTCAAACATATTTTATTTTAAAACTTTTTCACAGCCTTTATCGAACGAAATATTGCTGTCATCAGCTGTTAGTTCTGTGTTATCACTACAGTGTTTGTAGATTAATTTCATTATTAAAATTTTTATGTGCTGTTTCTGTAAGATAAAGAATGTCACTATGACACAAATAAAAGCACGTAATTTTGTTTGTTGTCGAAAACACAAACAAAAACTCTCAATTTTGTGTTTGTGTTTCCTACATAAATAAACAATCAAGTGAAATAGTTTATCTTACAGAAACAGGTGAGATATTTCGGAAATCGAATTTATACGAATGTTAAAAAGTTTTTTTAACTTCTCTAGTAAAGGAAAATTCAAACAAAAAACATTTTGAACGCTTGTGAATATTTAATTAGGTAAACGGGGAAAACTATACTTATATAATCCTAATATATGTTATAAATCTTTCTGTAAGTCTTTTTTGTTTGTTGGTTTGTTTGTTAGCCAATCACGCCTGAACGCCTGGACCGATTTTCTTGAAATTTGGGATATTGATCGAGCTTTTGTCGGTGCAGGTTATAGGCTATAAATCTTTTAAAAATTTTGAACTAAAGGAAAAATATGAGACAAAGGGAGAAAAAAGGGCAAAAATTAGTACTTTATGCATAAATGCTGTATTTTATGTGTTTTAAAGGTATTTTTTTACGATTTAGCTTGGTTAAGTTTCCCAAATAGCTATTGGAGGTATTCTGTTTAAAAAGTTGGACTAAAAGGGGTCCAAAAAGGGCAAAGAGGCGAAAAACGGGCAAATTGCACGCATTTATATTTAGGACTTAGAGTATTCAAAAAACTGAGTTGTTTGATAAACCTGTTTCCGAATAATTAGAAAAATTGCATTTTTTAAATAGCCGGTTTCAAAACCGGATTGTGGCCAGTGTGGAAAACGCAGTGTAGAAAATTACGCGACGTGATCTATTCAAGTGAAAAGCCTGTTAATTACACTAGACTTGTGGGACGTTGTCCAAAGTACAAGTCCTATGGAAGCTGACAAGCAGGCAAGTCAGAACAATTTAGACCACAAGACTCTCGCGATGATTAATTTGAGTGTAAGGCCCGGTGAACTCATCCATATTAAGGACTGTAAAACATCAAAAGGTGCGTGGGATTCTTTAAGCGGGCTCTTTGAGGAAAACACAGCGTGTAGGAAAGTGAATCTCTTCAAGAAATTGGTACAATTATATAATTATATAATACATGACTTAAAAAGCATTGGTGATGAGATTTTGTTGCGGTGTTGTTGTTGTATGCTTTACCAGAGGAGATGGAAAGCTTTGTTGTTGCTGTGGAAAACAGGGATGATTTGCTTGGTGTTGATCAGTTGGTTTCAAAAGTTTTGGAAGAAGAACGGATGCAAGGAGGCAAAAATAATTATTTCGGTGGTTGAGTTTTTTCTGCTAATGAGAGACACAAACATGAATCAAATACAAACAATAATAAATTCAACAGAAAGAATAATCGATTGGAAAAAGACAGCAAACGAAGTAACATCAAGTGTTAGAAATGCTAACAGAAAGGACACGTTCGTTCACAGTGCAAATCTGATGGTGGTGAGTCTGTCGTGTCGGTGCTTTGCGCAGCAAATAAACAAGTGGTAACTAGTGAGCAGTGGATTTTATGCAGCGGCGCATCGTCGCACATGTGCCGCAGCAGAAAATTGTTTTCTTCATTTCAACTGCATAAGCATTGAATTATTCTGGCGTCTGTGTGTGCTGAGGGGAAGGGAACAGTGATGTTGAAAACGCCGTTTATGAATATAAAACTTAATAATGTACTCTATGTTCCTTGTTCACTCAAACTTTCTGTCTATAAGCAAATTCATAGTATTTGGTCACACTGTGAGTTTTTCTGGAAACAGAGCGAATATTGTTAGCAAAGAAAACAAAATAATGTTTTTTGCTGTAAAAGGGAATGGTATATTTTTATCTAAATTTAAAAATGTGACAGCAGCAGAGTATGTCTGTGGTGCAGCGGCAGAAAACGACTATGAAATGGCATTCTAGATTCGGTCACCTAAACACAAAGATTTGAATATATTAAGCAGCAAAGGTATGGACGAGGGTTGAATTTGAAGACACCGGAAAATTTTAAGTGTGTAACTTGTGCTTTTGGAAAAATTTCCTAAAACCATTCAACTTATATTCAAAAGTAAATATGAATGCAATATTAGAGTTGATGCACACCGATAAATGCGGGCCATTTAGGGTGAAATCACAAGGCGGTGCGGTATATATAAATACGTTTATAGATGACTTCTCGCGATATGTTTTCACATATTTTTTGAAACAAAAATCTGAGGCGTTTGATGTTTTCATGCAGTTTATTGCTTTGGTGGAGAAGCAGAGTGGCCGCAAATTGCTGCAAATCCGAAGTGATAATGGTAAGGAGTACATGAATTTCAAATTTGAAGATTATTTTCAGAAAAATGGTATACTGCATCAAACGACTGTGAGTCATTCACCACAGCAGAATGGTGTGGCTGAAAGGGCAAACCGTACTCTTGTTGAAATATCTCGCTGTATGCTGCAGGAATCTGGTCTACCCCAGAATTTATGGGCAGAAGCCATAAGCACGTCTACATATATAAGAAACAAGTCCATCGAAAATTCTTAGTAAAGTGGCTCCGTATGAGAAATGGCACAACAGAAAGCCATCCATCGGTTTCAGAACATTTGGACGTGATGCTGTAGTTTTGCAGAAAAATCCGAAAGATGGTAAACTCATGCCAAAGGATGTAAAAATGAAACTGGTTGGTTATGAAAATCTGACGAAAGGGCACCGGTTGTATAATTCAGAAAAACGTGAAATAGTGAAAATTCTTTTGAGAAAATACAAGATGAAGAAGAATGTCCAGAAGAGTTTTATGCCAATGTCTTTCATCAACAAGGTGAGGCCGATAACACAATTAAAATTGATAAATCTCAGTCCCCGAATCAATCATTTGAAACTGCAAGAGAAGATGAAGACGTGGAAGAAAAGCAGCAGTGATTGAAAATGTAAAGTCTGAAGAAAATGAAAAAAGGACGAGGAAGGCCAAAGTTAATTTTTACGGGACAACCAGGTCGTCCAAAGAAGGTATATGCGTCAACAACCGGATTACTAAATTCTGTAATTGAGGACCCAAAAACCTTATCAGATGCACTAAATTCCGATAATGCACCAGAATGGAAACGAGATATGGAGCTGGAGTACGATTCCCTGATTAAAAACAACACGTGGGTACTTGTCGATACGTCAAAGTCTAAAAATTTTATCGGGTGAAAGTGGGTTTTTGCTATTAAGCGAAAACCAGCCTGTGCTGTCGAAAAATATGAGGCTCGATTGGTGGCGCAAGAATGCTCCCAGAAATTTAATATTGATTATCGTGAAACGTTTGCACCGATAGTACGTCACTCAACTATAAGAATTATCCTGGCACAAGCAGTTCAGTACGAGATATTGGTAAGGCATGTAGATATTGTGGCAGCATATTTAAATGGCGAACCTGAAGATGAGATATTTATGGAGCAACCACCAATATTTAAGAGCTCAACTCACCCCAATAAGGTCTGCAAATTAGTGAAGGCTTTGTATGGCTTACATCAGGCAGGAAGAGAGTGGAATAAGAAATTTTCACATATTCTCTTGGAGATGAAATTCCAGCGGTATAATACTGACAACAGTGCATATTTTTGCAAAGATGGTGATTCTATTAGCAAACTGCGTTGTATGTTGACGATATGATGGTGGCGTCTTCTACGGAAACAAAGATAAACCAGATAATTGCAAATCTTAATCAGTATGTTGAAGCTGATGATCGAGGACCAATTTCGTTTTATTTGGGACTGGAAGTTGAACGGGGGTACCAAAAGGGTCCAATTAGAATTCACCAAAGGCAATACACCCTCGAATTAATCAGCTCATGGAATATGGTCAGCTCTAAACCTGCATCAACCCCATGGGCTAATGAAACTATTTTGAAAAAATGTGACGGTGAAAATTGTGAATTGTATTTCAGAGAGTACCAAAGTTTGATAGGAGGCTTGAATTACCTAGTAATTATTTCTTGGCCGGACACTGCATATGTAGTCTCGAAGCTATCCCAGTTTAACTCTCACCCTCATCCAGAACACATGCAGGCGGCCAGGTATTTGTCTTGTAAAACATCCCTATGTCTACATAAAGTATTCCAAAAAGCATTCTAGTATTTCGTGCTTTACAGATGCCTATTGGGGGTGTGACTCGTGCGACCGTAAGCGTGGGAGTCTAAAAACCAGACTGTTGTTGCTTTTAGTTCAGTGAAGGTTGAGTATGTGGCCCTTTGCTAAGGTGGTAAGGAAGTTGTTTTCACCCGACTTTGAAGAATTTACCAAAGAGCCAACGTCCATTTACTGCGGCAATCAAGGAGCTAATTTTATGGTAAAAAACCAGCAGTACACAAACGCAGTAAACACATTAACATTAAATTCCACTACATAAGAGATCGATATAATGATGGTACGATTTATGTCTACTATGTGCCGTCGGAACAGAATACAGCGGACATCTTTACAAAATCCCTGTCCAAACAGAAACATGTCCAAGCATGTGAACTTTGAAAATTTAAATGGAAATTTTTTGTAAATAAAATGAAAATTTTTTTTGAACTAATTGCAATTTAAGTTTGTAAATGCACTTGAGTTGAGCTGGGGTATGTCGGTTACTTTTTATAGTTTTAACTGTCATCTTGTATTGACAACACTGCAACTCAATTGCATCTTTGTCTTTTCTTCTTCAATTCCTTTTATACTGTTTTTTATTGTTTAGTTGAATAAACGTTTGAATTTATATATTTATATATTTATTTGTACTTTTATAATTTAAATTAAAAAATAAACCCTACTTATATAATGTAATAGTAAAATAGTGTTTATTTTTATTTTAAAATGAAGTAATTTATAGATTTGGTTTTTAAAAAGTGAAATTTTATTTAAAGAGAATTTCACATACATGTCAGCTACAACATTCGTACAAAATTTAAGTTCTGTTCTGTGGTTTTTAATATTGACATGTTGTTAACAGTGCTAAAAAGATGTCACGTAAAAATGTAAGAAAATTCTATTTTTTTAAAGATGCTTACGTTCCGGTTACGTTACATTACATTTTTATAACCATTCGTATTGCTTTATACATAACAAAAATGATCAGCTGTTTCATACTGTTGTGGTAACATTCCGTTACGGTGGAGTAACTGAGCCTTTAGTCACTGGTATGAACATATTTTTAGGGTATGCAAATTGTTGCAGACGTTGCACTTAGGCGTTGTCGTTTCTAATCTGAGTGTTAAATACCGAACAAATCCAGATATTAAAATCCCAAGATTGTCGATTACCTGCTCTATTTAACCTAGTCGTGACTTGTAGAGACAAATGGCGTCACTTTCGCTAAGTTCGAAACCTTGGGCCGCCTTGTATTCAAGTCCTTCCGAAGCTTAAATACAATTACTGTGTGACTGGAAAAATAAGAACAGCGATGCATTCCCCCAAACTAAATAATTATACTACTAAATTTAGCAAAAAAAAAAAAAAAAAAAAAAATTGTTTGTAAATTCAATTTTTTGATGAAAACTATGAATTTTCAATTTGGTGTGAGTAGTAATATATTCTGGCCAAAATCTAAGAGTATTGTTATCCTATACAGCAGTGCTTGTTTTAAAATTGTGTACACTATGTTACAAAATGGTAGTAAGAATCATTATACTTGTATGCAATAATCTAATATTATGAAATTTGAATATTCAGAAAATGAAAACCATATGTGTGTCATTTCATTTTATATTATACTCTATATATATATTTATATTATACACTATATATTAGTCATATTTATTAAATACTATATCCATTCTATATTATGTATATTTATTATATACTTTTTTCATTATAAAATATTATTCTTTATTTTTAAGAACAATTTCGATGAGCAAATGGAAAATGAGACAAGTGAACAGTTTGAAGAACGTGTCCTAAATAAGAGAGCTGCACAACTTTTTTATATCGTTAAAGGCCGGATGGTAAAACAAGAATGCCTTTTATTGTCCGAGTTAACTGTGAACAACTCACGAAAACAGGTTTGTATGCATAATTATAATAATAGGAAAAAACTGTAATATTCAAAAATTTCTTGTTGCTAAAGATCACAATGTTGTATAACCAGATTACCTGGTATTTAGTGGGGATACCAAACGGTTCGAATTTTTAAGAATTCCGGTATTCGGGATTTTGTAATCTCGAGCCCGAAATCCCGTGATAATTCGGGATCTAAAAATCATAAAAATGACGGGAAAAATAGTGAAGGTAAAGCACTGGCCATTTCATAGTCACCTGCAGCAACTCGTTTCCTTGCCGTTCGCATCTTCCCTACGCCACCTTTCCTAAACCTGCACAATGCACTGCATTAGTAGGGGTCATCTCCTGAGTGCAGATTTTTAAGTTGTTTTGGTAATGATCCATTAGACATATTGCTTCTTCTTTTTCGCAGATTTTCTGTTTGATCTGCTATTATTTTATGCATTTTATTCAAACTTTCATATACATTACTTGAGGGAGAGCTTTGAGCATTAAGCTCACTCATCACTTATTTTAATATTCTTTTATATAATTTTTTTTTTGTACTAATTAAGAGTCACTTTCTCTAGAGTGTTAAAAAAAAACAATTATAGAAACCGTAAAAAGAACAACAAGATCGCTGTATACTAAATAAACGCACATTAAATAAACAATAATTCAATCGATCTCCGCTAAACGTCTGTCGTCAATGACATTCACGATTGAACTCTTCGTTTCAACGATATTCTATAATGATTGACGCTTACAACACATATGATGCGTAGCGTCAGTGTCAATACACCAAAAACTGGAGATCAATACAATTACCAGTAACTCTTTTAGCAATTCCAATCCCAACATCCGCTAACTTTTTAGTATTTTCAGTATACGTACCAGAGATCAGCAATGAATCGTTTTTCCGCTACTCATAAGTACTCATGCAATTTTGAGTATGAGTGAATCAACAGAATTGAAATTCAACTACTCTGATTCATTCGTACTCGCTACAACATTGATTTATAAGTATAGGTTACGATAAGTATGAGTTCAACGTTGATCTCAAATTCACAACATTCGAAATATGTTTGATTCATACGTCTACTCATTCTGATTCATAAATTTTGAAAAATACTTATAAGTGTGGGATTGGGAATTAACGGACGTAGGACTAGAAATGGACGGAAATACTGAATAATGCGTCACTGAAGCGGACATACTAATTGAGACAACCTTGAATTGCGACGAATTAGTTCTTACTCAGCACTTGACATGACCAGACAGTTGAAAACCTAACAGCTAACAGTGACAATCATCAAATTGTAACACTTTATCTAAAAAATTCATAAAACATCAATAAATATTAGCATAATAATAAATAAAATTAAACATTAATACTAAAATATAAATAAACAACTTAAAGTGATTTCATTAAAAACCCACATTTTGGGGGCTCAACCAAAATTTTCCTAAGAAAGTGAAGCGATATCTGTTCTGTTCGTGCCGAAATAACGTGAATTAAGTGAAGAAAGAACAATTAAAAGAGAAAAAATTAAAAGGGAAAAGAAAAAACAATAAAAAATTTTTGATTGAAAGGCAAATCACAACGTTTGAAAAAGCAGAGAACAATTACGAGTGAAGTTGTATTCGAGTAAGTGTATAATGTTGAAGCATATAAAAGGACGCCGACTGAAAGTAAAGAAAAGAGAGTCGTGAAGAATTAAAATCAACCAAAATAATTCTTACTACATTTTTGATCTTTCGTGTTGAACATACAAACATACATACATACTCGTTTACTGACGAAAAGAACAGAGTGATGTAATATTTGAACTATACGGTTTTACTGCGTGTAAGAAAGAAACAGACATATTTAATGAGAATGCATCGAGAATAGTGACGAATTGCGAAAACAAACAGAGATTGCGAATTATATGTTATTTTAAATTATGTGCCAGCGAGTAAGACCACAACGATTCAAGCAGAAGATGAACTTGAAATGAGTGCCAGCGAGCAAGAATGCAACGAGTAAATAGGATAGCTGTGAAACTGACGAAAATGCAGATCAAACGTTAATTTGAAATGAGATGCTAACGAATAAACCGAAGACCAGAAGCAAGAAACGTTCTAATTGGAGAAAGCTGAGTAGTATTATTTTATATCGTTGTGTTTGTTTTGTAATTTGCTATTTAACGTAGGGTTGGCAAATAGGGAAGAAGAAGAGTAAATAATTTTTGAATGGGAATTGAAAGAAGAGTAAAGAAAAAATCTAATTGGAGTTTTATGTATTAGTAATTAGTTATTTTATTTTATTAGTATTATTATTAAGAGTTGGAAAACAGATTTGAATTTGAATTAACTGATAAGTTTTGTTTTCGTTTTTTATTTGTTTTCCCTTTGAAGTAAATTTTCGAGAAAATTCTGAGTATTGAATATGAAATTGAATTTGATGTTTTGTTTAAGTTTAATTTTTTACATTAATTGACAATAATAATTGAATAGTGATGAGAATCGATAATTAAACTTAATTCTATATTTTAGTTTTTTCTTTATTTTAACATATTCTTATATTACTGCTTATATTACTTTTTATTACTACTTATATTACTTTATATTATTACTTACTTATATTGCTTTTATAGTATTTAATTCATTTTCCTTACGACATCAATCGTTTATATACTTTTTGCAATTGGACAGTTTTGCACTTTATCGGACAATATGGATTTACATCAAATTTTTGCATTGACTGTTGAGGGACTTAAGGGAGGGTATAATGGGAGAATTATGATTGTCTACGAACGGACGTAAGGATGAGTTGCGTGAAAGACTTAGGACATATTTCGGTTTGAGTGCACAGGATTCCGCATCCGAATGTAATGATGCTGGTGTAGGTTCGAATATTGGCAGTAGAAGTGTTTCACGCTACGTGATATTGAAGAGTCTCACTGTATATTGAAAAATCGGAGGGAACGAAATAACGAGAAGTATGGGAATACCTGTACACATTAATAGAGATTGGGAAACCTATTGAACTCGACAATGACATCTTAATTCAGGGGGCTAATTCTGGCAATCGTATACGATCGAATACCTACTCGTACGTTCGATTTTTTTTAGTTTTGGGATTCTGTCAGTCGATATCGATTAATATGTGTCGACATTTCTAATAACAGCAGTTCGAAAGCAATCTTGTGAGTTTTTAATCATAAGCAAAATACCTATCGTGTAAAGCTTTTATTTTTAACAAAATATGAAAAAAAGAAAATGAAATGAAAAAAAAGAAATTTTTAAAAACTAAAGAAAATAGTTAAAATTTTAGCATTTTAGGTTAAAATTAACAAAAGTAAAAGGTACCCGAAAAGAGATTATGGGAGACTTTATGGCTAAAAATACGAATTTGGCAAAAAGTATATTGCCGAATACTGCACAAGAAAAAGCAAAGGCAACCAACTTTGGGAGCTGCTTACTACCAAATTTAATGCTTCTAGGCTACCAATAAAGGATGCCAAACTATGCTGCTGGCATATAATATGAAGGATATATATATTTGAAGGTCTGAAGAACATTAAAACTTTTGAAGCAGTTATGCAAATAATGAAAAGGGGAAGATTGGGCTGAAGCAAAAGTTTGTAGTGATAATATTTTGCAACTACATCACAAAGTAATACATCTTGTAACGATTTGTTTATTTCTGCCTGTACACTGTTTGATAATAAAGAAGTTCATAGCGAAAACATTTGTAATAAAATTTTAAAATTAAAAAAGGGCAGAAAATATAAATTCATTCAAAAATACAATACCTTTTTAATTAGCAAAAATTAGTTTTTCGTTTTCTGAATTGCTTCCGACTTTACAAACATATGTTTTTGTTTACAAAAGTGTTCAGTGTTGAAAACATTTCACAACACTGGATAAATAATATCGATTCGTTAACTATCGACTAACAGAATTAGAAATAAGCCCACTTTCGAAATTTCTATCAACTCGAAAGCCATTTCTATCACGACTGCCAGAATTAGGCTCCAGTACTTTGCAGACGGAATTCCTGATTCCGAATTCGGCAAAAGCATTTTGTATCAAGCAAAAAACATACAGGACTTAAAGGAGAAAATAAGGACATACGAGAAAATTCGGAGTTCATCACAGGCGTCAACCTCTAAGATTTCCGCGGATTTGGAAAATCCAGATCGGAGCAAATCAACAAATAACTCGCGAAGAAAGTGCTACAGCTGTGGAGGCGATGATCATATTGCTAAATATTGTAAAGAGAGAAATTTTAAAGGCTTTACGTGTGGTAAACAGGGGCATAGAGCATTTGAATACATAACGAAACCTCAAAGAAAGATTAAAAAGCAGGTGAATAATAATAATTCATGCATGGTAAGGAATGTTCTGAAGGCAGTATGAAATGTTGATCCGGCGGTGAACTGTGTTTTCAAGGCTAATAGTATTTTCAAAGAAATCATTTTGGATGGTCTGAAAATTTCGGCTATTATCGACTCTGGAAGCGATATATCGATTATTAGATTGGATGTTTTCAAAAGGATGCGAAATTGTAAAATTTTAAAAGGAGGAGAATGTTTCATAATAGCTAATTTCGATGAGTTTACGACTATAGGAAGCTTCGACAGAATCGTGAAAATTGATGGATTTGATTTCAATATTAAATTTTACGTCGCCGAGAAATTCCCTTATGAGGTTGCGATTGGCAACGGTATTTTACATCAAACGGACATATTGTTAACATCAAATGGTGCTACCTTTTCGAAAGTGCAACAGTTTATCCGGAAAGAACAAAGAATTGTTCAATAGTAGTTATTAAAGATGGGGATAAATTTAACTTAAGATCTGATAATAAAATGCGGCATGTTGATGCTCTTAACAGATTTTCTTGTTTGTTGTCGGATGACTCCTTAAAGCATCGACTCAAACAAGAACAGTTGCGTGACAATTGGATTGAAAGGAATGAATATGAAGACTTTTATTTGAAATACGGTTTAGTACATAAAGACTCGAATCAAGAACTCGTTGTTATACCCGAAGGTATGGAAGAGGAGATAATTCAGAGTATACTCCGAAAGCGCCATTTTGGGACAAAGAAAACACGGGAATTGGTGAAGAGGAATTTTACATACCAGATGTTTTGCGGAAAGTGAACAAAGTCGTGCGTAGCTGCAAACAGTGCAAAATTAAAGAATCCAAAACAGGAAACCGACCTATAAAAGAATTAGATAAACAGAGAGACGAAATTCGAGAGAAGACTAGATCAAATATAGCAGAAACCCAAGTGGAGAATAAGAAATCTTCCAACAAGAAAAGAGTTGAAGCGCCTACACACAAGGAAAACGAATTAGTTGCAATAAAGCCGACGCAATTTGAACCAGGTCTCAAATTAAAGTCGAAATACCTTGGCCCGTATAAAGTGATTAAAAGTTTGAAACATGATCGGTACGAGACGTAAAAACTTGTTGAATTCGAATCCCCTAAGAGAACCAATACTGTAGCAGAATAGATGAAAAAGTGGAACCCATCATTCGAGACGAATGATCGTGCAGGAAGCCCGAATGTGGGATTGGGAATTAACGGACGTAGGACTAGAAGTGGACGGAAATACTGAATAATGCGACACTGTTTTATGACTGAAGCAGACATACTAATTGAGACAATCTTGAATTGGGACGAATAGGCAGCGGACACTTTTTAAATCAGTTTTTACTCAGAACTTGACACCACAGTTGAAAACCTAACAGTGACAATCATCAAATTGTAACACTTTATCTAAAAAATACATAAAACATCAATAAATGTAACAGTAAACATCAGTAAATGTTTAAATAAAATTAAATATTAATACTGAAATATAAATAAACAACTTAAAGTGGTTTCATTAAAACCCACATAAGTGATTCGAGTAATTCGAATCATTCGTCAAAATTTTCAGCCTGTTATTGTTGCATATACAAACAAAGGAGAAAGGAAAGACAAAGACAACAAGCTAAGCATACACACAATCTTCTTGTGAGTATTGCAGTGCTCGTACGTGAATCATACTTATCTTGTTCTTCGTGTAAATGTTAAGTAGAGTCGAAGTCAGTAAGTATCAGTACAACGAGTACTTCCAACTTTGAGTATGAGTATTATATTAAAATAAATATGAATGCGTATAAGTACCAGAAATAATCGTTGCTGATCTCTGATACGTACTCAGTCATCTTTGTAGTTCCAAGCAAATTAAGCAGCTTCCTATACAGACTATTTTCCACAACGGAACTTATGAATTAACGGAAGCTTAATTTTTTCCAAGCTTCTAAGGCCGTGTTGCGGTATTTAATATACATTATTTGCTATTTTTTGATGGACAGTGTGATTATTGTAAGGGTTTTGTCGTCTTTTGTTTTCCATAGCTGTTTTCCATTCACTCCTAGCCACCGGTTTTAAAAGCGTCTCGTTGGTTATGCTCCACAAATCCGCGTGCACTGCGACAAACTTTAGCTGCAACTATCATGTGCGTGAACTTGTTCAATCGTTTTATTGAGAACAAGAAAATACAGATGAAATGACGGTTAAGCTATTGGCTAAACTTCAGATAGAAAAGTTATAATACATATACAAAAAAGAAAAGATAAATCAAAGTAATATGTAGGGTTGTATTCTAGGGAGAATATCTAATACATTTGTTAGTAAATATGGTTTCTCTTTCGAAGGATTTTGATTTGTAAAATAAGAACTCAAATAATATTGTTACGTTTTTACATTTTAAAGACGTATAAAATATACGGTCGTAGATTACAAATAAAATAAAAATAAATCTGTGTTTATCTTTAATTAAAATTCTTTATTATTCGCACAATTCTGTGTACCACTGCTCACAACTTTTTTGTTATTCCTCTGCATAAATAATAACAATTACTAGACAATTATTCTGGAATAAGTTTTGTTTGAGAAATGTTATTTTCCCTATAGTACTCTTAATTTATTTAAGAGCCTTAGCGCAAAAGGCAAACTCAATTGCCGAAGTTTTTGAGAATTAAAACGGTTTGGGTTCTGAATTGATTCTGAATTTTATTTATAATAACTGCGGCTTATATACTATTCTTATTCTATGTGTCTTATAATAATCTTGAACTATTTCCCCTACTTATTCTGTGTTTTCTGTTTTTCCTTTCTCCTAATCTATTATTTGTTAATAGTTTAGCGACTCACAATTACATCAATGGTAATATTAATTTCATTTATACATATATTTCTAGCGTCTCATATTAATCAGCACAAGTCACTTGAAATTGCACACTCTGCAATTACGGTTATTTTTTTGTAAAGTCACTTTGTATTTGTTTATTTTTGTTTTCAATTCAATATATGGGTGAATGAATGCATACATTACAATTCGACAAATCTATGTAAGGGAGATCTTCAAACCACGATTACTCTCTTTAAACACACCGCGTCTTCACACAAGATTAACTGAATTTCACTCCCTCAGACATGTAAATAGTCTGATGAATGTTTTAAAGGCGAATGTTCATGACTTCGCCTTTTCGAAATCTGTATAAATGTAAAAGGTAACGACAGTGGTGACACTGCCAATGAAAGAAGTTCAGCAGTGTCAGCGGAATATTAATGTCAGCAATTTCCCATAATTCTTGCACGCACACCAGTCATTGCCCAAAAACAAAAGTATTGAATTACAGTAGGACCTTGAATATCCGTGATAGTCGGGATCGAAAGTATTCCGGATAATCGATTTTCCCTGTTAATTGTACACCAATTTTGGCTAATTTTTTAATAAATATTTTTATTAGTTAATAAATGAATATGTACATATTTATATAAAAACTAAATAATTCACAGATTTTATATACATACATGTTTCAAATATATATGAAAAAAATAAAATAATTTTGTCAAAAAACAGTGAACAGTCCAAAATAATAGAACAAAGTGATTGCTTACAATCACGGGTAATAGAGGTACTCACGGTTAAACGATGCAGAAAAATTTATGTCGATCCAAAATAAAATTAAGTCGATACAAACAATTTTCTTTTTCCATCTCGGATAATCGAATCACGGATAATCAAGGTCCTACTGTACTCTTAAAGTGTATTTGCCAACTAACCGTCTGGACAGCCGTACATGTTAATGCAACGTGATCCACGTTGGTGGAGATATCAATTGATTTTGGCAGTCTTTTCGGATACTTGAGTTGTTTGTGTTTGAATTAATTGTTTAATTGGTATTGTTAAATGAATTTGTTGTAATTTAGTAAATAGCTTCAAAAACAAATTAAACCTTGTTATTTTTTCCTGTGCAGAGTTAGGTTAGGTTAGGTTAGAGGACGTGCACCTGTCGGTCAAGACAAGCACAGTACCCGGAGGTCCAAATTGACCCATTGTACATTGTCCTTAGGGGAGGAAGGAAAAGGAGGATATAGGAAAATAGGGAAGGGGAGGGAGAATAGGAAACAGAGGAACGAAAAACAACAGACACAAAACAACAGAGGTTGAGAGTACGACTACACTTATGAAGCCCTAGCACCTCTCAACCAGCTCAAGCTGCTAATGAATCTGTGGAGAGCCATGATGTCGGCACTCGACACAGAACTCAAGTCCTCAAAGAAGGCCCTGCCAAGGGTCCTCAGCCTCAACCTACCAAGGGCTGGGCAGTGCAGAGGAGATGTTCGACAGTCTCCAACTCCTCCTCATCGCAACATACCCTGCAATAGTCCGGCTGGGATCTGTTCCAGATCCCCGTCAGCGACCTAATCTCGCAGTGCCCCGTGATAAAACCGACAACCAACCTTAAGCTGGCCTTAACCAAGCCCAGCAGCCACTCTGTCCTCTTGTGCAGAGTTCCATATATAGAATTAAATTTTTTTTTTAAATAAATCTACTGGAAATCTCTTAACTTAAACATCCTTGTTGATATTTATTATTGTAGTGTTGTTTGTGTGTTTTTGTTAACTTGTTACCATTTTTTATTGCGGGTTTTTTTTTGTTATATTAAGAACTACGATAATTTGTATACAAGTTTGTTTACTGCATTGCTTAGTTTTTGTAGCTTTTGTTTATAATTTTAATGTCAAGCGATGTAAAAAATTTTTAGTTTTCATTACAATATTCATTTAATTGGAAATTTAATATAATTTAAATTATAATAAATTTAAATAAAAATGCTCAAGCAGAGACACCGGCTTAGTTGCGTAAATGAGAGAAAACAAAATATAAAACTGTTGGCATTAAGACATGTTTTTGAAATAACCTAAAAATAAATTATTTATTTATTATTAATTACATTACAATTACAAATTATATTTCAATTCTATACGAGCCATACGTTCGGTGTAGTATCACAGACCAGAGCCTCTGGTGGGAACCGAACCCACGACCCTCACGCTAATAGTCTAGTACAAAAAATAAATTAAAAAACCTTTGAACTAAATCTAAATTCCTTAAAATAATTTTGTTAGCAATAAGACCGGTATTTCGATAGAAACTTGAAAGCACGCCCTAAAAACATAACAAAATATGACAATACATATGTAGTTGTCTTGTTTACCTTAATATACTTTTCTTGTGGAGTTTGCAAATTTAAAAAATATATATCATTTACTACTTGTGTTTTAAAACAATTTTTAAAACAACACAATTCTGAATAGGTTTAAATATTTTTGATATATATTTATTTTTTTTATTATCAATTAAACCTGGTATTTTCTAAAGAATTTAAACCGTTTTAAAAACGTTTTAATTATTGCTTTCGCATGAAATTATATTTTCTACATATTTATTGTTACATTGCAATATAATATACAGTTTGTAAAAAAAATCTTTGCACCTAGAGAAAACTTAAGAAAACTTTGAAAAATTCATTGATTTCTAATATAAATAATCAAATCAAAATATGTTTTGTTAATATAATAAATAAAAAACTTTTACAACATTGACAATATTCTAATGTAAAATAATAAAAAACGAAAACAATTCAATTTTACTGCTGTCAAAAAAAAAATAAAATATTAAGACTTATGCAATTTTTTTAAATTTATAGTGCTAATATTTTGTGGGTTCACCTTGAGCATCAATTACCGCTTGCCGACGCCTTCTCATGGATTGAATAAGCTTCGGAATGTCATATTCTAATGGTATTTTTACCCACTCTTCTTTGATGAACTTTACCAATTGGTTTTTATTTGTGAACGATCTTTTCCCTACCTTTTTCTTTAGATGAACCTACAAATTTTCGATAGGTTTCGTATCAGGACTTTGGGCAGGTGTATCAATAACTTTGGTGCAATTGTAAAGTAACTTGGAGTTACATAAATAAGATTTATTTTAATGATCATTATTTTGATAGTACTTGCAATTAAATTTATTCGGATTAACCGGATCAATAAAACCAAATTTCTTAATGCTGGCGGTCAGTTCATTTTTTAAAATATAAAGATGTACTTCCTTAGTCATTATTTCATCCAAAACCTTGATTACACCAACTCCCTTGCTGGATATTCAGCCGAATACCATTACAGACAGTTTTCCAAACTTTACTGTAGAAATAAGATTTTTATTTTCTAGTGCTTTGAGAGGCGTACGCAAAACTCTTTGCGGTTCGTCATGATCATAAAGCATTATTTTCGTCTCATTTGAGAAAATAATATCGTCCCAGTACTCCGGAGGAAGTGAAATGTATTCGGTGGCAAATCTTAATTTCTTTTCGACATTTTGTGCTGACAGCAGGGGTTTTTTCCTAGTCATTCTTGAAGAATATTTGTGTTTTTGAATAAAATTTCCAATGGTTTCTTAGAAAACACGTAACCCAAAGTCTTTTTGCACTTGAAGAGCTAATCATCTCGCACTGGATTGCGGGCTATCATACATGGTTCTAATAATTTTTCTCTCAACTCGCTACGTCACCTTTTTTGGCCTACAGAAGTAGATCCCTTTAAGTCTAGTCCTCTTTCTCTTTCAGCACGGGATATAATATTATATACATCAGGACTGTTTAGGGAGAAGATGTCGGCGAATTCCTTGGCAGATTTGCCTTTGAAGTTGTTGAAATAGCCCAATTGTATAATATTTTTTGAAACACGTTTTCCTGACATTTTTTATATTCAAAAATAAGGACACTTGTTACATAAAAAACGATCCCTTTATTACTAAAACGTTATTTACCCCTTTCACATTACATCTCATTTGTAAAAAACCCAAAATGCGCAACATTTTTGGGAAATAACGGCATATTTTTGTAATTTTTTTATTATCTTCATTCAATATTCAAAGATTTTTTGACACTTTTTATATTGAGTAAAGTTCTTTTGTTGTTATTATTGTAATGTGTGTTACTATTAGAAAACGATTGGTGCTTTATGGTCGTAAACAAGTACAGTTATAGAGTGTGAGCAAAAATAAAAAAATATATGAAGATTTAGTTGTTGAAATTCTTGAATGAAGATCACATTTTACATTCTTTTGGTCTGTGCAAAGATTTTTTCGACAAATTGTATATTCTTTTGTCAAGGTCATATGAAGTAAAAAAGTTTCCCATAGCAATATTATGCAGCTGTAGAACATTGATTATTTCAATTAAAATTCCCTCTCTTTGACACCTCTCTGTCTTTTCGAATACATGGCTGACATCATAATCGCATATATCTTGGGAACAGCCAAAATAGAAGGACGGCAATATACAGTGCCGTAGATGTCAACGCTGGGGCCACATTGCACGCAACTGCAACTCGGCTTATACCTGCGTGAAATGTGATCAAGACCACGCTCCGGGTGAATGCCAACATTCAAGAGAAGATTCCTCAGAACCCTATTGTTTCAATTGTTGAAAAACTGGCCATCCTGCCAATTGGAGAGGTTGTCCGACCTTTAAAAAATACTTTACGCTGCAAAAGAATAAGATGGCGAAGGTAATAAAGGAAAAGGCCGTTGCAGCGGAAAATATCAACAAGGCAGTGAACATTGCCATGCGTTCGCCGGGTAAAACATACGCCAACTTCTTTCAAAATCCAATGTCTCAACAAAATCCCCGACAAACAAAATCGTTAGTGATTAACGATTTTTTGAACCTAGCCACTTATTTTTTAGAGCCAGAAGAGTTAACCCTGGATTTAATAAGAATGTACTTACATGTATTGTAAATCTTTGTATTAACAACTGTTATTTTCCCCCTGATTGGAAGTTGGCAAAAATAATCCCAATAAAAAAGAAAAATGATAGTGAGGAATTGTCTGATTTCCGCCCTATATCCCTGCTTTCTAATCTTGGAAAGGTATTTGAGCACGTCCTGAAGGAAAAAATTGAAAATGATTTCATAATAAACGCTATATCGGATCTTCAATTCGGTTTTAAGCAATTCCACTCTGCACAGCACGCGCTTCTAAAGTTTCACCGTGACATATCCTCAAACTTGAGGAATCAATTCTGCACTGTGGCGATATCTTTGGATATAGAAAAGGCGTTTGATTCGGTGTGTCATAGAGGGATTATCTATAAACTGATAGATTTGGGAATAGATCCTTATCTGGTTAAATTGATCCAGAGTTTCCTATCCGACAGTAAATTTACTGTCTAAATACAGGGTTCGTCTTCATCATTGGGATATGTAAATAGTGAAGTCCCTCAAGGAAGCGTACTTGCCCCATTTTTGTTTAATATTTTTCTTCATGACTTTCCACATACCACACAGAACTCTAAAGCAAATTTATACGCAGATGATTGCCTAATTTATGCCCACAGCTCCTCACCAGCCCTAGGCTCTTCACAATGTTTCAACCCATCTTATGTTGATACATGAATTTTATAAAACATGGGGAATTAGGATAAATGCTACCAAATCAGAGGCCATCTGTATCAGGAATGCTTCCGGAAAGTGTCACCGGTCAGAAGTACCCCAAAGCAAAATGTTACGCGCCGCGCTCGATGGGGTTGAGATTCCATTTAAATCTACAATAAAATATTTAGGCATCACTTTTAATAAACTATTTAAATTTAAAGAACATGCGCGATTAACACTACAAAGGACAAAACGAATAGCTGGGATGTTTTCATACTTATTTAATAACAAATATCTACCTCGTGAAACCAAGCTGCTCCTATATAAGGTGACCATCAGATCCGTATTGTTATATGGATTTCCAATCTGGTTCACTATTTCGCCAATAGTGGCCAAGAAATTGGAAATATTTGAACGGAAGATCCTGCGGAAGTGTATCAACAAACATTATGTAAGTCACACTAGGATGTACTCAAATACTTACATATATGACACCTCTAGAGTTCAACCCTTCTGTAGATATGCACTCCACCATCAAAGGGTATTTGTTAAAAAACTGGCTACCCACGAAAATTTCCTGATGAATGAAATTCATGAGTTGGAAAGGTGTTTGCATGGGTCAAGTTCAACTTATCTCTCTCTAGTTGGTATACTGAACGAGAACACAGACATCGATCCTGACCCACATATGCTGCCACAATTTTACTCCAAAATAATGCCTGGCTCCCATAGGGTATAAAAAGAAAAATTTATAATATTAAGAGCTCAGCTCACCCCGTTTTGACTGATATAAATCTGACAAAGTTTGACAAATGTACCTGAACCATCGTATTATATCGAATATTTCATTGAAAGTTATGTTATAATCCTGTGATATTTACACCAATGGTCAATGGTCTAGTCGACATTTTGAATTCTGTGGTCAACTTTTATTTTGTAACAGATTTTTGTTAACTCGTCTTAAGTGTTATATTTATTATTTTGTTTTCTTTATTTATTTATTTTTTTGTCAGACTCTCTTGCGCTGTCTGCAAAAGTAAAAAGTCGCGAGCAAACCTTGTTCTCTTAAAATTTTGTTTCATTAACATATTCCCTTGAAAAAAAAAAATTAGCAAGTAGCGTTTTTCTATAAAACACCGCATAATAGAATAAGACAACAATAGTTCTATGTTATATATATTCATACATGTTACCATTTAGTTAAGTAAGCACATTTTATCGAAAAAGAATAAGTCTCAATAAAATTCACTTACTTACTTACATCATAAACGCAGTTTGCAATGCAACACTGCAAAGAAATTCATTTACAAGGCAAAGAAATGTTTTATTGTAACACTGCTTTGTCAAATAATGAGATGACATTTTAATACATTTATGACAACGAAAAATTTTCATCTTTATATGACTTAAAATTTTTGTGTAATTTAATTTTTTTTAAATGAATATTCAGAAAACATGCAGTCTTCTTTTGAAAACCGCTTTCGAATTGGCTGATAATAAAAATTCAATCAGCACTTTGTTTAAAAATATTTTAAACAAAAGAAAGCGTCGTCGTATAGCATTATAGCTAAGATTCAAAGAGAAAAATTCCTAAAACTTTAAATTTTTTTAAAATTTTTGTAAGAACGCAGGGCGATGTGTTTCATTCTCATTGTTTCGGGGGGTGCAGGGTAAATTATAAAATAAAATATTTGGCGAGATTGTGGGTAATAAAATACAAAAGTATTAATTTAAAATAATCAAATTATTATTTATTTGTACACTAAACGTACCTTCGGGTTGGGGGGTGGATCGTGTAATGATCTCTTTTCCTTTATATATTTTACAATTCACAATTAACAAACATGGTTGCAAAAGTACTTAAAACTAAACTTAACATTAGGGTGAACACTCATTTTCGAATGAAGAAAATTACATTTAGGTATTTATCACCAAATGGTATAATTTGATAAAACTAATTAATATTTTAAATTTTAAGAAGTTTCAGATATATTGGAATAAGGCTACAAAAAACATTTCAAATAACAATTTGGAAACTGATGATCAGTTGTTCTTTCATTTGTACTTACAATATAAAAAAAATTAAATTACCACAAATTTGCCATTTCTAATTTTTGCCGCCAGTAAATGTAAATGTTTACAAAGAATCACAAATAAAAACCATGCACGATATTGGCAAATAATGGGCATTGGCAATGAACACGAGGCATTGCCAAAACAAATTTTACTGCTTTTATGAACACAATGCAAACTGCGTTTATGAAATCAGCCCGTGTTTCCTAAAGCACTCGTAGCATGTACCTAAATCTAGAATTGCTAAATCGATTTCAGGGAAAACGAAACAGCAACAAAATTATTGGGATTATAAAAAGACTTTCAGCTCATTTTTTATAAATTTTTCATCTCTCCCAATTAGCACAGTATCAAAACGAATTATTCTGTTATCTCAAACATCTATACATTCATACATAATTGGTCATTACAACCCTTCAGTCTGGATTATTGACCTAGTTTCTCACACCATTAATGTTGTGTGCGTTAATTTTATACATAAGCGGCGGGACCTACAGTTTAAAGTCGACTCCGAACGAAGTTTTTGAATTTTTTATGATCTGGTTTAAATTTTTTTTATTTGGATTAAAATAACGACAATAACAATACAAATAGAACTTAAAAAAGTCTAGATGCCTGACTTTTTCTGAATTAAAGTTATATTATCTAAAAAATTTAAATGTATCATATTTGGTACAAGCTCGATCTACGGTTAAGGTTAAATTTTAGAATTGGAGAAAGCGATCCAGACCATTAAGAATTCTGGCATTCACTGCTATAGTAGTGCAAAAAGGGAATTATTTTTATAAACTAATTATAATTTTCAGAGAAATTAAATATAAAGTCACAATTTACAGAAATGATGATGTCTTACATATTTTTACTCAAAACAGTTTTGTTATCATACAATTAAATAATAAGTAGAACTAATATAATCCAAATAAATAATTTGGATCAACTATTTCAATGATTTAACACACAATCACAAGATTGCCAAGTAAATTACGAGAATTTTGCATAATAAAAAAAGAAATTAAAATAAAATTAGAATTAAAATAAAAAGACAAAAGGTGTAAGTTGATACATATTAAAATAACTCGAAAATATTATAAAAAAAAATACTCAAATAAAACGAATGTTAGACGTAATATTTATGAAGTTTAATTCTAAATTAGTTTGCATTATTAATAGTTGAGTTTTTATTTTTTTCTAAATTTTACGAAATTTAAAATATAGCTCTGTAGTTATATTTTTATATAGAAATAAAATTCTCAATGTCAGCTATGTTCGTCTGCTTAGTAAGACACAAACATTTTTTTATAATTGTAAATGTAGACAGTTTAAAAGCTCAACGTTGCTTAGAGTGATATTCATATATTTAGCTTTTAAACCCTCTACATGTACTTCATGGATGTAAAAGAGAACTGCTAAGATGACAAATATTACATAACATTTTTTCTTTTTTTTATAGGCTGCGCAAAAGTTTTATTCTTTACTGGTGTTAAAAAAATTTCGAGCACTTGACATATCTCAATCATCTCCATATTCTGATATAGCTGTGACACGTGGCGCTTTGTTTGAAAATCCAAAATTGTAAATGAATTGTTAAATGTCTAAATATTAGATAATAAATGTCTATTTTTATACAACTACCAAATAAATTTTCATTAAAGGTAAGTTAAAATAAATATGGAGTATAAGATTCATGTCATAAAAAAGTTACAAAATGAATATAAAAACTAAACAGTAATTAGATTTAAAAACGAAAGATTATACTATAAGCAATTTTAATGTTAATAGTGACTTTGTCTAAGTGGACTGACCTAGTAAAAGGCTGAAAAAAGAATTTGGGATATTCCTGCACTGATCAGAGTTTGATCAATTACATTCTGAACATTAATGTGCCTCGGTAGATATCGAATAGAACCGTAGCAAAATATAATTGTAAGACTTGTCCCAGATTTTTTCGAATGTTGACGGAGTGACTATTTGAATAGGTATGGGTTCTGTTCTAATCTGTTCATAATGTAATATAATTTTTTAATTGATAATTCAATTAATTTTGAAACATCTACCGTGATGGAAAAAGTATCAGAGGTGGAATCAAAAAGACGCCAAAAATAGCAGAAAAGAGGTTCATCTTTATGGGAAAAGCATGATTGTGCTTCACATCAACTTCAAGACGAAAATATTTTCGAAAAAGAAATCAAAATGTTTATATCTGATAGTGGATATGAGGAACCGTGCAGGCACATATTTTGATCGTATAATGAATAATAAGGTGAGCACTGAATTGCAGAGTGGTAGTCGCCACGTAAAACGGTCAGAACACTACGTATACATACGTCCCAATTAACATGACTTGTCTCATTTCTAAGGTAAAAACGTATTTTAAATATTATGTTCCTGTTTGCTATTTCCGCCGCGTTCGCCTGAGGGGAATACAGTCCAGTTCTTATGTGCGTTATGGCAAAAAGGGTAAAGAAATCCTGCATTTCCTTTGAAATAAATTGTCTGGCGTTATCGCTATGTATAAACTGTCGGACCCCAAATGTATTGAAGATGTAGTCCCGGAAGAATTCAATTACGCTGACGGACGTAGCAGACCTCATGGGTTGATGGAAAAGGAATTTTGAGAAATGATCAATGACAATGAACAACTGGGTGTTTTTGGTCTTTGAACAAGGGTATGTACCCAAAAGTCGCAATACAAGCGTTGGAATGGGCGCTTGGTTTCAAATGCATCTCCCATTGTTGTACTTCGGGTGTTCATAATAAAAAAAAAATTATAAAGAAGAAAAAGTGAACGTGGAGTTCGATGTGCTTCCCTTATACGTATATATGGAAGTTAGAATATAAAAAACATCTTTTTTTTCTTTTCTAAGACTCTGGGCCAGGCCTATTATTATCCGCTTTAATAGCTCGCAGAATATAACGCCTCTGAACAATTTTTCTTTTTCTCTACTTGTCATAATACACAGACTTGTATGGAAAATAATTGAATAAACTAACATTCTCTTCATAAACTTCTTCTATTGTAAAGTTAAAAAAAAATTACATTAAGGTTTTCCCAGAATCCGACGCTATTCAAAATTTCAATTACCGAGTATAAAATATTGAGTCTCTCAGATCCTAAGAGAGCCCTTTCTCAAGAGAATTGAATAAAACAATCCAATGCATAAATGTCAGATGATAGGGTTCTACTGACATTCGACTCTTAGACCGTCTTACGCATTCCCGTGGGCATGATGGTGGTGTGAAGAGGTTTAATGACATTTATGAATGAAAAAATAAAAAAAATCTTTGATGTATCATTCCGCAACTCCTCTAGGATATAAGTTAATTTGTTTCTGTGCAAATTTCAATTGGTTGAATGTTTAATTAATTTTTAATATTTATTTAATTTCAAATTTAGTTATTATTACAATTTCAGTTTATTTATTTGTTTTCAGTGTTTTAGTTATAATTTTAATTTGAAAATAAATTATAATTCTTATTCTATTCTATTTATTTCATTTATTTTTAACTTTTATTTTAATTTTTATTTAATTATAATCAAAAAGGTCGAATAAAACTATTGGATAAATTTAATTTTTATTTTTATTTTTTTCCATATAGTTCTGATTTCAGTTTATCCAATCCTAATTTATTTTTGTCTTGATTTTAGTTCTTATACTAATTTCTATTTGGACTTATCCACTATGTGGTTAGTTTAATGACAATTTATTTAATTTTCATTTATTCTTAAATGTTTAATTCTTATTTTAATTTTATTTTTGCTTTTTCACTATGTGAACCTTTTTCATACTTAAACACTAAGTCAATTTCATTTTATTTATTTTGTTTTCACCGTTTTAGTAATAATTTTAATTTTAATGTCAATTTAATTTTAAAATCAATTTTAATTCATATGTAATTTTATTTTAGTCTTTTCCACTACGTGAAACCTTTATTTCTTTTTATTTTAACTTTTATTTTAATTTTATTTTTATTTTTATTTTTTTCCATATAGTTCTGATTTCAGTTTATCCCCACTATTTACTTTCTTTTTTTTTAATCTTTTATTTTGTTTTTGAACCTTTTTTACTTAAACATAAGTCAATCATTTATTATTTGTTTCACTAGAATTTTAATGTCAATTAATTTTTACAAATCATTTTAAATTCATATGTAGTTTTAGTTTAGTCTTTACACTACGTGAAACCTTTATTTCTTTTTATTTTAACTTTTATTTTAATTATTTTGTGCTGATTTTAATTCTTATCCACTATGTGGATCTTTTAATGATATAATTTATTTAACTTAATATGTTTAATTCTAAATGTTAAATGTTTAATTTTAAATGTTTAATTCTATTTTAATTTTGCTTCTTCACTGTGTGGAACCTCGAAAGGTCTTTTCAAGCCTAAAGCATGAGTTGAACTGAACTCAGTTTTCAATGAAATAAAATAGCAAATAGTAAAGGATAATAAAATGCAGAAGAAGATCAATGAAATTCTTCCGCATAGCAACAGTTAAGAATATTGATGGAAAGAATCCAAATTATTTTTACTTTACTAAGCAGCAAAGAAGCAATAACAAAAATATCAATGAAAAGAAGAATAATAACTATACCGTTAATTTTCATAGTGACAATTAAGAATAATGAATATCATTTTTACATGAAAAGAAAAGTACTAAAAAGATAATAAGAAAAAATATGAATGAAGAGAGAGTAGTAACATCTTAATAAAGTAAAACAATTCATTAACCCATTGTTAACTTATACAACATAATTCAAATTACTAAAAAAGTCCGAAACATTTCTGTGATATACGCCGCTACTTTACAGTAGCTTTTCGTTGGGCGCTATCTATGTTACGCTCGCTTCAAAGTTACTAGAATAGGTGTTAATATAAAAGGATTTAATTTGGAAATGACCCGCTAGCTCAATGACATGTGGGACAAAAGTTAACGAAACGTAAGCATAGAAATATACATACATGCCAAATAGAGGAAGAGTTACAAAAAAAAAAAAATACTTACATCGTCGATCACCTTCTCACTCACACTGCCACACGGGGAACCTTCGCCTCGAGTAAAAAACATTATTATTCGATATACATGTTTTTTTATTAATAAAGAAATGTGAAACTAATGTACGAAGAAATATACATTTTAAATACAATAAAAAAACTAAACTATGCGTTATGCAATGGATAATTAAAGATAAATATATATATATACATTTTAAGTAGCTACATAGTACCTAATTAAATATGAATTATTCAAATAGAAAAAGTTTATATAAATTTAGGGTAGGAAATATATTTTTTAATAGTCATTTAATTATTTTAAGAATAATACAATAAAACATTTTTTTACTTAGGGTAAGAAATATATATACATATATAATTAATTATATAACCACGATACTTAATAAGCAAAATAAATATAACAATTGTTGGTGTCTTACGCACGAGACTGAGGAGATTCCAATCGCTGATGGTATGCTGCGCCGGAGGCCTCCAGTGTGATGAGAATAAGGTGGTTGGTGAGGTCATATCCTTGTTGTATAATAATTTTTGTTTTTGTTACTTCTTTTTTTTTTATTTGTATATTTTTTTAATAGTTCAGTTGAAAAATAAGTAATTACCGTTTAGTTCAAGGTAAGGTTTTAATATGTAGTTCAAAGGTAGGTATTTAATATTTAGTTCAACGGTAGGTATTTAATATTTTGGTCAACGGTAGGTATTTAATATTTAGTTCAACGGTAAGTATTAAATATTTAGTTCAACGGTACGTGTTTAATATTTAGTTCAATGGTAAGTATTTAATATTTAGTTCAACGGTTACATACATATCGTATTTTTTTTTTTTAATTAAACTTATTTAAAATTTCACTTCCCTCATTTGATTAATTTTATTTCCTTGTACTTATCTTAATTAAATTTATTTTAATTTTCTTATTTTATTAAGTATTTATAAATTCTTAGTTTGTAATAACAAAAAAATGTTTTATTTAATTTTTTTCTCTTTTTTTATTTTCCTTTTTTTCTAAGGCTTAAGTAAATTAAAACATAAAGTTATCTTTTTTTCTTTTTTCGATTAAAAAAAAAATAATTTGTTTTCTTTCTTATTTTTATTTCACTAATTTTTTTTTTTTTTTTAAATAAAGAAAACTTCCTTTAATTTACTATTCTCTTTTTTATATTATTAATTGATTGTTCACTTGGTTTAATATTATGATTTTTTTCGTCTTTATACATTCAAAAATTATTTAATCTATTACGTGAATACACTTTTTTACTTTTTATTTGTTTTCGGTTTTGTTAGTACTTATATAAAAAAAATTATTTTAATGTATTTTTTTTCTTTTCTTGAAATATTATCTTTTAGAATAAAATTGTATTTTATAGTCGTTAATTATTGAATTGTTTGATTTGATACTTATTTAAATCCTTTTCATTATATTTTTTTAAAATTATAATTACATATTTAATTTTAAATGCACGTATGTATGAACATATGGGATTTTTTTTACACAGTTTTCTCTTCCTCTTTAATCTCTTTCCTCTTTCTAGTGGCCTTTCAACCTGCTTTGAGCGCTCACGTCCGACTCGTCCCATCGTTAACACACAATTGAATCTTCTTCAAAAATTCTCGTTCCTCTTTCCCTATTGCCTTTTCATATCAAGCGTTCTTTTACACATACATTGGAATTGAGCAGTACGATATATACCGCTTTATTTGATCCATGAAGTCGCCGTGGTCTAGACTGAGAGTAAAAATTGCCATGAAAAACTTCTCAAAAATCTGTCGTTCGGAGTCGACTTTAAAATGTAGGTCCCGCCACTCATGTATAAAATTAACGCACACAACATAAGTGGTGTGAGAAGCTAGGCCGTAATCCTGACTGAAGTGTTGTAATGGCCAATTATGTATATATGTATGTTATGATATATACCGCTAGTTCTTCTGTTAATCAATCAGAAGAACGCACGTGTAGTGCATAAAACAGAATTGCAACTCTACCCACACGCAATTCACGATTAGTCAACCAGAAGAGCGCACGAGTAGCATTTTTGAGATCTCTGTCTCTATAAAACAGAAGTGCAATGCATTCCATGAACAGCGTTGCATTTCCCTGTTGATCCGAATGTACACTGTCACAACAAATTGGGTACCGGGTACCTGAATATTCTAAATCCCTAACAAAATGTATTTCTGATTTAATATTTAATAACAAAAAGTTCGGGTTCGCCGAACTTTGAAACCCCAACTAAGTACGGGTTCGGCTGAACTTTCAAATAGGCCGAAGTTCGGGTTCGGTGTTCAGTACCGAACGAAATTTGGAGTTCGGTCGGACTCTATTGGTTATAATTTTTTTGCATTTATGTTTAATCTGAATAAAGAGTAAACAAAAAACATCTAGTTGCTATGCAACATATCCGTTGGCTATGCAACACGTCTCTTTATTTTTGTTGTTCAAATGTACCTTCATGTCTTGTTTCACAGTCAAACAACTTCAGTTTGGTATATAATTTAACCATGAATCGTCTTACAAATGAACAACGCTTGCAAATCATTGAATTTTATTATCAAAATACGTGCTCTGTTAAGAAAGTTCATCGCGCGCTTCTTCCATTTTATGGTCAGTTTAATCGACCCACTGAAGCGGCTATTCGGGCTATTGTGGCTAAATTTCGCACCAAATTTACATTGTTAGTCATTAAACCACCAACACGCTTACGTAGAGTGCGATCTGAAGAAAATATCGCAGCTGTATCTGCCAGTGTTAATATTGACTATCAATTATCAATTCGTCGCCGTTCGCAGCAATTGGGTCTCTGTTACTCAACAACGTGAAAAATTTTGCGGAAGGATTTAGCTGTGAAGCCTTTCAAAATATAGCTGGTGCCAGAACTGAAGCCGAACGGTCTACCGCAATGCAGAATTTTTGGTGAATGGACTCTTGGAAAGTTGGCCGAAGGTCCACTTCTTTATCGAAAAATTGTGTACAGTGATGTATTGTACACAAGTAACTGTCTGGCAAAATAATAAAAGGTACTTGATGAACAAAAGCATTTTTGCACTATAAAAAAACCTTAGCGCTAAAGGAAATTGTTTATGAAAGGACTGCGGGAGCCATAGATTCGCTAGCAAACAGTAGGGCGTGTGGGTTCGGTCCTTCCATTAACAAAACCCTGTCCATTTTCGGAAACTTTATTAAAGACTCCATATTTTTACATTTAATTTTATTCTAATTTCAATACTGACTGCAATGAAAAAAACGAAGAAAAAAGAAAATCCCGAATAAAGTCTTTTAAGACGAAAGCAAACAAAATTTAGATAAAAAAATATCTTATTGACATGTTAATAATATGTTATTGACATAACCTAGTTAAGAGCAATATCTGCTGTTGTTGATACGCCTGTCTCAAAACCCGCCACTATCCTTGGTCCTAAGGACGTCATTTTATTAGAACCCCAAATAATTTAATCCACCTAAACTAATACAAAACTACGAAAACACTCTCATACTTCATCTATTCATACATAATGATTATGGATATTTATTCATAAAATATTAAAAAAAAAATTAACTTAATAGAAGTGTATAAAAGTAATATTTAAGTTAAATGAAACTAAGTGGCAGCATTCTAAAAAAATAAACAATGACTTTTTTTTCAACTGTCTCGGCGATAATGATTATAAACATGTAGCAACAAACTTATGTTCGATCAACCATGTTCGTTATCATTAACACTGATAAATATTTTAAATATTAAATAGTAGCGAGAAACATAACAATTTCACTCACCAAACATACGAGTAGTCGAGCTCACGAAGGCCTTCACGATATCGATATATATACTGATGCTGTGGCTGTTGTGGAACTTTTTGCAATTATTACTGTTGTTCGTAAAATTATGTGTAATGCTTGCACTTAAATTTATTAAAAGGTTATAACATAAGTTACATTCTTAATTATTCTAATTTTAAACAATTTTTAAACTAAAAATATAAATTCATTAAATTTAAGTATATTATGGTACTTAAATTTATAAAAGACAATTAGATTATTTAACAAAAGAATCTTAATAATATCAAATTGACAATAATAAAAACAAAGGTTTGATTTAAACACGTTGTGTGATCATTACAACTTTTTTAAATTATCAGGAACTTATCACAACTTTTTGGTATTTGTTTTTCTTTTTTTTTCTATTCTATGTATTCTGTGATAAACCAGTTTTGTAAAAGAGAATAAGTATGCATAAAAAAGACTATGGGAATCAGAGATTGCAATGTAATTATCGAGTTGTAATGGTCGCATGCAAGCATGTCAGCTGTTGTAACAAGTAAAAATACTAGAATTAAGGTAGCACTGATAATTGAGATATAATAAAATTTAACGTTTTGAATTGAAGAAAAAAAAATACTCATAAAAAGAAATTTAACAAACAGAATTTTTAGAAACAATGATGATGATTGATGAAAAATATGTTATTTTAGAAAAATCGTAAAATTATGATTAAAAGTTTAAATAATAAAGTAAGCATGTTGTAGGGAGCTAAAACTGTTTCATAACGGTTTTTCTGCACCGAACTACAGTTTTTTTTCAGCTCCAATAGTTCGAATTCAATTGAAGAAAAAAACAGAATAAAATATTATAAAATAGAACTCCCGGGACTTGTTAAAAAAGCAAATATGTATGTCAATACCTATACAAATTCCTTTTTTCTTTCTGGGTATTTGTCTCCTCATTAGGATGTCCCGAGTATAACCTAACCACCAGGAAATTCCAAGAATAATCACCAAGGAAGACCGAGGCCTATGGCCAATAATTGAATTTTTCAATTCTTCACAGCACAAAATTTTTTTTCAATATTTGCAGGATCAATAGACAAGATAAAAGAAAAATTACCACTCACTTAAAGCACTCTTTCAAAAATTTAATTAATTTTGCCAGCTTTTTCCTACTGTTATATTCTCGTCTCAGAGTTTCAAACAAAATGAACGAGTTGTTCAATTTTCTTAGTAAGAAAACCTCTGTTAGCAATCAGAAAAAGGGGGGAATGGGAAAACATGTATAATTAAACTTTAGTGCTTGTTTAAGCTCTCAACAATCAGAAAAATATAAAACATGATTGCCACTATAACCAACAGAGATGTTTGTATTGTACTAAGTAAATTTCCTCCGTCAAATGTCAGTATATTTACATTCGCATTATAAAGAACATAAATATTATGGAAATCTTATCGTATTTACTGTCTTGAAAAATCACATAGGATCTAGTAAATATGTATTTATTTGGTTCGCTTATAACATTATAAACATTTGATTGGCTACATGTTCCTGTGTGGTAGCAACATGTGGACACGATCGAGTATGAAGCTTTTGTACAATCAAACAGTTTATGTTCCTTCTAACATATAAGGAAAAGTTCCAAAGCGAGTATCAAAATAATAGAATTAAAATTATTTCCTTAAACCGTACACTACAAAACTAGATAGTAATTATGATTTCATAAAATCATTAGATAGAAAAAGAACGGTTTATAATCGAAGATCCTTGGCATGATAGGTTCCTACTGATTTCCCATTTAAGTCCTCAATTAGATAATAATGATTACCTAATTTCCCTCTAATACGACTTTTAATAAATAAAGGAAACAATTTGGCATTAAAATTTTTTATTGCTACTACTCTGAACAAACCTACGTCTAAAAACTTCTTGACCCATTTGGAAATTCTGCGGTCTTGTACGTAAATTATATTGCTGTCTGTTTGTTTCATAAGCTTTCTTAAATTACACCGAATCAAGTTTAGGTTATCATCGCGAGAAATATGATATGCTGAATTAAGATTCTTAAGTAGTCCGTAAGAACTACCATGAGTTACCATGTCTTGTCTAAACAAAGCGTGATAGGGAGTACATTTAATTGCCTGATGATAACAATTACGTAAGGCACAACTTATTTTCGTCAGATGTTCATCCCATAGCTTGTGATCCTTCTTCAAATATGCACGAATTCCTGCTCTTATCGATCGATTTACTCTTTCCGATGCATTACTTTGGGGAGAGTATACAGCCGTGTACATGTGATGAATTCCGTAGCTGGTTAAAAATGCATTAAAATCATTGCTCTAAATTGAGATCCCTTGTCACTCACAATAACTTTATTCATGTCTATGCATTACCATATACGTGAAAAATTTGTTTTTCCAAATTCTCAATAATTAACGTTGATGTGAACTTTCGTATAGGAAATAGCCAATGAAATTTCTTCGAATCAAATCGATTGTTTTTACCATTCGACCGTGAGCACAAATTGGATCATCGTGAGCTCTTTTAATAACTTTTGTACGTAATTTAAATGGTATCCACAATTTCTAACATTTTTCTTCTTGGTTATCTTCTCCTCTATATATCAGGGTATTTTTATTTAATATCAGGGTATTTACTCTGATCTGCAAGAACTTTATACTTAAAGGTAATATAATCTTGATCCAGAAAATGTGTTGAATTTAAATCAATTTCAGGTTCCTTTAATGCCAGTGAGGAAATATCGTGAGAACACTTACGCGACAATGCGTCGGGAACAATATGGTCCGATGACTAATCGTAAACTTATATGGTTGAAGTTTAAATGCCCAACAGACTTGAGTGATCTGTTATAATTTTTAATTTAATTTAATTGATTTAATAGCGGCTAAGCATTCTCGTTCCTTAACACTGTAGTTGCTTTGAGCGATGTTAAGTTTTTTACTCATGAAAGCTATTGGCCTTTCATTTCCATTTTCATCCTGTTGAACTAAAACTGCGCCAATTCCAATATCACTTGCATCACAGTGCACATAAAATTTCTTTTAAAAATTTGGGTTTATAAGTACTGGATTGTTACCTCCACCTGGGTAACAATCTTGTCGCGATGTGGGTGCTTAAGTGTACTTAAGGGTCGCAGAGTGGATTGGAGTGCATGACTAAAGGTTACCCTAATATCGTAGTAAGACTTTGCTCCGGATTGACGTCGTATTCTCTCTTTTCGGACCGTCGGATCACGTATATTTCTTATACCCCTAATCCGAAGTGTTAAGCGACCCGTGCTTATCGGATGGTTTGTAGTCGGGGGTCTAATCTGACTGTATTATAACGGAGCCTCACTGATACCTGGGCGCCTCAGTGAGTATTAGGTTTTCTACCAAGTCCTTGTCATGCTAGCGGGGGCTATGGCATGATTGACCTCCTTTCCCCCTCACTCGTGGGACCTGTATGAATTATGGATTTCCCAATTTGTCTTTTGACTACGGACTGGACGTGACCCAGCTCATTGCGCGAATCCAGGCGAGTATCGTTGATAACAACAACGAAATCGTCAGGAATTTCGCCCCAGCTGGCATGAGGATCTTGACTGTAGAAGAGATCTTTAGTGAGGCTAATGCTTTGGCAATCCCCACTTCGACGGAAGATATGTGCGTGGAGTCAGACTCTGTCTCCCCACTATCGGATGAAGACGGTGACAATACAGTCATCGAAAGGCTCCCCTTCACTCGGGTCCAATTTGCTACTGGGAGCAATGAGGTGGGGTTTTTCCCTTTAAGGAACCCTCTTGTCGGACGGGATGCTTCGGATCCCATCAATGCATCGCAGGGCTTGCACGGTCTTGAGGAGATTCGCAAGCTGCGGTGTTGATTCCCTCTCTGTCACGGAGCAGAGGATGCTGACTCGTCAAAGAGGCACTGTTTCGCGGTATGAGTCCAAATACCCGGGCAGTGACCTCTCACGAGGCGCTGACTCTGGAAAGGAGAATGGTCCCTTGAGTGCCGATGGGAGCGTGATGCCAATTGCATCTACCTCTCAAGCAGCAAGCAAGGGGCGTGAAGGTTCTACACCCTTACTCCTAACTGGAGCAAAGGAAAACACCACGGTTTTCAAACCTCCGGAGAAGAGAAAGGGTGTTGGTGTTCCTTCTACAATGGATAAAGGAAAGGGGGTAGAAAATATCGGTAATCATTTATCACAGAAGAAGGATGAAAGGTTGGCGGCGAAGGAGGTGGAGGGGCACTTTTCAGTGGATACGCAAGAGGAATCGCATGAAAAGAGGTAGATCTGATGATGAGCCTTCCTCCAGCTCCAAGCGTCCTAAGAAACAAGGTGACCTGAGAACTAACCCTTCCCTTCAGCTGGCTTTCATCGACAGGTCGGATTTGGATGGCAAAATCTCTCCTGAAAGGTGGAATCTAGTTGAAGAAAGGTTAATTGAATTCATGTTGGAGGAGAGTTGTGATGGCATGAATGCCCGCATATCTTCTATAGGTTGGTCCAAGGGCATCAAGGTAGTGAACTGTGAAAACGGGGGAACTGTAAAGTTCCTTGTGGAATCAGTGAAGCGCCTTGGTGAACTCTGGCCTGGTGCTCGGTTGAACGTGGTCCCTCAATCCGACCTTCCTCTACGTCCAATAGCGAAGGTATGGGTCCCGCCTACCTTTAGGCGGGTGAATGTCATACCAAAACTTATTGGAAAGCAGAATGGATTGAACACCAGCTCATGGATAGCTGTCAACTCCCGGACTGGTAATGGTAGGAAAAGCTGCGATCTTAAGATTGCTATTGATCAGGATTCCCTTCAGTGGCTAAGGGCAAGAGGTGGTGTAGTGTTATGTGGGTTGGCACGTCTGAAATTCCGTTATCCGGATATAGTCGGTGTCAGGTGACCCAGAGTAGGCTAAAAGTGGTGCAGATTAATTTGCATCAATGCGAAGCCGCCTCACACAACCTGTTAACCACCCTGCGCCGCCTTGAAGCTGATATCGCTCTTATCCAGGTTTGAGCGATCCTGACTATAGGTTACTTGTTCCTGGAACAAGTGATAAGGTAAGGACCTGTATTTTAGCTAGAAGTGGTTTGGACTTGTTAATCACTCCTTCCTTTTGTACAGGTGACGTAACAACTGAGATGACCATGGGATCGATTTGATGCTGGCATCTGTGTACATGCCGTATGAGGCTGCATCCCCTCCTGGTGGCTTAATTGAACTACTGGTGGAGCATGCAAAGAGGAGAAGATGTCGCGTTGTCTTGGATTGTGATGCCAATGCTCATCACACCCAATGGGGAAGTGCTGACATAAATACTAGAGGTGAGTCTATTTTGAATTTTATTATTCTTAATAGGCTCAGCATTTGTAACGCTGGTAACACGCCAACGTTTAGAAACCGTGTTAGAGAGACGGTAATTGACATTACGCTCACTAACATGGATAGGTCTATGATTAGGGACTGGAGGGTTTCAGATGAGTGTTCTTTTTCTGATCACCAACTGATATCATTCAGTATTAATCTATCTGGGGGCCTTAACAGGCCTTTTAGAAATCCAAGAAGAACCGACTGGATCAGGTATGAAAGGGCTGTAGAGGGGGAGCTTAGAGCCCTTAGGGGACGCTGCACTCCTGGCATCAATGATCGAGTTGGATCTTTGACGGATATTTTGTTGTCTTGTTATAGAGATGCTTGTCCTCTCACTTACCCGGGTAAGAGGAGCCAGCCTGCCTGGTGGAATGCGGAACTCCAGAGGCTCCGCCGTTGTACCAGGAGACTCTTTAATAAGGCTAAGAGGTCGGGCAGGGATGTGGACTGGTCTGCATATAGATCCAGTTTTAATGAATATAAGGGAGCAATAAAGCGCTCAAAGAGAACCACCTGGATGAGTTTCTGCAGTAGTATCGAGGATGTTTCTGATGTGGCTCGTTTCCGTAGGATGTTGTCGAAGGACCCCAAAGTCCTAGGCTTCGTCCAAAAGAACGATGGCATGTGGACATCCTCGAGAAAAGAAACCCTAGAGGTTCTATTGAGTACACATTTTCCCGATTGTGAGGATCCAGGAAGCTATCCGTTGGGTGTAGCTGATCCCTTCTGTGATGCTGGAACTACGCCGGTTTTGGAAGACATCATTACCAGAAATAAGGTCAAATGGGCTATTAGTAGCTTTGAGCCGTTCAAGTCGCCTGGTCCGGATGGTGTCTTTCCGGCTCTGCTTCAGCATGCTGGTGATATATTACACGAATATCTGGTGGACGTGTGTAGAGACTGTCTCCGGTGGTGTGATATACCTGAGGTTTGGAAAGATGTGCTCGTGTTGTTTATACCGAAAGCTGGTAAACCCAGTCACATCGGCCCTAAGGATTATAGACCGATATCACTCTCATCCTTTCTCTTGAAAGCTTTGGAGAGACTTATCGATCTATATTTAAGATCAAACATTGACTGGTCTCTGTTGAGTGGGTCGCAACATGCTTACATTAAGGGTAAGTCTGTTGAGAGCGCTCTTCATGACTGGTTTTGTTGAGGCGAATATGGCTAGGGGCGAGTACACACTGTCGGCCTTCCTTGATATAGAGGGGGCCTTCAATAACGTTACCACTTCTTCTATTGAGAATTCACTAAGGGATATACATGCCCCAGATTTTCTGGTGCGGTTTATCACCCACATGTTGGGTAATAGACTAATCCGATCAAATCTGGGTGGATGTTCTGTCGTCAAGCGTGCGACCAGGGGTACACCACAGGGGGGTGTCCTATCCCCTCTCTTGTGGCTCTTGGTTGCAAATGTTGGTCTCAGGCTCCTCGAAAGTAGGGGCTTTAAGGTTGTGGCATATGCCGACGATGTGGCTATTCTTGTGGGTGGTAAATTTTTGCCAACGCTGGGGGAACTGATGGAGTCTGCTCTTGGAATTTTATCCTCTTGGGCAACAAAGTGTGGTCTGGGGATAAATCCAAATAAGACGGACCTCATTTTGTTCTCGCGTAGGTACAAGATTGAAACCTTCAGGTTGCCAAGTTTAGCTGGTAGGGAGCTTCCGTTGTCTTCTGAGGTCAAGTACTTGGGTGTTATTCTGGACAGTAAGCTGAACTGGAAACGAAACACCGAGGAAAGAATGAAGAAGGGACTAAACGCTTTCTACCAGTGTAGGAACTCCATAGGTAAGAACTGGGGTCTTCCGCCGAGAGCCATTCGCTGGATATATCTGGCGATTTTTACCATTTATTACTTATGCCTGCGCTGATTGGTGGAGTACCTTAGATAAGAGTTTTCGGCAGAAAATCGTAGGTAAGGTTCAACGAATTTGGACCAGGCCGTATCCGTCTATGCTGGGTTCTGGGTCAAAGCGGAATACTGGGCAATGAGACGAACTATTGAATATTGAACTATTTTTTTTTTTAATTTTTGCCACATTTAATATTTTGTTGGCAATCCTTTTTGTTTAATAACTGCATTTAAACGTTTTGACATAGAATGGACCAAATTTCTTGTGGTTTCCGCCCCAATTTTTAACCACTCTTCCTTCAATGCCTTCTGAAGCTCAGATTTATTTGAAATAGGCCGTTTTTTTACCCGTCTATCCAGTTCCTCCCACAAATGCTCAATTGGATTGAGATCTGGAGACTGTGAGGGGTGCGGTAGGACAAGGGCTACATTGTACATTAACCACATACGCACATCATGGGCTGAATGTTTAGGGTCATTATCTTGCTGGAATGTAAATGATGTTGGCAAATTTAACTTTTCGGCGCTTTTTCTAACGTTTTCTTTAAGAATATTTAAATAAACAGATTTGTCCATAATGCCGTCTATAAAAACTAGCTCACCGACACCCGCAGATGACATGCACCTCCATCGTATTTAACTGTGGGAGAAGATTTTGTTTTTCATATGCCGTATTTGGTTTTCTCCACACGGTAATTCGATTATCAGAGCGAAAAATATTAAATTTACTCTAATCTAAAAAAAGCACTTGATCCCAAAAAGTAACTGGTTTGCTAATGAACTCTTTTGCATAACTTAAACGCTTACTTTGGTTAACTGAAGATATAAGTGGTTTACGTCTAGCAACTCGAGCATTATAACCAGCCTCGTGCAGCACTCTCCGAACAGTCATGGGATGGATATTTTTATCAAATTCCTCTCGGACTTCAGCGGCAGTTTCGGTCGAAGTTTTTCTTGGATTTTCTTCTATTTTTCGCACTACTTGCTTACATTCGCGATCAGTTCTAGGACGGCCTGTTCGATTAGCACTTTTGAAACTCGACTCTCCCTTAAAAGGGTTAATAATGCTTCTAATTGTGAAACGACTTCTATCCATCATTTCACCTATTATTATTGATTGATTCTTTTCCTTTCGGACTCATTTTTGTGTTCACAAATTATTCTTCGAAATTTTTCTTTTTAAAAATGCACTTTAACTGATAAAACTGACAGATTATGACTTATGTTAAATAAAGAATGTTGTTCGATTTAAATTGCTTGCCAGATCTACGAAAATTTAACACTAAACAAATAGGCCGTCTGAGTGTGCCAATAGTTTTGTGCGTCGAATTCATGACTTTTTTTTATTAAAAGTATGTTCAGTGAATATTTAGTTGAAAAAGCATTGACATTAGATAAATCATTTTAGAATGTATTCATTATCAACAATTTCTTTCCGATAATTTAGTAAAATTTAGTGTAAAATTGTAGCAAAACCAAAATTGTTTGCTGTGCCAATAGTTATGTGCGCCACTGTACTTACAAAGCCGATGATCTGAAATTATCTTACTGCCTGAAACAGATATTCATACAACTGAACTAAGAGAGCCGGTCATAATAATGAGCTCTTTTAGCTCTGTAGTTCATGACTCTCTTGCTCTCGATTCTTGTTCGTTCATTTCATTCGTATTTGTTCAATTGAACTAGAGTTGTGTAGTTCACGATCGAATTAGTTCAACTGAACTATTCATACAACTGAACTAAAAGAGCCGGCTAGATACTGAGTTCATTTGGCTCCGTAGTTCATGACTCTCTTGTTTCTTATTCGTTCATTTCATTCTTAATCGTTCTTTTCTGTTGTTTATCGTTCTCACATGTGTTACCACATACAGATAAAAAACTTATGGAAAAATTTTTTCACAAAAGCGCGAAAATTTCAAAAAATAGTTCAATAAGTTGATATAAATTTACACGGAATACTGTAATTCCTTAAAATGTATATATGTAGGGTGACCCTTTGTTTCGTGTTTGCCTGCTACTCTACTTGACATGACATGAGACTAAAGGGACTAAAGGTGGCGTGATCTACTCAGATTGCGCTCAAGTAACAGTATTAATTTTGAGTGACGTGGGTATTTGTAAAACGGATAGTAGGGAACGGACAGAAGTTGTAGGAAGATTGAATACGTTGTAAAGTAGACGCCGAAGAGGTCGGATGTGAAAGCGTATAGTTAAGTGTTGTTAATATTATAGAAGAACCGCCAGTGTTGTGTAATCGAAATAACCTTTTTAATATTATAGACTAAGTGAATAAACTTAGACATAAAATAACTTAAAACTACAATTGAACTATTAAATGCTAATTAAAACTACTGTGTCAAATTAAACTATATTGGCCTTATTGTATCAAATAAAACTATTTAAAACAAATATGTCAAACTATATTGAAACTATTGTATTGAATTAAACTATATCGAAACTTTTATATGGAATTAAACTATATTGAATTAAGCCAATTACACCATAAAATTAAATGTAAAATTATTACACTGAAAATAAAAATAACATTGTTTTTAATCCCATAAATTTTTGGGGGCTCAACCGGGATTAAAACCGAACAGTGGTGTGAACAATATAAAAAACTGAAAGAAAAAAGCATTTAATAAGAACTGAAAAGAAAGAAAAAGTGTTAAAATGGTTGATGAATAAGAGTAATAACAGTGAGAAGAAGTACAATTCGTTAGAATAAAGAAACTCCGACAAAAATCTGTGTTACACTACGACTGTACATCTAGAGCGAAACGTCAAAAAAAGAAACAACAAAATAGAACAGCCCAAAAGAATACTCTAGAAGATTGGCAAACAGACTCAAGAGAGAACAGTAATAAAATATCAAGACTATACTGAGTGTATCTCTTGTTGAAATCTTACAAGAACAAGAGTAAATGTGAAGAAAAAACCCACCACCAAAGTTAATTCAAGAGAGTGAGAGAGAGTGCTGTGTCGACTGTGTTGTTGAGTGCTATGTGTGAGATGCTGACGGTTGCTGTTCCGCTGTTTGTATTGTGAGAGAGTTGCGAATCGTGAGTAAAGAGAGGTACATCGATGTAAGTAAGCAGAGTTGCTGAGGGTTGCAGTTGTGCTGTTGTGTTGAGAGAGTGTTATATTGAGGGCTGCGGGTGAGCAGAGGACAGTGTGGCAGAATAATGAAGTAAAACAATAAAGAGAAGTACATCGATGTAAGTAAGCTGAGTTGCTGAGGGTTGGAGTTGTGCTTTGCGTTGAGAGAGTGTTATATTGATGGCTGCGGCTGAGCAGAGGACAGTGTGACAGAATAGATAAGTAAAACAAGTAAATTATTTCATGAGAATTTCACTATAAATTAAGATAATATTTTAAATTTGTTTTTATAATTTGGTAGAATCTAATTATTTTAATTGAAGGATTTTTTTTAACAAGAGAGAATGCAATTGAAATGAATTAATTTTATTGGAAATTTAATTTAACGATTAACTAATCATTTGAACTTTCATTATTAACTTGATTATTTAATTGATTTATTTGTATTTTACGAATTTTGAGACAACTGAATTTTTTTATATTGTTACGTTTTTACCTTTTAAAAACGTTAAAAATATGAATTCGTAGATTGCAAATAAAGTAAAAATAAATTCGTGCTTAAATTTTATCAATTCTTTATTATTTGCACAGCTTTTGTGCCACTGTTCCAGTTTATTCCACGTATACAACGATAATTTTCACAATATGTGTTTGTTCATGATAATTGTCCGCTTACAACCTTTTTGCAACAACACTTGTTAGTTACTCTTTGCTCACAACCTTTTTGTAAGCACAACACTAACAACTGCTTCCTTCAAACGCAACTTGTGTGCACACAACCGATTGGTTTATCACTTTAACCAACGTAAGGTCGTTATACACGACTAGCTTAATTCAAACTCCGAATACAACGTGCCGTCTACTCACACGACTGATTGAACTCAAACTCTGAATTATCTCTTGCTCGCTTTAGCTTGCCTTTTATATCACTGGATCATTAGTGTGATGAATGCCCCCGAAGGATGATGACGTCCTTCGGGAACATTCTAAAAATGTAAACAACTTATCTTCATTTTTGTTGTTTCTTGTTTACATTCGAGCAGGTAGATCAGTTGTTGTTGGTTTATTTATCTCTCCGCTATTTTATACTGCACTTGGTTGTTTCTTGTTTACTTCTTTGTTCCCTTTATTTTGTTGTTGGTTATTTACGTCTTTTATCCTTTATTCTTGGTTATTCATCGATCTTGTAAACAAGCGCTTTATTTTTCTTGATATATTTTTTTACTCATTCATTGATCACGTGAACAGTGCGCTGTTTTGTTTTTGGAGCTTTTGTTTATCATTTTATGCATGATCCAGTATATTGTGTTGGTTTTGGAGCTTTTGTTTATTATTTTAATAACACCATTTCCACTTTCGTAACAATATTATATTGATTTATTGTACTATTTCCTTGTATTATATTGATAGCATTTGGGTTTACAGCTTTCACGTTTTGGCCGATTTTGTTAGTGGTTTGTCGAGGAGGTAATATGGATCGTGAGGAGATTTTAGATATGGGCGTTAGTGCCCTTATGGCAAAGCTGGCGGAGCTAGGTTTAGGGACGCAGGGTTTGAAGGAGGATTTGCAGAGGCGGCTTCTGGAAAGATTAGGACTACATTCGACGGACCAGGGCGGGACTACGGACAGTTGTAACGATGAAGGCGGGGGCGAGGCTAATGGTGAGATTGTCGGGAATGATCGATCGGAAAGGAGCTTGTACACCCTCAAGAATGTGGAGGAGAGTCTGTCCCAGTTTTCTGGCACTAGCTCACCTGGCGTTATTCAGTGGCTAGGTGAATTCGAGGAGATGGGCAGTATACTGAACTGGTCACAATTACAGTTTTATGCCTACGGGAAGCAGTTATTGACTGGTGCCGCGAAGATGTTTGTCAAGATTCAAAAGGGTATACGTGACTGGTGTTCTTTGAAATCGGCTCTTAAGGACGAGTTCGGTGTGCAGTTTTCAGCAGCGGAGGTTGTTCGTCGCATTCAGAGCAGACATTTGAACAAGAACGAGACACTGATGGAGTATTTGTACTGCATAATGGAAATTGGGGGCCAGATTAACTTGGATGAAAAGAGCGTAATTGAAAACTTCATAGAGTGCATACCGGATTCGAGATCAAGTAAGACGGTACTATATCAGGCCGGCAGTATCGACGAGCTGAAAAAGATGATTAGAGTGTACGAAAAGACACGGCCAGTTCCCCAGTCGTTATACAAGGGGAAAGAGCCGATGATTTTGCCAAAGAAGTCCAGTGTATCGAAGGCAGAAGCAGGTGGCGCCGATATCAGGTCTTATAAGTGTGGCGGAAGATCCCATATTGCTAGAAATTGCCCCGAGAGACAAACTAAATGCTTCGTTTGCAGGAATTTTGGCCATCGGTCCTTTAAATGCCCGAATTCCAAGGTAGGGAATAAAGTTAAAACGGAACGTAGCCAGGTGAACATGGTTCGTAAGAGACCGGGTTTGATATTCAAGGATATAGTGATACGTGGTAAAGATTTGACAGCGTTGGTGGATACAGAGTGTGATGTGTGCATAATACAGTGCATTATAGTCACGATGGGTCGGTTTGATGAGATTGTTCACGTCAATGGTTTGCCGGTAAAGGTGAATACAGTTCCGAATGAATTTTCGGGAGATTGTTTCAACATCGACGAGTACAAGCCAGATATCCCAGTCGACCTGGAACACCTGAATGCTTCAATTGCGAGCCAAATTGAGAAGGCAATAACCGAATATGAACCCAGACGAAATATGAAGAGCCCGGTAAAGATGAACATAGTGTTGAAGGATGATATACCAATTAATCATCGACCCAGACGTTTACCCATCGCCGATCAAGTAATCGTGGAAAATCAGATTGCGGAAGAAAATTGTGGAGCCTAGTTCTTCGGAGTATGCACCCCCGATCGATTTGGTTGCGAAGAAGACGGCACTAAAAGATTATGCTTCGACTACAGGAAATTGTGAGGGACTATTTCCCCATGCCATTAATGGATGAGGTGTTGGACAAACTGCAAGCGGCTAACCTGTACACGACATTGGACCTACGAAATGGGGTTTTCCATGTTCCGTTGGAGGAATCTTTGAGAAAATATACAGCTTTTGTCACCCACAATGGGCAGTTTGAGTTTTTATTCGCTCCATTTGGTTTAAGCAACTCGCCTGCGGTGTTCACCAGATTCATAACAGCTATATTTAGATTTGATACGTGAAGGTGTGGTGATAGTGTATATGGACGACATCATTATTCCCGCTAAGGATATGGTCGAGGGCCAGGAAAGGTTTGTAAAGGTGTTGGAGATAGCTGCATCAAACGGGTTGCGCATTAAATGGGAAAAGTGTCAGATTCTACGCAGTACAGTTAATTTTCTTGGTTATATTATTCAGAGGTGCTCAATAAAGCTATTGAAGGAGAAGATCAAATCGGTGAAAAACTTCCCAATCCCTACCGACCGGAAAGCCCTGCATAGATTTTTGGGTCTAACTTCTTATTTTAGAAAATTTATAGAGAGTTATGCGATAGTGGCGAAGCCTTTAACCGATATGTTGCGGAAGAATGTACAATTTGCAGTCAATGACGAAATCTTGCTAGCCTGTAACCAATTGAAGGAAGCTCTTGTCAGCGCTCCAGTTTTGAAATTATATGATCCTGACGCAATCACGGAGATACATGCCGATGCCAGCATGCACGGTTACGGGGCAGTGCTCTTACAGAGAAGTTTGGACGAACAGGACCTACGTCCAGTGCAGTACATGAGTAGACGCACAAAGCCATACGAAGAGAAATACCACTCATATGAATTGGAGGTGTTAGCCGTGGTAGAGTCGTTGAAGAAATGGAGAGTGTATTTACTTGGCAATCCTTTTTGTTTAATAACTGCATTTAAACGTTTTGACATAGAATGGACCAAATTTCTTGTGGTTTCCGCCCCAATTTTTAACCACTCTTCCTTCAACGCCTTCTGAAGCTCAGATTTATTTGAAATAGGCCGTTTTTTTACCCGTCTATCCAGTTCCTCCCACAAATGCTCAATTGGATTGAGATCTGGAGACTGTGAGGGGTGCGGTAGGACAAGGGCTACATTGTACATTAACCACATACGCACATCATGGGCTGAATGTTTAGGGTCATTATCTTGCTGGAATGTAAATGATGTTGGCAAATTTAACTTTTCGGCGCTTTTTCTAACGTTTTCTTTAAGAATATTTAAATAAACAGATTTGTCCATAATGCCGTCTATAAAAACTAGCTCACCGACACCCGCAGATGACATGCACCTCCATCGTATTTAACTGTGGGAGAAGATTTTGTTTTTCATATGCCGTATTTGGTTTTCTCCACACGGTAATTCGATTATCAGAGCGAAAAATATTAAATTTACTCTAATCTAAAAAAGCACTTGATCCCAAAAAGTAACTGGTTTGCTAATGAACTCTTTTGCATAACTTAAACGCTTACTTTGGTTAACTGAAGATATAAGTGGTTTACGTCTAGCAACTCGAGCATTATAACCAGCCTCGTGCAGCACTCTCCGAACAGTCATGGGATGGATATTTTTATCAAATTCCTCTCGGACTTCAGCGGCAGTTTCGGTCGAAGTTTTTCTTGGATTTTCTTCTATTTTTCGCACTACTTGCTTACATTCGCGATCAGTTCTAGGACGGCCTGTTCGATTAGCACTTTTGAAACTCGACTCTCCCTTAAAAGGGTTAATAATGCTTCTAATTGTGAAACGACTTCTATCCATCATTTCACCTATTATTATTGATTGATTTCTTTCCTTTCGGACTCATTTTTGTGTTCACAAATTATTCTTCGAAATTTTTCTTTTTAAAATGCACTTTAACTGATAAAACTGACAGATTATGACTTATGTTAAATAAAGAATGTTGTTCGATTTAAATTGCTTGCCAGATCTACGAAAATTTAACACTAAACAAATAGGCCGTCTGAGTGTGCCAATAGTTTTGTGCGTCGAATTCATGACTTTTTTTTATTAAAAGTATGTTCAGTGAATATTTAGTTGAAAAAGCATTGACATTAGATAAATCATTTTAGAATGTATTCATTATCAACAATTTCTTTCCGATAATTTAGTAAAATTTAGTGTAAAATTGTAGCAAAACCAAAATTGTTTGCTGTGCCAATAGTTATGTGCGCCACTGTACTTACAAAGCCGATGATCTGAAATTATCTTACTGCCTGAAACAGATATTCATACAACTGAACTAAGAGAGCCGGTCATAATAATGAGCTCTTTTAGCTCTGTAGTTCATGACTCTCTTGCTCTCGATTCTTGTTCGTTCATTTCATTCGTATTTGTTCAATTGAACTAGAGTTGTGTAGTTCACGATCGAATTAGTTCAACTGAACTATTCATACAACTGAACTAAAAGAGCCGGCTAGATACTGAGTTCATTTGGCTCCGTAGTTCATGACTCTCTTGTTTCTTATTCGTTCATTTCATTCTTAATCGTTCTTTTCTGTTGTTTATCGTTCTCACATGTGTTACCACATACAGATAAAAAACTTATGGAAAAATTTTTTCACAAAAGCGCGAAAATTTCAAAAATAGTTCAATAAGTTGATATAAATTTACACGGAATACTGTAATTCCTTAAAATGTATATATGTAGGGTGACCCTTTGTTTCGTGTTTGCCTGCTACTCTACTTGACATGACATGAGACTAAAGGGACTAAAGGTGGCGTGATCTACTCAGATTGCGCTCAAGTAACAGTATTAATTTTGAGTGACGTGGGTATTTGTAAAACGGATAGTAGGGAACGGACAGAAGTTGTAGGAAGATTGAATACGTTGTAAAGTAGACGCCGAAGAGGTCGGATGTGAAAGCGTATAGTTAAGTGTTGTTAATATTATAGAAGAACCGCCAGTGTTGTGTAATCGAAATAACCTTTTTAATATTATAGACTAAGTGAATAAACTTAGACATAAAATAACTTAAAACTACAATTGAACTATTAAATGCTAATTAAAACTACTGTGTCAAATTAAACTATATTGGCCTTATTGTATCAAATAAAACTATTTAAAACAAATATGTCAAACTATATTGAAACTATTGTATTGAATTAAACTATATCGAAACTTTTATATGGAATTAAACTATATTGAATTAAGCCAATTACACCATAAAATTAAATGTAAAATTATTACACTGAAAATAAAAATAACATTGTTTTTAATCCCATAAATTTTTGGGGGCTCAACCGGGATTAAAACCGAACAGTGGTGTGAACAATATAAAAAACTGAAAGAAAAAAGCATTTAATAAGAACTGAAAAGAAAGAAAAAGTGTTAAAATGGTTGATGAATAAGAGTAATAACAGTGAGAAGAAGTACAATTCGTTAGAATAAAGAAACTCCGACAAAAATCTGTGTTACACTACGACTGTACATCTAGAGCGAAACGTCAAAAAAAGAAACAACAAAATAGAACAGCCCAAAAGAATACTCTAGAAGATTGGCAAACAGACTCAAGAGAGAACAGTAATAAAATATCAAGACTATACTGAGTGTATCTCTTGTTGAAATCTTACAAGAACAAGAGTAAATGTGAAGAAAAAACCCACCACCAAAGTTAATTCAAGAGAGTGAGAGAGAGTGCTGTGTCGACTGTGTTGTTGAGTGCTATGTGTGAGATGCTGACGGTTGCTGTTCCGCTGTTTGTATTGTGAGAGAGTTGCGAATCGTGAGTAAAGAGAGGTACATCGATGTAAGTAAGCAGAGTTGCTGAGGGTTGCAGTTGTGCTGTTGTGTTGAGAGAGTGTTATATTGAGGGCTGCGGGTGAGCAGAGGACAGTGTGACAGAATAATGAAGTAAAACAATAAAGAGAAGTACATCGATGTAAGTAAGCTGAGTTGCTGAGGGATGGAGTTGTGCTTTGCGTTGAGAGAGTGTTATATTGAGGGCTGCGGCTGAGCAGAGGACAGTGTGACAGAATAGATAAGTAAAACAAGTAAATTATTTCATGAGAATTTCACTATAAATTAAGATAATATTTTAAAGTTGTTTTTATAATTTGGTAGAATCTAATTATTTTAATTGAAGGATTTTTTTTAACAAGAGAGAATGCAATTGAAATGAATTAATTTTATTGGAAATTTAATTTAACGATTAACTAATCATTTGAACTTTCATTATTAACTTGATTATTTAATTGATTTATTTGTATTTTACGAATTTTGAGACAACTGAATTTTTTTTATATTGTTACGTTTTTACCTTTTAAAAACGTTAAAAATATGAATTCGTAGATTGCAAATTAAGTAAAAATAAATTCGTGCTTAAATTTTATCAATTCTTTATTATTTGCACAGCTTTTGTGCCACTGTTCCAGTTTATTCCACGTATACAACGATAATTTTCACAATATGTGTTTGTTCATGATAATTCTCCGCTTACAACCTTTTTGCAACAACACTTGTTAGTTACTATTTGCTCACAACCTTTTTGTAAGCACAACACTAACAACTGCTTCCTTTAAACGCAACTTGTGTGCAAACAACCGATTGGTTTATCACTTTAACCAACGTAAGGTCGTTATACACGACTAGCTTAATTCAAACTCCGAATACAACGTGCCGTCTACTCACACGACTGATTGAACTCAAACTCTGAATTATCTCTTGGTCGCTTTAGCTTGCCTTTTATATCACTGGATCATTAGTGTGATGAATGCCCCCGAAGGATGATGACGTCCTTCGGGAACATTCTAAAAATGTAAACAACTTATCTTCATTTTTGTTGTTTCTTGTTTACATTCGAGCAGGTAGATCAGTTGTTGTTGGTTTATTTATCTCTCCGCTATTTTATACTGCACTTGGTTGTTTCTTGTTTACTTCTTTGTTCCCTTTATTTTGTTGTTGGTTATTTACGTCTTTTATCCTTTATTCTTGGTTATTCATCGATCTTGTAAACAAGCGCTTTATTTTTCTTGATATATTTTTTTACTCATTCATTGATCACGTGAACAGTGCGCTGTTTTGTTTTTGGAGCTTTTGTTTATCATTTTATGCATGATCCAGTATATTGTGTTGGTTTTGGAGCTTTTGTTTATTATTTTAATAACACCATTTCCACTTTCGTAACAATATTATATTGATTTATTGTACTATTTCCTTGTATTATATTGATAGCATTTGGGTTTACAGCTTTCACGTTTTGGCCGATTTTGTTAGTGGTTTGTCGAGGAGGTAATATGGATCGTGAGGAGATTTTAGATATGGGCGTTAGTGCCCTTATGGCAAAGCTGGCGGAGCTAGGTTTAGGGACGCAGGGTTTGAAGGAGGATTTGCAGAGGCGGCTTCTGGAAAGATTAGGACTACATTCGACGGACCAGGGCGGGACTACGGACAGTTGTAACGATGAAGGCGGGGGCGAGGCTAATGGTGAGATTGTCGGGAATGATCGATCGGAAAGGAGCTTGTACACCCTCAAGAATGTGGAGGAGAGTCTGTCCCAGTTTTCTGGCACTAGCTCACCTGGCGTTATTCAGTGGCTAGGTGAATTCGAGGAGATGGGCAGTATACTGAACTGGTCACAATTACAGTTTTATGCCTACGGGAAGCAGTTATTGACTGGTGCCGCGAAGATGTTTGTCAAGATTCAAAAGGGTATACGTGACTGGTGTTCTTTGAAATCGGCTCTTAAGGACGAGTTCGGTGTGCAGTTTTCAGCAGCGGAGGTTGTTCGTCGCATTCAGAGCAGACATTTGAACAAGAACGAGACACTGATGGAGTATTTGTACTGCATAATGGAAATTGGGATTCGAGATCAAGTAAGACGGTACTATATCAGGCCGGCAGTATCGACGAGCTGAAAAAGATGATTAGAGTGTACGAAAAGACACGGCCAGTTCCCCAGTCGTTATACAAGGGGAAAGAGCCGATGATTTTGCCAAAGAAGTCCAGTGTATCGAAGGCAGAAGCAGGTGGCGCCGATATCAGGTCTTATAAGTGTGGCGGAAGATCCCATATTGCTAGAAATTGCCCCGAGAGACAAACTAAATGCTTCGTTTGCAGGAATTTTGGCCATCGGTCCTTTAAATGCCCGAATTCCAAGGTAGGGAATAAAGTTAAAACGGAACGTAGCCAGGTGAACATGGTTCGTAAGAGACCGGGTTTGATATTCAAGGATATAGTGATACGTGGTAAAGATTTGACAGCGTTGGTGGATACAGAGTGTGATGTGTGCATAATACAGTGCATTATAGTCACGATGGGTCGGTTTGATGAGATTGTTCACGTCAATGGTTTGCCGGTAAAGGTGAATACAGTTCCGAATGAATTTTCGGGAGATTGTTTCAACATCGACGAGTACAAGCCAGATATCCCAGTCGACCTGGAACACCTGAATGCTTCAATTGCGAGCCAAATTGAGAAGGCAATAACCGAATATGAACCCAGACGAAATATGAAGAGCCCGGTAAAGATGAACATAGTGTTGAAGGATGATATACCAATTAATCATCGACCCAGACGTTTACCCATCGCCGATCAAGTAATCGTGGAAAATCAGATTGCGGAAGAAAATTGTGGAGCCTAGTTCTTCGGAGTATGCACCCCCGATCGATTTGGTTGCGAAGAAAGACGGCACTAAAAGATTATGCTTCGACTACAGGAAATTGTGAGGGACTATTTCCCCATGCCATTAATGGATGAGGTGTTGGACAAACTGCAAGCGGCTAACCTGTACACGACATTGGACCTACGAAATGGGGTTTTCCATGTTCCGTTGGAGGAATCTTTGAGAAAATATACAGCTTTTGTCACCCACAATGGGCAGTTTGAGTTTTTATTCGCTCCATTTGGTTTAAGCAACTCGCCTGCGGTGTTCACCAGATTCATAACAGCTATATTTAGATTTGATACGTGAAGGTGTGGTGATAGTGTATATGGACGACATCATTATTCCCGCTAAGGATATGGTCGAGGGCCAGGAAAGGTTTGTAAAGGTGTTGGAGATAGCTGCATCAAACGGGTTGCGCATTAAATGGGAAAAGTGTCAGATTCTACGCAGTACAGTTAATTTTCTTGGTTATATTATTCAGAGGTGCTCAATAAAGCTATTGAAGGAGAAGATCAAATCGGTGAAAAACTTCCCAATCCCTACCGACCGGAAAGCCCTGCATAGATTTTTGGGTCTAACTTCTTATTTTAGAAAATTTATAGAGAGTTATGCGATAGTGGCGAAGCCTTTAACCGATATGTTGCGGAAGAATGTACAATTTGCAGTCAATGACGAAATCTTGCTAGCCTGTAACCAATTGAAGGAAGCTCTTGTCAGCGCTCCAGTTTTGAAATTATATGATCCTGACGCAATCACGGAGATACATGCCGATGCCAGCATGCACGGTTACGGGGCAGTGCTCTTACAGAGAAGTTTGGACGAACAGGACCTACGTCCAGTGCAGTACATGAGTAGACGCACAAAGCCATACGAAGAGAAATACCACTCATATGAATTGGAGGTGTTAGCCGTGGTAGAGTCGTTGAAGAAATGGAGAGTGTATTTACTTGGCACACCATTTAAGACAGTAACTGACTGCAACGCGTTTAAACTGACAATGAACAAAGATGACGTACCTGCGAGGATATCAAGATGGGCTATGTTTCTGCAGGAATTCTATGAGATCGAACACAGATCCGTGACTAGAATGAGGCACGTTGATGTTTTGAGCCGTATGGCATGCCCAGTCGTTGAAAGCAGCCTCACCCACAGAGTCAAGTGCGCACAGGAAGGTGATGACTGTACCAAGGCCATTAGAGCAGTGTTGGAATATGGTGCATATGAAGATTATTACATGCAGAATGGAATACTGTATAAGGATCCCGCGAGGGACCTTATCGTGATACCGGTTCAGTTGGAAGAGGAGATAATCAAGTTAGCACACAACCAGGGTCACTTTGGTGTTTCTAACACCCGTGAATTGATCGAGAAGCAGTACTACATACCGAGGTTGGCTGCACAAGTGCCAAACATTGTACGTAGTTGCATCGAGTGCATTATCACCGAGGCGAAACAGGCAGGAAAGAGGGCTATATTAACCCAATAAATAAAGATGATCGACCCCTAGCTGCTTATATGTCGATCACGTTGGACCAATGGAAGTTACGAAGAAGGCGTATAATTATCTGTTTGTGGTTGTTGATGGTTTTACGAAGTTCATGTGGCTGCATCTAACGAAGTCAACTGACAGCAAGACAGTCATTGAGTCCTTGGAGAGACAATCTGCTATTTTTGGAAATCCTCGAAGAATAATAACCGATCGCGGAGCAGCGTTTACATCACAGGCCTTTAAGGATTACTGCGTTGAGGAGAATATCCAACATCTATTAATAACTATGGGAGTTCCACGGGGGAACGGTCAGGTTGAACGAATTTATACAATAGTCATACCAATGCTGGCAAAGATGTGTGCTGAAACGCACACAGAACTGGTACGAACACGTGAGAAAAATTCAAATGTTTATTAATTCTAGTACTCCAAGAAGCACCCGCGTGTCCCCGTTCAAATTGCTAACCGGCGTAGAAATGAGATTGCTTGACTACCCCAACCTTAGAGAAATATTAGAGGATTAAGTCATCCGAGAATTTGATCAGGAAAGAAACGATATAAGGTCCGAAGCTAAAGAGAATATTGGAAGAATTTAAAGAGAGAATTGCAAGACTTATAACGATAAGAGAAAGCCTGAGGTGGAGTATACCGTGGACGAGTTGGTGGCCACCAAGCGCACTTAGTTTGGCAGTGGTCTTAAATTGAGAGGTAAATACCTTGGCCCATTTAAAATAGTGAGGAAGTTGCCTCATGGAAGAAACGAGGTCGAGAAAGTGGGTTGTCATGAGGGCCCTAATAGAACCACTACCGTGGCCAAGTTTAGGAAAGTGTGGCAATCCGGGCCGTATTACCGCCAGGAGGGCCGAATGAAGGGTGACCCTCTGTGCCTGCTGCCTGCTACTCTACTTGACATGACATGAGACTAACGGGACTAAAGGTGGCGTGATCTACTCAGATTGCGCTCGAGTAACAGTATTTATTTTGAGTGGCGTGGGTATTTGTAAAACGGATAGTAGGGAACGGACAGAAGTTGTAGGAAGATTGAATAAGTTGTTGGATGTGCAAGCGCATAGTCAAGTGTTGTTAATATTATAAAAGAACCGCCAGTGTTGTGAGAAGACATTAATAATTTTATAAGCCAAGTGTTGTGTAAACGAAATAACCTTTTTAATATTAATAAACTTAGATATAAAAGAACTTAAAACTACAATTGAACTATTAAATGCTAATTAAAACTACTGTGTCAAATTAATCTATATTGAACCTATTCTATCAAATTAAACTATTTAAAACTAATATGTCAAACTATATTGAACTAAGCCAATTACACCATAAAATTAAATGTAAAATTATTACACTGAAAATAAAAATAACATTGTTTTTAATCCCACATATATGCATTGTTTACATCAATTTAAGTATACATCATGGTATAAAAAATATAGAAGGTAGTTTCATTCTCTCTTTATTTTTTGAAATTCACTATCTGACATGCTTAAGGATTATGACGTTTCCGTTAAAATAATGCTACCATATATATTTTAAATTTCCAACATTTTCTATGAAAATAATAAATTCAATAAAATTGAAAAATATTTTGAAAACATTTTATATTAAAGTATTTCTACTTAAATTGGAATCATACATATAAAAATTTATTATCCGAGGGAGGTTTACATAAGCCTAATGCCGATTTTATAAAAATTTGGAACATTTTTATTTTTATTGGGAATATACAACAAAATTATAAATATGGCAACGCTACATACATAGTTTGTGAGAAAATGAAACTTCAAAAAACCTTATTTTAAAAAATAAAGAGAGAATGAAACTACCTTCTATATTTTTTATACCATGAGTATACATAAGTGAACATGAGAAAGAGAGCAGAGTTGTTTAAAACTATTGAACTAAAAGAACGACCTAGTTCATTACAGAGAACTGAACTAGAAAGAGCGAACACTCAAAAGAGCTAAGGAACCAAACTCTAATTTTAAGCTTCTATTTCCGGAGTTGGCAGACTGATTAGATACACTGCCGGGAAAAAAGCAGTATAGTCATTGTTAGACTTTATACTTGATTTCAATTGAATTGAGCTTGAAACACGTTAATGAAATGAGATATTTAATTGCTTAAGAAAACCACAAAATTTATTTAGTTTGAAAAATATTATTAAAAATAGAATTGACACCTCAAATTTGGCCGGTAAAAAGAATAGCACTATGAATGTTAGCTCATACAAAAAGAAAATAATACAATAAAAAAAATTAAGAAAATATAAAATAAATCATAAAACAAAATAAATGTAAGGTTTTAATATTTTGTTTAATGGCCTTTGAATTGACTAAGTCCTCACATCTTTTTTCGGCGTCTTAATTACTTTACATAGCTGCTCGTTGTGAGTAGGTTTAGCATCTGACACACTCTTTTTTCAATGGGGTTCAGGCCTGGCGAATGAGCAGGCCACTTCATAATATTTGATTGACGAGCCTTTCTGCTGGTATGCTTGGGGTCGTAGTCTTGTAGAAAGACCCATAACAAAGGCATTTCCTCTTCAGCATAAGGCAACAGCACGTTTTCCAATATATTAACGTAAACATGTTGATCCATTATGGTTTTTATCCAATATATTGGCCTCACTCCTTAGTATGAAAAACATGCCCAAACCATTACACCTCAACCTCTGTGGTTTATGGTCTTAGAAGTGAATCTTGGGTTATATTCTACTTTACATGGTCGTCTTACATACGAACAAGATCATTTTCCACAAAATATTTCTCCAATTACTGACTGGCCAATCAAGCTGCTGTTTTGCAAATTCCATACGCATCCGCACATGTTTTGATGACAACAGCTTTAAAATTATTTTCTCTCATTGGATCACAAACTGTTTCAACACATGCTTCTATCTGAAGCTCCTCCTTTAGCACTGTAGCTGGCTTAAACGGATCTTTTTTGCTTTCGCGGACCAATATTTTTATCAATAAGTTGGACATGCGTGGTTTTCTTCTACGGTTTTCGATTTTTTTTTTTTTGTGTATACAAGAGCGTTCCGAATCATTTTATTTGAACAGATGAGTATTTGTCCTATTTCGGCATATGTTTTTTTTAAATTATTTCTCTTTTTTCTTCTTTTTCATGTAAAGTTGATTTATTGTAGTATATTAGCAACTTTGTATATAAATTTTTTTCTAAACTTGGCAAAACTTATGTTGCTTATTAAAGCTTTTCAACCACTCCCTTTTGTACTTTAATATAAACAGCACGTTTTTTTTAATATAGAAGTTTTTCAACAGGTTATGGGCCCAGTAGAGCACTATGGAAAAGACAATGGAAATTGAGAAGCTCACTAGGGGGGAGAACTATCATCAGTGGAGGTTCACAGTTGGCACGTCGTTGTGGCTTACTCAGATAGCTAACGACAACCCAGTTAGCAAATTGCGAGATCATAAGTATGCATGTGAATACAATAATAGGCACAGCACAGAAAATAAACCAAATTGGCATGAAGGTAAACGATGATTGGGTTGGAAGCCTACTCCTTAGTGGTTTATCAGATCATTTTGCTCCAATGATAATGGCCATTGAGAGCAGCAATATAAAAATTTCTGCGGACAAAAAACCAAGCTCCTACAAGATTTCGACACCTATAACAATTTTTCGTCAACGGAATCATTTTTTTATAATAAGTATAAAAATAGAAATCAAAATGATAAAGGAAAGAAGGTTATATGCTACAGCTGCAAAAAAGAGGGGCACATCGCAAAATTTAGCAAGACATCAAAGAAGAATGAAAATGGCGCTTACAACGATAAAAGTTTAATGGCAGGCTTGACAGCGAGGTTAGAGAACAACTGGCTGTACTTCAAGATTTCTGATTATCTCAAAAATGACACAAATTTAATAAGGATTTTTGATGACGATGACTGTGAAAATATTGGTGATGAAGTGAGGCGGAAATTGGGTTTAAGCCAGCCGAAAAGTCCGAGAATGACGATGATGACAAACCACAAAACCAACAACGAAATACAGAACGTCAATCGCCCAGAAAAAGAAAATTGCCTGATATGTCAGATTACATAACGTATATTGCAAGTACTGATGCTAATGATCCCGTTGACTACGCAGACGCTGTATCAAACAGGGACAGAAATATGTGGCTGATGGCTATACAAAGAGAAACAAATTCACTTATGGAAAACACTACCTGGAGTAATGTAAAAGATAATGAACAAGCGGTAAAACTGTTAACAAAATGGATTATTAAGCGGAAAAATGAAGAAGGTAGCACGGGATATATAGCTAGATTGGTGGCAAGGGGTTTTGAATAACGGCATGGCATAGACTACACGGAAACCTATTCCTCGGTGATGCGATATAGCATTTTATGTTTTTTTGCTAACAATAGCTCTAGAGTTTGAATTGAAAATAAATGATTTGGATGTTTGTACGGCCTTTCTTCAAGAAAACTTGAAAGACGGAATTTACATAGAAGCTCCTGAGGGCATAGGTATCAATAGGTAAAATGTTGAAGTTAAACAGACAACTATATGGCCTGAAACAAGCATCCAGGATGTGGAACGAAAGATTAAAGGAAAAACTAAAAAGTATTGGCATGCGACAACTAAAAATGGGCCAATGTGTTCACATAATAAATGAAAATATAAATGATTTAATTATCATCGCTATATACGTAAATGACATGATTGTGATGTGGAAGAATGAAAGCGCTAAAGATACACTGGTCAGTAGTTTAATGAAAGAGTTTAGATGAAAGATCTTGGCACAGCTAAATCTTTTTCGCAATGAAAATACTTGCGAACATTGTTGGAAAGGCAATGATCAGCGGGATGATACATTTGACATGAAAAAATACTGTTATCAGGAATTGATTGGTTGTCTTCTGTTTGCCGCTCAGGTTACACAACCGGACATAAGCTTTGCAGTAAACCTCATTAGTCTTTTCAGAAACCATTTTCAACTTAAGCATTGGACAGCAGCAAAACGAGTGTTGCGTTATTTGAAGGCAACTTTTAACTATATATAATAAAGGAGCCAATTTTAAAACTACATGTTTTTGCGATGCAGACTACGCACCTGATCCAGAATCTAGGAAATCCGTTAGCGGATGTGTCTATCAAGAAAGGAGGTGCAATATCTTGGGGCTCGAAGCAACAACAAACCACCGCCTTATCTACATACGAAGCTGAATATATGGCCATGGGCTTGGCAGTACAGGAGCCTTAGAGGAAGAAATATTTGGGAATTTGTTTGAAGCCAGTAACACTATTTTGTGACAACCATAGTGCCATATAGCATAAAGCTATATAAAGCTATCATGCAATAACCAAACATATCGATTTCATTTTATTACAGATAATATACTTACTGAAACCCTGAAACATCTGAAATCTGGTGACATGATAGCAGATATCCTGACCAAACCTCTCGGGAATGTCAAGGCGAAGGTCTTTATGGATGGCATGGGTGTCGAGTGATATAAATGGATCAACTTTAAGTGGGGCTATTGAAAATACATGTAGAGTTGATTTTTTGTAGTATATTGGCAACTTTGTATATACATTTTTTTCTTAACTTGGCATAATAAAGCTTTTCAACCACTCCCTTTTGTATTTTAATATAAACAGCACGTTTTTTTAATAAAGAAGTTTTCAACAAGAAGTTTTTCAACACTATTATCACGAAAATGTATTATATTTTTAAAAATAAATTGCCTAATTACAGAACACGCATCAAAATAACAAATTTATACTAAAGAAGCAGCTTACAAAGTAAAACAAAAGTCTGTGCTATTTTTTTCACCGTTAGATTTTACATTGCACTCTTATAATTCTTTAATACAAAAAAACGTAGAAGTTAAGAGAGTCGATCTCTTTTAGAAAGATAGTATTCATATCACTGTATATTACAGTAAAACTAAAAACAAAGTGAAATGTATATTAAAAGTTTCATATGAAGAGAGAGCATATAGTCGATAGAAATGCTATTTTTTTTACGGACACTGTAAATAAATGATTTTTTGTCTGCTGCCACCGATATTTTTGCAAATTCAAGTCTTCATCTATGTGAAAGGAAATTTTTCCTGTATCAATACCTCACTTGTTGCAGTCAAATCACTATCCGGCAGGATGAAAGAGTTAATTATGTTGCGCTTCATCCAATGTTTTGCATAAGCTATATTTGTTAATTCTTCTTTTAGTGCGTCAAATTTATATTTATTATTGAGAGCCGATCCATTAGCCGGAATAGGAAAGACATTTTGTATAATTCCTATTGTTCACGCTGGCCAGCCTAATGTTAAGTTTAGTTTTAAGTACTTTTACAACCACGTTTGTTAATTGTGAATTATTATAATTTTATTATATAATAATTGTATTATGATTATGCTCTCTTCGGTGCAAATGTTGTTAACAACCGATGGGTTAAGTCTCCTCTTCAAATGCAATAACAAGTTTTCCTCTTTGAACTGCAGTTCTGTAATCGTGTCCTATGTATCAAAGGAAAAACAATTTGGAATTGGTATAATGCAGTTTTGCCAACTTTAAAGAAGTTGTATGGGAACCTCACTATAATGTTTACAGCGAACACATTAAATCTGTGTAGAAACAATTTCTACTCTTCTGTTTGCATGGCTTGGGATGGAATTATTTGGATATGCCTTCATATACTAAGAGTCGTCGAACAATGCTAAATGTATCCTTTATGATTAACATGATCAATGGTAATATTTGCTGTGAATTCCTGTTAAGATCTATTAAATTCAATGTTCCTTGTCCTAACTTCCGCTGTTACAAACTTATTTATATTCAATTCTACAGAATTAATTATGCTGCTGCTGATCCATTAACTAGAATTTGTGGTCAGACTTTGTTTTTTTTTTTTAAATTCTTGCGTTATAAAACGGAATATATTGTTTTTCGCAATTCGTAACTTTTCATAACAATTACTTTTATTTTTGAAGAAACTGTTTGTAATTGTATTTATTTTTTTTCGCACCTATGTTTGTTACTATGTAGTCAATAAGGAATTTGTCCATTGAGATAAATAAATAAATAAATAACTGATTTCTAAATACCCCGCCATACCGATCGCAACTTTTTCAAGGTCTTTGGACAGGGTATTTTGGCTATTGCTCCCAACTTCTGTGGGTTGGTCCTGATTCTGTTTATACCGACGATAATAGCCAAAAATTCGATATCTGATCGCAAAAATTCGCATTTATCAAGCTGGATCTTAACATTCGTGTTTTCCAATATTTTAAAAATAATTCCCAGATTCTCGAGATGTTCCTCTTCTGTTTTTCCGAAGATGATAATATCGTCAATGTATATGTAGCATCTATTTCTGATATGTGGCTAGAGAATGTCATCAAGTGGTCTCTCAAATGTGGCCGGTGCATTTCGAGTCCGAATGGTAGGCGTAGGAATTCATACTTTCCATTATTTACTGAAAATACAGTCTTCGATATATTGTTTTCCTTTAAGGCAATCTGATAAAATCCAGATTTTAAGTCCAGGACGTTGAAAACTTCACTTCTTTTAAGATTCGCCAACACTTAGTTGTTCTCTGGTATGACATAACGATTTGGTACCACAACCTGGTTCAATTTCCTGTAATCGATGACCATTCTGTATTTTCGCCTGATGCGTCCATTTCTTTATCCACTGTCCATACTGGCGCATTATACGGGGATTTATATAATCGTATAATCCATTTTCCAATAGCTCTTCTATATGATGTTCAATCTCTTTCTTCAATGCCATTGTGTATGGATAAGATCTGCAATATATTGGGTTATGCTCTCCTTCTGGCGTCGTAATATACGTTAGTTTTTTATTCGGTTCAGGAAATAATTGAGGATAATCACGGATGATACTTAATAATTATTACATTGTTTATTGGAAAGGTGTGTTCAGTCTAAATACATTAACAAACGTATTTTGAGTTATTTCTAAGTTTCCTGCGACTGAATTTAAATAAAAAGGGTTTTCATTAGGAATTGGATTTCTTATTCTAGTAGATGGCATATAATTTTTATTTTAACCGGTATGAATTAAAAATTCAAGAGTATCTCAACCCCTGTTTAGTTCCAGATAAGGTAGTGAAGACGGCACAGTTGACTGTGACGAGGCATTATGCATCCCACACTCCTGTCACGTATTTACGGATACATCGTACAAGCCGCCAGGATCAAAATTGGCACCCACGCCTTCATGTGGATATTCTTATCCATAAGGTTGTTCAGCTGAACCTTAATAAGTGAAAAAATTTCATTTGCATTTTTTGGAGATAGTTTCCATATCCGAGTATGGCCTTTTGTAGGGGTATTGGGATATTTTGGTAGTCCACTTGTTAAGAAAGTGATCGATCTACGGAAATTTTGTCTGTTGTTAAAACCGGTGAATTTTTGATGAAAATTTAAACTGACATGGCTCCTGTTAAGGGAACCGGGTAAACGTTCTTTGATGCTTTGACGGGTTTTCGCCATGAATTAAATTCAACAGGTTTTCTAGTGAATTTCCTTAAACACTCCCGGAACCTTATCACCCTCTCTAATTTGAGAGGTGGAATCCGCAGTGAAAGATACGTCCGACGTTTCGTTTGTCTCTTGTACCAGGTTTTGTATTTGTTCCCTTATCGACGGTGTCAATGTCGATAGATTGGATATTTGAGAGGATGTTTTATCTTCCTGTCAAGGACAATTTGCCCAATTAATTATATAAATCAGCTGTCGCATTAGTTGTCATTTTTTTGTTAGTGTACAAAAAAGTTGCTGCTTTTGCTTTAATAGCAGCAGCAGAATTAATTTTTTTGTTCTTTTCTGAAATAACGTCTTTAATGAATTAATAATTTAGAATATTCTATAACTTCGATATATTTATTATCTTTTTTTTGTAATATAAAATTTTATTTCAAATTCTCTTCGATTACGCTAATTATATCCACTTTTATTGATGAATTTTTCTTTCCTTTTTTATTTTCGTCGTTTCATACAAAATTTAAATTTAATATTCTCTTACAATAAATGAATTTTTCTTTTAATATTCGTGTTTCATACAAAATTTAAATTTAATTGTCTTACAATAAGGCCGCGATTATGATTGATGTAACAGAGACAACACAATATTTCTTTCTTTCTTGATTATGGTTTACAACATCTAGACGATGTATATGTCACAGGGTTGTTCTTCAATGTCAGTATAATTTTCTTTTGAAATACATCCCGGAGTGTATAAAACTGTCAATTTAAAATAAAAATAATTACTTTAAAAAAAGTTATGCGCTTAGTAAAGTGTAAAACACCAGGAAAAAAAGAAAAAGCCTATTTAACCCTACAAAGATATCGTACGTCTATCAGAGGTATGCCTTTTACATTTTCTCCTCTCTCTTTGTTTTTTATTATACGAGATAGTTATTATGATCAGAATTCTGTTTCTGTGCGGTAAGTTGTTTTGACTTCTGAGAAATGACAAAATTATCTTTTGTGAAATGTTTTAAGTTTTTTGTGTTCCCATTTTCCATTAAATTTTTGGTTATTTTAGGAAGATTGATTTTACAAATTTTTTAAAATAATGGCATGTAAGCGAGGTTTGGATGAAAAGTAAATTTCTGAATTGTTGCAAAATGTTTTAAATGACTCAATTTTATCTGAAGCTGCATGTGAGTTAGAAAATCAAGTATTAGGCGATGATGTACAAAGTGATATAGAATATGAAATTATTCAAATTGGCGATTTAAACATACAGCCCATTCAAACTACTACGACTCTTGACCGAACATTAGAAACTGGTGAGTTCAATGAGTCCATCCGAACTAATTCGAATTTTGACCGAATAATACAGGTTCTTCAATCAAAAATCACAAAAGGTCAAAGTGCTGGTAAGACTGGCAACAAATATAGTTCGAACAGCAAGAGGTCCTACTCGAAAGTTCAAGTCACTGTATGATCCAGTTTCATGTTTTTATATGTTTTTTACTAATGAAAGTTCGGAAATTGTGCAATGGACTGAAATCTCCACTAATCGTAGAAATGATCAAATATCTGCGACATATAGAGACACAAACTTATGTAAAATACGTGTACTAGTTGGAATTCTTACTTTAAGCGCTGCTCTGGCAGATAAGCACTTATCTACCGTTGAGCTATTTAATACTTCTTACTGTGAAACACGATATACAGCAGCCATGAGTAGCGATAGATTTGATTTGCATATTCGACATATAAAAATGGATGACAAAGCATTGCGACCCGCACTTCGACCCACAATAATTTATTCGTTCCAATCAGAAACATATGGAAACTTTTTATAAAGCAATGTCAAGAAAAATACGTTCCAGGATCATATACTACTATCGATGAACAGCTTGTAGGAATCCGTGGTCGCCGTCCATGCTAAATTTATATCCCTAACAAACCAAATAAATACGGAATTAAAATACTAATGATATCTAATAGTACAACAAATCACATGTTTAATGCTATACCATATCTAGGCAAAAGCACAAACACTTCTGGTATTCCATTAGGGGAGTATTATGTTTAAGAATTATCGTGACCAATACATGGCACTTTTCGAAATATTACTCGTGATAACTGGTTTACATCTGTTCCCTTAGCAAAGAGCTTGCTTAAGCAGCCGTACAATTTAACTGTTGTAGGAACAATAAGATCCAGCGAACTTGAAATTTCAGAGGAAATAAAAAATTCGCGAGAACGACGAGTTGTTACGATGGTCCTTTAACATTGCTGTCTTGTTACGATGGTCCTTTAACATTGCTATCTTATAAGCCTAAGCCATCAAAAATCGTATATATGCTATTCTCCTGTAATGAGAAAAGTACTGTTGATGATAAAACAGGAAGGACAGATAAAATATTATACTATAACCAAACAAAAGGCGGAGTCGATACCTTCGACCAAATGTGCTCGCTAATGTCGTGTTCAAGGAAAATATGCTGAATATGACTTTTTAAACTCATATGCAATTTATGCTCACATCATAATTTATATTAATCAAAAGCCTTTAAGCCGCAGAGAATACATGGAAAAACTTTCCTCGTCTTTAACAACGCCTTGGATGCAAAAGAGGCTTGAAACTCCCACTTTTTCTAAGACATTGCGTTAGAGTATTCAAAACGTAGTTAGTGGAACGAATGAAAAAGATTTTAATAACACTGAAGTTCAACCTATTCCAAAGAAAAGAAGATATTGCGGTTTTTGTCCTTTAAAAGTTCGTAAAATGTCAAAAATGTTCTGTGACAAATGTCAAACACCTACAGTAGCGAGCACAAAAAATGCAACGTTGGGTAAAATTATCTTTAAGTGCGATAACTTTAAAAGAATGGTGACCAGTTCAAAATATTTCTTTGGGTCATTAATCCCTACAGTTATAGATACCTATTATCAATAACATTATGTAAATATTTTTAATTAATGATATATTATTTTGTCATTTATTAAAAAGAGTGCGAATTTCATGGGAGCAATAAAAATGCAACAGCATAAATTTTAATGTGTTTATTTAAATTAAATAGTAATTCTTCCAAAAAAAAAAAAAAAAAATCTTAAAATTAATATTTAGTGGCGTAGCCCTTATTTTTTATGACTTCTTGCAACCTAGAAGGCATAGAGTCGACTAAAGCTATTAATGTGTTAATGGATATTTTCTCCCATTCACTTTTCAAAATTTCTTCCAATTGCCTCTTATTTGACAGATGTTTCCTCTTAACTTCCCGATCTAAATTCCTTCGATTTGAGTTAAGGGACCTACCCCATCACGGGAAAACGCACCTGTAAATACGTGACGTAAAATCAATAACTATTTTTAAACATATCGTTCCTTACCCTACACCATTATTGATCCACCGCAATGTTTTACGGTTGGAAGTTGATATCTTGGAGAATATCTCTTATCCCATCGGAGCCAAACAAATTAAATTTGCTTTCATCGCTCCACAAGACTTTAGCCCATTGTTCATTTGACCAATCCTTGTAACGTTTTGCAAATTCAAGGCGCTTCTTTTTATTGATTGCACTGATGAGAGGTTTCTTTGCGGGTCGTCTCGCACGCTAATTAGCCTCTTTCAACCTACGGCGAACAGTGTGAACGCCTATAGACTCCCATTTGCTCATTTGCGAAATTAGCAACGTCCACTGCGGTCTTTCGTGGATCTTTTTTAACCTGTGCAATCATCTGGCGGTCTTGGCGAGAGGTAGTTTTTCGAGGATTACCACTACCTGGTTTCCTTTCCACACTATTTCTCAAGGAAAATCGAGATTTAATCCGACATACGGTTGATTGATTTACACTAAAGAGGTGTCCAACTTCACGCATGGATTTTCCTCCTTCTAAGGCTTTAATGATTGCAGTTTTGCTGTCAGCTGAGAGCTGCTTCTATTACAAAACACATGTATAACTTATTTAAGAAATTTTCAATTATAATTAAATAAATAACTTACTTTAACTATTTTTTTATTATGTTGCATTTTTTTTGCTCGCTAAAAATTTGCACTTTTTTCACTAATTCAAAAATATTTAACTTTTTAAAGCAGAATTTGGAATAAACTGTGGTTACTTTGAAAACTTATAATTGAAAGAATTGACAGCAAAAGAAAATAGATAAATTAGTTACCGTTATTTTGAAACAGATCTTATTAAAGATCATATGGCACAGTGTTGCATTTTTTGTGCTCGCTACTGTATATGTAGAGAACATAACTGCAACTCTTCTATATAATCCTGCAAAAATAAATCTTTTGTGTTCAAAATAATTTATATTATATATCAATAACTTAATGAATTCAATAAAAAATTTAATTTTTATTTTTTTATAATTGTTTTTGAGTCCTTTGACAAAGGCTGTTTTTTATGTTATTTTTTAATATACATATGTTATTCTAAATGCTATTCAGAGTAGTAAAATGACTTTGCCGTTTTCTATACATAATATACTATTTATTTCGACAAGTTATATTTTTATTATATGTATATCCCTAGGATGAAACGAGTAAAAGAAAGTGGTGCGTCATTTAGAAAGAAAAGGAAGAGAAGGGAGCAAATACAGACTAAAAATACTAGAGCACTACTCAAATATATCTCCCATAATTCAACTTCTAGTTCTTTTAGTATTGTTGCCTCAAATACGGGCGAAGAAGAAGCCCTCGAAGACGAAAAGACATTTTCCAATTTGTTCAAGAGAAAAGACCTGCTTCACACAGTAGCGAAGAAGTAGAAAGTTCATCAAGTTCTGATGAAGAATCTGCTGCACAAATTATTCCGTCTATTTCCATGAAAGATATTGGATTATGGCCTAACAACATTGTCGACAATACAAGAGTATTTCTGGTACGTCAAGGTCCTTTTGCAATTCAAATTTGGACGCCGAATTCAGAGAAGGAATAAAATGTTCTAATAATACAATCAAAGTCAAAGGTGAAACAAGTAAACTGAGTCAGGACTGGTTTTTTCAAATTTTGCCTAGTGTCAAAAAGCTTTTAAGATCGAAGAAAAGTATTTATTTTTTCTGCTGCAAACTGTTTGATAATCTTTGTCAAGCAGGTTTTAATACGGAAAATGATTTTATCAAATGGTGGAAACTTAATCCCAAAATTAGTCAACATGAGGTGAGTCCACTACACTTTCGATCATATTCCAAATGGAAGGAATTAGAAATAAGAATTAGACGTGTTGCAACTATTGCCAAACTACAACAACAGAATATTGATAAAGAAATAAAAAATGGAAGGAAATTCTAACAAGAATACTTGATATAATTAGATTCTTAGCTAAACAAAATTTGGCGTTTCGAGGACATCGTGAAAGTGTTCATCAGGAAAACATCGTTTCAATGGAAAAGAGAGGAAATTTTCTTGAGAACACGTAGTAAAAATTAAGATGGGTAATAAATATAGTATCACTTATTTGTCGCCGAAGATTCAGAACGAATTCATAGAGCTATTGGGAGGCGCAGTCAGAAAAACAATTATGGATCAAACGCATACATGCATACATACATAATCGGCCATTACAACCCTTCAGTCAAGATTACGACCTAGCTTCTCACACAAGTTATGTTGTGTGCGTTAATTTTATACATGAGTGGCGGGACCTACAGTTTAAAGTCGACTCCGAACGACAGATTTTTGAGAAGCTTTGCATGGCAAAGTCCCTCAATCCGACCTTTGGTCCCTCAATCCGACCTCCCTCTACGTCCAATAGCGAAGGTATGGGTCCCGCCTACCTTTAGGCGGGTGAATGTCATACCAAAACTTATTGGAAAGCAGAATGATGGATTGAACACCAGCTCATGGGTAGTTGTCAACTCCCGGACTGGTAATGGTAGGAAAGGCTGCGATCTTAGGATTGCTATTGATCCTGATCACACCCAATGGGGCAGTGCTGACATAAATATTAGGGGTGAGTCTATTTTGAATTTTATTATTCTTAATAAGCTCAGCATTTGTAACGCTGGTAACACGCCAACGTTTAGAAACCGTGTTAGAGAGACGGTAATTGACATTACGCTCACTAACATGGATAGGTCTATGATTAGGGACTGGAAGGTTTCAGATGAGAGTTCTTTTTCTGATCACCAACTGATATCATTCAGTATTAATCTATCTGGGGGCCTTAACAGGCCTTTTAGAAATCCAAGAAGAACCGACTGGATCAGGTATGAAAGGGCTGTGGAGGGGGAGCTTAGAGCCCTTAGGGGACGCTCCACTCTTGACATCAATGATCGAGTTGGATCTTTGACGGATATTTTGTTGTCTTTTTATAGAGATGCTTGTCCTCTCACTTACCCGGGTAAGAGGAGCCAGCCAGGAGAATGCGGAACTCCAGAGGCTCCGCTGTTGTACCAGGAGACTCTTTAATAAGGCTAAGAGGTCGGGCAGGGATGTGGACTGGTCTGCATAAAGATCCAGTTTTAATGAATATAAGGGAGCAATAAAGCGCTCAAAGAGAACCACCTGGATGATTTTCTGCAGTAGTATCGAGGATGTTTCTGATGTGGCTCGTTTCCGTAGGATGTTGTCGAAGGACCCCAAAGTCCTAGGCTTCGTCCAAAAGAACGATGGCATGTGGATATCCTCGAGAAAAGAAACCCTAGAGGTTCTATTGAGTACTCATTTTCGCGATTGTGAGGATCCAGGAAGCTATCCGTTGGGTGTAGCTGATCCCTTCTGTGATGCTGGAATTACGCCGGTTTTCGAAGACATCATTACCAGAGATAAGGTTAAATGGGCTATTAGTAGCTTTGAGCCGTTCAAGTCGCCTGGTCCGGATGGTGTCTTTCCGGCTCTGCTTCAGCATGCTGGTGATATATTACACGAATATCTGGTGGACGTGTATAGAGACTGTCTCCGGTGGTGTGATATACCTGAGAGTTGGAAAGATGTGCTCGTGGTGTTCATACCGAAAGCTGGTAAACCCAGTCACATCGGCCCTAAGGATTATAGACCGATATCACTCTCATCCTTTCTCTTGAAAGCTTTGGCGAGACTTATCGATCTATATTTAAGGTCAAACATTGACTGGTCCCTGTTGAGTGGGTCGCAACATGCTTACATTAAGGGTAAGTCTGTTGAGAGCGCTCTTCATGAAGTGACTGGTTTTGTTGAGGCGAATATGGCTAGGGGTGAGTACACACTGTCGGCCTTCCTTGATATAGAGGGGGCCTTCAATAACGTTACCACTTCTTCTATTGAGAATTCACTAAGGGATATACATGCCCCAGATTTTCTGGTGCGGTTTACCACCCACATGTTGGGTAAGAGACTAATCCGATCAAATCTGGGTGGATGTTCTGTCGTCAAGCGTGCGACCAGGGGTACACCACAGGGGGTGTCCTATCCCCTCTTTTGTGGCTCTTGGTTGCAAATGTTGATCTGAGGCTCCTCGAAAATAGGGGCTTTAAGGTTGTGGCATATGCCGACGATGTGGCTATTCTTGTGGGTGGTAAATTTTTGCCAACGCTGGGGGAACTGATGGAGTCTGCTCTTGGAATTTTATCCTCTTGGGCGACAAAGTGTGGTCTGGGGATAAATCCAAAGAAGTCGGACCTCGTTTTGTTCTCGCGTAGGTACAAGATTGAAATCTTCAGGTTGCCAAGATTAGCCGGTAGGGAGCTTCCGTTCTCTTCTGAGATCAAGTACTTCGGTGTTATCCTGGACAGTAAGCTGAACTGGAAACGAAACACCGAGGAAAGAATGAAGGAGGGACTAAATGCTTTCTACCAGTGTAGGAACTCCATAGGTAAGAACTGGGGTCTTCCGCCGCGAGCCATTCGCTGGATACATCTGGTGATTGTTAGACCGGTTATTACTTATGGCTGTGTTGTCTGGTGGTGTGCCTTAGATAAGAGTTTTCAACGGAAAATCTTGGATAAGGTTCAGCGCATTGCCTCTTTGAGTATCACTGGAGTGAGGAAAAGTTGCCCTCAGGCTGCTCTTGATACTATGCTCTGTCTGACCCCTCTGTCTAAGTCAAGCGGTGACTTATATGTCAAGCGGTGTGCAGCGCGTAGTGCCATACGCCTGAGGGAATCGGGCTATTGGAAACAGCGCTCGATAGGTCACTCCAGAGTTCTGAATACCGTCTTTCCTGACGGAAGGTACGGACTTTCGGAAAAAGCCACTGATTATATTGTGTCTGAGGCTATGTTCCTACCTGGTTTGAGTATACTCATACCGGATAGGGCACAATGGAGTGGTGGGGTACTCCAGGGGCAGAGTGGTATACCCATCTTCACAAACGGGTCTAAGTTAGGTGGATGTACAGGTGCTGCGGTTTTCTGTAAGGACCTCGATTTTGAACTCCACTTCAGGTTGAATGATGACTGCAGCGTTTTTCAGGCGGAGATTTTCGCAATACTGAAGGCTATTGAGGCTATAGCTGGTGGCCCATCTTCGGATTCGGAATCATACACGATCTTCGTTGATAGTCAGGCTGCCCTTAGGGCCATTGCGTCGGTCTGGTGCAAATCACGGCTCCTTCGCGAGTGCGAAGAGTCGTTACAGAGTTTTGGACCGGACCGTATCCGTCTATGCTGGGTTCCGGGTCACAGCGGAATACTGGGCAATGAGACGGCGGATGCCTTCGCTAGGTTAGGTTCGCTTTCAGGTGGCGATTTGACGGTTGGTCCTGACCCCCCAGTCTGTCACCTCTATAGCCTCATCAGAGAGACGTTGGGAGAACGGATCGGGTTGTTCTGTTTCTAGGCGTCTGTGGACAGCAAGAGGACAGAGTGTCTGCTGGGCTTGGTTAAGGCCAGCTTAAGGTTGGTTGTCGGTTTTATCACGGGGCACTGCGAGATTAGGTCGCTGACAGGGATCTGGAACAGATCCCAGCCGGACTATTGCAGGGTATGTTGCGATGAGGAGGAGTTGGAGACTGTCGAACATCTCCTCTGCAACTGCCCAGCCCTTGTTAGGTTCAGGACCCTTGGCAGGGCCTTCTTTGAGAACTTGAGTTCTGTGTCGAGAGCCGACATCAAGGCTCTCCACAGGTTCATTAGCAGCTTGGGCTGGTTGAGAGGTGCTAGGCTTCATAAGTGTAGTCGCACTCTCAACCTCTGTTGTTTTTTTTCATTCCTCCGTTTCCCATTCTCCATCCCCTTCCCTATTTTCCTATATCCTCCTTTTCCTTCCTCCCCTAAGGACAATGTACAATGGGTCAATTTGGACCTCCGGGTACTGTGCTTGTCTTGACCGACAGGTGCACGTCCTCTAACCTAACCTAACCTTTGCATGGCAATTTTTACTCTCAGAGTCTTTGCCAGAAATCTGCTGTGAGGAAGTCGCCGAAGAAATATTTTTCGTTTTGATGTCTGACCTGGGATTCGAACTCGGGCCTTTTGTCTAATAAGCCAACACTCTACCCACTAGACCACGGCGACTTCATGGATCAAATAAAGCAGGTGTTGGGGCACATTCACATCAACATCAATAAAACTATTTAATAAAAATACTTAATATACATACACATATAATATAGTAATAACAAAATGAATTTATAATAATTAATAATACAACTATAATAAACATAAATTACCCTAATATAACATAAATAAGAATAATAATACATACATACATAGCGTTAAGGTCATTGAATAAATAATGTAGTATATAAGTGGTTCAAGGCCAGCTAAAGCAACGGAGTTGCTGAATGTCCTTGAACCGTTAGAATTAAGATATATGATAATGTGTTAGAATTAAGAATTGAAGATGAAATAATAAAACAAAGAGTTAGTTGCTATACAACATTAATCGACATCGGTCTGATTGTTTTAATTCGATAATTTTGGTCTTTTTCTCGCGAGTGATTAATTTAAATTCATAGTTCCCTAATTAACTTTTAATTATAAATTAATTAATTAAGAACTATTCTAAAAACGCTTAGAATTAACAGCAGGCTAAATACTTTTGTATTATATTTGACAGCACTCCTGACATTTCACACAAAGATCAAACCAGTCAAATTATTAGATATGCAGTTACTAATGCTAGCGAAGTTAAAATTGTAGAATCGTTTATTGACTTTGTAGAACTACAGGAAAAACTGCTGGTGAAATCACAGATATGATTTTAACGAAATTAGAAAATGGCGGTTTAAATATAAAAAATTGCAGAGGACAGGCTTACGATAATGCTGCTGTCATGGCAGGAAAGCACGGCGGTGTTCAAACTCGTATTAAAGAAATAAATCCAAGTGCAGAATTTGTAGCATGTACAAATCATTCTCTAAACTTGGCATGTTTACACACAGCTTCTACAGCTATCAATTCCATCACTTTTTTTGGTAATATCGAACAGTTGTTTTCTTCTTCCACTTATAGATGGAATGTTTTACTTTCTGTCACTGGTCAAGATGTTAAACGCATTGTAGAAACTCGCTGGAGCGCTAGAGCTGCCGTGGTAACTATAGTAAAAAAAATTTTTTTACTGTAGTGACGGGGAATTCCTTTAGGGAAAGATCGCCAATGGAGGAATGCCGTTACTAAGTTTTATTTATTAATATTGGGTTTAGTTATTTTATATTTGTCAGACGCAGTAGTCCACGGAGGTCTTCCTGCGTCCTAACAAGCTAATTATTTATGGATGTGTGTGTCCTAACACCTTTTAGTTCTTTATAAAAAAAGAAAGCGCTCTTGTTTTTTAATTACTTTATTAGTTATCTTCAATGGTTTCTATCCGAATGAATCCAATTTCATCATTGCCCTGACCTTACAAAATAATGTAATGTAAGTGAGAGAAGTTAAAAATGAGAAAAGTTATGATCAAGTTATTGATTACATTTTATGGTTATTAAGATTACTATATAGTATGATTATATTATTACTGTATAGTATATAACGGTCAGACAATATTTTAAATAATAAAATAATATGAAAATATATTAATAAATGTAATTTAGGCCGCTACATTACATTTTTGCCGCTTTTTCACATCTGGAGAAGAAAAAAGTAAAACGAGATCAGATGCTGGGGTATTACTCAATTCTATGCAATCTTTTTCTGTTCTATGCTACCTTCATTTATGGCAACCCGTCCTTTTGGAAATTAATGACGCTTAAAAATACCTGCAAATAAAAGGGTTAAATGTCCACCAATGCCGTATAAAACTAAATTCTTTGCAAACACATTTCATGGAACAAAGAGATACGCTAGTACAAAACGCGCGTTATAGCAGCCAAAATAATTTGGGAAGAGTTGGAGATATCAACTGAGCGTCGAGTTAGAAGGAGAAAAAATATGAGTGGGGAAAATTCGCGAGACGTGGGGCTATCCTTAGAAGAAGATGTACAAGGAGAAAAGTTTTCATCTATGGTCAGAATTATAAAGGTATAATACCGTATAACCTACTAAATGAAGAATTTGAATGTCAAATAAATGACTTGATTGCCATTGATAAAGAACAGTTCCATATTGAAAGAAAAATTATCCAGGTTTTTATGGCTGTACCTACACTAAAAGAAGAGGAAAAACATTGGAAAAACGGGGAGAAGGGCCCTCTTAATCTGTTAAAATTTATGCAGCAGTATAGGTTGGAAAATTCTGTTCCCAACATTGTAATTTTGTTAATTTTTTTTTAACAATTTCAATCAACGTCGCTAGTTGCGAAAGAAGCTTCTCAAAATTGAAGTTGATAAAAAATTATCTTCGTTCTACAATGAGTCAATTAAGACTACAAAATCAATATGCAATGCAATATTGTCAATAGAACAAGAAATTACAAATAATATAAATTTTGAGAGCATTATACACGATTTTTCTAGTATAAAAGCTAGAAGAGTAGATATTATATAAATAAGTTTACGAGTGCATACAAATATGTCTAAAAAAATTTACTCTGTATATTAATTAATATTGATTAAATAACTTAATCATTTATTTATGTGTATTAATTTATAAAAACCACTATTTGATTGCCTTTAATAGAAAAGGCGGCAAACTGGACATCGCCCCGGTCGGCAGAAGTTTTAGGTACGCCACTGTTTGAAATGCACATATCAGCTTGGTTAAACTTACTCGCTGTTTGGCAAACTTAATGGATCCATTGTACATCTTTTTTTTTTTTTTTGATAATATTAAAGTTTTCACCCTCGTTAAATTGCGAAAAAAAAGAGTAAGCAAAGAAAGCGGGATCCATATGTTTTTGTTTACAAAAGTGTTCAGTGTTGGAAAGTTTTTATTTGAGTTTTCCCAACACTGAAAAAAAATATAGATTCGTTAACTATCGACTGACAGAATTAGAAATAAGACCACTATCGAAATTTCTATCAAATCGAAAGCCATCTCGTTCACGACTGCCAGAATTAAACCCCTGGAGGAAGTCGTAAGTATCGCAGCAGTTTCACAATATTTTTTTTTTAATGTAATAAACAAATGCTTCAAATCAAAAATCTCTTTGTTAATAAAGCAAATGAAAAGCATTTAGTTCGTTATTCGTTAAAAAATCTTTAAGATTTATCAATGATATGTGTATATATTTCCCATTAAAATAAAAATGTTAAAGTAGAAAAAATACAAAAACTTACAAAATTTTAAATCATATCGACACCTCCGTTCTATAACATTCTAAGTCGAAAAAGTGTGTTTTGAGTTATTCTAAGTAGATTTTTCCCTATAACTTCGGAACGGATCGGCGCATCTTAACCAAATTTGGTCAGTACTTAAATTAAAGAACGTGGAATTTAATTTAAAAATGTTCTAAGTATACTTAGAACATTATAGAACAGAAGCGTCGATATATTGTTTCTTAATTTTCTATCTTAAAAAATCTTTAATCTCCAAATTTAGGTGAAATTAGATTTTTATTCAAACCTACGACTACTGTTGGACTTTTTCTCTGGAACCTTTTACTTCCTTTTTGTCCTGTAGGTGTTTTTTTTTCGTTGTGTTGTTGTTAATACCAAGGTCTGCATAAATCTATTTGACTTCAAGCAGTACATAAGATCTAGCATACACGCACACTTATCCGAAGTATCCGAAGAAGAAAAGTACTTTTTTTGAGAACAACCCCAACAAACCAAATGTATTGAGAATAATATTATATTAAGCTTACCAACACAAGCATTAAGCTTGAGAAAGTCTTAAGAAAATCTTGAAAAAGGTTATAGTAACAATTGTAGAAAAATCGAAACGGAACCCTCGTGATAATATTACATGTGTAATATTACTAAAAGCTTATTCTTGCAATTGTAGAATAAGCTTACAAATATAATATTATATTAAGTGTTGTATTTAAAAGGTCTTAATATTTTCATAAGCTTTTCCACATAAATGGAGAATAAGCTTGATAACAATAAAAAATAATAATTTTCATCAATTAAATATATTTATTCTGTGTTTTTTTTAGTTTTATAATTGTTTCGTAGCTTAATTCGATTTTTTGCGAATTGGAAATAAGTACGAGTGTCCTTTATAAACTGGTCCTATGTAATTCCAATGGACAATGCTGCACCAATAAATTGTAGATATTTAATAGTTATAATACAGTATTTAAAATTTGATATTCTTTTTAATTTTTTCTTACTTCGTATTGCTTTTGTTGTGCTAAGATTTCGCACACTTTTCTTTGATTCAGTGCCTTTCCAACATAACTTTTCTCCTAATACGTCTGTTATTAGTTTTCTCCAGCAATTTTTTGTAAAATTTGGAGCTTTGGCAATCAGTGTTAACTTCTTTTCCTGAAAAAGGTGGTAAGAAAACAACTATATTTTCATATGTACAATGAATAGGATACCAATAAAACTTACAAGAAATGCAAAGTTTTCGCAGTTTTCTTGAAGTTGTTTTTCAAAATCGAAGAAGAGCTCAATTTCATTAAATGGTTCATCAGGCATTATGGAGCGTTTTATTTCAGCTTTTTCTTTCTTTAATGCCTGTAATTCCTTGCGCAAGCTTTGAACTTCGTTAGTTAACCGGGTTAACATTGGCTGAATTGCTGCAACCACTTTATTCGCTATTTCTGAAATAAAATAATATGTAATAAGTTTTTTTTACAGAAATTTTTTATAAATTTTTTATTACCTTCAGAATTTTGAAAATTTGTATTGATGATGTTGTTTTGGTTAATTGTTGATGGCTCCAAAGAAGTTATGTTCCTCCTGTACAGTCAATTGATGAAACTTTGAAAAGTTCTTGTCCAACGCTATAAAAATTGTTAGGAGAATAAATTGACAAATATATATATTTATTCTGAACAAAAGTATTAGTACTTTTTTCTAATTTTCCAAGCTCTTCTGAATTTGAATAGTTCAGGCTGTGTTCAACCAATCGATTATATAACTGGGCGGATATGTTATTCTTTTTTTAAGAAGTCGCTTTAATTGTCCTAATTTGTTTTCAAATTTAAAGGCGCTTATGTTTTCCAGTGAACCATATAATAAAGCATCACTTGCTAGGTGAGTTAGGCAGTGGAAATTGTATGTTAATGTGGTTTCCATATAATTTTCTGGAACATTCATCACAAAATTTTTTAACATAACTTCAGCACACTCGTTATGTGTTTTGCATTTTTTTCATCTAATAAAATGCGTAAAGCCAAACTTAATTGCAAAAAGTGCGAGTAAAGACTTTCATCTATAATATTTTTTAATAAAAAAGGTATAAAGATGAAACTGACGAAATTCTGTGGCCTTGTATCGCTCAAATTCCTTTAAACCTCGTGGGCTTCTACAAAACTCCCGCGGTGTATGAGGTATAAGTTGTTGGAGTTTATAATCCAACAGTTTGATTTGTTCTGGTCGCAGCGAAAAAGAACTATTTCTTTTTTTAATCCACGACGTCATCAAGGACTTGATAACTCCAAGGTACACAACGTGCATGTAATCAAATGGAAATGATTGAACTATATCTATTGGTAACTTTTCTATTGTCATTTGGATGTTTGTTGTATGGTGATTTTTATATTGACGAGCTCTAAAACTTTCATCACTTCGCAAATTATTATTTTCCAGTTTGAAAATCATGCGCTTCCGAACATATTCTCCGCTTTGCGTACACTTATGGCAGCAATTGTAACCTGTATGGGCATCACATATAAATGATCGACAGCTAATACTAAAAGTTTTGTTGTTGTAAGAAAAATTATTCTCAATGAATTCATTTAGTTCCTCAATGAATGGTGCTAAAAATGCATTAACGTCTGTGGGTTTACTGTTGCCTGTGTAAACTCCTACAGTGTTTACCTGTTTTGTGCCATTTACATTTACTAATATAGGCAATGCTTAGGCCAGCGAACTTTTTGCTACCGGTAGCCCGTCAACATTTATATTTAAGGCAATAATGTCACTTTCATATGATGAACAAGTCAAGAAATCTGTCAAGCAGTCTTTTAGACCATAGTGCACATATTCACCACCTGCAAGCGGAACAATTGGTGCATCTCTTGGTGTTTTTTTTAATGTTCTCGCGTCGTTTGGTAGATTTGGTTCTATTTTTTTATAATTACCAACAGTTCATTCAATGCATTGTTAGAAATTAAATGTTTTGCACTCCACTTAGCCAGTTCATTGCGAATATTAAAGTTTTCAAAAAAGTTTCATCACTTTCACCAGAACTTAAATATTCGCAATTATTTTCTTCAATTGGGCAGCAATTGGAAACACCAGCACTGAAATCTTCGTCACATTCACTTCTTTTTTGTTTTTTATTATTTAGAAAAAGTTCAATTACTTCTTTTGTTTCTCTTCTAACACTTTTTTTTATATTTATTTGGCATTTTTACTTTTATGGAACAATTATTATTACCAGCTTTTTATTTTATTATTTTATTTAAAAAAGACGTCCGTCCACGCGCTTTAAAAACTTTGTAATAAATTTACAGACAAAACAAAACAAATTTCATAAAAAAGACATTTCATAAAGATACAGCATGATTTTTAAAACTATTGAGAATAATAATTTTTTTTCAATCGTCAAATTTCTTTAATAATACTTTAGAAAAAGTTGTGTACAACAATAGTTTCTCAAGCATAGTTGAAAACTGCTTGCGAATTCACTTTTTAAAAACATTTTTATAATATTGATAAAAGCTTGAAAACAGCTATTATTATAAGCTTATTCTCAAGTTATATTGCGGTTTGATTGCTAAATGGTATGTTGGGACAAAATAATCGAATAACTTCTTGTTATTTGATTGCATTCGCTTCATACAAAGGCATGTTCAACTTGCTTTTTTACTCGAAAATAGCGACACAAAACATGTCGAGTACAATGAGTAAAAAACTTCACGTAGTACTGCAAATACCAATGATCTCGGAAAATATGAAATATAAACTATGTTTTTTTACGTTTTAGTAATTTTAAGTGATTTTTTCGTTATTTTAATTGCTTTTTAGTTCATTGGAAATAAAGACTTTTTAAATCAAAAAGCAAAAAAATTTTTCAAACAAATTTTACTATGTATTTTTGAGTTCTATTTTTTTAATCAATGATTAATAAAGAAATGCCTAACAAGTCGTTTATAAGTTCGTTCATACACATAACCATTTAAATATATAAAAAAATAAAAATCAGTTATTTGGTGTTATATGCTGGGAGTCTTGAAGTACCGCATGAAGTGAACGTAATTTTGCGGATATATTTTTCAATGAGATTTCTTTTTACGGAACATAAGCAGCTTTGGATATATTCTTACTCGTATTTGGCTTGAACACATTCTCTTCTCTTCACTGCTTGCGCTGTTAGAGAGAGAGTAAGTACTCTATTTATTTGACAACGAGTTGCACTTATGAAGCAAAAAAGTTTTTTGTTGCAGACCTTTAGTTGATACATACTGATAATCAGACGTCGGCACAAAGAAAACATGATAAAAATGTGTGTGTATTTGTGAGAAGCATGGTATAATCCAGAGGAAAATTGTTAGTAATTATTGTATCAAGCAGTGTTGGAACAAATATTGTTCTTTTTGATTCCATTGGTATTTTTCGCACAAGTTTTTATGCATTTGTAGCAAGAGCCATTATTACATATTGCAGGTACCTGAAATTCAATATATTTGAAGCAAAAAATTCTGTTTCCCAGTTTTTCTTCACATTTTAATTAAATTTTTCTTTGGCTGTATTATGATACACAAAAAAATTTCAAAAAAAAGAAGCGACGAGAACCTGCTTCACTGAAAGCTGACAAGCAACTGAACGCACTTTTAGGCTCTTCACCCCCCGGAGGACATTGGTGCCGACGTCTGCTGATAATACTGCTGCTGCTGTCGGGTAATTATTACCTGGCGCTGTTGTTGTAATAGGTCACGTCGGTGTTGCTGGTGTTGTTTACTGTGTTTCTTTTTTGTTTTGTTCTTTACATTTTCTTTTTAGATTTTATTTATTGAAAGGATTTGTTTAATTCAATTAATTTTTATTCTTGTTTGTTATCAACACTTGCAGCTTCTTTGGTACGATTAATAAATTTCAAATTTGATTTATTTTATAATTATATAATTTTTAATTTATACAATTTATTTCAGCAAATTTTTCACTTTGTTATCTGATTTCCTTTTTCAATACAAATGACACGTTTTTTTTTTGCATTTGGTTGTTGTACAACACTATTTTGTTTTTGACATATTCGAGCTTTTGAGATGTAATTTTCAATAAAGTACAATTAAAATTGTAATTAATTGGGGATGACACAGAAAATCTGGGTTTACTCGATACACAAAATTTAATATATTAGCACACACTAATTTAGATTCACATCTGTTCTTTTCGATTGTTCTGAAGGTTTTAAATTTTATTTTTATTTAAAACGTTATTGCGAAAAGTATATAAGAATTTATATTTTTATACATATAGCAACTTTTGAAGCACTTCTTTTTGAACTGTACTTTTAATTTTTCCATCACTCTAGTTTTCATATTTTTATTCCAATCGCACTTTTACAATTCCTCTTCCTTCGTAGAACTTCACTGCGCGATGCACTTTTCTTTTTAAGCTTATTTTGACAGAAAAAAGTGGATTTCGTTCTGAAGTATTTTGTTATTGTCTTTGGTTTATCTTCCCAGTATTACCAACACTATTTCTAAAGTTGTTGTAATTATCATTGTTTTGAATTATACTGAAAATTCTGTATGTTTATGTTCTGCTTACTATATTTTATTATTTTTTTAAGTATTGCGTTTTTGCCATGTAATGTTTTATTATAATTGTTCTTTTATTTTTTGATTATATTTTTATTTCAATTATATACATAAAGGTGTCCGTCGTATAACGGGGAGGTTACGTTCCAGGATAATTCCGCGTTATAGAAGTCTTAGCATTCATATACATTTAAGAGTTGTGTTCCAATATACTTTTTCCAAAATAGTATAGGTAATAAATTACAGATGTATGTACGTTTCCAACTCCAAATTAATATTCATACTTTATTTAAAAAAAATTAAAAAACATAATAAAAAAAAAAACAATCAAAAAACATAAATATTCACTATTCTGTGTCACTTACTTCCAACATCAAATTACGTCGAAGTAGTGAGTGTGAGTGCGATTGTGAAATCAGCTTATTTATTTTTATTTTTCTATGAAATATTCCTTACAGGCAATTGGCTAATATTACAAAATTAAATTTAATTTACAAAAACAAAGGATTTGAATACTTAATTACATTAATTTTTATGACATTATTCGTTAAAGAAAAATCAATCAGTTTATACAATTTATTAAATTCGCTGCACATTCTCCTTATTGGATCAGCACTAGCGTAGTTGGTTCTAAAAAATTGTATTGATAATGGGGTAAAATGACGTGATGGACGTTGAGGAACATTAAAAGTGATATCATGGATTAAAAAACTGGAGCCAATATCAACAGTAATTACATTGAATATGAACGAGATATTTAACATAGTTCTGCGGCTTTTAAGTGTGGGAAGTTTGATTAATGCTAGTCTGGCAGAATAAGTTGGTAAACTATCAGGAATTGCTTTTGTACAGATTCGTTGACGATTTTTTTTTCCATATTAAGGATCCATACTCAAGTATAGGCCTCACAAGAGATGTGTAGAGCGATTTAGCAACATAAGGATCGTAAAATTCTTTTGCCCACCGTTTTATAAAACCAAGTACGTTTCTAGCTTTATTTACTGTCATAGCTATGTGCGGAATAAAATTTGGTTTGGGATCCAGTAAAACTTCTAGATCCAGGAGGTTATCTACAAGCTCAAGATCGTATCCATCAAAAGCATATTTTGCAGGAATCGGATTCTGCATTAAATTTAAATTACACCATAAATGAAACGAATTTAGGTCATCAGCGTACATTAAGATGTTGGAATAGTGAAACATATCAGGGGGCTAATTCTGGCAGTCGTATACGATCGAATACTTACTTGTATCTACGACTTCTTTTAGTTTTGGGATTCTGTCAATCTATATCAATTAATGTGTATCGACATTTCAAATGACAACAGTCGGTAGCGTGCAACTGTTCGAATGCAATCTTGCGAGTTTTTAATCGCAAAAAACCTATCGAGTAAAGCTTTTTTTGTTAACAAAAAAAAAATAAAATATAAGTAAGAATTTTTGAAAAACTAAAGAAAATAGTTAAAATTTTAGTATTTTAAGTTAAAATTAACGAAAGTAAATGGCACCCAAAAATAGATTATGGGAAACTTTATGGCTAAATATACGAATTTGGCAAAAAGTATATTGCCGAATACTGCACAAGGAAAAGCTAACGAACTTACTACCAAACTTTATGCTTCTAGGCCACCAATAAAGGATGGCAAACTATGCTGCTGGTATAGGAGTTGCTGTTGAAGGTCTGAAGAAGATTAAAACTTTGGATCAGCTAAGCAAAGAAAAAAGGGGAAGATTGGTCAGAAGCAAAAGATTGTACTGATAATATTTTGCAACTACATCACAAAGTAATACATCTTGTAACGATTCGATTATTTCTGCTTATACACTTTTTGATAATGAAGTAGTTCATAGCGAAAATAATTGCCCACGACTTTACAAAACATATGTTTTTGTTTACAAAAGTGTTCAGTGTTGGAAAACAATTCACAGCACTGGTAAAATAATATTGATTCGTTAACTATCGACTAACAGAATTAGAGATAAGTCGACTTTCGAAATTTCAATCAACTCGAAAGACATTTCGATTACGACTGCCGGAATTAGGCCCCAGCTAAGTCGTTAATAAAAAATGAAAACAGAAGCGGTCCAAGATGGCTACCCTAAGGTACACTAGAAAGGACATCAATACTTCTGGAGCAACCGTTTTTTAAAAGTACGGTTTGTGTATATAATATGAGTAAATCCATTTTAAACTAAGATCAGTAAATCCCATTAAATGAAGTTTCCTCTTCAAAAGTACATGATTAACTTTATCAAAAGCCTTGCTGAAATCCGTGTAGATAACGTCTGTTTGTTGCTGAAGAATAAATCCTCGATAAACAACTGTTGAAAGCTGAAGCAGGTTTGTTGTAGTTGAACACTTCTTTCTGAAACCGAGCTGATAAGGTGATATCAAGTTAGAAACCTAATTACATAAATCATCAGTAATCATTTTTCCAAATAGTTTTGGAATTATACTCAGTTTTGAAATACCACGATAATTTGTAACGTCGGATTTATTTCATGATTTGAACAAAGGAATAATAAATGAATCCTTCCAAATGTTAGGAAAATAACCACATTTAATCGATTTGTTGAATAAGTATGATAGTGGAACAGCTATGGCGTCGGCGCAATTAATTAAAATGTTACTAACAATGTTATCAGGTCTAAAGTTATAGGAGAACTTTATCTTTCTCAATTCCATAGAAATAGCAGGAACGTTGATTAAAGATATAGACACAGTGGAATTTGTATTTATTTTAAAGGGATACCCAAAGGAATCGTTATAAGTTGCATCCGAATAAGTTGTGGAAAAGAAATTGGCAAATAAATTGCTTATTATGCTGTCATCGCTAGATTCAATCTGCTGAAATCTCATGGAAGATGGAAAACCAGTTACTTTTCTCTTTGAATTAACAAATTTAAAAACTGATTTTGGATTACGCTTAAAGTTGTACTTCATTGTATTTATATATTTATTGTAACATGACTTATTAAGTATTGTGTATTCAGCACGGGTAATAGAATATCTTATATATTTAATATAACAACAAGATCGTTTAAACTTTTTATAGTATTTATTCATCTTATTTTTCACACGAGCAAATTGTTTATTATTCCATGGAGGACCGGATAGTTGTCTCGATATTTGCTTTGGAACACATAAATTCAAAAAGGTATTCACCTTGTAATAAAAGGTATTAGACATATCATCAACATTAGTATAGCATGAAAATAAGGAATACCAGTTCGTATTGATTAGGAGTTTATTTAACATATTATAGTTGGTGTGCTTAAATGAAAAAACTTTTTCATTTTTACCACACGAATGCATCGATAAGTTAAAAGGATTGGATGTTTTTAATACGAGCGTTGGGTGATAACAATCCTCAGGACTGGTAATAGGGAATGAGCGTTTAATGAAGCTATTAGTTACTTCATTTACGAATATTAAATCCAATATTTTTAAATTAATGTTTGAAATGCCATTAATTTGACATAGACCTAAATCATATAATATACTAAAAAATTCGTCGAAGTTTGAATTCAGCTTCATTTGAATGTAATAACCATCATCTGATAAGTATTTCCATTGAAAAGATGGTAGATTAAAATCTCCTAAGGACAAAAATAAAATCACTGTTATTTGAAGAATGAGCTACAGAACTAATTGCTTCTGCATGTTTTAAGTACACAGCATGTGGAGAAGATGGCGGAATATATGAAAAATACGATGACCATTCATTTTTATTGAAACAGCTATAAATTCAATATCATGAGGAGTTTCAATTACTACAAGCTCAGAAGGTAAATTACAAGAGTTAGCATTAACGACACCTCCTGTAGTTTTGTTGCCACGATCCGGACGAAAGATATTAAATTTATTATAGAGTATTTCAGTATTTAAAAAATTTTCATTTAACCATTTCTCCGTGAATACTAATATTTGTTGATTGATATTAAAACTATTTATGTATAATGTTGTTAGTTTTGTCCTCAAGCCACGAACATTTTGATAAGTGATGGTCATAAACTCATCAGTTAGTTTTTTGGAACAAAAGATTCACGCTGTGGAAGTACGGCAATACTTTGGGGTCTAACTCTGTAGATATGTATATTCACGAACTGTAGTATTTGTTGGCCAGAAGTTCGGATTAAGTAGAGTTTCAAAAATGATCAGCCTTTGTTTGCTTTATTTCTAATTGTTTTTCGATTTCGTAATAAGGAGCTAGTAATAAGTCGCGTTATACAAGTCGAAATTTCGCGTTGTAGTGAAACTGTTTTTTGAAAACGTGTTGTAGAAGTATCGCGTTATACGAGGGATACCTGTATATATATTTTTTTAGTTTATTTTATTAACCTCGTTTGCATTTAAATACGCAAGTTTTTATTTTCACTGTGCACCAAGCACTTGTTTTTAACAATGGTTTACAAATATTTTTTTTATGTTTTTATTATATTTTTTTTTTTTTTTAATTTTCAAATTCGTGGTCTAGTGGGTAGTGTGCTGGCTTATTAGACAAAAAGGCCCGGGTTCGAATCCCAGGTCAGACATCAAAACGAAGAATATTTCTTCGGCGACTACCTCTCAGCAGATTTCTGGCAAAGACTCTGAGAGTAAAAATTGCTATGAAAAGCTTCTCAAAAATCTGTCGTTCGGAGTCGACTTTAAACTGTAGGTCCCGCCACTCATGCATAAAATTAACGCACACAACATAAGTGGTGTGAGAAGCTAGGTCGTAATCTTGACTGAAGGGTTGTAATGGCCAATTATGTAGTATTCTTTTAATTTTCTTATTGTATTATGTAAAGTAATTCTCTACGAAAGCTTTAAATTATAAAATTGCTCACTGCTGATTTACTTCTCAACTTAAAATATAAATTTGATTTTGTTTTATATATTGTATATATATATATATATATGTTTTACAGAGTTTTATTTGTATATAAATATTATTATTTTTATTTTTTGTTTATTTATATTTATTTTTTACATATGCTTTAAAATTTAAACGTTTTAACACCTTTAGTTCTTCTATTACTATTATTTATTCTTTTATTTATTTTGTGTTTCTGGTTTATTCCTCTTCAGCGAACTGTGTTATGCAGTTCGTTATACTTACTTACTTACTTAATTGGCCATAACAACCCGATTAACGGATTTCGGCCTGCCGCAACACATCCTTCCAGGCGCCTCTGCTTATTGCGCGCCTACGCCAATTGGTCACACCAATCGATGACAGGGCTTCTTCGATTTGGTCCTTCCAACGGATACAAGGTCGTCCTCTTCGCCGACTTCCGCAGATCCCCGCATCAAACACTCGTCTCGCCGGAGCATCCTCCTCCATTCGAACGACATGGCCGAGCCAGCGCAGCCGCTGGATATTAATACGCTGTACAACGTCCATGTCGTTGAGGAGCTCATACAGCTCACTGTTAAATCGGATGCGAAAATCATCGCCAACTCGCACTGGACCGAAGATCTTACGTAGGACTTTTCTCTCGAATACTCTCAAGGCAGCTGCATCAGTTCTTAATAGGGTCCATGCTTCTGCGCCATAGAGAAGCACGGGTAGGATGAGCGTCTTGTAGAGTATTAGTTTCGTCTTGCGAGAGAGGTCTCTGCTACTCAATTGCCTATTGAGACCATAATAGCACCTGTTGGCAAGAGTAATCCTGCGCTTGATCTCCAGACTGACATCATTTTCGGTGGTAACGGCGGAGCCAAGGTAAATGAATTCCTTGACTGTATCAAAAGTATAGTTATCGGCCGTAATATGTGAATCAATACGCCGCACGGCTCTACTTGTCGACAACATATACTTCGTTTTGCCCTCATTTACTGCCAAACCCATCTTCTTAGACTCCCGTTCAATAGCACTAAAGGCAGCAGTGACATCTCGTTTGGTACGCCCTATGATGTCGATGTCGTCAGCGTACGCAAGCAACTGGACACTCTTTTGAAAAATAGTGCCATTACGATGCACTCCCGCCTTTCGCAGAACACTCTCCATGACGAAGTTGAAGAGGTCGCATGATAAGGGATCGCCTTGTCTGAAACCTCGCACGGTATCAAAAGGTTCGGAGAGGTCCATTCCTACCTTGACGGAGCTGCAGGAATTGCTCAACGTCATTCTGCATAGCCTTATCAGCTTAGCAGGTATACCAAGCTCAGACATTGCGGCAAAAACACGATCCCTTATGGGGCTATCGAAAGCAGCCTTATAATCGACAAAAAGATGGTGTGTGTCGACTTGATTTTCGTGGGTCTTTTCCAGGATTTGGCGTAGTGTGAAGATCTGGTCGATGGTGGACTTGCCAGGTCTGAAGCCGCACTGATAAGGTCCAATCAGTGTTTTGACGAGTGGCTTCAGTCGTTCACACAATACGCCTGTAAGAACCTTATATGCGATAGGGAGAAGGCTTATACCCCTGTAGTTGGCGCATATCGTAGGGTCTCCCTTTTTCAGGACGGGACAGAGGACACTGAGGTTCCAATCGTTGGGCATACTTTCCTCTAGCCATATTTTGTAGATGAGCTGGTGCATGCGCCCTACCAACTCATTACATCCGGTCTTAAACAATTCAGCGGGGAGGCCATCAGGACCTGCCGCTTTATTGTTTTTAAGTCGCATAATCGCGACTTTAACTTCTTCATGGCTAGGCGGCGGAATCTCCACGCCGTCATCATCGATCGGGTCCGGAACATCATCTCTAGAGGCGGTATTGATGTCGTCATCGCCTTGCAGCAGAGTAGAGAAGTGTTTCCTCCACAAGCTCAGCACCCCTTGCGGATCTGTAACCAGGTTTCCATTCTCATCCTTGCAGGAAGACGCTCCGGGCTTATACCCCTCGGTCAGACGCTTAACCTTTTGATAGAATTTTCGAGCGTCATTCCTACATCTGTACATCTCGACTTCCTCACGCTCACGCCTTTCCTGCTCCCTCTTCTTGCGTCTGAAAAGGCGTCTCTCATCCCTTCTCCTCTCTCTATAATTTTCGACAATGGCTCGCGTAGCGGCCGACTGCAACGTTTTTCTGTATGCGGCGTATTTCGCTGCAGCTGCCTCGCGACACTCCTCATCGTACCATTGGTTATGTTGGGGTGGGCGCTCGAAACCAAGTACTGTTTCCGCAGTATTGCGCAAGGAGTGGGAGATGTTGGCCCACAATCCGCCAATGTCGCTGAGATTGGATGGGGAATGACGGAGCTTATCAGAGAGTTGAGCGGAGAACGCCTCAGCTGTCCTTTGTGATCGCAGCTTCTTAACGTCCAGCTTTCGCAGTGCACTAGAGCGCGCACTCCTCGAGGCGCAAATGCGCACTCGGAACTTGGCTGCGACAAGGTAGTGGTCCGAGTCGATGTTTGGACCTCTAAATGTGCGCACATCTAGTACACTGGACACGTGCCTTCCGTCAATCACAATATGATCGATCTGGTTGGATGTTGATCGATCGGGGGACATCCAAGTGGCCTTGTGAATGTCGAGATGCTGAAACCTGGTACTACATACTACCATGTTACGCGCCGCGGCGAAATCGATCAGCCTCATACCATTGGAGGTAGTGTTTGCGTGGAGGCATGAACTGTCCGACAGTGGGGCCAAAGATACCTTCCCGCCCGACCTTCGCATTAAAATCCCCGAGGACGATTTTGGCGTCATGGGCCGGGCACTTATCGTATACGTCCTCGAGTTTAGCATAGAAGGCATCCTTAACTACATCGTCCTTTTCTTCCGTCGGGGCGTGAGCACAAATTAGGCTGATGTTGTAAAATTTTGCCCTGATGCGGATTGTGGCTATTCTTTCGTTCACTGGCGTGAACCCAGAGACAAGGTGACGAAGTCTCTTATTTACCACAAATCCGCATCCGAATTCGTGCTTATCAACATGGCAGCTGTAATACACATCACAAGATGCTAGCCTTTTGCATCCTTGTCCTATCCATCGCATTTCCTGTATGGCAGTGATGTCAGTCCTACATTTCATGAGGGCATCCGCCAGTTGGGCGGAAGCGCCTGCCCTATAAAGGGTGCGGACGTTCCATGTGCCAATTCTCAAATCATTGTCCTTGAAACGTTTGCCGTGGTCGTCAACTTTAGAGGGGATCTTTCTAGAGGCTATTGTATGGGCTTTCATTGGATTAAATTTTTACGTGGTGGGTTCCAAGCCCTACGCACAACCCGAATTTAACGTCCAGGGGATTGGACCTCGCTGCACGCATTAGTTAACATCTAGCGGGTGCTAGAATGCCATCCAGGAGGGGCCACGAGGAGGCTGCGTGTCAACTTGAATACAGCAAGACAAGGATCGCCCTGGTGGTCGCCATGTTGGCCACAGTCAGAAACTTTGCCTTGTTTGCATGCATTCCATCCCTCCTCAGTTCGTTATAACGAAATGTTATTTTGGGAAATTATAAAATTGACGCAACAAAGGAAATGTACTCTCTTCATTTTTTCCTGCTTTTCTAAATTCAAAATTCTTTATTTAAATGTAAGATTTTCACAACATTTTCTTGAATTCCGCATATTTTAAGGTTTAATTTCTTTTACAATTAAGAATTGCTTTTACCGCCTACCGTACCCGAACTTAACCAGGAACTTTCGATCTTTAGAGATAGGATTCTGGGTATGAGCGATCCTGGGGGCTAATTCTGGCAGTCGAATTCGATCGAATATTCACTCGTACTTTCGATTTTTTTAGTTTTGGGATTCTGTCAGTCGATATCGAATAATATGTATCGACATTTCTAATGACAGCAGTCGATAGCGTGCAACTTTTCGAATGCAATCTTGCGAGTTTTTATCATAAGCAAAAAACCTATCGAGTAAAACTTTTTTGTTAACAAAAATTAAAAAAAAGAACATGTAAGTAAGAATTTTTGAAAAACTAAAGAAAATAGTTAAAATTTTAGTATTTTAAGTTAAAATTAACAAAAGTAAACGGCACCCAAAAATAGATTATTATTTGGCAAAAAGTATATTGCCGAATACTGCATAAGGAAAAGTAAAGGCTAACCAACTTTGGGAACTGCTTACTACCAAACTTAATGCTTCTAACCACCACCAATAAAGGATGCTAAACTACGCTGCTGGTATAGCATAGCATTCAACAGTAACGTTGAAGGTCTGAATAACATTAAAACTTTTGGATCAGCTATGCAAATAAAAAAAGGGAAGATTGGTCAGAAGCAAGATTGTTGTGATAAAATTTTCCAACTACATCACAAAGTAATACATCTTGTAACGATTCGTTTATTTCTGCCTGTACACTATTTTATAATGAAGAAGTTCATAGCGAAATCATTTCCTCTTGTACTGAAATTGAAGACAATGAAGAAGAAAACGAAAAAGCATTGGTTATTTAAAACAGTAAAATCGAAGAAAATACCAAAAATTAATATGTTAAAAAAAATATGACAACATTATTAAAAAAATAATAAAAAACTTGACCTGAAGAAAAACGAAATTCAACAGTTGTAATAAAAAAAAAACTTTACAATTAAAAGAAAGGGCAGAAAATATAAATTCATTCGAAACCACAATACCTTTTTAATTTGTAAAATTTTGTTTTCTGAATTGCTTACCACATTACAAACCAATGTTTTTGTTTACAAAAGTGTTCAGTGTTGGAAAACATTTCACAAGACGTCAATTAAAAGGCCCCTCCATTGAAGTATGTAGATTTCTTTTACTACATATTTTACGAGTAATGCTTCAAAAAGTGGTTTCAAGCATTTACTCGACTTTAAATTTAGTATCTATGCCTTAGCTCTTAAAAGTTCATCTTCGAACTTTTCGTCCACCCAAAAAATTTTCCTCCAAGACGAGCTTCAGTTGTCCAACGCAGTTGTTGTTTTCACAATACATTTCTTGTTTTTTTCTCGATTTGAAAAACGTAAATGTAGTTATTTTTAAAATAGGAATGAGTTCTAAGTGCTTAAAACATGTATATTTATACTATGGAATGTAGGTAAAGGGCTAATACATTTTACAAGTAATGGAGAGTAAATACATTAAGGGCCATTATTATAACTTACCTTTAACAAAAGGGAGGATTTTAACGGAGAGATAAATTGTTTTTCATTATTACGAGTACCCAATAAGATAGAAGTGAGCGTTAAGCTAAAGGGAAGATCATCCTAACTTTAACATTTAAAGGTCTCTTTCTATTTGAACTTACTATATCATATATTATTTTCGATGTGGCAATTTCAAATTTAAACAAAATTAGCATATGCAACAACCAAAACGAAGTTTTCCTTTTGCACTGTGTTAAAAAAAACTTGTTTAATTAAGCAGTTTTATCTCCGGCACTGCCATGTTTTTGAAAAAGTTAATTTTGTTTTATCGGTAAGTTGTAATAACCAAAATAAGTTAAAGGTAACTTTGCCGTTCACTTTAGTTAAAGGTACATTTAACTAACGCCATCTTTAACGATAAGTTGTAATAATGGCCCTAAAACAGATATCTGTCATTGTTATTGTTTTCAGCAACAGTGTGTCGTTATCCCATATTTGACCATGATCATGCAATACAGTTGGATATTTTAAAATTAAAGATCCTTATAGCGCAAAAGTAACAGGAATACGTGCAACTATATTTCCACTTCTTCAACAATACCTACCTACGTACATAAGAAAATCAAAACAAAAACAACACGTGCAACTACCCTACCAGAACATAACTAGTCAAATAACTAGTTATTTGACCGTCAAGTATAACTTATAAACTAGTCACAACTTCCCATCAAGTTATTAAGGGCAATGTGAAAAACTTGACGTAAACATTCGTGTACATGTGATTTTGCATCTCGTTCTAACACATGAATTCTTTCGACTGTAAAACATATATCTAACCTGCTCACTCTTTCGCTGTTTTTAAGTAACAAATTTACATTTGACTAGTAAAGTTTAACTAGTGACATTTTACTAGTCAATCAACTAGTCATTTTACTAGTCAAATAATGAGTAAATTGCGAAAGGAAAATGCTTTTTTGTTTTGAAATATTTTTTATTAAAAAAAATATAATTTATTTTATAAAGAATTATATTAAATCTAAATTAATTAACTTCTTGGCAGCTGGTTTCTTGGCTGGAGCGGCTTATTTGGGCTTTGCAGTGGCTACACTCTTGGCCTTAGGAGCTTTAGGTTTAGTTGCTGGGACCTTTTTGGCTGGTTTAGCTTTAACAGTACCAGTCTTCTTTACGGTTTTTACCTTAGCCTTTTCCGTTTTCTTCTTCTTAGCAGTCTTTTTGGCGGCAGATGGATTTAGACCAGGAGCTGCCTAGCAACCTTCTTCTTTTTGTCAGGAGCAGCCTTTTTCTTTTCAGCAGTGCTTTTCTTTGCTTTGGGTTGCTGACAATTGAATGAACCAGAAGCACCCTTACCTTTAGTTTGGATTAATTTTCCACTGAAAACAGCACTCTTCAAATATTTCTTAATGAATGGAGCCAATTTTTGGGCATCTACCTTATATGTGCTGGTGAGGTATTTCTTGATAGCTGGCAAAGATGAGTGGATGCTAATAAAAAAAAATAATTTTAGGCATATTAAAGTTTATGCAGTAAAATAATAACAATACTTAACTTTTTGGGTTCACGTCTTATTTTTTTTCACAGTATAATATATTTTTTTAACATAAAGAACACAATTAAAATTTTCGTCATAAGACGCTATAAATTTTTGTTTTCAAAGCCTACTACGATTGAAATTTTAAAATTCATAAAATTACACGGCATTTGACAGTCAATATTGATGTGCTTTTGATGTATTATGAAATACAACTCTAAAACATAAAAAATCAAATAAAAATTACATGTGTAGTAGTAAGTAAGCCTTGTATGTATTAGTTTCGGTTATTTATTTCTTGTAGGGTATATTTCCATTTAGGTGTTAAAAAAGTAATAAAATAAACCACAAGCAAAATTCTTTGTCAAGTGATTTAAAAATTGATTACCTTGTAAAAACATTATTTTTAGACTAATTGTTAAGAAAACAAAAAAATGTAAAGCACGAACATGGTCAAATGTTCATGTAATAAAAAATAACAACAACACGTACAACTATATTTCTATTCCTTCAACTTGAAATTACACAAAAAAGAATATAAAACAACACCACATCCAACCCTTTCTGATGAGTTTAAAATTGAAGATCCTTCTAACACAACAACAACACATACAACTATATTTCTATTTCATCAACATTAAATATTACAAAAAAAAAAAACCTAAAATAAAATAAGAATAAACAAAAGCATGACATTGTATAAATCGACAACATGAGTTTACGGTACCCTATGTCAAAGGAATCAATCAATGTCAAGTAAAAACGATCACACAACCACCTAACCTTAAAAACTATTATGCAGGTGTACATCTTGTATAGAAAAAAAAAACTGTCACATACACTACATGTTATAAACCTATCAACAAGCTAATATGACCGACTATAGCGTAGGCATGCTCCGAAATTTGTATGGGAAAATTGATACAGAACATACAAAAACATACTACTAGCAGCGATCACTTCCCGATTACAATTACCTTATATTTACATCACAGAAATAAAACTGATTACCTTAAACCTAGATATTGGGAAAGCTAATTGGATAAAATACATTTTGAACAGTAGGAAATTCAGTTCGGAAAGATCCGTATCTTCCGATATTAATAAGGAGAAAATATAAGTACAATAATTAACCAGGCAGCAAATGATTCTATACCAGGGATGCCTGAAGTTCAAACTGTAGTAGTATTGGTGAGCAAGAGAGAACTTCACTGAAAGAAAAGTTGTGTAAACTGAAATAAAATGTACGGAAAAAATCCAAAAAGCGGAATTGACAATAAAATTTGGAGTAGAAATTTCTCCATATTATTTAACTAAAATATTGTTTCTAAAGAAAAGTTACAATCTAAAATTAATTAGATGCTAATTTTTTTATATTTCATCTGTAATATTTAAATTATTAAAAATTTATAATAATTTTTCATTATTATTAAAAATTTAAAAAGACCGATTATGAAAATAAAATAAATTAAATAAAAATAAAGAAATTCAATTTTAAATGTGAAATATGTTTGAGCAAAATTTTGTTAATAACTAAAGTAAGTTTTTTTTGGTGTAAGAAATAACTTTGAGGAATTCCATTTCATATATAAAATAGTTTTATCAATATCACTGATTTTGACAAAATTTTGTAAACACGTAATGGAAGGTCCACGAGAGTGAGACCTTACTTTTTTTCTTTTAAATTTTGAAAAATGCGACAGCCCTATATCTTTAAAAGCGCTTCAAAATTTCGTAAAATGTGCAATAACTTTTTACGTGTTAAAAATAATTAAAATTTTATTTTTGCATAAAATTCTTCAAAACGAATATTTTGTTAAATTATATAAAATTTATTTATTTTTTTTACATATTTTTTTTCTAAAAACAAAATTCAGAATCATATGTATAAAATAAATAATATATCTTTATTTTTTTTTAAATTTTTATATCATTTTTTTAGAATTTATTTTGTATGACTCTGAATTTTGTTTTTTATATTTCTTTATAAAAAATAATTAAATTTTTACATAATTTCACATAATAATAATAGTTCTCTACATTCCTTCAATATTTTACAACATAAAATGCATTGAGCATCACCAAACGCATTTTTTATCATAAAATATGTTTCGTAAGCCATAGTAAATCTTTTTCTGTGCTTTAAGCAAAAAATATTACAATAAAATCGTATACCCGCTACGCATGTGCATTCGTCACTGCCTGAGTGATGACTAAAGGTTCAATTAGTCGTGACTTTACCATAACGCTGTAGTCGTAACATAATCCATAACCGTAAATTTACTATTAGCAGCAATCAGTGCTGCCATAGCCATAAACAGCTGTTTACGTTAATTGCACATATGTATTTTTCAAAAGCACTAAAGTAAATAAAAAAAAAAAATGTGTATACATGTAAGTAAATTCAGCAAACAGCTTTTTATGGTTATGGCAAAACACCAAAATTCAATTGGTACATATGTTTATCGCTATGACTATGGCATTATGGTAAGTCACCTATAATTGAAAACAGTGATGGCCATAAAGTTGGTTAAAACAGCTGAATTAGTTAAGTCACGACTAATTGAACCTTAACCAAAGAGAATAAGAATATGTGTGTTTTTAGTTTGCGCACTATGAAATGGGCATCATTGTTCTATATCGAATACATCCATTAAATTGAATAATCTAAGGTCAGTCCCTTGGTGGAATAAAAGCCTTCAGGACCTTAAGGAGATTAAAAAACGAAAATGGAAAACTTTTAATTGAAATATGTCTAAGACTAATCTTATAAACTAACTAATTAAATATTGGTTTCATCTACTGAGCAGATTATGAATACAATTTTGGCTCAAACTGCTATTTTGACTACTGTACAACAACGCCGGTTATATCAATTGGTATCACGGTACGATGCTGTATTTGATAAGATCGCTGGGACTTTTAAGAGTCCGCCTGTCAAAGTTCATCTAAAGCCAGATGCTAATCCGATTTTCGCCAGACATAGGGTGATGATCTTTGTTGTGTTCTACCACAACATTCCTTTAGTTTACGTTGCGTAAATCAGTTTGAGGTTTTAGAATGTATTTCACCGGTAAAATCGAATGCGGTTGGTTCTGATGATTTGGATCCTTCATTCTTGAAAGCTCTGACTCCTAAACTTTTGCCATACTATACTCACTATACAGTTCTGACTAAATCTACTTTTCCTGAACATTGGAAACTTGCAAAAATCATTCCCATTCCCAAAAAGAACAACGAGTTCAGGCCAATTGCTATCCTTCCTGTTTTGTCCAATGTAATGAAAAATATAATGGCCTGACAGATCACTAATTATCTGGAGAGTCACAATTACTTTACTCTTAGTCAGTCGGGATTTATGAAAGGTAGAAGTAGTACTACTGCTCTAATAAATGTTGTTGAAGATTTTAGGTCGAAACTAGACGTAAATAGTGTAGCGTTTTTGGTTCAGCTTGATCACACTAAGGCTTTTGGTACAGTCGATAACGAAGTTCTTTTGAAAAAGCTCCGGAAACTGTTTTATTTCTCAAATTCTGCCTGTAATCTTATTTATTCTTATTTGCTGAATAGGTTTCAAAAAGTTCATCTTAATGGCAATATCTTAGATCCACTTAATATTAGTAGAGGTGTTCCACAGGGGTCAATACGTGGGCCTCTTTTATTTTGTCTTGCTTCACTGTAATGTTCTTATGTATGCTGTTGATGTGCAACTTTATACTAGCACTTCTAGGGCGAATATTGATTCATGTTTGGATTACATTAATAGCGCTTTGGTTAGGATTGACAATTGGCCTCGGCCAATGGACTTTGCATCGATCCCTCAAGTCTAAATGTATTATACTTTCGAAAACCGACAGATCATTTGTCATGCCTGAATTGTTCATTAAGGGAAATAAGATTGACTTTGTCAAAACTGCAAAAAATCTGGGTATTGTCTTTAATGGCAGTTAATCGTGGTCTAACCATACAGGTGTCGTTGTAGGTAGAATTTGTAGTATGCTTAGGAACTTGTGGACTGTTATTGATTCGACTCCTTTTGTCATTCGTATGCAACTTGCCAGAACGTACTTAATTCTGGTACTTTTGTATGCATGTGAAATCTTCGCAAACTGTGATTGTGATGATAAGCGTAGAGTTAACTTGGCATTTAATAACATAGCTAGATATGTCTTTCATAAAGGGCATCGTGGTCACATTTCCCATTTGGCTTGCCGGATTCTTAATGTAAAATTTGATAATCTCCTGAAAATTAGATGCCTTATTCGACTTCATAAGATAATTTACACGGGACGGCCGGAATATTTATTTTGTCGAGTTAAATTTGCTAGGTCCTACCGGGGTAGGAACATTATTCAGCAAAGATTTAGGAGTCTTTTATCTCAGAGACTGTTTTTTATACACACCACTAGTCTTTAGAGTTCCCAACCAAATTGCATCCAGAATCTAGGCAATGCAAATGCGTTCAAAAAGGAGTTATTCAAATTATTTTCTTGAGTAAAATTTTTTACGATTTGTGATTTGTTTTATAGGTCTATATCTGATATATTTTTATTCCCAGCTTTTTTAGACTGATGTTTCTAAATGGTAACTTTTTTTAATATTTTCAACTCTCTTATTTACTTCTACAGTATTGCTAGTTTTTTAAATTTCTTTATATTATATTTATTCTTTATATTTTAACTTGACATTAATTATATTCTTTATTTAACTTATTTTGTTTCACTATTAATTTTTTAAATCTTAATGATTCCTAACATAGCACTTCATATCTTGTTGTGCTATGTAAATTATAATAAAAAAATAAATCCTATTTGTATTAAAAGATGCTTATGCGAAGGAAATAAACGCAAGAATTTCAGCGGGTTTTTACAAGTGCAGTGGGATCCCACAACGCACATTATAAAAAACTGTGATATAAGAAATAATAACAATTATAAACGAACTACTAAGCCCCAAATGGTGATAGACGAGCAGCCTATTCCGAAAACTGAGGATATTTTTAATAAAATGAAAGGTGCCGCCGTGTTCGCACGTTAAGATGTGATAGATACGTACAGTCATTTGGTCGTAGACCAAGAGTTTGCTCATGTCCTAACTCTTCAACACATGGGTTGATATGTCCAACACGTGTTGTATATGGCTCGGCGAATATACCAGCTCATTGGCAACGTAAAATAGAGACAGTCTTACAGGATATACCGAATATTTTGAATTTTTTCGATGATATCCTAATTAATTCTAAAAATTTAATTGAACTTTTTAAAACTTTGGAGATTACCCTGGAAGCCTTGGTTTTAAGTTGAATAAGCCGAAATGTGTTTTGTCAATTGAGTTTTTGGGCCATAAAATAGATGCTCGGGGAATACATAAATCTAATAAACATATAGATGCTATATTACATTCGGCAAAACCAGTATTATAGATGACTTGCAGTTATTTTTAGGTAAGGCATCCAGTTACTCTAATTTCATACCGAATTTATCAAACATGGAAAGACAACTATGGGACATTATTAATAGCGGTAAATTTTTCTGGTGTAAGGTGGCGGACGAGGCTTTTGAGAGGACTAAGAATATTCTAATTTCCCCTCAAGTGTCAATGCCGTACGACCCTGACTTACCGCTAATTTCGGCAACGGACGTAAGCGTAACAGGGCTGGGTGGTGTACTTTCCTATCGTTTACAAGATAACCAAGAGCGACCGATAGCATATGCTAGCCGCACCATGACCGCAACTGAACAGAAATATTCACAGATAGGTAAAGAAGTTATGGTAATTGTTCGGGCAGTGCAGAAAATTTTTCAAACTTCAAATTTTCTATCCAATTTCGATTTCAAAGTAGATCATAAAAGTTCAAAGGAGAATGCTAACGCTGACTATCTGTCACGCTTAGGAATGTGTCCAAGGAAAGTGGTACAAACGTCACGTCGATCAGATTCGTGAAAGAGGTGATAAAGGTGCACCAGAACTAGAAACATCTAACATACTTCCGGAAGGATATCATACAACCAATCTGAAACTCATTAACTTTCGGATCGAGATGATACATCAATGGACGGATCGAGCACCGAGGAACGACAAAATGAATATTTTGTTCTCCCCATGTTAATTTCGACTCACTCTGTTTTTTTTTTATCATTATTAGAATTTGTTTGATTTTTTTAATTGTCTGCCTAACTGATTTTTTCCTTCTTATAATTGTTTTCGAATAACGACAACTATTCACTTCTTCAAATAGAAGTACGTGTATTCTATTTACTATTGAATACGAATACGGATGTAATAATATGCCATGATCAAACATTTATCATACGCAGTAAAACTAAGAGTGTAATGGCAACACTCATTTTATAAATTTTTTCCACAACAATTTAAAAATAGTATTATAATACTGTTACGTTTTTACCTTTTTAAAAACGTTAAAAATATGAGTTCGTAGATTGCAAATAAAGTAAAAATAAATTTGTGTTTGGTTTAAATAAATTCTTTATTATCTGCACAATTTTTGTGCCACTGTTCGAACTTGTTTCACGTATACAATGATACTTCACAATATGTGTTTGTTCTTTATACTACTCTGCTTACAACCCTTTTATAAGCAACAACACTTGTTAGTTATTCTTCTTTCTCACAACCTTTTTGTAAGTACAACACTAACAACTGTTTTCTCAAAGGCAACTTGTCTGCACACAAGTCTGACCGAATTAAAGCTCGATAGATTTTAATTCTCAACCAACGTGACGTCGTCTTACACGATCAAATTCAAACTCAGCCCTGCTCGCTTTAACTTGCCTTTTATATTACTGGATCATCAGTGTGATGAATGCTCTTGAAGGACGATGACGTCCTTCGGGAATATTCTAAAAATGTAAACAACCTATTCTTATTTTTGTTGTTGCTTGTTTACATTCGAGCAGATAGATTAGTTGTTGTTGGTTTATTTGTCTATCCTATTTTATACTGCACATTGTTGTTTCTTGTTTACTTTTTAGTTCCCTTTATTTTGTTGTTGGTTATTTACGTCTTTTTATCCTTTATTCTTGTTGGTATATTTTTCTACTCATTCATTGATCACGTGAACAGTGCGCTGTTTTGTTTTTGGGGCTTTTGTTTATCATTTTATGCATTTTAACAACACCATTTCCACTTTCGTAACACTGCCGCCCACTTAAGCCTGTTCGTCCCGAATAGGCTCATCGTCTTTCCTCCCATATTTCGCCAGTCGCTCTATGTGCACGACCTTCATTTTGGCTCGGGGGCTGTTGGCTTTTTGTATCCTGTATACAACATCATTTAGCCGTTTAATTGTTTTATAAGGTCCTTCCCAGCTGGTTTGTAGCTTGGGACATAATCCTTTTCTCCGATGCGGGTTGTAAAATAGAACCAGTTGTCCCTCATAGAAGCCCTTCGTATTTGCTGCACGATCATATCTGGCTTTCATACTATCGCTTACCATTTTTATTCGTGTGCGCACAAATTCATGAAGTGTATTTAAACTTTCTTGTTTTCCAGTATAGGCGTCATCTCTCTCTGTAGCGGGCTTACAACCAAACTCCAAGTCACCGGGCAGTTTTAACTCAGTCCCAAAAATAACCTTGGCGGGTGATCTAGATATGGAATCATGGACCGCAGATCGGTACGCCAGTAGAAACCTCTGTATGTGTTCATCCCAATCCCTCTGTTGCTCGCTCACTACTTTTCGCAAGTATTCCTCCAGAGTTCGATTAAATCGTTCTACCATTCCGTCGGACTGTGGGTGAAGTGGCGTCGTTCGAGTCTTTTTAATGCCATATACTTCACACATTTCCTTGAATACGGCTGACTCGAAATTTCTGCCTTGATCGGAATGTAGTTCTATTGGAACACCATAGCGACATACCCAGTTGTTCACAAAAACCTTTACTACAGTGTTCGCCTCTTGATTGGGTATGGCATACACTTCCGGCCATTTACTGCAGTAATCCATCACGACGAGAACATAGCGGTTTCCGGCATTGCTGATGGGAAACGGGCCTGCTACGTCCATCGCTATCCGCTCGAAAGGTGCGCCCGAGTTATACTGTTGCAGCCGACCTCTACTTCTCCTTACGGGACCTTTAGCTGTCATACACTGGGTACAGTTTGCAATCCAATCAGCCACAGCTTGCTGACATCCAACCCAATAAAAACGTTGTTTTAATTTTTCCAGTGTCTTTGTTACGCCAAGGTGCCCTCCACTGGCTCCATTATGGAACTCATTTAAGACTTCTTTCGTTTTAGAGGAAGGCACCAATATTAGGTTGGATGAGGTCTGACCATCAGCGCTTTCCCAAAGTCGATATAAGCACCCGTCTATTATTTTTAAGCTGTCCCATTGTGCCCAATATGCTTTCGTAAGGGGAGCTTCTGCTGCTATTTCGTTTCGGGTAGGCCGTTTGCCCTCTTCTTTAGCTGCTATGATTTTTGCCAATACTGTGTCGCTCCTTTGGGCTTTAGACCAGTCCTCGTCGGCATCGATATGCGTTAGCCGGATGTCGATGATGGATTCCTTCTTCTCAGCCTTCACGCAATGTTTACATTCTAAGTTGCATGGTCTACGTGAGAGAGCATCAGCATTTCCATGTTTCGTACCTCTTCGATGTTCAATACTGAAGTCATAAGTCTGGAGGCGCTCAATCCAACGTGCTAACTGTCCCTCGGGGTTCTTGAATTGCAGTAGCCATCGCAGTGCGGAATGATCGGTCCTTAGTAGGAAATGTTGGCCATACAAGTACTTATGGTAGTGTTTTATGCATTCCAGCACTGCAAGTAGCTCACGATGACGTCCTTCGGGAATATTCTAAAAATGTAAACAACCTATTCTTATTTTTGTTGTTGCTTGTTTACATTCGAGCAGGTAGATTAGTTGTTGTTGGTTTATTTGTCTATCCTATTTTATACTGCACATTGTTGTTTCTTGTTTACTTTTTAGTTCCCTTTATTTTGTTGTTGGTTATTTACGTCTTTTTATCCTTTATTCTTGTTGGTATATTTTTCTACTCATTCATTGATCACGTGAACAGTGCGCTGTTTTGTTTTTGGGGCTTTTGTTTATCATTTTATGCATGATCATTGTGTTGTTTTTGGAGCTTTTGCTTATTATTTTAACAACACCATTTCCACTTTCGTAACAATACCCTTCCTAAAACCTGAATGTAATAAAAGGATATCGCATCATACGGACATACATATCTCTTAATCTATGTTTGGTAAAGGTTCTTGACAAGATTATTTCAAACAAACTATGGTGGCTTGTATAAAAACACAAACTATTGAATAGTCATCAGTATGTTTTTAAAAAAAGAAATTCAACAACTGATTCTCTACTTGATATAGACCATTAGATTGCAAACAGTATTTCATTTAGAAAACACCTTACACTCATTTCTTTGGATTTTAAAAAAGCTTACAATAAAATAAGTACGCACACCATTGTTGATCAACTAAGATCATGAAAAATATATGACAAATCGAAAGATTTTAGTAAGGATTGGCAAATAGCATTCTAATTCTTTTCCCTTACATAATGGCATACTTCGAGGATCCCCCTCTCTGTAATTATGTTTTAATCGCATATACAGTCAAACTCGTTTATAACAAACTCGGTTATAACGAATTCTTGGTTATTACGTACATATTTCCAAATCCTAACGTTTAAATATCAATTTTTATACAAAAAAAATTTGTTTATTACGAACTCGTTTATAACGAATTTTCGGTTAAAAGGAACTACTTTAAATGGTCCCAGTAATTAAAATTCCTACATTTTACCTTTTTGATAACGAACCCTAAGAACCCTTTGAAGTGTAGCGATGGTCTTTAACTTTAATTAAGTTGGCAGCAATAAATTATAACTCAGCATCTTTAATCAGCTGATAGATAAAAAGAATTAAAACATATTTTAGGCTTAAAAAAAAAAATACTTTTTGTTTTTAATAAATGATAAAAATTATTTGTATTTTACATTTTCTTCAATGACTTCACCCCGTTTATTACAAACTTTGTCTATAACGAACTATTTTTTCTGGTCCCACGGAGTTCGTTATAACTTTGTTTGACTGTAATAAACTCTGTACTATATTACAATGAAATCGATTTTAGTGCTTTTGCTGATGGCTCTAACGTTATTATAATATCAAACAGGAACATAAATTCTGTAATTGATGTAAACTGTATTTTCCAGGATATTATTGATTGGTGCCAGTATTTCGGGGCGGTCCTTCGGCCTCAAAATGCAAATACATCCATTTTTGTAGAAAATTTGAGTGTAGACCATTATTGCAGCTAAATAATTTTCAATAACCTGAGCATTTTAGGATTATACTTAAATTGAGCTCACACGTCGAAAACTCACATCATCACTTTCGAAACAATTTAATTGCAACATTACTTTAATATCAATTACAAGGTCTATTATCCCTTTTTTCGTGTATGAGTCTAGTACTGTACTCACAAAAGTTGAAGGAACGTCTAAAACTCTTCAATTTTATTTATACTGACGGGTCAAGAAATGATGATTGTGTAGGATACATGAAGTCGCCGTGGTTTAGTAGGTAGTGTGTTGGCTTATTACATGTAAAGCCAAGGTTCGAGCCCCAGGCCAGACATCAAAAACAAAATACAAAAAAGTATTTCTTCGGCGATTTCCTCTCTGTAGATTTCTGGCAAAAACTGTGAGAGTAAATAAAATCGCCATGAAAAGTTTATCAAAAAATAATCTGTCGTTCGGAGTCTACTTTAAACTGTAGGTCCCGTCTGAGTGGTGTGAGAAATTAGGTCAATAATCCTGACTGAAGGGTTGTAAATGAACATGAAATTATAAAATCTTCAATTTCACCAGGCTATACATCAATATTTTCTGCAGGATTGATCGCAATTTCCGAAGCGATTCAATTTGACAGGGTTAGGCACGAAAAATATGCAATATGCACAGTTTCATTATCTTGCATGAAATCAATACTAAATATAAATAACTAAGAATATTATGATACACTTACTAGGAATGATTTAATGCAGTCATACCCAATAATTCATTTAATTTGGGTCTCTGGACGCTCCGGCATTTCTGGGACTCAATTCAATGACTTTTTTGCGAAAAATACGCTGATCCACTCATTAATTACAACCCAAAATTTCCACAAAAAGGATATTATGTTCTACAAAATTGAAGGTGTAACCTCGTTACCAAAATCAACTTGATATAAGGAAATCAACTCTCCAAATTTAACGATATTTTATTATATTAAAGACTGCCAAGATAAATTCTCTCGTTTGGATCAAATTAATTAATTAGGTTGAGATTGAGTCATACAAGAATGTCAGGTGTTCACCTCATGACCCAATCTATTCAGAATGTATGTAACTGTAATATTACTCATTCCATTAACTTGGACCATATAATATCAACATGTCCAAAATTACCTAACTCACGTCAACAATTTTTCAAATCGATGGCTGTATTTATCAGCCCCAACATTAGATAATTTATTTATTTATTTAAGAATTACAATACAATTACAAATTATATTATAATCACATACGAGCTGAGTAACTTCGACCATATGCCCGGTGTAGTGTCACAGACCAGAGCCTCTGGTGGGAATCGAACCCACGACCCTCACGCTAATAGACTAGTACACTACCCACTAGACTACCAGGGCGCTCAGATAGATAACTTAAGTACCATTATTCAATTTCTCAAATTTACTAACATTTGTAACTGATTGGACATTGTACAAAAGTATAAATAGTACTTTTAATAATATTTTTAATTTACTTCTCATAGTTTTAATTTAAAGTTTACCTCTTAATTTTTATTCATTATCTCTATAAATTTATCTAGTTAGTATTAATGTAATCTTAAGTGTTACGGAGCGCCCTAATAAGTTCCACATGAACAGCTGATTTTGTTATTGTGAATTATTGTTTTGTATTTTTTATTTGTAAACCGCCTTTTTTCACTCTCCTTTTAAATTCTTATTTGTGTTGTAAGATGTAAGTTAAATTTATTTATTTAATCGAAGCCTGTCTATTGCGAAAGAAGGAGGTGCAAAACTGCGGTAAGTTAAATTAAATGTATTGTAATTTGCATAATGTTTTTAATTCCTCTAGAAATAAACGGTACGATTTAATCCTACGGGAGATACTGTTTAAGGCAAACCTCCTTCAAGATATTTAAGTTACAGCCGTAACACTAAGTGATGAGCTAAAGGCCTATGTTGCTAAAGCTCTAGCCTTATATTATAATTTTAATTATAAGTTAATATGTAAATAAATGAATATTTTATCTTATAGTTTAAGGAGTAGCTTTTGTGTCATTTAATTCATTAATTTTTTTTTTAAACCATTCATTTTGAAATATTTCTTTTCTATTCTTTCCGTATATTAAGTATTTTTTTTTTAATTTGAAAGTAATAGATGTGAACGTAATGTTTGTGGTCTTCAATTGAACTTCCATTTGATAGAACCTTTTCATTACCACTTCTTTTAATAATTGATTCTCAGTTTGTAATTGATGCATTTGTGCTTAAAGAGATTGTTATTAATATTGTGAGATAATTCGATAGAACTTAAAATCTAAAAACCAATAAATGAATTTTACATATAGCTGCATCCGTCTGTATTTCGATCGCTCAGATAGCGATACCAGTACTAAATACATTGGATTTTTAGTCAAATCTAACCTTCGGAACCACGTGTCTAACTGGTAGTTTGTGGGCTTGATAAACATTATTTGAACTTTGCACTAGGAAATTTAGAGTTGACTTACAAAGTTTAACCGAGGCAAAAGGGCACCGAGAACGATTCACGCTGTTTATGTCTTGAAAAGGCGGTTACAAAAATTACACAAAATAATTTTGAACGTCCGCAAAATAATAGTGATTGGGATAGCTGAGGCTCTAAGGATATCAAGAAACGTCCATATCGTCCAACGAGCGAGTTAATAATAGATCAAACAAAACAAATTGTTCTTCATATGATTCAACAGAATAGCTGGTAAATGGCAATTTTCTTTAATCCAAATAATAGCATTTTATGAAAAGATTTACACCCTATGTATTTTATTATCACGGAGGTGGAGTTACACATTAACCATGTTTTATTTGAAAAGTGATTTATATTACTATTGGCGTTTTAGTAATAAATCAAAAGTTAGTGGTAGTGGCATTTCAAGAATGTGAAACTACGAGTAATTGTAAGAAATAGAAGTAAATTGCTGTACTCTCCGGTAGTTTACTCAAGTCCTTAAAAGGGTTATATTATGGATAATAATAAAAAAACTGAAATGTGTTACTATTTTATTTGATTATGTTTTATTGTTTTAATTACATAAAATTATGCATTAAGATAATCAAATAATATTTACGCTGCATAAGTTACGATTCAAAGAAAAATTTTTGAATCCACCTCGGAAGAACAAAGGATGCCGAATGAATGCCGCTGGAATAATATTTTAAATCCATACGATCTACTTCGGCAGAAGTAAAAGTGTGTATAGGTGTTTCTAAACAACGATTTTCATCCAAGCAACCAATCACAAATCCAATGTGACCGCAAGGATATGATGGTATAGATGTCACTGCATAAGATACTTTGGGAAAATGTAAACCACAATTCGCCATAGTTTTTTTAACATAAGCTGCATCTAACCAAAAACTTTCTCCTTGCGAACAAACTATACCTCCATCACGTAATGCATTTTTCATTAATTTATAGTAACTTTCATTAAAAAGACTTACTGCTGGTCCAATTGGATCAGAGCTATCAGTTATTATGACATCAAATTCGTGTTTATGATTTTTCATATATTCGAAACCATCGCCAATAGTTAATTTAAGTTTTGGGCTGTTAAAACCGCTCGACATATTAGGTAGATATTGTTTTGAAAGTTCCACAACACGCTCATCAATTTCAACTTGATGTACCTCTGTAACCAATGGATGCTTTACAACTTCACGTGCAACGCCTCCATCGCCACCTCCAACTATTAATACTTTTTTCGGGTTGGGGTGTGAGCAAAGTGGTAGAAAGGAAATCATTTCCTGGTATGAAAATTCATCCCTGGAAGTGCATTGAATAATTCCATCTAACACAAGACATATGCCGTAAGTTTCTCTGAAATGATAAAACAATTTTTCTTAAAAATTCTAACAAAACAGTAGTACTCATTGATTAAAGTTATATAATTAATTATGTAATTGTAGTATGCAGTCTTACGTATCTATTATTTGAATATCTTGATATTTTGATTTTTCTTGATGAAGAACTTTTTTCACTTTTAAAGAAAAGCATTGTCCCGGCCACAATTCATCTTGAATTTCACTAAACCAACCGTTTCGAACAGAATCCATGATTATACTAAACCAAATTTAGATGAATTGTGTTTAACGCTGCCTCTTATTGATAAGAACGTGCCTAATATTTACTGTTGCGTATATGTATTTAAATATTTTGAATATGAGATTCTTATGGTAATTCTTTTCAGAAGTTAAGATTATTAAAATATTTTAAAGAAATGTGTTATGAAATACATATATAAGACCCAAATACGTAACAATATGTATAAAAATGTAAAAATATGTATTATGCACATACATATATGTAAAAGGCTATGTGTGTCAATATATTATTGATACTTGATAACACTATAACAACAATATACGTATAAGCAACAACTGATAACCAGTTAAATTTTTTAAATTAATATATGTCTCTCAATGCAAAAGTAGCCAAATCTTTATAAAATGAAGGATTCAGTTTTCTGACGCTAACCTTGCTTGAATATACTCTATATTATCTGAATTTAGATCAATTCAGAGCAATTACACTACAGGACTAAGAGTGTTCTTTTACAAAAATTAAAAAAAAAAAATTATGAAGCTAATGTTTTCATAACATGGTTTTATAAATGAAACACATTCCCAATTTATCAATACAATTTCTTCCCTAGGCACCCATACTTATTTACTTAAAATAAAGTTTTTATATTTCATAATTTTAATTAATTGTATTAAATTTCAAAGAATGTGAAAATATCAAAATTTTCCGGAAAGTTTCAATTTAGCATTTCTTTCACATTTGTTAATATTTTAGGCGCTTTTGCTGGCATATTGGGTATACCAAAGTTATAATTTTATACTTAAGAATGCTGTTTTTCTTAAAAGCATTTCAAATTTGGCATCAGCAGTCGTCGTAGTCTAGTAGGTGATGTATTGGGTCAGGGATCAAAACGAAAATATGAAAAAATATTTCTTCGTCGACTTCCTCTCACCAGATTTCTGGCAAAAACTCTGAGAGTAAATAAAATTGCTATGAAAAGTTTCACAAACTTTAAAATGTAGCTCCCGTTACAAATGTTAAAAACTAACACACAACATAAGTGGTTTGAGAAGCTAGGTCATAATCCTGACCGAAGGTTCGTAATGACCAATTATGTAAATATGTATTTTGTATAGCATTAATATGACATCCGTTTGAAATAGTTTTAAAATAATGGAACAGTTTTTTAATTAACATTCATCCACAGCGTAAACTTCTTCCCTAAATGTTTGAGGACCTAGCCAATCACCCAGTTGAATTTCAAATATGCTTATTGTACGTGAGTGATTATTTCAATTATTCGGGGTTGTTATGGAATTTGATTGCTCTCGTAATCAGATTTGAAACTGACTAAAAATTAATTTAGGTGGCAATGTTATTGATTTCATATTCGAATCAGAATTGTCATCAAAATTTGATGTCATAGAATCTAATGTTATCGTTTTTTTGTCAGAAATAATCCGATCAGCTGACTGCAGCCAGATTTGCAGTTTTCTTTTACTTTTTGTAAGTTGATGGAATGTTGGAAAATGTTAGTTAAATAAATAAAAATTAAATAATTTATAAATGTTCAGTTATTTTTGGCATAAATAGGGACAAACATAGGAAAGCTACATAGAATACATTATTTTTGGAGTTCATGGAGAAGAACCCAGATATAGCAAATGGTTTCACAAAAAGCGATAAAGTTTTAGTGGATTCTCTTTGGCAGGTATTGACGGATTCTCTAAACGGCGCTGGTCCGCCGAATAAGGATGTTAACGGGTGGAAAACTTGCTCACGGTGGACTGTTTTCAAAATACCAGCTGACACAATCAGCTGTGGAATCCAAACGACAATGGAGGGCGTTTCAGAAATAGAATTGGGTCTCATAGAGGTGATAATGGTACCATGAATCCCGAATTCTGAAGGCAATGCAGGAAAAAAATTGGAGACAAAAACAACAACTTGCTCGAGTGAAATTTGAATTACAAAATAGAAGTAATGCTCAGTGATCTCACTTATTAAAACCTAAATATGTGATCTCAAGTCCAAAGGACAAAAAGAAGTACCAATGAATTAGTTTTTTTATAATTACTTTTAATTAATTTTAAAATACTGAATTTAATAAAATAGAAATAAATTTTTGTTTTTATAATGATTAGCTATTTCGTCTCTTATTCTCTTCCCTTCATAACAATAAAGAATTAACTTGTTCAAGATCGCCTGGTTCAACAGTCTTTTCTTCAGTTTCATATGAAATTTTGTAGCTCCTGCATATATTGTGCAACGCGCAGCATACGTTTACTATTTGTATTACTTTTTCTGGGCTGTAATGCAATATACCAAGCAAACAGCGAAATCGGCTTTTTAACACGCCTATAGTTCGCTTCATAATATTGCGAGCTGAGGTGAACGCCATATTAAATTTATGTTCTTTTGTGTTGTATGCAGGATCTCTATAAGGTGTTACCGAAAATGGTTCAATTCCATATCTGCAATCTCCTAATGATCTAAAAGTTCGATCTTTACTTTCGTACTCTCTTAGGAAATGCTGACGGGCGTTGTTCATATTTCACAAAAATGAGTCATGACTTGCGCCGGGATACCGTGCGCTAACTCCTCGTATCATCATGTCACCGTCACATATCTTCCAAAGACAAATGTTTACCAATAATGACTAATTATTGTTTCATATGTTACTCCTTAGAGAGAACAAACTCGTTGGATTTTTTGCCAACTTTAGTTGGGCCAACTAAATTTTTGGGTTGGGACAACAAATCAAAAATTCGGCCATCGTAATCATCAGTTGGATAAAATTTAGTTATGGTAATGAATTTTTTCTCTCTGTGAATTTTTTACTCACAATCATGGCATTCATTCTAAAATATCGCTTCCTGTTAAAATATAGGTGCTTATCAATCGTGGGCTTTATAATTTCAATATTTAAATTTAATATTTTTTGTTAAAGAAATAATTTCTTGACCTGCGTTTATCATTTTCATCCATCCTTAGTTTTATCCACTGAGGACTTATATATCTTAGCAGAACTTTCAGTACACGACTTAATACAACTGATAGAGTAATTCTGCCTAGACTTATGATGGAATCATTCCCTACTGACCCTTGGTAAGACCCTTCTGCTAAAAATCGCATTGTTGCAGCCAATTGAATCACGCAGGGAATGGTTGATGGTAACAAATGTTTTTTGACAATATCCAACTCCAGTACGAACGCTTTTTTATTCAGACAGTATTGTCCAATGAATCTGCAAACTACTAAAGCGTTAAAATCACTTCCCGGTCAAATCAAAATTTCTACTTACACAGATTCTGGCAGTTCCAATGGATTGCTGTGATCCTTTAAAATTTTCCGATGAAGTCGTTGACAACTTTTTTCTTCCATCAATAAAAATGCAACTCCTGAATCAACCATTTAAATTTTTTCTATAAATTATTTTTAAAATATTTATAATACTCCAACTGTTAAAATGTGACTAAAATAAAAAATGTAAACAAAACAAACCAGCTGATTCAAATATGAGTTTTGTTTATTTTCGAAAGTAGGCAAAATCAAGACGATTTGTTAAATAATACATATTATAAACAGTGATTTTATAGCTATTATCTTTTTTGGCAACACTGATTTAAACAGCTCACGCACGTTTTGTGTTTTGTTTCACTGGCAAACATCTTCAGTTTGGTCTATACTTTAATCATGAATCGTCTTAAAAACGAACAACGCTTGCAAATTACTGAATTTTATTATCAAAATGCGTGCTCTGTTAAAAAGTTCATCGCGCGCTTTTTCCATTTTATGGCCAGTTTAATCGACCCACTGAAGCGGCTACATTGTTGGACATTAAATCACCAACGCGCTTGCGTTGAGTGTAAACTGAGCTGATGCAGCTGTATCGGCCAGTGTTAATGCTGACCATTAATTATCGATTTGTCGCCGTTCTCAGCAATTGAGCCTCTGTTACTCAACAACGTGGACAATTTTGCGGACAGATTTGGGTGTGAAACTTTCAAAATATAGCTGGAGCAAGAATTGAAGCCGATCGACCTCCCGCAACCCAGAATTTTTGGCGAATGAACTCTTGGACTCTACTGTTAGATGATATTCAGCTTTTTTTGCGAAAAATGCATGAGCTTGACTTGAATGACATGTGGTTTCTACAAGTCGGTACCACATGCACATGGACTAATTGAGAGGCGAGTTCAGGGAGCATTTTATTTCACGTTCGGGACTGGTCAATTGGCAGCCTAGATCGTGCGATTTAACGCCTTTAGACTATTTTTTGTGGGGCTATGTTAAAGTTCATGTCTATACATACAAGCCCACTTCAATTGACGCATTAGAAGACGACATTGAAGCATTTATTCGTGAGATACCGGCCGAATTGTTGGGAAGAGTATGCCAAAATTGATCTAAGCGCATTTGAGGTGCAGTCGCGGTCAATATTTGCATGAAATAATCTTCAAACATTAAATTATATGGACCGTACTATCGATTCAAATAAAGATTTCATGCATTTTTCTGAATTTTAAGATTGTCCTATAGCTCTTAAAATATCACCCATTAAGACATACTAAATACTTTGAGATAAACACCCAATTTACGATTATCTTCAAAGATTTAAGCAAGGCATCTGTGCTGTCTGTAATCTTGTGTATAACCTCTTCAGGGACAATTTTTTACAGTGATAAAGAAAAGATTGAATATTGTTTTTTTTTTTTTAATTAATTAATTTTATAATTCAGACAGCAAAAAAAAAGGGAAAACAATAAAATTCAAAAAGAGAAATAACGCCCACATTTGCGGACACTGAGGGTTAAAGGTAATTTATGTGTGAAATGACTTCATACATTCCGGGCATATCGGTTCCTCACATTTCTCATAAGTCTAATGATATCTGGACCTATACCGTCCAGTCTAAATTCAGAATTAACTTTAGACCAGCTTTTGGATTTTTTGGTGGTGGTTCATAGGCAGAACTTGAAATAGGCCTACCACTTTTTTGGATTGTTCCTGCATTTTTGTCATTGTGGTAGATATTGATGCTTTAAACTCAAGAAGAGACAATTTAATGTCTGGCTGATTAAAAGGTATCCATGGTAAAATTTCCGACTTTTTGAAGAGTGAGGATATTGTGCTATCATACCATCGGGCACACCTATGTTATATTATTTTACAGTAAAGGGTCTTGTTATTGATACTTTTTCTTTTAATTTGGGGTGTCTTTGTACATTATCCTTTGGTTCCAAACCGACGTAAGAAGAAATCATGTGTACGATATTTTTGTCCTACCATCTTAGAAGTGTAATATTGTCAGAGGATGTAGTAACGGAAAATGATTCATAAAATCGTAGAAATTCATACATTTCGCTATACGTTTACACGAAATATTAAATTATATTTACAATTATATTTAAGAAAAACACTACCTCGAACGATAAATGTACACTTATGTGTACATATGTTAATTTCTTATAAAATAAAAAGAAACTAAGAGTAAATTTCCTTGTTAAGTTTCTACAAAATATTAAAGCTTATAGTATTAAATATATCTGGAATCCTTTTTTTAAATATTTACGTTTTTTTCAATTTATCTAACTGTACATCAGATATAATATCATAAGTGCAGGCAAATGGTAAAACTTTTACTTCTCTTATTGGATGATTCGGTAGTTAATAAGTTACTATAAAATTTTTGTTGTTTTCATTATTATTATAATTATAAAAAATCAAATGTCCACATATGTGGACAAGGGCGTTAAGAGGTTAAAATTGCAAAGTATTTTAGAGTTTTTCTGACTGTGCACAAGTTCTTGCTATGATCTTTCCAAATTAGCAGGTAATCGTGGTTTGCCCATGTTCGAAAGGGAATATTTAAAATCAACAATAAAATGTTCCATTGAAGTCGCCGTGGTCTAGTGGGTAGTGTGTTGGCTTATTAGACGAAAGGCCCGGGTTCGTATCCCAGGTCAGACATCAAAAAAAAAAAAAAACGAAAAATATTTCTTCGGCGACTTCCTCTCAGCAGATTTCTGGCAAAGACTTTGAGAGTAAAAATTGCCATGAAAAGCTTCTCAAAAATCTGTCGTTCGGAGTCGACTTTAAACTGTAGGTCCCGCCACTCATGTATAAAATTAACGCACACAACATAAGTGGTGTGAGAAGCTAGGTCGTAATCCTGACTGAAGGGTTGTAATGGCCAATTATGTATGTAAAATGTTCCATATTCAAGGGCCTCGTAGGAATTGTAATAGCAACTCATTAACTCGACACTTAGATAAGAAAAAATGTTATTTGTTAAATACACATACATTACATAATTGTATGTCATTACAACCCTTCACACACCACCTATGGCATGTGCGTTAATTTTATACATGAGTGACGGGACCTACAGTTTAAAGTCGACTCCGAATGACAGATTCTTGAGAAGTTTTTCGTGACAATTTTATTTACTCTCAGAGTCTTTGCAAGAAATCTGCCGCTTATTATATTTAAATTTGCTTAAATAACTTGATTACATACAGTTGTGGACACACAATTAAGTCACTTAAGCAAACTTTTTATTTTTGTAAAAATCAAAAGGATTTATGAAGATTGGAAACAAAAACAACTAATATTTATTAATTACATATGCTTAATAATTAATTAACAACAAAAACTATAATACTTAATCATTATAAAAAAATGTTTTGGAACTTTCAGTGATAATTTCATGGCATTGGTCTGCAAAAGTGCACAAAAATGTGGAAAATGATAAAAGTAGAGAAGAATAAAAACTCACGTAAATTTGCTGATTTTCATCGATGATGTTATCATTGAGCGCTTTCAGCTCCTCGAGGGTGTTTATTGCAAAAGTAGTCTTAATTTCCACATTGCATTTTTCCTGTCGAACAAGACTTTCGGTCACTACTTTTTGGGTGGACAATGCTGCCATTGTAATCTCATTTTGAGCTCTGTTTGAGCTCCTTAATTTCGTCTTGAAATATAAATATTTATCAGAAAATCGTGATATTTTGGTAGACAAAACATATTTTCATTTTACCTGTTATTTCTGATAATTTGGCATTCATTTCAGAAAATTTGACATCATAATTTTCTGTACCTTTATCATATAATCACTTTCTGTACCTTTATCAACGTAAATAATAAGGCATATGTTTACGATTGTACAAGATACTTACCAGCAGTGCTCAGATAAATGCGCTTCATAATTGCTAGTACAAGTATAGATTTGGTATCTACACATTTTTATAATTTAGATTTTTAATGAACTATTTTATTTCACTATCACTTCAATATCGCTTTTATAGATTTTATTATAAATTTGCAATATTTACTTGGGTTTTTCCTTTTTTTTTTAATAAAATTGAGCACCACCTAAAAACCGTATTTGCTGTGATTGACATTTGATTTACCGACATGCTTCCTTTGTTTTATTATATTTTCTTATTTTGATTTTTTCAATCTTCCTTTTGTTTCTATTCAATATGTTTGGTTGATATCTGTATGACATTTCAACCAATTTGTAGTCAATTGCAAAATATTTAATTTATAATTTGCGTTTTTATCAACCGACTACTTTATTTACTACAGGGATGTCTAATACACATCAACATTCACAATGCTCCTCACCACACACATATTCATTAACGTCTCCAACGTAATTGTGTAGATCAGGGGTGACCAAATGTTCTTTATGGAAGTGCAAACACCAATACATTTAAAGAAAAACAAATTTTTATTAAATATTTCTTTTTTGTGAAAACTAAAACATAAAAAAAAAAAAAAAACGTACACTTCAAAAAAAAAAAAAAAATTGAATTTCATTTTGTGTTACTTTGAATTATTTGGAAAAAAAAAATTAAAATTTAAATTATAAAAAAAAAATAAAAATTACGCATTTATTTTCTAAATCCATTTTGTAAAGGCAGTAAAATGAGAGTGATCATACAATAATTTTTCTGTGAATAATACACAATTATAATTTAAAATTAGCACCTTTTTCCAAAAGTTTTTCAAACCACACTTTTTTAAATTATGTGCGAAAAACAAAATCCACATTGTTTCTCATGTTGTCAATGTTTACCAGCCATGTATACGAAAGTATTGTTGCTTTGTATACAACAAAGAAAGAAATAACAAAGCAAAGTTGTCTGTGTATTTTGTGTTCCAAGTGCTGTATGCGTATATGAAATACACAGCCTATTGCTAAGAGCTTTTACAAAAACAAATGTGCATGAAGTGTAAGGGCTTGGGCACTACTGGTGTAGATCCTTGATCAGTTGATGAACGATCCACAAAAAATACAAAACAAAGATTGAATTAGCTCTACGCGTGTGCCAATATAAAAGTGATTTGATTTGAACATTAAATTAATATATATTAAAAATATAGTTATTAAATTACAAATATTGTGAACATTAATAAATTAAAACATAATTGTGAACGATTGTAAACAAAATAAACATTGTAAACAAAAATATTTAGTGTTACAAAATTCAAACAAATATACGGTTTATAAGGTTTAGCAAAATATACAAATATAATTCTAAATAAAATGTTTTATTAATATATAGACAAACACACATACATTAAAAGAGTTGTATTTTTCACCATTTACATGCCCTAACCCCTCTTACCCATAGACTTACAATCACCCTATAACCCTTAAACAGAGACCTGCGCCGATCGACTGACAGCCGGCTAAGCCAAGCGGCCGATAAAATTTAAAAGCCGCCGCCGCCGAAGATTTATTCGACTTAAGTCGGCTTAAATTCAGCCGCCGTTTTTTGTATTTAAGAATATATGAAAATATGTTTTTAATATTGTATACAATAAATTTTTAATATACATAAACTATGATATTTATATATTTCGTTTTACTTGACTTAAATACATTATTGAATTTGTTTTTTCCTTTTTTTGATATATTAATAGTAAAAATATTTAATTTCTTGATATGGTAATTTTGAACACCTTTTCTTGCTTCTTGGTGAATGTGGTAACACTTTTAACTTTACGTTAAATTTTTTTAAAGACATAAAAAATTAAAATGGAGGAACAAAAAATTACAAATTTCTTTCAAAATTTAAATAATAATTTTAATGAGTTAAATTCATCTGATTCCGATGACGACCTTGCTGTTTTTAATGGTATTGACAACGATATAAACGAATACTAAAAATTACTAGCCACCCAAACAAAAATTAAAAAGCCCAAATCCTTTTAAATAAAAAATCTTCAGCAGGGTCAATAGTTTTGACATCATTTTTGTCAAATGGTTATTGGAAATAATCCTGTGCAAAAAAGTATCACATGTGTAAAGTTTGCTTTGATGAGCCCCCCATGCGTTTGAAGGGGTAGGTACATATATTATTTCTATCCAGGAATTAAATTTAAAGAAAATTGACAGGAGATTTTCCCAAAACAATAATGAAACTCCTATTTCAATTAGCTTTTTGCCAAGTTTTTTGGGAAATTTTATTTGAAATATTCATTTCTGAAAGTTGTTTTTTGTAAGTGTTATAAAATGCGAAATAATTTCAGGTTTGGAGTTTCTACATCGGCATCAAACCTCTGTTACCATTTACGTGCTCATGGTATTGATGTCAAATCGAAAAAATTTGAAACTTCGAATGCCAAATCAAAATTCATATTGCCAAGATATTCTAAAAATTCAGATTCCGAAAAATTTGCTAACACGCGTCTGCCTGTGCAAATGTGCTGCAGAGATCTAAGGCCCTTTAACATAGTGGAGCAACCAAGATTTATGGGATATATGAAAGCCATTTTTTGGATCACAGCCGAAATAAAGGCGCCGCCGAAACTTTACCATATTTCGGCTGATAGCCGACTTAAAGCCGCCGCCGAAGCTTTTCAATTTTAGCCGTCGCTACCGACAAATTTGCTCGGCGCAGGTCTTTGCCCTTAAATTCATTGGTCCTTTACGAAAAAATAAGAGACAACGGCACGTATACAGTCCACATAAAACCATCCCCCCCCCCAAATATGTACAAATTGTATCCTACCATAATTTTAAAATTTTAACTGAAATCAAAAAAATTAAATTAAAATTAAATATCAGTGCAAAAGTGATATACAGTCAAACCAGGTTATAACGTACTCCGTGGGACCAAAAAAAATAGTTCGTTATAGGCAAAGTTCGTAATAAACGGGGTGAAGTCGTAGAACAAAATATAAAATACAACGAATTTTTTTCATTCATTAAAAACAAAAAGTATTTTAGTTCTTAAAATCCAAAAATATGTATTAATTCTTTTTATCTAGCAGCTGATTAAAGATGTTGAGTTATAATTTATTGCTACCATATTAAATAAAAGTAAAGACTATTGCCACACTGCAAAGTTTTTTCTGAGGGTTCGTTATAAAAAAATATAAAATGTATGAAATTTAATTACTGGGACCATTTAAAGTAGTTCCTTTTAACCGATTCATTATAAACGAGTTCGTAATAAACGAGGTTTTTTGTATGAAAATTGTTATTAAAACGTTGGGACTAGAAAATATGTACGTAATAACCAAGAATTCGTTATAAACTAGTTTGACTATACATATAATCAAATACATTATAGAAACAAAAAGTGCGCAAAATACTTAAAATTAAACACAAGTTGTCAATTAACACAAACAATATTTATAAAAAATTACCCTAATCAAATCAAAAATAATTACATATCAAAAGTAGAAAAAAAAATATAGTCCAATTACACAGAACAGTCAATTAAAATTTAAAAACAAATATAAATTAGAAAGGAACGATAAAAGTTCACAATAAATAGAAACAAAATACAGATTACATAAAGAAATAAAAATTATACATTTTCAAAACAATACATAAACAAAATCAAAATTGAAGAAACCAAAAATAAAAATTTTAACAAGGTTCAAAAATTAATAGCAACAAAATACCTACATGATGACAAAAATTTAAAAATATAAAGTGCAGAAATAATTTCATTCCACTACTCTTCTTCAACCATAAATCAAAAACAATTACAAAATAAGTAACTACCCTGTAGGAAATGCCAATAGTGGAACTCTACTGACTTACTATTGATACAGTCACCAGTACTAGTGGCATACTATACCCCAGCCAATGTTATTTGCTATAGACATTTAACATGTGCGTGTCATTGAAAATCTACTACTGACGTTAGTGCTATTGACTATATAGTGGATAGGTACACCTTTTGGGACCATATGTAGACTTTGGAACCAGTGAATCAATAGTACAATTTAGCATTTCTAGTCTACACTTTTGGTACTTTTCTGTAGTAAAAGACTACAATAAAATTTAAATTTTTGTAAATATTTGATATTTTATTAAAAAAAATGAAAAAGTTATTTGTTACAGTCTCTTTGAAATTTAAATATAAAAGCTAAAGTGTTTATATATATCAATTCTGACAAGTACAGTACTCGGTGGTCGAATTGACCCATTGTACTACGTCCTAGTTTCTCACACCACTTATGTTGTGTGCGTTAATTTTATACATGAGTGACGGGACTTTAAAGCCGACTCCGAACGACACATTTTTTGAGAAGCATTCCATGGCAATTTTTTACTCTCAGAGTTTTTGCCAGAAATCTGCTGAGAGGAAGTCACCGAAAAATTATTTTCAAATTTTCGTTTTGATTCTGACCTGGGATTCGAACTTGGGTCTTTCGTCTAATAAGCCAACACACTACCTACTAGACCACGGCGACCTCCTCGACCCCTGAAATGTAAATGACTTTATTAGAGTTAAAACATATCTAGAAAAAACAAAAACAAAATGTTTTACTTTTACACCGAAGGGGTTGAAAACGAAATCATATTTACTTATAGGCCTTGGGGCCAATATACCTACAGAAGAAATTTTAAGTGAACTATGTAAATTTGAAAATGATGAATTAAAATGTATCAAAGTTAGTAAATTTTCGACTAAAAAATCATCGGAAAAAGGTTACGTTTGCCAATTTTTCTGGTACAAATATCTCTAGAAAGCAACGTAAATTTACTAAAAAATATTAGGGTTTTTCCATAGTGCAGCAAATTGCTTTCTGGATCCAAAATGTGTTAATTGCAATACAAGCCATGAGGAAGGGAAATGTCCTATAAATGAAGTGTCAGCAGATGTTGCGTAGTATGCAACAAATATGGCCATCCTGCTTTATATAGAGGTTGTGAAGTGTATAAAGAACTACTACAAAAATTTAGATTACAGAAAAAAGCCTTAATAGAAAATAAATCTAATAATGTTAACAATACAGTTACTAATATGGACACAAGTCTTGCTCATGTTGTTAGAGGAAATGATAATGTAAATGTCAATCAAAATATCATACAAGAAAATTTTAATCAATCAATGAAATCAGTTAGTTTAAATAATCAAATAGCAAGTTTACAAAAACAATTACATTTACAAACATCTCGTATAGATACAATTTTCTCAATAGTAGGCGTATAAATATGGCTAATAATCAGAATACAATATCCAAAAATTTGAAAATTATACACATAAATGTAAATTCATTAATATCTATAAGTAGAAGATATAATCTACAACAATTTCTTAATATACACAACCCGGACATTGTTATTTTAAATGAAACAAAATTAAATTATAGACATAAGTTAGAGTTCTATAACTAAAATATGATTAGACCGGCGCAAAACAAGGAGATGGTACTGCAATATTAATCAAAAACAACTTAAAGTTTTCAAATATTCAAATAATATAACGAACTCATTTACTTGGCTTGAAACTTGAATAATTCGCATACCAATGATTTCTAATAAATCAATTTATATTATTTCAGCTTATTTTATTTATTATTTATTAGCAGGAGATCTACATTTTAGACGTATAGATTGGGGTAATCCAACAAACAATCAGAAAGGAAATAAACTAAAAGCGTGGTTAACATATAATGAAATTAACTTTCGATGTAGGCTTTATGCATCAAATTTTCCTTCTTTTCCAAGAACATGATCATATATAGATGTTTGCATTGCAGATTATAGGCTTTACATTCATACCGAAAACAATACATTAAATAATCTTGAAACCTTAGATTTCGATTGTGATCATAATGCTATTCAGATTAAAGCTTCAATGAATAATGAGTAGCAAGAGTTTTTATTCATTACAAATCCCCTAATAACAAAATATAATTTTAAGAAAACTAATTGTAAAAAATTTCAGAATAAAATTAAAAATAAATTACAAATTCTGAAATTGATTTCCAGGTTTCTAGACGAAATAATATAATTGTGGATACTATGGAAGAAGTTACGCCTAAGTATAAAAACATTGATTCATTATCGAAAAGAGTCAAAAAAATTATAGAAAAACTTCATGCAGCAAAAAGTAAAATTTTAAATTGTATTAAAAAGCATAATAGATTACAACATACTCTAACTGAGCCGTCACTAGTCCTATTGGTTAGAAAATTAATTAAAAAAAATTTCCATGTTTGTATTAATAAATATATACAAGGAAAACTGACTAACATAGATCCAAAGGATTCAATACACATGTTTCAAAAGATAAAAAAGAATTTCAAGAAATTGAAACCTTTAAATCTTCAGAATATAAAAATACCAGAAGACTCGAAAAACTTGTTAAACAGAGCGGGTATTTTACCAAACAACTTGGAAAAAGACAACTTTAATAACTTTGTAATCCGTGATCAAGAACAAATGTTGGATGTTGTTGGAGCATATTTAGAATTTATTCATTCACACAAACCAATTGATCTCAGTAATAGAGTACAGGTGCAAGTAAGTAATTATTAAAATTAATTTTTAGAAATGAAAAGTAATATCGAAAATAATCATATTACCTTAACTAATTTTTCACGCTGCAAACTATTTCATAACAAGGGACAAAATTATATATATTTATCTTCTGGTGTTGATAAAATACCAAATAGTGTATTAAAAAATGAACCCAATGAAATTATTTTCGCTCTACTGCTAGACTACTCGTGAGTAAATGTAATTGATAGGAATAGAAATGTGGGAGAGAAAAAGAAAGAAACCCAGCGGATTTATTTAGCCATACATCTTCCAACTGAGACCAATGACAATGTAGATGCGACTAATAAAAAGTCTATATTCAGTTTCCACTTACATTTACACAGCGATGGCCTAGACCATACGATAGGTCCAACTCTACCGACAATGTAAGCGAAGGTCGGATGGGTTCAACTCTACCGACAATATAAGCGAATTTCGGATGGGTCCAATATTAAACTGATTCAGAGGGTACCTAGATGTGTATGTCTAAAATTTCTTTTACTGAAGCCGATCAATTCTTTTAATATAAAAAACACACCACACTTACTATTATTATTAATTTATACTTACTTATTTTATTTAATTAATTATTTATTTTTAATACCACAATCACCGTTAAACCACTTGTAAATATATTCAACACTATACAATATGAAATTTTACTTTCAAAGAATAGAAAAAACAAAGAAACACCAAAAATAAATAACGGGACATCGGCTGAACCAAAACAAACAAAACTAGATTAACAATATGATGCTACATTGCTTAGCCATTCAATTCAGATGCAAGTACGATGGCAACATTTTATTCGATTTTGTCTTGTTCTTTAATTCGTATATGTATTACATTTTACAATGAAATAGCAATAGGACTCATCTAAATCGGATGCTAGTTGTATGCTCTTACCCAATTTTGTTTTATGTTTTCCTATTGACATCTATATATATAAAAATGAATGTGTGTTTATTTGCTTGTCCGTTTATTTGAAGTTTATAGACGGCTAAACGGCTGGACCGATTTTCTTGAAATTTTAACAGTACCTTCCTGACTGTCTGGAAGGAACTATTGGCTATTTTTTATTTTAAAATTTCAAGTAGGCGAGGTGCCACGCCCATATACCCAATAAGTATTTAATAACGCATATCTCATGAACTTCAACAGCTAGAGTCCTCAAATTTTGTATAGACGACTTTGACATATATAGGAACAAAATTGGCTATAGTGGGCGTGTCACATCCCATATAAAAATATTAAATTAATATATCTAAGGATGTATAACAGTTAGACTTCTAAAATTTTGTCGAAGCCACTTTAGTATCAAAAATAATATTGTAGACAAAACTGGACTGACTAGCATTAGGAGCGTGGCACCTCCCATATGAATATAAGAGTCTATACATTTAAAAACGGCCGGAACGATTTTCTTGAAATTTTAACAGTACAGTCTGGAAGGAACTATAGGCTAGATTTTATTTTCAAATTTCAAGTAGGCAAGGTGTCACGCCTACATACCCAATAAGTATTTAATGTGTCATATCTCATAAACTGCAACAGCTAGATTCCTCAAATTGTGTATGGTCAATTTTGACACCTATATGAACAAAATGGGCAGACTTGCTGTAATGGGCGTCACCTCCTATTAAATTATTAAATTAATATATCTAAGAAAATATAACAGTTAGAGTCCTAAACTTTTGTCGAATCCACTTTAGTATCAATATGAATATTTTAGATAAACATTCGCTGACTTGGAAAAGGGGCGTGGTACTTCCCATATGAATTAAATTTAAAACTTTTTATACATATCCAACACTGAAATCCATATGAATAATTTGTGGAAAAAATTGCCGGACTATATGATATAATATTCGTGTACATGGAAAACTATTAGAGCTAGAATCTAGCATGAACCACTTTGACACACACATGAATATTTCGGATGAGGGAAATAAATGGACTCTATTTTTATATGAATTCTTAGACAGAAAGTAAATACTAAACATCACATAACTGATAAACTATTGCAGCTAAAGTCATGTGTATTGCCTGTTCATTCCAATACCTAGTTCATTATATGTTTGGGACATGTGTAACTTTTTACCACTAACAGTAGACCATCGAAGACACCATACTGTCTAAATTTGTTAACTTCCTACAGCATACATAATTTTTTAAAGAACCAATTGTTATATGTGGTTATATAATACAAACCAAACCTTTATGGTCGGGTCATTTATAGTCACCCTAATAAAAAATATTAAATTAAAGTTTTATATCTTTTAAAAATAAAAATTTGATCTGTTATGGTATATTTGACTAATAAAGATTGGAATGAAGTACTTAAATAATACTTATAATCTGTTTCACAAATAATCTAAACGAGTTAAACATTTATTTTGTGAGTGATTATATTGTGATAAATTAAAAACAAAAAAAAAAATTAAAAACATAAAAAATCTTCGCTTTCTAAACGCACCAAAAATTTACAATCACAAAGGGCTGAAAGGTCTAGAGCCTCCACATCTAGAGCTGCTGACACTCAAGTTCACCGCGATGTATATTTAGAAGGGGAAATAATACGATCGCAAAAAGCAGTAGTTACAGAAACACCGGATTAGCAAGATGTACGTGTAGAAAGAGCGAGCCTACGAGTATCATCATCTAGAGCTGCTTTATCAACGTGATGCATGTCTTAAACGAAAACGAACCCAATCATCAAGGTCAAGAACTGATGAGACAATGGATTAACACCCCAGCGGATTTTTTTGCGCATACATCATCCAACTGAGAGCAATGACAATGTAGATGCGACTAATCCGAAGTTTATATTCAATTTCTACTTACATTTACACAGCGATGGCATAGTCCGTACGATGGGTCCAACTCTACCTACAATGTAAGTGAAGGTCGGATGGGTCCAACTCTACCGACAGATACTGACTCAAATTTCTTTAACTGAAGCCGAACATTTCAAACATTTCTTTTAATATAAAAAACACACAACACACTATTTTTAATTTATACTTACTTATTTAATTAATTATTTATTTTTAATATCACAATCACTTTTAAAAAACTTGTATATTCAAAAACACTTTACAATATGAAATTTTTCTTTGAAAGAATAGAAAAAACAAAGAAACACCAAAAAATAAATAACGGACATCGGCTGTACCAAAACAAACAACAAAACTATATTAACAATATGATGCTACATTACTTAGCCATCTAATTCAGATGCACGTACGATGACAACATTTTATTCGATTTTGTTTTGTTCTTTAATTCGTATATGCATTTCATTTTACAATGTAACAGCAATGGGACTCATCCGAATCCGATGCTAGTTGTATGCTCTTAACCAACTTTATTTTATGTTTTCCTACTGACATTATAGTATACATTTGGATGTGTTTCAAATTGTAATAACCTACGGACTGCTGGGACGATGTACGCCTAAAAGGAGAGAGACTACGAATATAAACATTTAGAGTATCTGAGACACCTGATGAAGATCTGATGAGACGCCAGATCAACGCGATGCGCGCCTAGAAGGAGATAACTACGAGCATCAACATCTAGGACTGCCGAAGGTACTGTTAAAATTTAAAGAAAATCGGTCCAGCCGTTTAGCCGTCTATAGACTTCAAGCAAACAAACCCACGAGCAAATAAACACACATTCCTTTTCATATATAAAGATAGGAGTAGCGGCACGCCGCATTTTAGCTAGTAATGGTATACATTTGGATGAATTTTAAATTGTAATATCCTGCGGACTGTTGGGAATGGAATTTTTTCGATCTCCTTAGAGAATATAGAGAGATTCTTACCTTAATTAATTACAATATTTGGGATGCGTGATGTGGGAGAGAAAAAGAAAGAAATGGAATTATTTCGATTTCGTTAGAAAATAGAGAGAGATTCTTACCTTTTATTCAATGATGAAATAAACCTTTTGTGATTTTTCCCAATTGTGAACTTTTTTTGGGGATTTCAAAATTTAGTTTCGGTAAGTATAACTTCAATCAATAAATTTCAATATTGGTACACAATTTAAGTAAGTATAATGTCAAGTAATTCAGATGAATATAATTGATATTAGTTAAGGTAAGCATATATTTTTAAGATTTAATTCACTTTACAAGTAAAATGACAGTTGAGGTATTTAAATATATACATATTATATTTGACATACAATTTTAAGGGTAGAGAAATAGATTTATTTATTAATTATAAGTATTTAATTATTTTTACAAAGGGCGCTTTCAATTTTCTAAATATACTTGCTGCATCTTCGAAAGTAAGAGGAGAAGTGAAGTGTGAACATAATATTTTCTTTTACCAAACCTCTGCTTTATTCAGACGGGATAATTAACGGCACATTTGGTGATATTCAAAATTATGTGCAAAAACAAACTGGAGACATTGTTATATTATGTTTTTGTCGTTGAAATTATTATGTGTTCAAACCTAATTTGACTATAGCGTCGGCCTTGGGGTTAAACACAATATCACCTCTTGGAAGGTGTGGTGGAACCTGTCGGATTTTTTTGCACGTATCCAACGAGCTAAAGTAAGAGAAAAAACGAATCGTGTAGAGAATTTGAAGGTGCTTTCGAATATATTTTAATTAGAATTTTCGTCGTTTAAGAATGGAAGACGACATAGTTTGACTATAGGTCGAGAGATAATTCCCGACTCTGTGCAAATATTCGCTGTACGTACATTCTTATCGGGTGGAGCACGAAGGGGAACAAATTTCATGTTTTGTATTTCCAGGCTATATTTTGGGCTGTCGTTACTGCAAACACATTGAATTCATGTTCGAGTGCAGTAGTCAGAGACCTGCGCCGATCGGCTGACAGCCGGCTAAGCCGAGCCGCCGACGAAATTTAAAAGCCGCCGCCGCCGAATATTTATTCGGCTTAAGTCGGCTTAAATTCAGCCGCCGGTTTATGTATGTAAGAAAATTAAAATATATGAAAATATGATTTTAATACTGTATACAATAAATTTTAATTATACATATATAAAATATGATATATATATATATTATTGTTTTACTTGACTTAAACACATTAAGGAAGTTTTTTTGTTCATTTTGTGATATGTTAATAGAAACATTTTTTGATATGGTGATTTTGAACACCTTTTCTTGTTCTTGGTGAATGTGGTAACAGTTTTAACTTTACGTTAAATTTTTTAAAAGACAAAAAATTACAATGGAGAACCAAAAAATTACAAATTTCTTTCAAAATTTAAATAATAATTTAAATGAGTTAAATTCATCTGATTCCTCATGTTCATCTGATTACTCTGATTCATATTTCTAATTGTATTGACAATGACATAAACGAATACGAAAAAATACTAGCCACTAAAACAAAAATTAAAGAAACAACCCAAATTCTTTTAAACAAAAAAATCTCCAGCAGGGTCCATAGTTTGGCACTATTTTGGTTAAATAGTTATTGGAAGTAAACCTGTGCTAAAAAAGTATAATATGTGTAAAGTTTGCTTGATAAGTCCCCCATGCGTTTGAAGGGGTAGGTACATACATATATTATTTCTATCCAGGATCTAAATTTAACGAAAATTAAACAAAACAAAATTGTAACTCCAATTTCAATTAGCTTTCAGCCAAATTTTTTGGGAAATTTTATTTTGAATATTTATTTCTGATAATTGTTTTGTAAGTGTTATAAAATGCGAAATAATTTCGGGTTTGGAGTTTCTACGTCGACATCAAACCTCTGTAACCATTTACGTGCTCATGGTATTGATGTAATATCAAAAAATTTGTAAAATTCGAATGCCAAAACAAAATCCATATTGGCAGGAAGTTCTAAAAATGCAGATTCCGAAAAATATACTAACGCACGTCTGCTTGTGCAAATGTGCTGCAAAGATCTAAGGCCCTTTAACATAGTGGAGCATCCAGGGCCATTTTATTTATGTCATTTCGGATCACAGCAGACATAAAGGCGCCGCCGAAACTTTACCATATTTCGGCTGACAGCCGACTTAAAGCCGCCGCCGAAACTTTTCACTTTTAGCCGCCGCCGCCGTCAAATTTGCTCGGCGCAGGTCTCTAGCAGTAGTATGTTTATGGGGTTTCGGGGTCATTTTTTCCATACAAATTTGGGAGCATGCCTACGCTACAGCCGGTCGTGTTCGGTATGTTGATTGGTATGTTACACGGTATGTGATGTATTTTTTATAGGCTTGCGAGTTGTGTGTGTTTGTCGTGTAGGCCTGGTTCGGCCTGGTTCGGGTCCCGCTCCTGGGGTCGCAGTTCTAACTTTGTCTAACCTTGGTTGATGTGTAGTGTGAAGTGCGTTATGTGTGTGTGTGTGTCACTTGTTTTTTAAAAAGATATGTAGCGTGATTGTGATGTGTTAATGCTGGTTGTTTTTATATTTGCTTGTTGTAACAGTTCTCAGAGTTTAGTATGATAAAAATGAGCTAATTATTTTTTTGTTAATATTGAAATTAACAGAATGTTTAATTTAATTAGTTCTTTTATTTGTTATAAAAGTGCATTTATTAAAAATTAAAAATATTTTTACACATTTTATTCACTAAAAAAACTCATATCAAGTTACATACTGTCTGGCACGTGTAAACAAAAAAAATATTTCAAATATTTTTTATTGTGATATTTGATCTGCCGAATTCTTTTATCCATACATATGCATTCATAGTCGTAAAAGACTGTATGCTTTATTTTAATTTTTTTGTATGATTTTTTTTATTGGAAAAATATAATTTTGATAAGGGATTTTAAAGTACGGTTTTCTTAATAATTTGTTGCAGAATTATGTGTAATCGACCTATTGTACGGTTTTTTTTAATAATTAATTTGTTGCAGAATTATGTGTAATCGACCTACAGGTGTAATTAATGTTGAAATTAAAAGAATGTTTAATTAGTTCTTTTTTTTTTTATAAAAGTACATTTATTAAAAATAAGAAAACATATTTCCACAGTTTATTCACTAAAAAACGTATATCAAGTTATATACTGTCTGGCGCGTGTAAACAAATAAATATATGATATATTTTTCATTGTGATATTAGATCTGCTGACATATGAAAAAAAAAATATTTTATTGTTTTGATCGCATGATCACGTTGCACTAACATGTGCGAGCATGCAAACGATGATTCAGCATAATTGTTTTCCCATCAAATTGTTTGTAATTGGAGACGATGCAGGTGTAAACCAAAAATATTAAAAACGCTTACATTGCAGAATTACATTCACCTTCAGAACCCCCTTGTCGGTTACTGAAATTTTGAAATGGTACTGAATTATAACTGAAAAAGTACTATTTTGCATCAAAAAGTACTTTTTTAAATCAAATAGTACCTTTGCAAAATATCCATACGTAAACACCCTTCAATCAGAATTACGATCTAATCACACCACTTATTTATTTTGTTTGTTAATGCATTAATAGTTGAAAAGCGCAAGACCTAAAATTTGTAATAATAAAAAAGTACTGTAAGCATAGCGGAGGTACTGTATTTCTTAAATGAAATAGTACAAAAGTACTAAATTTTTCAACTCTGATTTGTACAAAAGTACGGAAATTTTCAACTCTGAATCTTGTATTAAAAAATATATTTTGCTATAAATAACGATAGTTGTTAGTTAACAGAAATATTCCTGTTTAAGAAAATCTATTTAACACATCATAAGTTATTAAAGCAAAAATAAATAAATTGGAAATGGCTGGCGCTTTTATTTGTCAATTTTGCAGAAAAGTATTCACTCTGAATAGAAATTTATGAAGGCATATTAGATTATATCATGATGGTCCATCAACATCATGTAAATGTAAAACTTGTAATAAATATTTTCCAAATCATGCGGAATTGCATCGACACTCACATTCTCACACAGAAGATAACAAAAACGGTGAAATTAGTGTTTATTGTGTCTAAAAACAAATTGGTATTATCATAAAAGGACAAATGAACACAAACTTAACTGTGCTGAGAAACCAGACAATGGTTTGGATGCTGATGATGTTAAATGCATAAAATCATCGTTTAATAATAGAAAAATCACATATTTAGTTGAAAACAATAACAAAAATAATTTAATACCTGAAAACTTTCTAACGGAAATCAGAAACAAAATAATTAATTTATTAAGTGATGTGATTAAAAAATATGAAAACATAAAATTTAACATGGAACTGTTTTGTGAATATATGTTAATAAAGGACGATGAAGACAATTGTATGATTGAATTAAAGTCTCATCAGACTAAAATGAATATTCTTAGTATATATTCAACAAGTGATGACATTCTTAATACTTACAACGAGCAATGTGACATTATAATTAAAAAGATGAGTGAGTTTCAGGAGCGTGACAGCGGTTGGGCATTAATTGATATATCACGTCTAGAGATAAACGTTAATCAATATAAATGTATAAAATGTTTCCAATACATCCCCCTACCACCGGAAATACAGAGAAAGTTTGCATGCATTAATGTTCAAAATAATGATGAATATTGTTTCAAGTGGGCTATTATATCAGCATTATATCCAATTGAAGACCATTCATATAGAACAACGTCCTATAACGTTGTTAACATAGAAGATGAAATCATAAGACTGGAAAACAACATTGAATTAAATTTTACGAGCTTGAACTTTCCGCTTCCAGTTAATCAGATAAAAGTATTTGAGACCAACAATCCTGAATTGAGTGTTAATGTGTTTGCATTAGATAATGACAATAATATAGTCGGTCCATATTATTTTTCGCAACAGGAAAAATCTAAGCACATAAACTTGCTGCTATTGGAAGATGGTGAAAAACTCCACTATGTATGGATTAAAGATATATCAAGGTAAATAACTTTATACGTAGGTAATAGTTGAAAACTTTTACTAATAAAATTTTTTCCTTTATATTTGCAGATTAATCAAAAGTCAACTAACAAAACATAAATGTAAGACATATATATGTAATACATGTTTAATACATTTCCATGCTGAATCATCTTTGGATAATCATAAAAAAGAATGCAATAAGATGGTAACAAAAATGCCTAGTATAGAAAATAGTATGCTTAGTTTTAAAAATTTTGAAAAACAATTGGATGTACCTTTTGTTGTATATGCTGATTTTGAATGGATTCTAGAATCAATTAATGTACAAAATTCAACAAATATTAAATCAGTACAAAAGCATATTCCATTTGCTTATAGTTATTATATTAAATGTTCATATAATTCAGATTTAAATATTTTTAAAATTTACAATGGTCATAATGCACCGCAACATTTTTTTAAAAGCTTAGTTAACGATATTTTATATATATACACTGAACATCTAAATGTTATTAAACCTATGTATTCCTTAACGCCACTTCAACAGATACAACATTATGAAAGCAAGACTTGTCGTATTTGTTAAAAAAATTTATCAAATAAACATAAGGTAGCTGACCATTGTCATCTAACCGGTGAATATAGAGGTGCTGCTCATAACAAGTGTAATTTAGAATATCAAATTGCGAACTTCATTCCTATATTTTTTCATAATCTTTCAGCATATGATTGTCACTTGTTTGTTAGAGAGCTTTCATCAATTGAAGGTGATATAAATATTATACCTTTAAATAAAGAACTTTATGTATCCATATCAAAAAGAATTACTGTAAATGAAAAACAAACTATTGAGTTACGTTTTCTCGATTCATTTAGGTTTATGCCATCTAGTTTAGAGAAATTAGCAACTTATTTAACCGACAATGATTTAACAATAGTAAAATCAAACTATTCAAATGATAAAGAATTCAATTTAATGAAACGTAAAGGTGTCTTTCCGTACGACTACTTAGATTCTGAAAATCGTCTCAATGAAACTCAATTGCCTCCCATTGCAGTTTTCTTTAATAAATTAACTAACGAGTCGTGTAGTGTAGAGGATTATGAACTTACACAAAAAGTATGGAAGACATTTAAATGTATAACATTAAAGGATTATTTACTTTTATATTTAAAGGTAGACGTTCTTTTACTCTGTGACATAATTGAAAATTTCCGACAAGTATGTAAAAACATTTATAATTTAGATCCCTGTCAATATTATACTACTCCTGGTCTATCCTGGGATGCAATGTTGAAAACAACTGAAATAGAATTAGAGTTGTTAACTGATATTAATATATATAATTTTGTTCTGCGAGGTATCAGGGGAGGTATTGTTCAATGTTCTAACAGATATTCAATAGCTAATAATAAATATATTAGTGATTATGATTCTAACAAGGAATCAAATTATATAATATATTTAGATGTAAATAATTTATATGGTTATGCAATGTCAAAATACCTTCCATATAAAAATTTTAAATGGGTCGAAAATTTTGAAAATTTTAATGTTAATAGTATAGAAGAGGATTCTCCATTGGGTTATATATTAGAAGTCGATCTAGAGTATCCATCTGCATTACATGACTATCATAATGATTTACCATTTTGTGCAGAGAATAAGAAAATTGAAAACATGAAACAGCGAAAATTAATAACAGATCTAAATGATAAGAAAAACTATATTATACATTATAGAAATCTACAACAATGTTTAAAACATGGTTTGATGTTGAAAAAATTCATAGAATTTTTGAGTTTAGTCAGTCTGATTGGTTAAAGAAATATATTGATTTGAATAATCATTATAGAACACTAGCTAAAAATTGATTTGAACAAAATTTTTTCAAATTGTTAAATAATGCTGTATATGGAAAAACTGTGGAAAATGTTGATAAGAGGATAGACATTAAAATAGTATGTGAATGGGAGAGTAGAGGTAAAAAATTAGGTGCTAGAGCTCTTATTGCTAAACCTAATTTCCATAGTTCACTCAAAATTCATGAAAATATGCATACCATCCAAATGAATAGGACTAAAACTGAATATAATAAACCAATTTATATAGGTTTTTCAGTTTTAGAAATATCCAAATAGAAAATGTATAGTTTTCATTTTGATTATATAAAACCTAAATATTGTGAAAACCTTCAACTCAATTACATGGATACTGATTCCTTTATTTACGACATTAAAACAGATGATCTATATAATGATATAAAAAATGATATTAGTACATACTATGATACATCTGCATATTCAAAAGACAATCCATATAATTTTCCGCAAATTAATAAAAAAGTATTGGGGATGATGAAGGATGAGTGTAATGGTAAAAATATTAAAGAATTCATTGGTTTAAGAGCAAAAATGTATTCAGTAAAAATTGATAGAGTTGATACCGAAATTAAAAAAATTAAAGGTGTTAAACAATGTGTAACTAAAAAATTAAGTATCAACGACTTTAGGAAATGTTTATTAGAGAAAAAATTACACTATGACACAATGTATATATTTAGATCTAAGGTATGTACATCAAATTTATACACAAAATATTAGTAAACTAACATTAATTAAGTTATTTAGATGATAAGAGATATATTAAAGAAAATGGTAGCAATACATATGCATGGGGACATTATAAAATAAATTCTCCATCAACAGCATCATCAAATTTAAATGTATATAGAGAATTTATGCAAGACAATGATGATGAAATATTTTTAAATGTAAATATATAGATTAAGTAGTTTATGAGAATGTAATATGAAATAATAAAGTACATACATATGTATATATTTCAAAATAAATCAGTTTTTTATTTCTTATCAGATGTAAGAATTATTGAAAATTTGTATAAAAAGGGAGTAAGTTAACATATAGGACTTATTTAAAAAGTAAAATGTCAAATTAGTTTTTCATTTAATTTAATTTTATATTTAACCAATAAAAAAATTATGTCTTCTTATTTATACAGGAAACTTTTTTCAGGTATATATTCAAGTTATGATAAAACAAAAAACAATAGCACAACTTGAAACTTAATCTGAATTTCAAGGTTTTTCTTTTATCATAATTTGAATTAACGTTTAAATCTTTTGCTTTAAATATTTAAGAACAACTTTGAACCACTTTCAAATTTATTTACTCTGAATTTGTCTGGGAATTCATGTTTCCTGGAATTTCTTACACGCGTGACAAAATGCATATCAAAAATAGGAAAGAATGCATACATCCAGCAAAAATAAAAACAAATAAAAAATTATATGAAGAAATAGAATTAGAGTTATTAGTGTGATCGTTTTAAACTGATAAGAAAGGGTAGGTTGGTTGTGTGAATGTGTTTTTATTTTTTGTGTGATATAATGTTAGAGAAATAGAAAAGGTATGTGCACCTGTGTGATCGTTTTCGTGGGATAATAAGTCTTGGCACGTGTTGGTCATGATCAAATGTTTAAGAAATAGAAATATTATTGTACATGTTGTTGTTGGTATATTTCTGTGTTAGAAGGATCTTTAATTTTAAACTGATAAGAAAGGGTTGGCTGGTTGTGCCTGTATAATTTTTTTTTATACATGACGTGCACTTGCGCGATCAGTTTCTTGAGATAAGAAATTCTTGTCATGTTTAGTCCTTAGGATACACACGATAAGAGATTTATATGTAAAAATAATTCTCCATCATCATCATCAAATTTAAATTCATGTGAAGAATTTATGCAAGACGAAGATGATGAAATGTTTTTAAATGTAAATGTACAGATTAAACAGTTTATAAGAAAGTAAGTGTAAAAAAAAATTAAGAAAAAATAAAAATGTAAATCTACTTATTTATATACATTCACATTTGTTTTACACATAATAAAAAAAAATTAAAAAAAAACACTTTTTTTTTTGTTGTTTCATTTCGAATTTTGATTCAGTTTAATATTTATTCATTTTTCCTTTGCTTTATATTTGGTCTCGATCTGCTTTGCACCTGATCTCGATCTGCTTTATATCTGGTCTCGATCTGCTTTATATCTGGTTTCGATCTGCTTTGTATCTGATATCGATCTGCTTTGTATCTGCTCATGATCTGATTTATTCCTGATTCCGGTCTGCTTGATGTCTTGTATATATATCTTTTGATATTGAATATATTATTTCGAGTTCTCTACAAACTTCATTCAATTAATTTATTGCTTTGCTTCATCTTGCTAACCGTTTTGAAGTTCTGTACGTGGTTATAACACTGACTGATAACCAGGTAGATGTAATTCAACAGATAATTTGTTTATTAAGTTGATACTAGCAGGCTATACCAACTGTATTAGCTATACTAACAGGCAATAACAGCAGTATTAGCTATGCTACTAATTAGCTATTGAATATCTGTTAGAACATTGAACAATACCTCCCCTGATACCTCGCAGAACAAAATTATATATATTAATATCAGTTAACAACTCTAATTCTATTTCAGTTGTTTTCAACATTGCATCCCAGGATAGACCAGGAGTAGTATAATATTGACAGGGATCTAAATTATAAATGTTTTTACATACTTGTCGGAAATTTTCAATTATGTCACAGAGTAAAAGAACGTCTACCTTTAAATATAAAAGTAAATAATCCTTTAATGTTATACATTTAAATGTCTTCCATACTTTTTGTGTAAGTTCATAATCCTCTACACTACACGACTCGTTAGTTAATTTATTAAAGAAAACTGCAATGGGAGGCAATTGAGTTTCATTGAGACGATTTTCAGAATCTAAGTAGTCGTACGGAAAGACACCTTTACGTTTCATTAAATTGAATTCTTTATCATTTGAATAGTTTGATTTTACTATTGTTAAATCATTGTCGGTTAAATAAGTTGCTAATTTCTCTAAACTAGATGGCATAAACCTAAATGAATCGAGAAAACGTAACTCAATAGTTTGTTTTTCATTTACAGTAATTCTTTTTGATATGGATACATAAAGTTCTTTATTTAAAGGTATAATATTTATATCACCTTCAATTGATGAAAGCTCTCTAACAAACAAGTGACAATCATATGCTGAAAGATTATGAAAAAATATAGGAATGAAGTTCGCAATTTGATATTCTAAATTACACTTGTTATGAGCAGCACCTCTATATTCACCGGTTAGATGACAATGGTCAGCTACCTTATGTTTATTTGATAAATTTTTTTAACAAATACGACAAGTCTTGCTTTCATAATGTTGTATCTGTTGAAGTGGCGTTAAGGAATACATAGGTTTAATAACATTTAGATGTTCAGTGTATATATATAAAATATCGTTAACTAAGCTTTTAAAAAAATGTTGCGGTGCATTATGACCATTGTAAATTTTAAAAATATTTAAATCTGAATTATATGAACATTTAATATAATAACTATAAGCAAATGGAATATGCTTTTGTACTGATTTAATATTTGTTGAATTTTGTACATTAATTGATTCTAGAATCCATTCAAAATCAGCATATACAACAAAAGGTACATCCAATTGTTTTTCAAAATTTTTAAAACTAAGCATACTATTTTCTATACTAGGCATTTTTGTTACCATCTTATTGCATTCTTTTTTATGATTATCTAAAGATGATTCAGCATGGAAATGTATTAAACATGTATTACATATATATGTCTTACATTTATGTTTTGTTAGTTGACTTTTGATTAATCTGCAAATATAAAGGAAAAAATTTTATTAGTAAAAGTTTTCAACTATTACCTACGTATAAAGTTATTTACCTTGATATATCTTTAATCCATACATAGTGGAGTTTTTCACCATCTTCCAATAGCAGCAAGTTTATGTGCTAAGATTTTTCCTGTTGCGAAAAATAATATGGACCGACTATATTATTGTCATTATCTAATGCAAACACATTAACACTCAATTCAGGATTGTTGGTCTCAAATACTTTTATCTGATTAACTGGAAGCGGAAAGTTCAAGCTCGTAAAATTTAATTAAATGTTGTTTTCCAGTCTTATGATTTCATCTTCTATGTTAACAACGTTATAGGACGTTGTTCTATATGAATGGTCTTCAATTGGATATAATGCTGATATAATAGCCCACTTGAAACAATATTCATCATTATTTTGAACATTAATGCATGCAAACTTTCTCTGTATTTCCGGTGGTAGGGGGATGTATTGGAAACATTTTATACATTTATATTGATTAACGTTTATCTCTAGACGTGATATATCAATTAATGCCCAACCGCTGTCACGCTCCTGAAACTCACTCATCTTTTTAATTATAATGTCACATTGCTCGTTGTAAGTATTAAGAATGTCATCACTTGTTGAATATATACTAAGAATATTCATTTTAGTCTGATGAGACTTTAATTCAATCATACAATTGTCTTCATCAGTCCTTTATTAACATATATTCACAAAACAGTTCCATGTTAAATTTTATGTTTTCATATTTTTTAATCACATCACTTAATAAATTAATTATTTTGTTTCTGATTTCCGTTAGAAAGTTTTCAGGTATTAAATTATTTTTGTTATTGTTTTCAACTAAATATGTGATTTTTCTATTATTAAACGATGATTTTATGCATTTAACATCATCAGCATCCAAACCATTGTCTGGTTTCTCAGCACAGTTAAGTTTGTGTTCATTTGTCCTTTTATGATAATACCAATTTGTTTTTAGACACAATAAACACTAATTTCACCGTTTTTGTTATCTTCTGTGTGAGAATGTGAGTGTCGATGCAATTCCGCATGATTTGGAAAATATTTATTACAAGTTTTACATTTACATGATGTTGATGGACCATCATGATATAATCTAATATGCCTTCATAAATTTCTATTCAGAGTGAATACTTTTCTGCAAAATTGACAAATAAAAGCGCCAGCCATTTCCAATTTATTTATTTTTGCTTTAATAACTTATGATGTGTTAAATAGATTTTCTTAAACAGGAATATTTCTGTTAACTAACAACTATCGTTATTTATAGCAAAATATATTTTTTAATACAAGATTCAGAGTTGAAAATTTCCGTACTTTTGTACAAATCAGAGTTGAAAAATTTAGTACTTTTGTACTATTTCATTTAAAAAATACAGTACCTCCGCTATGCTTACAGTACTTTTTTATTATTACAAATTTTAGGTCTTGCGCTTTTCAACTATTAATGCATTAACAAACAAAATAAATAAGTGGTGTGATTAGATCGTAATTCTGATTAAAGGGTGTATACGTATGGATATTTTGCAAAGGTACTATTTGATTTAAAAAAGTACTTTTTGATGCAAAATAGTACTTTTTCAGTTATAATTCAGTACCATTTCAAAATTTCAGTAACCGACAAGGGGGTTCTGAAGGTGAATGTAATTCTGCAATGTAAGCGTTTTTAATATTTTTGGTTTACACCTGCATCGTCTCCAATTACAAACAATTTGATGGGAAAACAATTATGCTGAATCATCGTTTGCATGCTCGCACATGTTAGTGCAACGTGATCATGCGATCAAAACAATAAAATATTTTTTTTTTCATATGTCAGCAGATCTAATATCACAATGAAAAATATATCATATATTTATTTGTTTACACGCGCCAGACAGTATATAACTTGATATACGTTTTTTAGTGAATAAACTGTGGAAATATGTTTTCTTATTTTTAATAAATGTACTTTTATAAAAAATAAAAGAACTAATTAAACATTCTTTTAATTTCAACATTAATTACACCTGCAGGTATACAATAGGTCGATTACAAATAATTCTGCAACAAATTAATTATTAAAAAAAACCGTACAATAGGTCGATTACACATAATTCTGCAACAAATTAATTATTAAAAAAAACCCTACAATAGGTCGATTACACATAATTCTGCAACAAATTATTAAGAAAATCGTACTTTAAAATCCCTTATCAAAATTATGTATTTCCAATAAAAAAAATCATACAAAAAAAAAAAGTTAAAATAAAGATAAAATACAGTCTTTTACGACTATGCATGCATATGTATAGATAAAAGAATTCGGCAGATCAAATATCACAATAAAAAATATTTGAACATACCAATCAACATACCGAACACGACCGGCTGTAGCGTAGGCATGCTCCCAAATTTGTATGGAAAAAGTGGCCCCGAAACCCCATAAACATACTACTGATTGCTTCGAGAAAATTACGACCATTGTCAGTTACTACCCTTTGGTGTAGTCCACGCCTCCCAATGAAACGAGACTTAGGATTGGGAGAATGCGGCCGAGTATTGTTCCAAATGGATAGCTTTCGTGTTGGATCAAACGAAAGCACTAACACAGGCTCTGGTAGTGTCTAAATTTAGTAGGGCTGAGATTTTAATTTCAAATAGGCTACTAAAGTCAACACCTGTGACCTGAAATGGAGGTGAAAAAATACATGTCTCTCGGGGAGAATGAGGCTGTTGTGTTTTGAAATTATTCCTTCTTAATAATACGAACTCGCATTCCTTATTTGCGGATTGCTTTTGCCTGCCAATATCGATAATTTCAAAACGAGATGTTTGATAGGGGATTTGAATTCGGCTTCTAATTCTCTCTCTTTCTAAGGTTTTGAATGGTGAAGAGTTCACTTCTATATTCTATTTGCATTAGAGGAGTTCGCAATAAAATATATTCATTACTCGTAGAGTAATTAGTGTGTACCTGAATTGATGTAAGGTATTTATTTTGAGTTTTATTGTGAATGTTCTGATTAGCATTTATAAATTGCGTGGTATTACTGCTACCATTGAATGTGAGTTATGAGACTCTGGCGGTGGAGTTTTTGACATTTTCGTCATATGCAATAGAGAATGATGAGTTTTTTTTGCAATAAATCCAAATGTGTTTATTCTTAAAATTTGCTTTTGTGTGAGAAGAGCCTAAGCAATTATTGAAAAATTTGTTCTTGTACACAAAGTCGACTCTTTGTTGTACAGTGAAAGCTCGAAATTTCGAATAAACTAGAAGATTGTGTTCTTCATCGCACGTCTTACAAGTGAGATGAAATTGTTCTTGAGATTTGGTTGCGGTTTTTTGTTTAAACAAAATCCATCTTTAACAGTTTTAATGCACGTGAGACGCTCCACAGCTTCATACCTGTTTAAAAATTGAGACATTTGTGGCCTCTTTGGCAGTTCACGGGTAGATGAAAGAAACTGCTCCCATAGTGAAAGTGTGAAATCGTGTAATTTAATGGAGATTAATCTTATGAGAATGAGGTCCCAGCTTTCGACAGTTAATCCAAGAGTTTCCAGAGCTGCCAAAGATTCATTTGCAGATGACTGGATTCTAATTTTCAAAGCACTCCATGTCAAAATTTTCATGCGAAAGTGGATATTTTTGACTATGACACCCGTTTCCCCCTTCGTTTTGTTTTGAAGATGGTACAGTTTTATTACGGGAGTTAGCTTGGAGTGACTTATGTAAACCGCTGTAAACACATTACTAAAGATGGCTATTGCTCATAACTTCAGTGAAATATCTCTGTATCGCAGGGGGAAAGTTTTATACAGTAGTCCGAGGATTCAGGCGTGTGAAGATTAATATTCTTATTGAAGTATAAGATATAATTTAGTAAAAGCTGCAATTGCGCTGACTGCAGCCAGAGGCATGGAAATGATCTAGCTTGTTATAAAAAACGTTTTTATATCGCGATCTCAGTGACGAGATATACATGGAAATTTCAGGAGTTGTGAAAATTAAACAAGATTTGTCTAAAAAAGGGAATTTATGGTCTGGAAATCAAAATAGCCAATTTTTTAAATGAAATAGTAAATGCCTGACAATTGTGTTTTGTATGGATATATTCAAAATGCAAAATTTGTTAACCAGGTAAAACAATTTCGCATTACTTATGACGAATGTAATTATTATGCTAGACTTGAAACACAGAAACAGAATCAATAAATTTATTAAAATAAAGGAACATGCCCAGAGAAAATAGTTAATGGGAAATGTAATTTCAACCAATAATTCTTTCGAGCTTGATGTTTGATGCTATATATTCGATAAGTCATATGCAGTTGGAGCACGCGCTCTGTCTATCCGAAAAGTGTTCATGTCCAAAGCGAATATTTCGGTATTTAAAGGCAACTGTAAATCTCTGTACTGAATACAAATCAATAATCAGAATTAAGTTTAAAACAAATTGGGGTTGAAATTTGTTTATAAATCTCTTTTAAGAGAAGAGATCTATAGGAGATATTAATTATAATTGCTCGTGAGTAATTATAATTGTTAGGACGCATGTGGGAAAAAAGGAAAGAAATATAATTACTTCAATTGCTTGAAAGAATTAAGAGAGAGAGCTGAGATTCTTACCTTTTTCGAACTGTGAAATAAAATCTTTTTCTGGGTTTTTCTCCAATTGGAAAATTATAATATATTTGTATAATATCAGTGTCTCACTATGGGCACAATTTTGGTAAATTAAATTTTCGGTAAGTATGAATTCAATAAGTAAGTATTTTTTTTTTTAGTAAGTATAATTTAATAAGTTAGTATAATTTACTAGGTAAGTATTTCTCTTCATTTGATTCAGTTCATTTTCTTTTTAATTAATTTAATGTAAATTCACTTAAGTAAAAGGATTCAGATATTTTAAATTGTAGAAAAGTTTAAATACAATATTTAACATACAATATATTAATCTCAGATTTTGATTGCACTTTAGTGTACTTTGAGAGCACTTTAAGTTGAGGAGGTTTTGAAAGTAAGAAGTGAAGTGAAGTTTATGTGTTTTCTTTTCCTTTATTAAACTTCTGTTTTGCTCAACAGCCGTGTTAATTGGCAGAAAAAAACTGGAGACATTCTTTTAATGGATGAAAGTACTCTTATTATATTTGGAATGCATATAGCGTTTTATGTGTTCAAACCATGTTTGAACATATCGTCGAGCCTGGGGTTAAACGCAAGATGCCCGGAGGTGTGGTACACAACAGAGAACGGTTTGATCGGTTAATTTTGAATACAATCACAAAAAACGAATCTTATGTTGACACTACAAATCAAATCCGTAAAGCAATACTTGTCATGATTCACAAAACGGAGTGTAATGAAAAATGGTGCTTGCATTGCATGCCTTCTACAAATTCCTGTAGGAATTCAAACTAATTTTAAAGTAACTTGAAACTGGTTTTTTAATAAGCACAACTAGTTGATTAAGTGACTTTTTTCCTTGTCGCCGACTCATTATTTTAACATAGGCATGTCCTAGGCGGTAGTCAATTGGTCATCTCTGCATGACTTTTAAATTGACTACAAATTACTTATTTTTCAACCAATTTGTAGTTAAATAAAATATAATTAATTTAAATATTAGTTTAAACTAAATTATTTAAAAACCACTTTTTTTTTAAATTCAATTTTAAACAGTTTTATTTATATTATATTATATACGAACATATATTTGTATATAGAAATAATTATTATAATACAAAAAAAAAAAAAATAAATAAATAAATTAAAAGAAAATTCATGTACATTTCAGGACTTAAAATAATTAAAATAATAATAAAAAGAAGTTAAATGAAAAGAATACTTATATACATTCGAAAGTTTGTACTGAAGGAAAATTCAAAAGTAAAATATTATTAAGTAATATTATTAAGTTTTTTTCCAACACAAACCTGATGAAAATGCCGTTTTTTAATAACGGCTAAGGCGTTGCGTAATTTTTTGTGTGGGTTACTACAGAGAGGCCGAAGTGCATCCATCAATGCGTCAAAAACTTTTTTGTAATCCTTCAAGCTCTTTTTGTCATGAGTGCCATCAATATTTATAGCAAGATTCAATTGCAGAGATAAAATTGTCGTTAAAGTTTTTGCCATTTCCCTTTCAGTGATAATTTCATGGCTTTGGTCTGCAAAAATGCACAAAAATTTGGAAAATGATAAAAAAGTAGAGACGAATAAAAACTCATGTAAATTTGTTGATTTTCATTGATTATGTTATCTTTGAGCGCTTTCAGCTCCTCAATTGTGTTTATTGCAAAAGTAGTCTTAATTCCACATTGCGTTTTTCCTGTCGAACAAGGCTTAAGGTCACTACTTTTTGGTTAGACAATGCTGCCATTATAACCTCATTTTGAGCTCTGTTGAAGCTCCTTAATTTCGAATTGAAATATAAATATTTATCAGAAGATCGTGATATTTTGGTACACAAAACATATTTTCATTTTACCTGTTATTTCTGATAATTTATCATTCATTTCAGAAAATTTTACATCAAATTGGGGAACATTGGCATCATCATCTTCTGTACCTTTATCTGTTAAAATACAACATAAATAATAAGGCATATTTTTACGATTGTACAAGATACTTACCAGCAGTGTTCAGATGAATGCGCTTCATAATTGCTAGTACAAGTATAGATTTGGTATCTACATATTGTTTTATTTAAATTTTTAATGGACTATTTAATTTCACTATCACTTCAATATCACTTTCATAGGTTTTATTATAAATTTGCAATATTTACTTGGGTTTTTCCCATTTTTTCAATAAAATTGAGCACCACCTAAAATCCGTATTTGCAGTGATTGACATTTGATTTGCCGATATGATTCCTTTGTTTTATTATTGTTTTCTTACATTTTCTTATTTTGCTTTTTTCATTCTTACTTTTGTTTCTATTCAATATGTTTGGTTGATATCTGCATGACAATTCAACCAATTTGTAGTCAATTCCAGAATAGTTAATTTATAATTTGCGTTTTTATCAACCGACTACTTTATTTACTACAGGGATGTAAACGAATACTCTCAAAAGCAACGAATACTTAACGATTTGTAGGAATGGTTTCAAAGCTGATCGCATATACATACTAGCGTGTATACGTGTGTGCATGTGTATATACATACATTGCCAAATAAAATAATAAACAAACTGAAAGATGTCTTGTTTTCACAAAACAGCCTGTGGAAAAAATATTACCGTTTGTTTTATTGAAGGGTTAAGAACATGTGTTTTATTGGTGTAGAAATGAAACTATGTACATCGATGCATTCACTCAAAGCAACGAATACTGGACAAATGGTGTGAATGTTTTTAGTTATTTCATGTTGCATTGAATTATTTCGTTGCTTGATGAATAACGTCATAACAAAAAAGGAATGTAAAATAGCAAACAGTAATAAGGAGTGATTAGACAAACGACAGTGCACATTTTTATTATTGTCGAGTAAAAGCAATGCAAAAGCAATGAATTTGCGAATGGTCAGCAAATGTGAATGGTCTCTGTCTGTTCTCTGATTCGGATGAGTCCCATTGCTATTACATTGTTAAATGAAATGCATATAGGAATTAAAGAACAAAACAAAATCGAATAAAATGTTGCCATCGTACTTGCATCTGAATTGGATGGCAAAGTAATGTAGCATCATATTGACGCCTTTTGCACGTTGAAATTTGTTTCGAAACAAATTTCAACACTCTTGAGTTTGTAGGAGAGAGGGGAAAAACGAGCGAGTTGTATTTGATTTCACATTTTCTTTTATTTTTTGTTTCGCATAGAGAAGTTAACTTCTTGACTGCCGCGGCAACTTACAGAAAACTGGCTAATAACGACAATTTGATTTTTCACATTATATTACTAAAAACTATTTTTAGATCGTAGATATCATTAAAAGGCAAAAATTATGTTTTTTAGGAGAAAAAGTGGGTAAGAGATGACTCGTAGTTAGTCAACGGTGTTAATATAAATAATATAATTTAAAATATCATTAGTTTTTGTTGATTTTGTGTTTGAAATCAAAACATTAGCAAAAGAAAAATTTTAGCGCCAAACAATTAATTAAAAAAGGTTGGAAAAATAAAAATAAAAAATATTAAAAAGAATATAATTTAAATAAGGTAAATATATTAAAAAATAATAACACATAAATATATAATATATTATAATGTAATAACAAATATAATATTCATATAATGTTCATGTCTTGTGTTTGAACCTAAATCACAATGCCAAACAAAGTTGCAACTGACAAAAACAGCAGAACGACGCGATAAAAGAAAACAAAATTTCTGAAATAAATTTTTACGTCCAAAAGCGAAAGAAATTTTAAAAGACAATGCAAAAAAGTTTCTCACATTTGTTTCGAAACAAATTTCAACGTGCAAAAGGCGTCATTGTTAATATAGTTTTGTTGTTTGTTTTGGTTCAGCGGATGTCCTGTTATTTATTTTTTGATGTTTCTTTGTATTTTCTATCCTTTCAAAGAATAATTTCATATTGTAAAGTGTTTTTGAATATACAAGTTTTTAAAAATGATTGTGATATTAAAAATAAATAATTCATTAAATAAGTAACTATAAATTAAAAATAGTGTGTTGTGTGTTTTTTATATGAAATGTTTGAAATGTTCGGCTTCAATTAAAGAAATTTGAATCAGTATAATATTGAACCTATCCGACCTTCACTTACAATGTCGGTGGAGTTGGACGCATCCGACCTTCGCTTACATTGTCGGTAGAGTTGGACCTATCCGACCTTCGCTTACATTGTCGGTAGAGTTGGACCTACTGTACGGCCTAGGCCATTGCTGTGTAAATGTAAGTGGAAATTGAATAGAGACTTCGGATTGGTCGCATCTACATTGTCGTTGGTCTCAGTTGGATGATGTATGCGCAAAAAAAAAAATCCGCAGGGTTGCTGGAATTTTGTAACAAAGAGATTTGTTACAAATCAAGAGAAATTGCAATTGGATTCTCAAGCGGGAATACATATAGTAAATCAAACAGACTTCTCTTATGTGTGACTAAGAGACTGGTGTATTAATACACTGTGTGTTTGATTTCCACAGCGATTAGGGGATATGAGATCACTTGTATTTCTTTTTTATGTAAATTTTTCTCCCACTTACTTTTTTCCCTAATTTATTCCACTATTTATTTATACTTATAAAAAAATGTACATCACTTACGGTTTTGTTGTTGTTTGTTATAGTGATGATTATTATTACCTTATTGTTGCAGTTGTTGTATGAAATTTTTTCCACTTGGTGTTTTTATCTTAATTTGTATTTAAAAAGAGACTTGCTGAGTAACCATAAAAAACTGGAGACTATAACCATGAAACAATTCCACGGATTGAGGAGGAGGACTATGAATTAAATCCAAGGGTCGCGGAGCGTTCACGGGAAGAAGGACCATGAAACAAATTGGGGATGAAATTGGTTTATAAATCTCCTTTAAGTCTCATTTAAGCGAAGAGATCTATCGGAGATAAGGATTATAATTACTTACAAGTAATTATGCATATGGTTGCATTATATGGGAAGAGAGAAGAGGAGAAAGAATTAGAATTAATTCTATTTCTTAAGAGAATTAAGAGAGAGTGTTGAGAGTCTTACCTTTTTTCAGCTATGAATTAAACCCTTTTCTGAGTTTTTTTTTTCAATTATAAATTCGCAAAATATTTACACAATTTCAACCAATAATTCAATATAGTATAAGGATTTTTCAGTAGGTATAATTTCATATTTTTTTTTTAGCGTGTGAGGTAGGTTTCAAAATGCCTTCGCACTTCCAGTAATCGTGATCAGCTGCGTCGACTGGTGTTTCCATTAAAACAATCCCTCCTCCTTCTGGGGATACTCCCTTCCCGGGACGGCTATCTGCATTACTTCGGGAAGTATCCAGAACGACTTCCAGTTAAGGACCGTTGTCTACTCTCCCACGTCTGGGTACGCCATATTTGAAGCCAGCTACATGCTATTGGCTCGTCTTCTCATGTATCATTCCGTTGTAATGTATCAAGGTCGAACTATTAAGACTCGCGACGTTCTATTTTCGCGTTCCCCTGGTCCTGGCTGTTGGGATAAGGTTCGCTCTTTTCGCGATTCGGAAACTAATGTAGTGGTGGTCACTTCCATTGTAGTCTTCAAGAACTTTCCATTCCGCTATTTTTCTGGCCAGATTTTCAGTCACCAAAGTAATGTCTGGCGTGGTATACTCGCAGCCAGGCCGCCTGAAGGTTGTGCTGCCAGTATTCATCACTATGAGACCCAGCCTTGCCGCCATATCCAGAATGCATCTTCCTCGGCTGTTCGTTGTCCGATCGCCCCATTCAACAGCTTTAGCGTTAAAGTCCCCGACCACTATGAACGGTCCACCAATAGCGAGTACTCTATCCTCAATAACGCCGATCTTCGTCCTAAATTGCTCCATATCATCACTAGGAGTGAGGTAGCAGCTCATTATGGTTAGGAATCCGGTGCGAAAATATGTATATCCAGAACGGTGTTCCGTAACTGTAAACGTACGGCTGTCAGGTATCCAAAGTGCAGGCGTGCCTGTTTCGTCCTCAAACCAGAAACCTCTGGCAATCCGACCATATTGCTCGCTGATGATGACTACATCCATTCCCCTTTCGACAGCTATCTGCCCCAGTAGAGTATCCGCTGTCCGGCTTCTATGCAGATTCGCCTGTAACAATCTCATGATCGTCTGGCTAACGGACATTTCCTAGATCCGGGTAAGTGATCGGTTTCGTCCCTTCTAGCATCCGTGCAGAGGGCGCATTTTGGGGCCGATCTGCATTCTCTCATCTTATGTCCTACCTCTCCGCATTTAATCCACATGTCCCACCAGAGCAGTTCGCCTGAGAGTGACCTGTTTCGAAGCATCGATAACATCTTCGAATATCCTCACAAACTCGCATCTTCGCCCGTATCCATCCGACCTTGATAAGTTTTGCTGCACTCTCAGCCGACAACGTTACGAAAGCTCGAACTTGCTCCCGCACATTTGGGGTAGTAATTCTCGTTTGCAATTGCTCGCTGGGATTGGCAATCAGTTTCCGAATTGCCGTTTCTACTTCATCTCTGACTGTAAAAATCTAAGTCACGTATCTCGATTGTAGCTTTCTGTTTAAATTCCGTGACAGAGGCTGTTTCTTGTACCGTACTTCTCAGTTGTTGAACAAAATCCGGTTTGACTTTTTCACCTCTGCTGAACTCCAAGAGTATGCCACCATTCAGCGTTCGGCGAACTGCTTTTATCCTGTCAGAGTCTTCGGTCGTTATGTTGCCACGTAAGTTCCTCAAGACGTCAGCATATGTGTGACCTTCTGCAGGCTTAATTACCAGCGCATCTGGTTTTGTTCGCCCCAGTCGGGGTCTATCCATCTTGTCTCGTTTACTTGAAATTCCCCTCGGTTTTTTCTGGGTACGTTTCTTTGTTACTGTTACCCAGTTTTCCTCCTTCCTTTTAGGGGTCTGTTTCACCTCCTCGCTAGGCTCCTTTGCCCTTGCTCTCTTAGTGCCTTCGGCAACAACAGAGCTGGTAGCAGTTCGTTTTGGGTTCGCTGTTGGGGCCTAACTGCTGGGTAGCGGTAATTTTCCGGAGGTTTAAAGTGGTTCTTTCCTCTTCAGCCGCCTTCCAAGTACGTCTGTAATTCAACATAACATCCAGAAGTTCAGCCATTCTGGATATTCCGTTCCTAACGTCAGTACTTGCATTCTTCTGGCGACGCGTAACACGCTGCATCATATCCAGAGTGTCCCTACACTGGAACATAGCATCCTCCTCCATTTTCCTCATCCTACCGATAAGTTCGAACGTAGGAGAGCTTACCGCTGTTGGTGTGCCACTTTGTTCTAGGCCAGAGCATCCATCAATTGGCGTTCCGCTAACATCATTATTACCTCTATCCAGATCATCATATTTCCGTAGCACGGTGGCAACTGACTGTGTAGGCCGCGGTTGCGAAGTGTCCGACTCATTTGGTGTATTATCACCCCTTTGTAACATGGTCGTCTGTGCCTTTCTCACAGGCTGCTCATAAATGCAACCTCTCCTTGCATCATAATTTCATATAGGTAAGTATAAATTTATGTGATGTAATTCACTTTCTTCTTTTTAGTATGTGGGTACAATTTTAAGGTAAGTTTAATTTTATTTAATTGATTTATTTTATTTATTTCATGTAGGTATAAATTTTATGGTAGGTATAAGGTTAAGTTCACTTTCCTTCTTTTTTTTTTCTTTAGTTAATTTAATTTAAATTCAATTTATTTCGGTTTACACTGTATTAATTAGGTTTGATTTGCAGTTGTATTTTATAATTAGTGGTTGGCCTCTCTATCCACTTTTTAACGCACTGTAATTTGGTGAAGTTCTTGAAAGTAAGAAATGAAGTTTATGTGTTTTCATTTCCTTTGTTAAACTTATGTTTTGCTTAACAGCTGTGTTAACGAGACATTTGGAGGCATTCCCATTGTATACAAAAGAAAAGGTGGAGACATTCTTTTAATGGATGGAAGTGCTGTTTTATATTTGGAATGCCTATAGGGTTTTATGTGTTCAAACCTCAAATGCAGATTTTGCTAGAGATATAGATAAGAGAAGAACAACAACTGGCCATGTGTTTCTCATCAGATATGGTGTACTGTCTCGGAGAAGTCACCTGTAAAAATCAGTTGCTTTGCTTACGACAGAATGTATTTATAATTGCAGTCTATCTGGTAAATAAAGAAATATAAAAATATGATTCAACTTTATACCTTTAACACGTTCCCTGCCAAGCTGTTTATGAGAAGGTGTCATTTCTAGGCCGTGGTCTAGTGGGTAGTGTGTTGGCTTATTAGACAAAAGGCCCGGGTTCGTATCCCAGGCCAGACATCAAAACGAAAAATATTTCTTCGGCGACTTCCTCTCAGCAGTTTTCTGGCATAGACTCTGGAGTAAAAATTGCCATGAAAAATTTCAAAAATCTGTCGTTCGGAGTCGACTTTAAACTGTAGGTCCCGCCACTCATGTATAAAATTAACGCACACAACGTAAGTGGTGTGAGAAGCTAGGTCGTAATCCTGACTGAAGGGTTGTAATGGCCAATTATGTATTTATGTATGTAATTTCTAGGCCACGTGTACCATTTTCGGTACATGACAACTACTTTTATAAATCTATAAAAATACATGTTCTTTTTTTATTTTTGAAAAAATGTATATTATTTTCAAAATTATTACTATGCACAAAATAACAACATAGAATTAAATTTATTTCATATAGAATAAGCGACATAAGGGTAATATACAAAAAAGTATACATATTTTACTCAGGTTTGATGACATTATTATAATTTTTCATAGTTTCTGCATACCATGGAATGGCTGCATTCTTTTTACTGGTCTACCATTACAGTTTTGTAACTCATGGTGTAATACTAGAAGGTAGGACATGGTCATCTTCTTCATCATTAATTGTCTTACATAAATATGAAATCAGTAACTTTCTATATTTTAAAAGGTGAAATTGAACTATTGTTTCTTGTATTATATAAAATCGATGCATTTACAACTGTCGTATTCAATAAAAGTTCAAAAGTGGTCTGTTAACTAATGACCATGCCACGAATACCGTTATCAGTACATCACTCTAAAATTGCTCTAAACATCATTACGTTACATAAAATAGTCCTACTAATAATTAAATTTTGGATATAAACATTTTAAGTTAAAAAGTTCAGCTTGGCGTAGAAATGAGGTTTAGCGTGCACCGAAACCGGTACACGTGGCAGGGAACGTGTTAATTAATAACTACGGTAATATTTCTCCGATTCTGTCAATGGAAGAGAATGCACTTTAAGAGTCAATTCACACGAGAACATTTGTGTTGGCGTAAAATGATAGTTTGTAGGGAAGAGGGGTGAAGAGAATGGTTTTTCTGTGGCGTAAAGTTTTGACCAGCTACAACCCGGCATCACCGGCACAAAACTAATACGCGCACGTTTTTGAAACATCAAATGAATGCAAAAAAAGTAATACATACAAAGCTGTGTATATGTATACATTTCATGCCAAAGTAATATTAATCCCGTGTGATTTGAAAAGAACAAAAATTGTGCGACTAAAAAATGTTCTAGTGTGAATTGGCTCTAAGAATGAAATCTCTTTTTTTATATTTTTGAGTTAAGTTTTGCAATTAAGGATGGTCAAACTTGAAGAAGTAAGAAAAAAATTATTTTTCCTAAGTTTACCCGATCAAGTATAATATAATATGCCATTTTAAAGAGTTATCTCTCCTCTTTTGATTTTATATTTTCAAAATTGGTTCAAAAATATTTCAGTAACCAATAATTCTGTGTGACAAAAAAAAAAATATATTTACTAAGTAAAACTAATTCAGGATATTATCGCCACTGAACGAAATGTATTAATTTACGCTAGAGCAACGTTGGAATTTATTGGAAATTTATTTCCAAAACAAAGCAATTGATTCGAAATTGCAATATGGTAACCGATTTTTTTGGAGCCACTCTTCATGGCATTAATGTGAATGACGTTTGGTTTCAACAGTATGCTTCAACTTGTCACACACTCCATGCCATAATCAATTTATTGCGTCAAACATTTGGCCGTTTGATTAGCCGAAATGGTGATGTCAATCGGCCATCAAGATTTGATACCGTTAACTATTTTGTATGTCAGAGACAACTGAGCATTTGAAGGCGAATATTTGCGCTGCCATTGCCAAGATACTCATGTTCATATTCACTTGAATATATGCACGAAAATTGGCCCGATTGAATGAGGTACTGTGAGGAGAGCCTCGGCAGCCATTTGAATGAAATGATATTCTGGAACAACTATACTTCAAAACAAAAAATTTAAAACGTACATGTTTATATGCCACTTGTCACATACAGTGCTTTTAACGCAACGCAAAGCTAAGAGTTGAGTATCTTTTATCTTTTTGCGTGCCTTGACAATCAGCTGTTGATTATTCTTTAAATATTTTTGCAAATTTGCACACAAATATTCTTTTGTAAATATTTTTTTTTTTAAATTTTTTGTGTTATTGTTAGCAGTACAATTATAAATATATTCAATAAATCCTCCATATCCATTTTTGGTCTTTATTGAAACACAAAATATTAAAAGCAAAACTTACGCGCCAACTACTTTTAAAAAATAAACAAACAACGCGAGTGCCGTCAAAGTTTTTGTTGTGTCATACACCCTTTGCTTTACATTTTCTGTCAAAGTTATAAACTTCACGCAAAGCAACAAAGTTTTATCTGACACGGCGTTTAGAGTGTAATTTTATTGTCGCACTGTGTTACCTGACCAATGCCAAGGCAAATTCAAAAGGTAGTGTTATTAGTCCAGCTGACTATTTTTTTTGAGTGTGCGGGATTGTCAAATGTTTTGTATACGTAAAGTGAGCAAAAAAAATTGTACACTTACTATCTGGAATACATTTTTAAACAAACAATTACTATAAAATTAAATTTATTGTCCTTAAGATTAAATAAAAGCTTAAAAACTATATTTTCATTATAAACATTTCTCTATTGGTTACATATACAGAAAATAACTATCGAAACTATGAAATTCAACATTTTTAAGCACAAAGGGATGTGATTCTTTGACTACGGCGACCGGATTCTCTAGAAAGTCATCTTGGACAAAATTCTGTGGAATAATTTATATACTAATATATTTTATCACTGTATATACGTTCCTTTGTTTACTATTTTTTTATTTCCTTTTTAGAGTTGGGTTCCTTAGCTCCTTTGAGTGTTCGCTCTTTCTAGTTCAGTTCTCTGTAATGAACTAGGTCGTTCTTTTATTTCAATAGTTTTAAACAACTCTGTTCTCTTTGTCATGTTCATTAACGTATATTTAAATTGATGTAAACAATGCATATATACATTTTAAAGAATTACAGTATTTCGTGTAAATTTATATCAAATTATTGAACTATTTTTTGAAATTTTCGCGCTTTTGTGGAAAAAATTTTTCCATAAGTTTTTTATCAGTATATGGTAACACCGTCACATAAAATAACTACTTTATGTCATTATATGGATTCGCCTTTATCATTTCTGGCTTGCAGCGAATTTCATTTGACATAACTGGTCACACAAAAACAACAGCAAATACATGTTGTTTTTGTTAAAAAAAACACTGCGAATTGAGTTGTTGTACAAATGCTATTACCTAGTTGAATATACCTTGACCAATGCTGTCTTTGGGAATAAAGTAAATATAATGATGGGTGAGAGTGTTGAAGGGAAACGTAATTTAATTGCAACAGTTGCAGATGTATTCATTATATACGTATAAATGTTTGGGTGCCTGCATATACAGAGATACATTCAGAGTCTGAAATTGAAATATACGTTAATGCATATATCAGTTGCTATACCTTTCTAGATCAAAGCTATTCTCGGGTTGTAATGATTTTTTAGTAAAATGGTTATTTTTTTTAAATCTCATTAAAGAAAAAATCTCTGAAACAACCTAACTCTTCAGTACATAAAAATAAAAAGTTCTTGTTTTTGTTATAGAAAAAATTTAATTTTTATTGCAATGATTTAAATTGTTTCTTCAAATTATCACGACAAATTTTGCTCCTGAAAATAAGCAGGTTAAAATATGCAAAGTACAATGTTATGAATGGAACTCTTGAAGTGGACGGTGCGAGTGGTTATAATCGAGAATTGTAATACCAATTTTCCTTTTGGAATTCAATCATTTTGGAGGATCAATTTTCAAACAAAGTGACATAAAAAACTCCTTCAAAAATCTCCATAAAAAACTTACAAATTAGACCTAAAATAAATCCCTTAATTTTTCAATTTTTAGATTTAACATCTATTTTAAGTTATGTACATCGTTTTATCGATTTTCAAATATGGTGATTGGCAACACCGGAAATATGTAAACATTTGTATATGATAACCCTACAAGAAATAAATGCCCCAAACTAATCCATACAAAACTTACTTACTACTTCATATGTAATTTTTATTTGACCTTTTTATGTTTTAGAGTTGTATTTCTTAATAGATCAAAAGCACATCAATGTTGACTGTCAAATGCCCTGTAAATTTATGAATTTTAAAAATTCAGTCGTAGTAGGCTTTGAAAAGAAAACTTTATAGCGTCTTATGACGCTTTATTTTAATCGTGTTCTTTGTATTAAAAAATATGACATGGAAACCAAAAAGTTAAGTGTTATTATAATTTTACTGCATAACCTTGAATATGCTTAAAATTATTGTTTTATTTTATTAGCATCCACTCGTCTATGCCAGCTATTAAGAAATACCTCACCAGCACAAAAATGGCTCCATTCATTTGAAATATTTGAAGAGTGCTGTTTTCGGTGGAAAATTAATCCAAACTAAAAGTAAGGAGTCAAAGCAAAGAAACCCACTGCTGAAAAGAAAAAGGCTCCTGTTGACAAAAAGCAGAAGGTTGCTAGTGCCACTAAAAGACAGTTCCTCGTAAAAATCCATCTGCCGCCAAAAAGACTGCTCAGAAGAAGAAAAAAAGGACTAAGGTAAAAATTGTAAAGAAGACTGGTATTGTTAAAGCTAAACCAATCAAAAAGGACCCAGCAACTAAGCCAAAAGCTTCTAAGGCCAAGACTGCAGCCGCTCCAGCCAAGAAACCAGCTGGCAAAAAGATCGCCGCCAAGAAGTTAATTAATTTTTGATATTCGAAATAATTATATATGTATAGGTAAATAATAATAATTTTTTAATTCTTAATTAATTTAAATTTAATTTAATTCTCTATAAAATAAATTATATTTTCTTCATAAAAATATATAAAAACAAATAACATTTTTCTTTCGCAAAGAGGTATATCAATTTTCTCATCAAGGTAATAATAGAGTAATTTTATTCCCTACCAGAACATAACTAGTTAAATGACTACTTATTTTACTAGTCAAACAACTACTCATTTTACTAGTCAAACGACAAGTCTTTTACTAGTTAAACGATTCGTCATTTTACTATGCTCTATGTTTTCATATATTTTTATTATATAGCTTTTTTAAATAAAAAATTAATAAAAAAAACATAAAAAATTGATATATTATAAATATAGAAGAAAAAAAAAATAGGAAATAATCTATATAAGTATATAAAAATGAATATGTGTTTGTTTGAACTTTATTATTATAGAACTTTAGACGACTAAACGGTAAACCGATTTTCTTGAAATTTATCACCTTCCTGTATGTCTGGAAGGAGTTATAGGCTATTTTTATTTTGATATTTCAAATTAGCGAGGTGCCACGCCCACATATGCTACATTACCTGCTATTGTAAGATAATAAAATGGGTATATTGGAAAAACTATAACAGCAAGATTCCTCAAATTTTGAACAAGTAATTACAGTTTCAATATAAATATTTTGGACAAAAATGGGCGAAGTAGCAATATTGGGTGTGGCACCTCTCATATAAAGTAATTACGAAAATCTGTATATCTGAAAAACTGTAACAGCTAGAGTCCCCAATTTTTGAAGAAATAACTTTAGTTTAAATATAAATATTTTGGACAAAAATAGGCGATCTAGTAAAAGTGGACGTGGCTCCTCCCATATAAAGTAAGTTTTAAAATCAGGATATCCAGAACACCAGAACAGTTAAACTACTCAAATTTTCTACAAATATCTTTGGTCGAATACGATTTTTTTAACAAAAATGGGCGAAATAATTACAAAAAATTTTATATTTTATTAATTAATAATATTAGAAAAATTCCCTGATAGTGTGGAATAGCAATGCTTTTCAGTGCCCATTATTTGTCAATTTCGCGCATGGTTTTTATTTGTGATTCTTTGTAAACATTTACATTTATTAGCGGCAAAAATTTCGTGGTAGAAATGGCAAATTTGTGGTAATTTAAATTTTTTATATTGTAAGTACAAATGAAAGAACAACTATTGCTCAATTTCCGAAGTGTTATTTGTAATTCTTTTTGTAGCCTTATTCCAATATATCTGAAACTTCTTAAAATTTAAAACATTAATTAGTTTTATCAAATTATACCAATAATTAATAATTCTATACGACAACGCCCAATTTTTATTATCAACCAAATCGAAAGCGGTTTTCAACGAAGGCAGTATTTTTTCTGAATATTAATTTAAAAAAATTAAATTACACAAAAATTTTAAGTCATACATGGATCAAAAGTTTTCGCGTTCACAAATGTATTAAAATGTCATCTCATTATTTGACAAAGCAGTGTTACAATAAAATATTGTTTTGCTTTGTAAATCAATTTCTTTGTAGTGTTGCATTGCAAACTGCGTTTATGAAGTCAGCCTTTTTATTTGAGAATGCTGCAAATTTATATTCGAGGACCAACATCTTTTGAAATATAACGTACTGTTGATGCCGTAGCATGTGCTACATATTGAGAGGTCTGTCAGAAACTACAATTATTGGAGAAGGATTGTCGTTCGGAAACAACGCTGAGGATATATTACACCGGGAAAGAGTTACCACCAACAATGCAACGCTTGAATTAAATGGAAGTATGTATAATGAGGCATTAATTTTAATTGAAGACAAATGCTTGGCGATAAGGAATTTGACAGTCATTGGAGTTGGAATGATTGCACATATTCGGTCAGGAACTGTTGCACATGATCAAGATATACGACGAGTGATGGAATATAATCATCAAAATTTGGAAATTTTACTGGAAGAAAATTTAGAAAATAAAGAGCAGAGAATGGTATACTAGCAGCAATAACAAACGTGGATGTCTGTATTTCATTGACGCACCTGGAGGAATCGGAAAAACGTTTGATCGCAAAAAAATATTTCATTAGCTATTGCGTCTTCCGGCATTGCTGCCACACTCATAGATGGTGGTAGAACAGTGCATTCTGCACTAAAATTACCCTTGAAGTCTCAATTTACCGAAGATTTATTTATTCATTCAGGCGTAAATACAGTACAACAAGATATTATCTTATTTAATAGTACTGCTAAGGATATAGGCAAAACAAAATATTACAAATATAATAACCTTCTAAATAAATTAACATAACAAAGATTAATAAAAACAAAATTTATAATAATATTTAAAAAAATAAATGTGATTGATTAATTACGTTTGTACATTATTGTTCTTTCAAAAATTTAATTATTGTAGTCTTGAAATGCTTTGCTTAGTAATTGTATGTCGTTCGGGAGTTCATTCCAGAGACGAATGGCATTGATGTTAAAAAAATGTAAAAGTGTCTCTCAGATATCCGTTTATGGTGTCTAACGCTATTAATTTTCAATCCTCTATTAGACCTTGAAAAAACTAATCTATTATACAAATAATGGGGTTTCCTAAGATAGATGATTTTATGTAGGTATACCAGAATACGGCACTTCAACAAATTCTCAAAAGAAGTATTATAAATTTGATATAAGAACTCAGATACCCTACTGTACCTTGTACGACCATAAACATATCTAGCAATACTGTTATAAGTGACCTTTAGCCTGTTCCTACTTATCGAGTCACAACAAGAAAACAGTTCACATCCATACAGTAAAGTGGGGATGAGATGTGTTTTCGCTAGCAGCATACAAATATTAAACGGAGTAAAATATTGCGCTATATAAAGACTTCGCAACATGGCAACCGTTTTACCACAGATAGCATTTATATGGTTGGACCAGTTAAGACTGTTGTTGAAGACAACTCCAAGATTCTTAACACTATGTACAGTCTCAATAGCGGTATTATTAATCCGAAATTGTGTAAGCTGTGCCGTACAGTTTACCTTGCCTATTATCAAGGCTTTTGATTTCCTCGGATTCAGGCAAAGACCATTAATTGAAGCCCATTGAAACACATTATGCAAATCAGAATTTATCCTCCGTATACAATTTGCAATATTAGGCGGCATGCACTAATGTACAACTGGACGTCATATGCGTACATTTGTACATTGCAAAACCTCAACTTTTTGGGCAGGTTATTAAAATAAATTGAATATAAAAGTGGACCAAGTATCGAGCCCTGTGGGACACCTCTAGATGTTAAAATACTGCTTGTTACAGTACCACCATGATACACAAATTGACTTCTATCCCGCAGATACGACGACGGTGTCAAATGCCTTAGAATGATCGAGTAAAACCAAAAATATTTGACATCATCCGCACTTAATCGCAACTCTTCCGAAACATCAATGAGCGCTGAAATGCAGCTGTGATTAGGTCTGAAACCAGATTGCCTTTCAGAAAGCACACTATTACCATACAAGTATTGGGTTATCTGCTTATAAATTAATTTCTCGAAAATTTTCGATAAGTATGACAATATTGCGATTAGGCGGTAAGTTCTATCCTATTTAGGCACAGGTATTACCTTGGCACTTTTCCACATTATAGGAAAAGTAGATGACGTAATTATAGTATTTATTAAATGAGTCATGTACCTTAGAATATATGGAATATATTAATTTTACAAATTTGGGATTAATTTCATCACTTCCGATGGAGTTAGACCGAACAGATAGAATGCTTTCATCCTGGGTAACATTACTAAATTCAAAATTCGGTTGAATCAAGTGGTTAGTAGTAGGGAAGGCATCAGAAGCGTTGTAATACTCCAAATCGGCACCAATTCCCGGTATATTCGTAAACTCAAAGCTGAGTCGATTTACATCAATCATTTCATTGGATTTAATACCACTATTCATTATACCCAATGATTGTATATCTCTCCACTTTTTACTGGCGCTAATATTCGATCGCATTTATCAGCAAAGAAACTTGATTTTGCGGCCCGAATCTTCAGATTCGTGTCTCTTCTACATGCCCTATAAATTTCGTAAAATTCATTCGTCCTATACCCTTTCCATTCCTTCGATTAATTGAGACCCTGATCTCATTCGTAAACCATGGCATTCCATTCAATGTTTTTAAAATCGCTATATTTAATCACTTGATCCGGGCGAAACATTCCGTGCAGAATTTTGAAATCATCTATGAGTAAAGGGTCATTCTCACTAATCTTCTTAATGTACACAAGACCTCTATTGATGTATCCCGGTGTTAGGTTTTCATTAACATAAAATGGAACAGAACTATCATAACTAATAGTATTCAGACGCAAGATATCCTTCTTCGACTTCAAATAGTTGGTTATGGATCTCAGCACAAAGTTCCTGTCGCAAGGACTTTTAAACTTAATTATGATGTCAGGATCTCTAGTTACTGTGCCTTGTCTTTCTCTATCTGCACTTCATAAATAATTATTTTTAATATTTACACGAAATATAGCCTTAACGTCAGGCGCAGTAATATTTGAAACTTTACAAAGTTTCAAGTAAATATCAACTAAGTTCTCATTTTTTATAAAAGGTATGCCATTGACACGTAAGTCATTCGCAACGATTGAGTTCTCCTGTTGCCGGGCATGCTTTTTTAAAGACAATATTTCCTTCTTCAATTCCTCATTTTCGTTAGTGATTTCTATAATTTTGTCCGGCTCTGTATTATTTATTTCTTTTACAGTCGATTCTATTGTCTGCACTCTTTCTGTTAAATTATTTCCCAGCGGATTTTTTTGCGCATACATCATCCAACTGAGATCAACAACAATGTAGATGTGACTAATCCGACGTCTGTATTCAATTTCCACTTAGATTTACACAGCGATGGCTAGGCCGTACGATAGGTCCAACTCTACCGACAATGTAAGCGAAGGTCGGATTCGATTTTGTTTTGTTCTTTAATTCGTATATGCATTTCATTTAACAATGTAATAGCAATAGGACTCATCCGAATCGGATGCTAGTTGTATGCTCTGAACCAATTTTATTTTATATTTTCCTATCGACATTATAGTATACATTTGGATGTGTTTCAAATTGTAATAACCTGCGGACTGCTGCGTTGTTTGGAATTGTTCAGTTAATTTCTCAAATCTCTTGTCCATTATTTGTACGAAGCGAAGTGGGGAATTAGTATTCGCTAATCGATGAAAGTTCCAATGTAACAAGCGAGGATTTTTTGGAGTATTTTCCATTACATCCTCTCTTGAAAACTGTTGTTCGATAGATGTGGATTATGTATGCATGTTAGATTCTTTTTTACTTGTTTTCTTCTTTTTGTTTTGACTACGCAATTTCGCTTTGTACATCGATTTTATTTGATTTAACAAAACTGTATTCCTGTTTATTGTTTTATTTTTGTATTTCTGTTTTATCAAATATGGTCACTTTTTGGCGCGAACAGTTAATTTCACAAAAATTGTTGTTTCAATTGTTTTATATTTTGTTTATGTTTTTTTATTGCTTAGTATTTAAATTGGATGGTTTTTGAAGATACACAATAAAGAAAAAAAAAAAATTATTTTTTTTATCAGTTTATCTTTTTTATCTTTAATCTTTAACTCGCACTACTTTCAGGTAAAAGATATTTGATTATAAGATGAAACACAAATATTTATCTGTAGATTAGTTATTTTTCAAAATTGAATATGTGAAAGTAAAAAAAAGAATTATTTTCGGGTTTTATAAATAAATTTCAAGGATTTTCAAGAGCGTTAAAAAAAACGTCTGTTCACTTCGATGACTCAATCTATTACGTGTAACATAAAGAAAAATTCTTCTATGGGCAACGTATTGCAACAATGTGAAATCATAGTGTGAAATGAATGTACCACGGCGTATAAGAAATCTTTGGAAGCCTTTGATTGAACTTTACGGGATTTAAGAAGCAATAATAACATATTTGTAGGTGCATTAGCTTTATTAGTTGGTGATTTTCGACAAACACTTCCTGTTATACCGGGATCAACGCTAGCTGATGGGCTAAATGCATGTCTAAACTAATCATACTTTTGGTGACATGTTAACAATCTAAAATTAACTACTACTACAGTTGCAACGTGATGCTTCAGCTTTTATTTTTTTCAACTTTAGGTAATGGAAAACTTCCAATGGATCCTAAACAAAGTATATAAAATTTATAAAAACTTATAAATCGATGGAAACAGTTTCTAATATTGAGTATGCCGTCAATTATTCAGTCGAATTTATAAACTCGTTAGATTTTCCAGTCTTTGCACCACATGGCTCTCTGTTGTTAAAACACGTTGTTCCCATTATTTTACTTAGAAATATTGATCCTCCACGACTTCGTTATGGCACCTGGCTGACAGTGAAATAAATGATAATAAATTAAAATGAAATTTTAAGGGAACTGTTGTATAGCTGCCACGTATTCCTATGAAAACATTGGAGATCACATTCGATTACAAGTGCCTGCAATTTTCTATTCGCCTGGCAATTACAATGACGATTAATAAAGCTCAAGGTCCAGTACTTGCAAGTTAGTGGACTTAAACTAAAAAATCCATATTTCTCACATGGACAGTTTTATGTCGCATGTTCGCGAGTAGGAAAACCCGCAAATTCATATGTATATGCACCGGAGGGGAAAAAAATATTGTGTATCCCAAGCATTAGAATAAGAATTATTTATTAAACGATCAAAAAACAAATTTTGGAAATCGGTTGAAAAATGACCAATTGAGAAAGAAAAGAGCTTTAAAATATTAAAATAGTTTCAAATTTATAAAAAAATATATTCATACATACGAGTATGTAACTTAAATTCATTATTAAAGGTTTTTAATTTTTTTTAATTGTAGTTTCGCGGATAAGATTGCATTTATTTTAATTTCATTGAACAGACTACTTTTTATTCATACTTTTCGAAACATCAAGTTATTTTTATTATTTACATTTTTAGAGGTCTACATAGGAGTGTAAATTCTTTAGTTTTTCTTTGAGTTGGGACTCTAAACCCAAATTTGCTGTTTGCCAAACTTTTTCACCGCCGTATTTATAATTTAAGCGCCTTAAAATGTTTATTTGCTTTTTAAGAATTTTAATCCGATTAATCTTTATATCGACATAAGACAGTTGATGTAGTAAATTAAATAAGTCCATAGGCTCGTCCATATCAATCAAATTTTGAAATAGAACTTTACTCTCCGTACGTCTTTTTTTTGTTTCTTGTTTGCACTCTATCTCTGTCAATCTCTTTATTCGTTCCTCAGCATTCCATTTTGTATTTTCTTGAAAAACGTTCTTCATTATTTTAACACCATTTTCTATATTTTGCTTCGTTGAGTGGAACTGCTGAATATTTAAAAGGAAATGAATATCAAGGGCCGTACAGTGCGTTGACCCATAGAAAGAACAATTTTTAAAGGTTTTGCAAGAATTTTTTGTAAAAGGATATATGGCAGGACCAATAGTCCTTACTTTGATTTTATTAAAAATTTGCACACAAATTGCTAGCATTATATGTATCTTAACTGCAACTTTTCATAACTTTACATACATTTTTGTGGAAAATATGAAGATTTTAATTCAAGCGACATATAGGAGGTGGGCGTATCCTTGAGCCGATTCTTTTGAAAATCCAAATTTTTCTTAATTAAGGGCGTTCACAACAGTATATCAAATTTTAAAACCCTATTTTTCATTCCTTCTATTTCTGTCCTTTTGTTTTAAGGGCTCAATGCACTATATGTCGTCTTATCACGATAGTAAATGAAATATAAGTTTATTTATTTAAACAATGGAGAAGAGTTTTGTTTCCCAATATAAAAACAGTGTCTACATTCATAATTACTGACGTATAATTCATTTCAGTAGCATAAATTTCAGTTTTTTACAATATGCACTCTATTTTTAAAATTAATTAATAAAATTTGCCGAAACTAGTGTTTTTTAAACTGCACAAATTGAGCTGAATATTTTGGCTTGAAAGTCAGCATAGTTGTTGGCGACTATAATATGTAAAATTCTACGAAGTTGCTTAAAGATTACATTCCTACTTCAAAAGTTATATGTGAATTAAGGTGAAAAAAGGCCATTTTTTTAATTTTTTAACATTTTCCACATTTTTTTGAAAACGAAAAGTGCTATCATCAAGCAATTTCGCAAAATTTTACATTTTGAAGTCGTTAACAACTGTGTTGAATGGCAAGACATAATACTCAGCCCAAACCGCGTAAATCAAGCTATTTCTAACAAGGGTCTATGGACCAAATATTGAAATTGGATTAGTTTCTTGAATTTTCTCGAAACGTGCAAAATTGAGTTCATGTGGGTTAATTTCGTTTTTTCATTCAAACTCATTGAATTCATTTCATTAATTATTGTTTTTTACTACTATTTTTTAAGAATAAAATAAAAAATGAAAATTATTTTTTTTTTTTTATTTGCTTGTATGGTTTTGTTTTTGTGGATGACGAAACTCAGTATTGTGAACATGCACTCGCTTCTGCTCGCCACTGTAGGAGTTAATTCAGAATCCAGTGAGATACAAACAACGTCAACACATAAGGGCACCTACAGAGTCAATCGCCTTTCTTTTGGTATAAAAACCGCACCATCAGAATTTAATCGTATTATTGAAGAAAGTATATCTGGCTTGGACAAAACCATGTTATATTTCGATGATATTATAATACATGGAGCTACAGAAGCCGAATGTAAACGAAATTTAATATTGTGCCTCAAACGACTACAACAACATGATTTACATTTGAATGCTCATTTTTGCAATCTCAAATCGAATATCTTAGACATATTGTAAGATATAGTGAAATCTCAAAGTCACCAGGAAAAATTGATGCAATAGTTAATATGCCTCGCCTAGCTAATAACGGTGATGTTAGATGATTTTTAGGCATGATAACTTTTTATTCCAGATATCTCTTCAATAACCTATCCGTTACATCAATTGCTTCAGAAAAATTCAACATTTTATTGATCTACAAATTGTGAAGCAGCGTTTATAAAACTTAAAAATATAATTTCCAGTGATATAGTACTTAAGCCTTTTGATCCGGAACTTCCAGTTGTAGTAGCGCGTGATGCCAGTCCTACGGGTATAGCAGGTGTACTTTCTCATGTAGTAAATGGTACAGAACGTCCAGTTGCATATGCATCTAGGTCATTGTCAAAATCTGAACGAAACAATAGCCACATAGATCGTCAAACACTTTTAATTATATTTACATTGAATCACTTTTTTAATTACCTCTATGAGCGCCCTGGTAGTGTAGTGGGTAGTGTGCTAGACTATTAGCGTGAGGGTCGTGGGTTCGATTCCCACCAGAGGCTCTGGTCTGTGACACTACACCGAGCGTATGGTCGAAGTTACTCAACTCGTATAGAATTAGAATATAATTTGTAATTGTATTGTAATTAATAATAAATAAAAAAATAAAAAATAAATTACCTCTATGGAAGGAAGTTTCAACTTATTACAGATAATCGACCATTGACACGCATTTTTCATCAACACTATAAGATGTGTCTACCAGATTGGTACGATACGCAGAATTTTGTTTTTTTATCAAGTTTCAATTTTGAAATTGTTTTCAAAAAGGGCTCTGAACATATTAATGTTAATTGCCTCTCTAGTGCTACGCAGTCTCAATAAACGCTATCGACGGATAAGATAATTAATGAAGAAGTTAATGAATTGTGTTTTGAATCAATTTTTAATATTTCTAATGTGCACGTGAATGCCGAAACATTAGCAAGGGAAACAACATCCGGGAATTACAAAAATGAAACAACTTGGAAGAATATACTATTTTTGGAAAGCAATTGACCGTGATATATAAAGAATGATAAGATCACGTGAATCTTGTGTGGAAGTTCAAAATCGACCACTACACCAATGGTAAGAACCGGAGGAAAACTGGGAGAGAATCCACATAGATTATGCAGGTCCTTTTCAGAATCCCAACTTTCTAATTATTGCTGACGCTAAATTAAAATGGACCGAATTTAGAGCCGTACGTGATGCACCTACAACGCAAAACACTAAAGGTTGGTTATCTGAAATTTTTACCACCCATTGTTTTCCTTCAATTGTTGTATCCGACCACGCTACAATCTTCACCAGCGCACAATTCAAATCATATTGTAGCAGAATGGTATTTTCTTAAAACTAATTGCTCCAAGACATCCACGCACAAATGGATTAGCAGAGCGAAATTTTCAAACACTGATGCGTAAGTTGAAAGCAATGGGATCCGATCCGGCTTCAATTCAGAAAAAGGTTAACGAAATTCTTTAAAGATATCGAGCAACATCTCTGAACTGTGGAAAGAGTCCAGCTGAACTCTATTTTAAAAGACGTATTCGAATTAAATTGGATGCTTTGAAACCTACGAAAAAATTGTTTCTCGAAAACCTATTCAGGGCGTTCGTCAAATAAGCGTGGGAGAAGAGCGCAAGTTCTACACATTCGGAACAACAAAACGGTATGGGAAATAGGAAACATAATTAGGAAGTTGGGGAACCTACGTTATTTAGTGAAATTGGATGATGGCTGTACGCTTAAATGCCACATAGACCAACTGAAAATTACAAATGTCTAGAAACGGAAAGCACACTTTACCACAAGCATTGATAGAAACAATACTGATTCTACTAATATCAAAATCAACAAGCTCATGATTATAACCAGTATATATTGTTAGCTCCAAATTCCCAAAATCAATCAATTCCAGAATCTCAGGAAACTACAAGTCAAGCTGCACTTCAAGATCCTACATTGGTACAGGGAGCGCAGAATTCTCATACTGAATGCCAATAATGGTTATTGCATTCCTTTTCTATTGTTATTCTTAATTTAAAGTTTGTTGCATAAAGCTGTATTATTAAACGCGTGTGTATAAAGATTTCAATTACTTAAATTAGAATAGAAAATGGGTGCTTAGTTGAAAATGGCAACGATGAATTCTTAAGACTCCCTCATGTATAAATGGAGATAATTGCAGCAATTTTGAACTAGTACTTAGATGTTTTTTGTGCCTTAATTGTTTTAATTCATCAGAGAACCTTGTATTCTGTATGATTTGACAAATTACTAAGCGCGTTGCTTGCATTTCCTCAGCATGAATTGGACCTTGATATACTTCTTGACCTCTACTTAATTTAATAAATCTGAGCACATGTCAACATATGTGTTAACATTTTTGTGATTGCTTATTATATCTCCTTTAAACTCGGCTATTAATGAAAATTGGATTTCAACGCATGGTGCAAACTCAAAAGGCTGATCTTGTTCCGGCCATCCCTCTTTCTTAAGTAAAAAGTTTGGTCTATTTAACCAAAAGGGTTTGCTAATGGTGCTAGTTTTTGTCCCTCGTGATAATAAGTCCGCAGGGTTTAATTTAGATGGCACATATTGCCATGTGCAATCATTGGTGAGGTACTGTATTTTTGTTACTGTTAGCTACGAATGTTGGCCAACGACAAGGTTCCCCTGCAATCCAACATAATGATATCTTAGAGTCAGACCAGCATACAATTTGTTGTAGAATGTTTGGAAAAGTAGTTTACTGCCAAGTAGTGCAGCACCTAACTCTAAACGTGGGAGACTAATTTCTTTGGTGGGTGTCATCTTCGAATTTGCGCAGAGTAATTTAGAGCTAGCTTTCGTTCCATCTGTTGATACAGCATATATGGAGGCAACCTATGCCCTTAAATAAGATTTAGTTCATCATTTGCTTCCATTTAAAAAAGATTGTGGAACGCTCTCATCCCAATGTAATTTAAGCTTCTTAAATTCTTACATCAAGATTTTGCAATGCACTTCGATTGGATAGATCGAAGGATCGAAAAAGCTTGCCATGTGAGATAAAATAAATCGTTTAAAGTAGTTAAGACTTTTGATTGTTACGCCGGATAAGAGAAGCTGAATATGCCTTCAGTAGGTGACCATTTCAAGCCCCAATGTCTTTACGTAATGAATTTCTTCCAGTTATACTATGGTTTCTCGATTAGGTTTAGGCACATCACGTAAAATTGCTTCACTGTTGGGGACGAATTTTCTGAGTGGAAAGCCACCGCAAGTCAGATACATGTCGCTATATTTCTTTAACTTCATCTTCTGTAGTACCGCATGTCATCAAATTATCATCGTAGAAGTCGTTAAGTGTTACTTTGGCACCAATAGGATAATTGTCCATTTCTTCAATTGCAATCTATTGTACACATTTTATCGCTAATTACGATGTGCTACTTGTCCCGTATATGACTGTTTGTAGTCTGAAGGTTTAATTAGATCGTTAAAATGTTTCCTCCATAGAATACACTGCCAGTAACTGTCAGCTTCATCCACCAGCACTTGTCTGTACATTTTTACAATATCTGCAGACACAGCAGATCTTGAAGATTTGGACCAATTTTCTTCATATCATTTAATAATTTTCCAATGGTCGTAACACAAGAGGCATCAAATACAACCCGCAGTCGAGTTGTATGTGCTATCATATTCAATTACACAGTGATGCAAATGAAGTCTACGTGCATTATTAATTTTTGTTGGAGCCATATAACGGGTAAATCCTGACTCCAAATATATAAATCTTCTAAGAACAGTTGAACGTGATTAACCTAAGTCTGGCGGAAGCACATTAAACGGGAGGCGAACAATAAACTTATTAGTAATCGAACATCTTTTGACAGTCTCCAAAAAGAATTTTTTGCAAGCTATTTCTTCTGCCGACATTATTTCTTTTTGTTTTGTCTTTTAGGTTTTATTGACTAACTTTATATTTTGTGGTATATTCAAAGAGTTTATGTTTAAATGCTGGTGTGTATGATTCGATGAGATTGAAGGGATAATGACAGCATTAAGTGTTGATGAAAATTCACTGGTTAACGTTTAGCTTTGAGAATAGTTTACACTAACTGGTTGGAAACGTCCAATTCCAATTATACTCATATTAATTTTCTTGTGAGGCAGACGTAGATGTTGAGCCATTCGTTCTGTAATAAAATTTGATTGTGAACACGAATCAAGTAGTGCTCGTCCTATGACCACTGGGGGTGTATAATTCAATCATGCCATTTGCTAGGATTGCAAGATCTTTGTCCTTGTAAACATGGAAATAGGCGATGTGGGTTAAATCAGTCTCTTCTACGGCTATATTACTAGATTCGGCTTGATCCTTGTGTAGCAGTGTGTGGTGTGTTGACATTTTTGACATTTGTTGAGAGAATTGCACGATTTAGGTTGGAGACAATTAGACATAATTTTAGTCGTTTAGCGGCTCTAAATCGATTTATCACGCTCATATCAATAAACTTTTTACAGCGCAATACGCTATGATTTGGAACGGAGTCATATATTATCGCCCATATTCTGAAAAACATTTGAAAACGCCAAATAGGTGTTCTAACAAACGAAATCGCTAGAAATTTGGCGTTTTCAAAACGCCAGGGTATACTGAAGCGATCTGGTCTTTTTTATTTGAACTGTACTTTAAATTTAATATGTTTTCTTTTTATTTAAATGAAAACTTTTAGCATTCTTTGACGATATAAATTAAAAATATTGAATACAAAAATTTGCTTTGAGTTTGTTTATTGTTTGTATCATTTATTTACTTATCAACTGGCGATTTATGCAAACAGCTGATGAGATTGATCTCCGAAAAAAATTGAATGCTAGTGGTTTTAATTTCACAAATAATTTTTTGGTTATTTCTTTTTAAACTTTTGATATTAATATTTGCAATTTATTAAATTCACATATCTATCTTAAATCGTAAAAAAAAAACGCTTAATAAAAGTTAAAAAATAATTTAAAAGCTGTATAAAGTACTTTAAAACTTTTATTAGAGCAAATAAATCATACAGAATTTTATTTTAAATCTGCTACCCGTGTTAAAAATTACCAATTATTCGTAAGTGCTTTTAAGTAGCATCTCTAACTGAAAAGAAGTATTTGCCACAATTTTTCTGACAACTCACAAATAAAATACGTAAATTATATATAAATTACGCATGATCTGGATTGTTCAATGGATTGGAAAACTCCTTTAGTGTTTTTTCATTAACATTTCTTTTGCTTTTTAGTTTTTTAAAGCTAATATAGCAAGCAAATACGCTGTAGGCATTTTAAATTTTGTTATGATAAAACATATGTTTTCATTGTTCAAATGCAACTTCGAAAAATGCAAAATGCCAGCGATTTGAAAACGCTGCGTTTTCCAGATCATGGGCGCATGTATTTCGTGGCTTCACTTCCAAGGGCAGCCTCCCATTTTGCCTGCAAATTAGGATCAAGCCTAGAAACAATTAAATGCATTATGATACCATCTGATATTTGCTGTTTACCATCGATCGATTCTCATGCGTGTAAGCTAGCGTTTATGGTGTCCATAACTAAACGAAGCGTCGTTGTATTTGGTTTATACAATTTTTCAATATTAAATGTGACTGATTTTATTTCACAATTGGTTTCTTCAAGAGTGCATCTGTGTTTTCGTGGGGTTTCCGACTCATCCTGTGATTTCAATTGAGTTGTTTCAAATGATTTAAGTTGACGCTTCAATAGCGACAATTTTACCTCTAACTGGTGCCTGAATAATTGAAGTAAATCATTTATATTGGCTTTCATTAAACAAATTTGAGAAATTACTTTGTAACGTTGCAGTGACTTTAGAATATTGTTTGTGGGACTATGTTAAAGCTCATGTTTATACAGACAAGCCCGCTTCAATTGACGTATTGGAAAACAACATTGAAGCATTTATTCGAGAGATACAGGCCGAAATGTTGGAAAGGGTATACCAAAATTGGACCAAGTGAATGGATAATTTGAGGTGCAGTCGCGGTCAACATTTGTATGAAATAATCCTCAAACATTAATGGACCATATTATCAATACAAATAATGATTTCATGCATTTTTCTGAATTTTATGTTTTTTTTTTTTTTTTGAAAAATTTCTCTAAAGCTATTGAAAAATCACTCATTACAAATGCATTATAAAGCCAGTATGGACCTAAAGCATTCAACTTTGCGACGTCTAACGTTTTGAAATAACAAAGAAGATAGTCCAATCTTTTACGCCAAATTGTCTGCGCTCCATGGTATATTTGTAATGATAATATCCATAGAGATATCAAGATTCCTACAATTCAGAAAGAAATTAAAAAATTCGCCATTAAATACGTCGATAAACTAACGCATTGGCAAGGGACCTGCTTCAATTTGACATCCATCAGAAGTAAAAGTGACACATTTAGCCTCGCTCGACGGCTGCACTGACTCTAATTGCAAATGTAGTATTATTATAAGATTAGTATTATTATAAGAATACAATATAAAGTTAACACACTGATGCTAACTAGATTTACGATTTGAAAACTATTGCAAATTTCATTATGAAAGATTAAATAATAATAAAAATAAAAAGCTTGTAATATGGTTCTAATACTCATATTTCGTAAGAATCGAATTATAATCCTCTATCAGTTTAACACCACTTTGCGCTGCGTCATTGATAAAATTTACATATTCAAATTATTTTTGTTTAATGTGCTTAAACTAAAAATAAATTATAATGGCGTTTGTTGTAGCGGCAGCCGGGATCTAGCCACGATTTATTTGTATGAACCCTCTATCCAAATCTGTGTAAGCTTGCATAAATTCGATTAATTCGCCCTCTTGTCGTACATTTTTGTGCATTCCCTTAGAATACATATTCAAATTTTATTTTTTTTGAACGCTTATTACTACTTACATTTTTTAAGTTTCAAATGACAATTTGAAAATGAAAAATTCCGATGGTATGATCTTGCAATTTCAAACAGATTTAATCGTAAAACTATTGTTTTTTACTTGAAACGAAATGGAATTTAAAATCAATTAGACAAAACGATGTTAACAGATGCATCACATCTTTTATCGATTTCTAATCGTTTTTCATCACATACCTGAATGTATAACAAAAATAAACTTAATTCACGATAATCAAACTTTCTAAAAAAAAAATAATAAACATAACACATAAGAAAGCACGTCGTTGCCACGGTGTTTTTAAAGAATATTTTTAAGTGGCAAAAGTTATCGATTTTGCACCGGCATTGGCGTATTTTTGAAAAAGTTAATTTTGTTGGAAGTTATTAACGAAAGTAAGTTGAAGGTAACTTTACAGTTTACTTTAGCTTAAGGTGCCTTTAACTAACCCCATCTTTAACGGGAAGTTATAATAATGGCCCTTAATGGGCAAAGAATATTCCAATTTTTGGGATTAAGATACCATAAACGATTTTGTAATTTTTTAGAGCAACCTACGGTATATCCTTGTCAATGATTTTAAAATTGTATAGGTGCTGTAGTGAAGTCGCCGTGGTCTAGTAGTGCTGGTCTATTAGACGTATAGCCAGGGTTCGAGTCCCAGACCAGACATCAAAATAAAACACAAAAAGTATTTTTCCGGCGATTTCTTCTCAGTAGAAGTCCGATAATCCGGGACTATCGGGCGGTAATTATAAGAAAAATTAGGGTAATAATTAAACTACAAATACAGATGCAAATACAAAGAACAAAGTTTACTATACATTTCATATAATCAGTGTTGCCATTTCGATGCTCTTCGGGTATTCTTTGGTGTATTTTTATACTCAGTACGCGTACATTTTTAACCCTTGTATTTTGTAATAAATGCTACTCTTCGTTGAATCGACCTAACTGGTTACTGTATGGCAGAATTTCACTCTTTTTATAAACAATGTTGATTGATTACGAAAGCTTGCAATGATTAAACGTACCCGAGGCATCCATTTTTTTAATCCTGGATGGTCATTTTTGTACAGTAAGGTTACTCTTTGTCAAATACATGAATTTTTTTTTGTTGTTGAAAACAAAAGCGAAATTTGCTCAAACTTAAAAGAGTTATACTATATGATAAAGTGTAAATGAGCTTCGTCGATTCGACGAAGAGTAACCGTCTAAAGTTACCGAATACCCGATAAAATAAAACGGGTGTTTATAGTGCATTTTAAAATTTCTCACAGTGCTTTTTTAGACAACTACGATATTATTTTAATTTTTGACACAGAAGTCGTATAATAGTAAATCGAATTACATATAAAAAAATGTTTATTTAATTTTTGGGATGATATAAAATTATTCAATTTAAAAATTTCGACTTAGCAATGTAATGTACTGAAATATTTGAATTTTTTTTTATTTTTCTCATATATTTTAGGGATTCCCCGCTACTACATATTTATCTTCTTTAAGTATTTTCTATGAAAAATATTGGGAAAAAATGGTCGTAAGTGCGAATAGTCGTAAGTCGAACGGTCGGGGACCACCTGTAGTGCTAAAAAAATCTAATTTTTAAAAAAGTATAGAATTGGAAGTTTTTAATTAGAAATATAAGTAAGTACTTTTTTGGATTTATGTAGATGGATCGACAAAAATATAGAACAGTTTGGGAGACTATTCCAGCATTTAAGAAATGGTTAAAGCCTGCAAAAGACCCTTCAAAGGCATTACGAAATTGCTGTGGAAATAAATGCGCGGCACAGCGATTTATTACAACATACTCAAACATAAAAAGGCGATAAATCCAACCAATAGCTTTTCGCTGCAGCCGGAGCTATCCCTTGAACCGAGGGACCCAAAGGAAAATCAAAAAGCCCAAGCCTACTTAAGTTTGTGTACATCAGTACACACAAATTTTTTTCTTGTATTGATCATTTGTCTAACATTTGTACCAGAGATCAGCAATGAATCGTTTTTCCGCTACTCATAAGCACTCATGCAATTTTGAGTATGAGTGAATCAACAACGTACTCGCTACACCATTGATTTATAAGTATAAGTAGCAATGAATATGAGTACAATGTTGACATCAAACTCACAACATTGGAAATATATTTGATTCATACGCCTACTCATTCTGATTCATAAATTTAGAAAAATACTAATAGTACTTATAAGTGATTCGAGTGGATCGAATCATTCATCAAAATTTACAGCCTTTGTTGTTGTCGCATATATAAACAAAGAAGAAAGGCAAAAGAGACAAACTTATTTAGTATTCTACAGCTTCTGCCCAGATGATCTGAGCCACTTTCTTCAAGATTTTGAGTAGGTTGAGTGTTTACTGCAACGTTGATAATGTCCTCATCGGTTAGTTCTTCTTGTACCAGCTGTGGCTAGCCGGCCGCTAACTGTTTCCGAACAATAACGAGTGCTTTTGGTATTAATTTAAATATGGGACAACAGATAATGAGTTGGCGAAATGTGGAGATCCCTCTTGACGTGGGGTACAAGAATCAAGTGCACGCCAGAAGGATAGTTGCGGTCGAACAACTCAAACTGCCACCTCAGAGCGAATCACTGATATGTGCGCGTATGGAGGGAAATAGTGAGGAAAACCGCTTGTGGGTTGTGGAACCTGCAGAAATACAGACGGATTTAATATCAGCAAAGGCCCTCATCAAATCAACGCAACAGAGAATAGTCCCGGTGAGAGTGCTAAACAATGAGAAAGTCGTCTTTAAAATTCAGACGTCGGTCAATGTGTTCCAGTAGAGACGGTAATAAACAGCGAACAATAAAAAGGAATTTGGTGGAAATGTGGAGAAATGGGTAACAGGCTTAGCAGCTCCAGATACAAATAAAATCATAAACCTGCTAAAGAGGTATGCTTCCGCTTAAGCCAGGAATAATAGAAGGCAATGAAGAACAGCAATTGTCAAGCATGAAATGGATATGGGCGAAGCGAGACCAATAAAACAGGCACCCAGAAGCATAAAGCTAGCGAAGCGTAATGAGGTTAAAGAGCTAGTCGGCGAAATGAGGAGGAGCGGTGTCATCGAACAGGTTTGTGGAGCTCACTGTAGTGTTAGTAAAGAAGAAAGATGGCTGTACGAGATTCTGCGTAGACTACAGGAAGCTGAGTGATGTCACCCAAAAGGACAGTTACCCGCTACCGAGAATTGATGACACAGTCACAGACGCTAGCCGGAACAAAATGGTTCTCCACACGGGATCTACAAAGCAGGTGGAGATTGCAGACAAGGAGAAAGCCGCATTCAGTGCGAACGGCTGCTTTCGGCAGTTTAAAGTTATATCATTTGGACTATATAATGCTCCGGCTACATTCGAGCGGCTTACGGAACGTGTACTCCAGGGACTGCATTGGAAGACTTGCCTAGTGTACCTCGACGACATAATAGTGATGGGCAGATCTTTCGATAAACACTTCAAAAACGTGGGACAAGTTCTGCAGCGAATAACAACGGCTGGACTAGAATTAATCGAGAAGAAATGTGCAGACAGGTGAAATATTTGGACCATCTTGTTACAGCAGATTGAGGATAAAATACGAGCAGGAAAGGACTGGCCTCGTGCCCAGAATCTTCATGAACTACGCAGCATTTGAGGACTATGCACATACTACAGACGCTTTGTGCCTAACTTTGCTAGCGTTGCTGCACACTTGCATGAGCTCACCAAGAAATCGAAAGTGTATCAATAGGGTGAGTCACAAGAAAAGGCGTTCCAGACACTAAAAGATCTACAGTCGGACACTGTCAAAGCCTAAAAGGAACTATTGTGTGACTCGACGTGAGCTACTTGCAGTGCTGGAGTGCATCAAATATTACCATAAGTACCTGTATAGCCAACATTTTCTGCTAAGGACTGATCATTCAGCGCTGAGATGGTTGCTGCAATTCAAGAACCCTGAAGGACAGTTAGCACGTTGGATTGAACACCGAAGAAGCATAAAATATGGGAATGCTGATGCTGTTTCACGCCGACCTTTTAATTTAGAGTGCAAGCATTGCGAGAAAGCTGAGAAAAGGCATCGTTGATATCCGGCGAATGCAGATCGATGTCAACAAAGAATGGTCCAAAGCACGAAGGAGTGACCCAATACTGGAGAAGATAATAGCAGCTAAGGAAGAGGACAAACGACCTGCAAGAAATGAGATATCCGCAGAAGGGCCTCTTACAAAAGCATAATGGGCACTATGGGACAGCTTAAAGGTCGTAAGTGGGTGCCTATATCGACTTTGGGAAAGCGCTGATGGTAAAACCTCATCAGCAGGTAGTGGCGAACTGGATTGCAAACTGTATCCAGTGTATTGCAGCTAAAGGTCCAGTAAGAAGACGTCGAGGTCAGCTACACAATATAACTTAGCAATGTCCGGCAACGTCCCTTTTCCTATCAGCAATTCCGGAAAAGGATTTGCCTTGTTGTTATGGATGAGTTCAGTAAATGGCCGTAATTGTAATATCAAGAGGCGAACACAATAGCAAGTGTTTTTATAAACAACTGGGTATGCCACTACGGGGTTCCGATAGAACTACATTCCGATCAAGGCACAAATTTCGAGTCAGCTATATTCAAAGAAATGTGTGAGGTATACGAAAATAAGAAGACTAGAACAACGCCGCTTCACCCACATTCAGACGGAATGGTAGAGTGGTTTAACCGAACTCTGGAAGAGTACTTCCGGAAAGTATTTAGCGAACAGCAGAAGAACTGGGACGAACACATTCCGAGGTTTCTACTGGCGTACCGATCCGCGGTCCATGATTCAACATCTAAATTACCCGCCAACGTAATTTTAGGGACCGGGATAAAATTGGCCGGTAACTTGGTGTTAATCCCCCCACAGAGAGGAATGCCACATACACTGGAAAAGAAGAAAGCCTAAATGAACTTCATCAATTTGTGCGCTCCCGAATAAAAATGGTCAGCGATAGGCTGAAAGCTAGGTATGATGGTGCAGCAAGCACGGAGGGCTTCTATGAGGGACATCTGGTTCTACTATACAACCCAAAGCGGAAGAAGAGATTATCTCCCAAGCTACAAACCAGCTTGTAAGGACCTTATAAAATAATTAAGAGGTTAAATGATGTCGTGTACAGGATAGAAAAAAATGAACGTTGTATACATAGAGCGTGTGGAAAAATATGAGAAAAGAGATTATGTGCCTATTCGAGAAGAACAGCCCTAAGAGGGGGGCATGTTACGCAAAAATAATCGGAAAGACCTAATATCTTTTAATAATAAAAAGGATAAACAAAAGCTAACAGCTACACATACACACGACACAAATACACACTAATGAACATTATGTTAATAATAGCTATACCGACAACTACAACGAACTTGTTACAAGAAAAGCATCAACATCGGCATGAAAGAGATGGAGATAGACAAGAAAGCGAATGCAACAACAAGCAATGAATTCTCGAGTAGGCGAGTAAGATGTACTGTTCGTTTCGTGTTAGACTAAAAGGGCAAGACAAACCATGCAACCAGTCAGTGTGAATTCAGTCAGATTTGCGTGAAGTTGCGTATGAACTAATCAGTCGCCGTGTGAAGGCAAGTTGCCTCCGTAGTAAAGTTTACCCAAAAGTTGTTAGTGCTATTGCTTATAAAAAGGTTATAATCAAAGAAATATAACAAACAAGCACATATTGTTATAGTTGTGTACGTTGTATAAGATTAAACAGTGGCACATAGGATAGTGCAAACAATAAAGAGTTTCATTAAAATAAATACATATTTGTTTTTACCTGGTTTGTAATTAACGAACCCATTTTTTAACGTTTTTCAAAAGGTAAAGACGTAACAATATTATTTAAGTTTATGTTTATTTAATTACTAAAGTTTATGTTTAATTGTTTGAAGTAATTTACTTGTTAGTTATAATAACTAGTGGTAATATTAGTAAATGAGAATTTAAGAGAAAAAAGATTTATATGATGTCCACGTGTTGGCCATAAGAGTGGCTTTTGTATAAGTTTTCCCAAGATTGTATAGACCACTGTTTACAGATGTTGTATAAAAAACAATAGCGTTTATGTAATCTTAATGGCCCCATTCTTGAATGGCATTACACACAGTTGATGCCTGTTCTCATCCAGTTTCACTAACCAAACCAGGAACTTGGAGCAATTTTTCAGTGTGCCGGCAAGATATAATAATTGAAAGCCTAACCACATTTCAGCCTCCAGTTAACTTTGATAATAGTTTGTAGTCCCAATATAAATGCATAACTTTAGAGTTACTAATATAGAAGTTTTTTCAACTCTAACATATGATTCTGTCGGACTTTTTCTCGGGCTGCTCGAATTGAATTTTTATTAATTATATAGTTTTGAGCGTCAAGATCTAACACCTCACTAACTGCGATGGTAATATATACAGCTTTTTTGTTACTTATCATGCACGCATATAATGCAAGATCTACAAATTAGTATAGAAATAAACCGCGGACATCTGAGAATTTTTTAAAATATATTTTGTTAAATATAGGATTACGAAAAAAGTTGTCAAGGAGGAAAATGTTTGCAACTGTACAGGCAATATCTTCCTCATAAAACTTAAATTTTATAGTTTCCCCTAAATTTCATCGGTCTTGCGACACGTCTTAACCCCAACCGATTAACCTGAAATTTTGACAATAGAACAATTTCGACAAAAAAATTCCAAATAGCTAATAAAAGAAACACTACAAAGAGATATCCCGTAAAATTTATGGAAATCATAACGGAACTCAACATACGGCAAATCATATAAAGTTTTAAGTCTTAACAAAATTGCGTCCTAATAGTATATTAGAGGGAATGAGTTTGAAGAAACTGAGGCGCAAAGAAGCAAATTGTATTATATGATTAAAAACAACGTTAATGTACGGAGAGCTAACTTAAAGTTTCCAAAAAAGAATATTAAAGAATCGGAGATGGACGTTGCAAGCCAGGACAGAAAAAATCTATTCCATGAATGTTGTGAGAAACCAATACCACAGTGCACTTGGTGAGAAGTTGGCGGAATTACGCAGATAATCACATATCAAGTAGATAATTAAGCCGATGAACTACATAAAATTGACATTTACTATAACATTTCTATCTGATTACACATAGTATCATTTTTATTTATACCTTGAATGTAATTTATGATAACTATAAAAAATATTAATAAACTTACTACTTCTACTGTCCAGATCTTGAAATCATCAATTCACACCCATGTAATAATGGCCCTTCTGATTTCATATTTTATTTTCATACCTATGTCCCCAAATATCTATAAAAAAGATTACAGAAATTCTGTATAAAACTCCTGTATTTTTCGCTGTATCAAAGGTTATTTTATTTCTTAAAGTGTATAAAAAAATAACGTTCAAAAACATTATTCGAATAAATATCGGTATTCTAGTGACGAATACAACAATTAACTATGTACTTAAAACATCTAAGACGTACCAGTGTCTGTTTAAATCGACGGCAACATAACAAGTTTGGTAGTGACACGTCGATAGTATAAGAATTTTTGTACAGGCGACTAAGTATAAAAATTAAAAAATTTTACTTTAAAAAATTTATCAGAAAAAACACATAAAGAACCAAACGGGGTAGCTCAAGTAAGTTCGCTTCTAAATTGAAGAGTTTTATTATAATTGAAAACAAAAAAATTTTTAAACTCTATGTGCAATATTGATTATCCAAGCACTAAAGTCAGTTAGAGCGCAGAATCAAAAATTGTACTCCTCCGAATGACCAAGAAAAGCATTTATGAAGAACAATTGTTTGAATTAATACACATTTCTTTAAGAAAATATGTATATTATAAATTGTGCTCAGAATTGCCTATAGAAGTAATGTCATCGAATTTTATTCTTTTGCATTTAGATGCATAGCTCCATTTGGTTTGCGTATTCCTTTAATTTTTTAGCGGTGTAAAAATTATCAAGAATTAAAAATGTAAATGACATGAATGGAAGGCGACGCATTGTTTTGACTATACATATGCTCATATTTAAACACAAATTTGTAATATTAGAAAACATTTACTATTTTAAAGGTGTCTTCGAATGTCTAACTTACAACATTTGTTTTTATTTCAGTGAATCAGATTAGGGTCTTAATCAGCTAAAAATTAAATTATTTTTGTGTTAAAAATTGTGTTTTATTTTTTCACATAGTGTAAATGAATTCATATGAAATTTTTCGATTACATTTCAACATAAGTGGAGAATAATCTCAAATAAAAGCAGGTGCTGTGTTTTTAATGTTATGCTGCTTTGAATGTCTTCAATAAACTCTAGTCTCTAAATCATTCCTATAGAAAATATGGATATCTATAGTTATTTAATTTGAGCAACTCGGCTACTCTAACGTAAAATTTCGTTAAATTATTTTCCAAGGCAATTTTGATCTCATGAACATTTCATTGTGATAAGTGAGTTGTTGATGTTGCTTTCAAAACTGAAATTTATGCTCATTAATTCTAACGATTCTATTAGTTTGATAGTGGCTTAAGTTCTTCACTTATTTTACATATTCGACATATGTATGTATACATGTATGTATTTTTAGCCTCACATAGAGTATTTTTGAAATTACATTGAGTATTTTCGAAATAATTAAAGTGTTTAAAAATATTTTAAAGATGTTGGAGAACACTTAAACTTGTTAACGTTAATACACTTTGAAATAAAAATTTTAAAATTTCTAATTTAAAAAAAAAAAAAACGAAAATAATTGAAATATGTCAAGAGAATTAATCTAATTAACTCAACATTTTAGAATGGAATACGTGAATCGAAGGAGGCTGCGAACCAATAGAAAATATCCTTATTCTGTTTTATACGTGACGATTTGAATATCTTAAACGTTTGTTGTCTTTGTTTTAGCACTATTATGCTTCCTCTGAAAGCTTCCCAAATAGTTGACACTAATATTCATGTTCTATGAATTAAAACCGTATTATCAAAGTATGCTTTTTTCAGTACAGCCTTCAGACAAAAGTTTTCAAAGTTAACAACAATAATTTAGGCAATCAGCTTATAGTATGAAAGAAGCTTTCGGCGTGTTATAATTATTCAACAACTTTTAGGATTTGGGTTTTCTTCGGTTGTGTTCAAGCTGGAATACCTTCCTCTTTGCGAACTTATTTACTTACTTAATTGGCCGGATTTCGGTCTGCTGCAACACATCCTTCCAGGCGCCTCTGCTTCTTGCACACCCAAGTCAGTTGGTCACACCAATCGATGACAGAACTTAATCTGTTGGGTCTTTCCAGTGGATACAAGGTCGTCCTCTTCGCCGACTTCCGCATCAAATACCCGTCTCGCCGGGACATCTCCCTCCATACTAACGACATGGCTGAGTCAGCGTAGCCGCTGGATATTAATACGCTGCACAACGTCTATGTCGTTGAGGAGCTCAATGTTGAATCGGATGCGGAAATCATCGCCAACTCGCACTGGACGGAAGATCTTACGTAGGAATTTTCTCTCGAATACTTTCAAGGTTGCTGCCTCAGTGCTTAAGAAGGGCCATGCCTCTGTGCCGTAAAGAAGCACGGGTAGGATGAGCGCCTTCTAGAGTATTAGTTCTGTCGTATTGAGACCATAGTAGCACCTGTTGGCAACCGTGATCCCGCGTTTGATCTCCTGACTGACATCATTTTTGGAGGTAAAGGTGGAGCCAAGATAAATAAATTCCTTGACTGTATCAAAAGTATAGTTATCGGCCGTAATTTGAAAATCAATATGCCGCAGGTCTCCACTTGTCAATAACGTATACATTGTTTTGCCTTCATTTACTGCCAGACCCATTTAAGTAGACTTCCGTTCAATAGCACTAAAGCCAGCAGTTACATATCGTTTGATACGCTCTATGATGTTAATCTCGTCAGCGTACGCAAGCAACTAGACAATTTTTTGAATAGTGCTATTGCTATGCACTCCTGCCATTCGCAGAATACTCTCCCTGACGAAGCTGATGAGGTCGGCTTGTCTGAAACCTCTCACGGTATCAAAAGTTTCGGAGAGGTCCATTCCTACTTTGATGATGCCGCAGGAATTGCTCAACGTCATTCTGCATAACCTTATCAGCTACGCAGGTATACCGAGCTCAGACTTGGCGGCAAAAACACGATCCCTTATGGGGCTATCGATGGCAGTCTTATAGTCAACAAAAAATTGTTGTGTGTCGTGGGTCTTTTCCAGGATTTGGTGTAGTGTGAAGATCTGGTCGATGTTGGACTTGCCAGGTCTGAAGCCGCACTGATAAGGTCGAATCAGTGTTTTGACGAAAGGCTTCAGTCGTTCACAGAGTACGTCTTTAAGAACCTTATATGCGATAGGAAGAAGGCTTATACCCCTGTAGTTGACGCATATCGTAGGATCTCCCTTTTTGAGAACAGGACAGAAGACACTGAGGTTCCAATTGTTGTTGTAAATAAACTGATGCATGCGGCCTAACAACTCATTACATTCTATCTTAAACAATTCAGCGGTGTGGCCATCAGGACCTGCCGCTTTATTGTTTTTAACTCGTATAATCGTGACTTTGACCATCGTCGATCGGGTTCGGAACATCATCTCTAGAGACGGTATTGTAGCAGAGTAGAGAAGTGTTTCCTACTCAATCTCAGCATCCCCTGAGGATCTGTAACCAGGTTTCCATTCTCATCCTTGCAGGAAGCCGGTTAAACGCTTGATAGAATTTTCGAACGTTATTCCTACATCTGTACATCTCGACTGCCTCACGCTCACGCCTTTTCTGCTCCCTCTTCTTAAGTCCGAAAAGGCGTCTCTCATCCCTTCTCCTCTCTCTGTAATTTTCGACAAAGGCTCGCGTAAGTGCAAAGTTTTCTTCGCTACAGCTGCCTCTTCATCGTACCATTGATTTCGTTGGGGTGGGCGCTCGAAACCAAGGACTGTTTCCGCAGTATTGCGCAAGGAGTGGAAGATGTTGGTCCACAGTCAACTAATGTCATTAAGATTGGATGGGGATCGACAGCTTCCTACCGTCCAGCTTTCGCAATGTACTAGTGCGCGCAGTCCTCGAGGCGGTAATGCGCAATCGGAAATTGGCTGCGATAAAGTAGTGGTCCGAGTCGATGTTTGGACCCCTAAATGTGCGCACATCTAGTACACTGGAAATAGTCCACCGTTAGTCTTTTTTAAGACCAAAATTTCAAAATTTGCATCGCTGAGTTTCTGCCTTCTTGAACGATTTACAATTTCAGCGAATGAAAATAATCGCTCTACAGCGGCGAACGTGAGCAATGTTTAAGAAACAAATTTTTTATTGCAATATGAGTCCTGTAGTACTTGGTCGTCATATCCCTTTCGGCCATGTCAAGAATGGTTTCTTGTAGATTATTTCCCGATTCACTGGAAACACACGGCATACTGACATCTGTTTGAAAAAAGTAAATAGATTTAAAAATACATTAAAACAAATATTTAAATAAAAAATAAGTATGAAAACTATACCATCGCTTTTTTCCCCAAAATCCAGAAATTATTTGTGCGGTTTTTGTGGTAAAACACGAGTTTCAGCATCGAGTACTTTGCCATGTTTTATTACGTAATTATTAAACATTTTCTTCACCTTATCTTCTGATTGTTCTGTTGCAGTTTCTAAAAGAGCGTTTAGAAATCCTAATTTTATTTCTAAAACAGAAATATATAGAAAAATATTTCTCAAATCTTCTGAGTAAAGCCTCTTGCATTTTGACGCATACTTCGGCTAAAAACTTAAAGTTTGACACCTCAAAACGGCTAAGTTTTATTCTTAAAGAGACTATAGTTGGAACAAAGTATCCAAAATACGTTGTATTTTCTCCCTGAAGGAAAACCACCGCCTCTGCTATAGGCCACATCACAAAGAATTGTCGGAATTTTTAAACGAAAGCACAATTCCGTCAAATTTGTTGGTGATCTAACAACGTCTTTACGTAATCGTACAGAGAGTTCCACCTTGTTATACAGAAAGTTATTAAGTTTGCACTTAAAACTGCATTAATAACCTCTGCAGTCTTTGGTCTATTGCACTTATTCCAAAGCTGTGTACATCTAAAGAGAAAGCAATGACATAAACGTAAAAAGCCTGCAATTAAATAAATTTTACCTGTTGAAAGATATTCTATGAACAGCTTTTACATCAGAAGATGAAGAATTCATAACTTTGTTAAAATCCCTTTCATCCAAGAGATTTAAAGTGTGACTTGCACATGGAAAATAGTTCGAAAGTTTTGCGTTCACCGCGGCACTGAATGCCTGAAACATCCATCGACTCATGCATTTCGGAGCCCGAATTAGACTCCTCATCACTATCAAATTCATTAATAGATCCTAAATTCAAGAAAATCAACAAAATTAATATTATATTATTTATTAAATAAGTAATAATTTACTCCAATCAACTCCAAATTCTTTTAAAACCTTGATAAAATTTGAACAATTGCCAGTGATGGTATAAACAATTTTTTCCACTGGCAGTTTATATTGTTTGTTTAGGCTGCATTGGGTCACAATGGGCCCCAATATCCGTTATCCCCTTGTCTCGGAACCACTGGGAGCTCCTGATGAAGCGATTTAGGCTGCCAATGTGAATCCTTGACTGTTCCTCCACATCATCTATGTCGTAAGGAACCAAGTACTTCCTTCTCCTTTGGCAAAGAGCCGGGCATGTACCTAGCAGGTGAGAGACAGTTTCCTCCTCCTCCTCATTTCATCAGCATTTGCTAAAGTCTTTAGCAAGGTGTCCCAGTCCAATAAGTCTTGGATGTGTACCCATAATGCAGTGCCTCGTAATGACACCGATAACTACACTTAGCGTGCCTCTTTGCAGTTTAAGTAGACTCATTGTGCCCCCCTCATCCAGCCTTGGTCAGATTTTACGAGCCGTTCTTCCCGTGTCCGTGTCCAGATTCGAGAAGTCCTCGGAGAGTTCGGTGATCTTGCCCCGTCTGGCAAGTTCATCAGCTCTGCAGATACCCGGAATTCCGCTGTGCCACGGTACCCATACAAGTTACTGCTACAGCTGTACACCGTTTTGGAGTTCATCACGTTAGAACTCAGAGCCTTGAGAGTCACCTGGCTATCAGAAAATATGGTAACGTTCCGCTTGGGGACCCCTCCGTCCCCAATAATACTCACCGCAGCCTGTATTGCCACCTCCTCCGCCTGAAAGACACTGCAGTGGTCCGGCAATCTTATAGGCTGGGTAATTCCAACCGATTCCGAAAAAATTCCACTGCCAACTGCTCCGTTCAGCTTAGAACCGTCAGTGTAAATTTGTACGGAGTCTCTTAACAGGTGGGTCACACCACCCTTCCAGGCCCCTTTTCCTGGAACCGATGTCCTGAATCTACTCGTGAAGTCGTAGCGCGGTGTCATATAGTCACTACTCCCGACAACTTCCTTCAGGATCCTTGTGTGGCCGATATCCGAGTTCTGCCACTGTCCAATCGCCCAGACAGAAGAGGTCGAGCGGAAAGGAGCTCAAAATTAGGCCCGACGTAGGTGTTGTGCGCAAAGCAGCTTTAATGATAATACAGGCAGATCTATGCAGTCTCTGTATTAGTTTCGAATTAGTCTTCCTACCAAGTGATTCCCGCTAAACCAGGCATCCATAGATTAAGGTAGGTCTGACTACCGCTGTGTAGATCCAGTGAGTCATTCTAGATTCTAGGCCCCATTTATTCCCCAATTCTCTGTTGCAAGCATACAGGGCAATGGAAGCCTTTTTAATTCTATTAATGATGTTTGATTTCCAAGACAGCTTCCTATCCAGAATGAGTACAAGAAAGTGTGTTTCCTGTTTGAGTTTTAGTTCTGTTCCGTTTTCCCCGGGTTAACATCCAATCTACGGTCAGATGTCCATACGCAGACATTTCTCAGAGCCAGTTGCATCCTGTCCCTGTTAGTGGCGATAAATCTTCCGGAGATCACTAGAACAATGTTGCCGGGATAGGCAATTGCCTCACATCCATTTTGTTCCAGTATCACTAGTAGCTCATACATAACCAGATTCCACAAAAGAGGAGAGTACTCCACCTTGTGGAGTTCCCCTCCCTATAGCCCTGGTCGTTTTTGTGCCTCTAAGTGCGGGGTAGATTGTTCTCCCACAAAGTAACTTAGATATCAAGTTCACCATGGTAGTCTGCACACCTAGCCTTGCCAGCGCCCCGAATATAGCGCAAAGTTCCACATTACTGAAGGCTCCGTCGATGTCCAGGAAAGTAATCAGAGTGTACTCTTTCTGCGCCAGCGGTTTCTCTATTCTGCTCACCAGACTATGCAGGGCAGTCTCAACAGTCTTTCCCTTATTGTACGCGTGATGTTCCCTGGAAAGGAGATTTCCATCCAGGGTCTGTCGCAGATTCACATCCACGAGTCTCTCCCTGGTCTTCAATAAGAATGAGGACAGACTTATGGGTCTGAAGTCCATAAAGTAGTATGAGAGTTTCTGCCCGCTTTCGGTATGAAGACTACCCCACCTCACATTCCGACGGTATATGGCCCATCCGAATACGAGCGTCAACATTTCAAGCATTCCGATGTGATTCATTTTCAGAAGTTGTAAGAGGTCCGGGTATATCCCGTTCGGTCCCGGGGATTTAAACGGTTTAAATCCGTCTATTGCCCATTTTATTGCGTCCGCAGAAATGGTCGAACAGTAGTCCCACTGTAATTCACCCTCCGTCCCGGTGGAAAGTGGGTGCCCACAAGAAGACCCAAAGTTTCCTTCTCAGAGTTGGTCCATAAGCCATCCTGTTTTTGGAGCACACTAGGTATAAAGGATGTTGTTGAGAGAATTCTCCTCAGCCCAGAAGTTTCGTTGATAGTTTCTATGTATATTTCATAGAAATTTCTCCACGAGTCCCTCTTAGCCTGTCTTAGAACTCTCTTGTAATTTCCAAGAGGCACTTTATAGTCCCTCCAATAATACGCATTACCAGATTTTCCCAATTCGTGTTTCTAGGATTCCTACAGTATCCACTAAGGGAAAATTCAATAAACCTATGATCAGAAAGGAGTGCTCTTCCGAGACCGATATCTGACGTTATCATAAATATTGCCTTAGGTAAGGATTATGTCCAAAACCTCCCTTCTGTTCCTCGTTATAAATGTGGGCTTATTACCCGCATTGCAAACCAATAGGTCACTAGAGATAATAAAATCAAAAAGTGACTCACACCGTTCATTAACGTCCGTGCTACCCCATATTGTGTGATGAGAGTTGGCATCACAGCCGATCAGCAGGCCAACATTTGCGCGCTTGGGTTCTATAACCAGTTTCTTCACTGGATCTGGTGGTGGGTGATCGCTTAGGTCATGTGGCATGTAACTGGAGGAGATCCAGTGTTATTTATCATTGATCTCCGCCGTTACTGTGGTTAAGCCGTCATTGCTGAAATTAGGAAGCAGATATGCCATTACGTACGCAGGATCTGGGCCTACCTACGCTTTTGGCATGAACCAGCCTACAATTTTTGTGCACTAACCCACAAACCGTATTGGATTCTTGGATTAGAGCTATGTCTTCTCTGTTCGCCAGTCGGAAAAGTAGTGCAGCAGACTCCGCTTTACAGCGGTGGAGATTTATCTGCATTGCTCGGACGAGCATCTATTTTTCCTTCCATCCATTTCATCTAAACCTTGGTCGTCTAGTTCTTCCTTGTCCTCTTCCAGGAGCTCGGATTCCCTAAGCAACATCCCAAAAACCGATGCCATATCCAGTGGAAGAAAACGAACTGGGTCGGGTATGGATCTGTGTCGAGGTTGTCGGTAAGTTCTCCTGTTCGTCTTGTGATATTTCCCCCTAGGGAACAGAATCACCGGACTCAATGGGACCGTTGTCTTTTTCGCAGACCTTCGGGATGATGTGTCCAAATCCGAAGGCCAAAACACCATTGGAATGCGCCAGGTGCTCCAGGGATTCTTAATTGACTATAATAGTCGCACAACGAGATCCATGGCGCTCCTCCAGTTTAGCAATTTTCCAATTGTGAGTCGGAACCTTCGGATTACACAATTTGATCATCATTAGGATCTTTTCTGGCTCCTTTGGATTCAGTGGTATCCAAGAGCGTGTTCGCGGTCGGCTTGGGTAGCTTCTTTCGATACTACCTCTAATTTGGCGCCCGGCCAGATTTCTGCTATCTTTGATATAACGGAGAAAAGATCCGGAGCTCGCTTGTCGGCACACGTTACTAGCTTATCGTGACCTTGGTGCCAGCCACATTATTGGTAGACCAACTGACCCTGAATGTTCCTCCATAGCATCTAGGAAGATTTCTGCCAGGGCGTCCTCAATTAGCCTCCAATTTTACGGTGTGGTACTACCATCTGGGTCAGACCCAGATCGACCACCTCGAGATGTACTATCTTTTAGTACATCACTGTACGTAATGTTGGTGCGTTGAAAGCTTCTTTGCTTCTTCGCACCGGGTGTGTCACTTTCGGCAGACCGCAGTCTCGTTTGTCAAATTATCTAATTCGGCCAGTTTTTCCTTAGCCCAGGCTAGCGATTGCGTATCGCGCGGCGTTCGGGTGCCCTCTGGGATCTTTGAAATCCGTTCGAGCACTTAATCGCTAAACCGCTTAGCAGTTAATCGCTCCCTGTATTTTTACTTAGAATCTTTTACGTGCTTTAATGCTGCGTCAACCTTTAAATTGCCAAGGCCGCCTTTGCTGGATGTGGATACGGATTTTGCAGCAACCTTGGTTTTGGTAAATCTAACGCTTTTGGGCTAGTAGTAATTTCACATTTTTTGAAGTTTCAGTATTTTGGCCTGCCATGAGACGGGCGTCAGTTTAACATCCGTTCGCGGATTTTTTCGAGTTCCGTTCTGGGCTTTCAAAGAGGACTTTTCGTCATCATTTATTTTTGGTCTCACGAGATACGGATAAGGGGATGGCTTACCTGAGCAGGCATCCGCTGTGACCAGCTAAGGCTGGTTAATCCTGGAGGTCGACCGATATTCAGGATACACCGTTAGCGACTGGGATATTTTTGATGTCCCCCCAGCCAGACTGACTCTCAGCACGAGTCGTGTAATACCTAAGTCCTGATTCTGAAATTCTAAAAAAACGCATACATTCAAAATTTAATGAAAAATCAAACCAAAATCGCATAAAAAAATTTTTCCATTTACTTAAACAATAAAAACAAAGCACGCTTAAAAATAAACAAAAATATAATATTAATTCATTAATTATTGAAAAAACAGAAAATGATTAAAAAATAAGCTGAAGCGTTTTCTGAAAAAAATTCTATTAATATGTATGATTAATCTGAATCACTGAATAATTGTCTGCATCGTTTTGGAATTGGTTCAACATCACTTTCATCACTAGATGATATGATCATATCGGCTTCATATGGCAAAATATGGTTTTCATCACTAGAATTTATCTCGTGAATTGGGCACGAGACCTAAGAATTTTTAGGAGTGAAAAAGTGATTAAATTTACAAGTTCCGAGTAATTTTTACAATTAAATGAATTTGTACAATATTTGAATTTGTACGAATTCGACTAACTTTTCAAAAATTTAATCGAAAGTAATTCGAATGTAATGTTATTGTAATACATTAAATAATTATTTTTCTGCATTTTTAATACAATTGTAACTTAATATAAATGCTATGGGCATTTTATACCTCTTTTCATTTAAAATATTTTTACGTTTTTACCTTTTTAAAAACGTTTAAATATGAGTTCGTTAATTGGAAACCAAGTAAAAACAAATATGTGTTTTATTTCAATTAAACTCACCACTCACCACGGATATCTTCGAACCACGACTTTGTACTTCAAGCTCAACTTCACGTAAGGCTGGCAGAATTCAAATGACTCGTTGCCTGGTTTGTCTTGCCCTTTTATAGTCCAATACGAACGAATCTTCGAACGTTCTTGAAGAAGAAGGTTCTCGTTTTCGTTTACTCGAGAATTCTATAGCAACTGCATTGTAGTTTGTGTACTTTGTTCTCATTGCTTGTTGTTGCGTTCGCTTAATCTATCTCCATCTCTTTCATTCCGATGTTGATGCATATAAGTGAGTACGCGATTGCGTTCCCTTCTAGGGAACTACAAGTTCTCTCGAAGTTGGCAGTCAACGTGTTAAGAAGCTAAAGCATTTAAAAATATGTTGGTTCCAGCGACCATCACATTGAACTTTCATGTTCAGAACATCAAGAGCTTCTCACTTCTTAATATTAATGCCTTCCATATATTTAGGTTATGCAATAATATTGCTGCGGTTATGTGTCAATAAACAATTGTTTAAGCCTTAAACAATTTTTTCTGAAAATTATATAAAACTTCTTAATTTTTGGAGAAAATGATCAGAAATGACAATAAGAAATGGTAGCTTTTAATTTCTAGGCTTTATTAAAAATTTTTAGAATTATCACATTCTTCAGCTAATGTAGAGAGTGTATTAAGTCAAGTTAATTTAAATTATACTAAATTCTTTAGAAGCAATATTATATAAAAGATTAATTGCTTCACTACAATTTTTTTTAAGCTTTTAATTTATGTATTTATTTTTTGTCACAATTTTTTTACGATTTCCACGTACGCCTTGACGATTTTTTTTAATATTTGACGATTCGAGGCTTTATTTATGTATCTGGCAGCTATGATTAACATCATGTTCGTTGTATTCGTTAGTGGTAGTGTGGATTTGTGTCGTGTGTATGGGTAGTTGATAGCTTTTGTTTATGGTTTTTATTGTTAAACGATATTAGGTCATTTCGATTATTTTTGCGTAACAATGTGTTTATTTTTCTGAATTTTACGTTAAGGAATAGTTAAAGTTTTGAAGTATTTTATAGTCCCAACAAAAACTTCACTTACTATCATAGAAGTAGCCTAGATAGCCAATTTACCACTTTTATAGCAAAATAATAAAATGAAGCTGCAACTTGAAAAAAATTTAAGTTTGGTTTGATCCAGTTTTCAAGTTTTAAAGATAAACAAGTATACCAATTCAGTTTTTATGTCGAAAAAATATTAAAAAATGTGAGTTGTTTACTTAATAAGATGACCGTTATGTATACATTTTTATATCAATACTAGCAGATTGTACCCGGCGTTGCGCGGGTTATTAAAATAACAACAAACAAAAAACCGGTTTATCGGTTTCGAAACCGGTTTCTATAAAAATGAAATTTTACAAATTATTCAGAAATCGGTTTTTTGCACTTAATTTCCCCTTTTGTCGCCTCTTTCTCCCTTTTTAGACCCCTTTTAGTCTAACTTTATAAATGGAACACCTCCAATAGCATTTATGCATAAAGTACTAATTTTTGCCCATTTTTTCTCCCTATGTCCCATTTTTGAAATGATTTATTGCCTATAACCTTCACCGGCAAAAGTTCGATCAATCTCGCAAATTTCAAGAAAATCGGTCTAGGCTAAATCGTAAAAAATTACTTAAAAATAGATAAAATACAGCATTTATGCATAAAAGTACTCATTTTTGCCCCTTTTTTTTGTCCTATTTTTCTCCCCTTTTGGTTAAAATTTTGAAAAGATTTATAACTGCACCGATATAAGCTCGATCTATATCCCAAATTTCAAGAAAATCGGTCAAGGCGTTCAGGCGTGATTGGCTAACAAACAAAAAAACAGACTTACAGAAAGATTTATAATATATATTAGGATTAGGATAGCATGCACTCAATTTGCCCGTTTTCGGCCCCTTCCTCCTTTTTTGGGCTGCTTTTAGCTATAGCTATTTGGGAAACTTAACCAAGCTAAATCGTAAAAAATTACCTATTACAATTTATTATTATGATTGGCTAACAAACAAAAAAACAGACTTACAGAAAGATTTATAATATATATTAGGATTATTATTTTTTTAAATCTAGCAAGCACTTTACCTACAAGCATGTTGTATACACTGCCAGATGTATTGCATAACACGTTCACTGCTACGTGCACACTGAGTCCCATTTCTACGCCAAGCTGATTTTTTAATTTAAAATGTTTATATCCAAAATTCAATTATTGGTGGGACTATTTGATGTAACGTAGTGATGTTTAGAACATTTTTAGAGTAATGCACCGATATCGGTGCACGTGGCGCAGTAATTAGTTATCGGAGCATTTTTGAATTTTTATTGAATAAGGCAGTTGTAAATGCATCGATTTTATATAATACAAAAAACAATAGTGAAATGCCACTTTTTAAAATATAGAAAGTTACTGATTTCATATTTATGTAAGACAAATTATGATGTAGTTCCTAAAGAAGATGACCATGTCCTACCTTCTAGAATTACTCCATGAAAAACTTGAGTAAAATATATATTATCAAAAGATTTATAAAAGTAGTTATCGTGTACCGAAAACGGTACACGTGGTCTGGAAGTGGCACTTTCTCAGCTTGGCAGGGAATGTGTTAACATGAGGTGTCGTTTTTAATAATAAGCAATGTTCTAATAAATAACAACTTACAACCTAAAACTAAATATAATCTCAATACGTTTACAAAAAAAAAACTTACAATAAAAAATCAAAATATGTATGTAAACAAAAAAATTTAAGTTACTTTTTGTCAATTCGCCTATCTATTTATATATTTATTTTTAAAACTGTTTATCTCACGAATAAATTAGTATTAGAAGCAACACAATATTTCGGTGGTGTTGTGAGTACAGCGGCGATCAGAAATCTGGTGGTCGTCGGTTCAAACACAGTGAGCTACCTCTCTGTTTTAATTCATATTTGATATTATTTTAATTTTTGTTTTTACAAATATATAAATATTTCTACTAATAATATCTATTACAAATGTTGACAATTTTTTTATAATTAAAAAAAATTACTGGTAATGTGTAATGGATTTCAATTTAGTCGAAAAACAAATTGGCTCATCTTGTTAAGTTAAAAAATATTAACTTTTTTGCTATTGACAGTAGTTTAAAAGAAAATTATTTAAAAATTTCAAAGAAGAAATGATAAATTTTTCAAATCTTAAAATTACAACGTTAGAATTGCAATGACAAAAATTAATTTCATACGAGTGGAAAAATCAGGACATAACTATTAAGTTTTGGATACAAGTTTATGAATACAAGAATGTTGTGAATAAAAATCCCTTTAAGGATTTTGTTATGAAATTTTTAAATTTGCCATTTAGTAACGCAGAAGTTGATCGTCTATTTGAATGAATGTTTAAAAATCTAAAGTAAGATATAGAATGATATTAAATACAATGAATTCACTGCTCTATATATGCTGTGAATTGAAAAGATTGAATGGCACCATTTATTTTCAAATACCTAAAAAATCAATCCAAAAGTACGTTTCATCAAAAAATCAAAATAAAGTTTTTGACTGATTATGATACATAAGGTTATCTAATATATCCGAACCGATTTTTATGTTTTTGAGATCAAAAATAACGTTTTTTGCTTCTCCTGTAAAATTAGAAAAAGTGATGCTACGTACTTTTGGATTTTCGACAACGATATATCAGAGACCCCAGAAAGTGAAGAATACACTTTTGATAAAGTATTTAATATGGCGCCCCAGTAACTTATTGATATTGCCCAACAACAACAATGCCCGTAGGACCCAAAACCTTGGGGACGACGGATTTGCTATATTAGAAAATTCTAGTGGTCCCAAGTGAAAAAAGCAAAAAATAAAGACAATATTCATTTTCCTGAGCTTCCAAAGCACCCCAAACCTAATCCTAAATATATTGTGATGGAGTCAACTGCCCCTTCCAACCTACTCATGCTCCGCAGTTCATCGTGCAATTCAAATCATCAGTAAAGAAATCATATCAACTTTACAATTATGAGATGGTAATGTTCTCATTCTTGTCGACAATCATCAAGTTGTTGATAAATTTGTAAATTCAAGAGAATTATTTGGACTCTGCAATATCAAATGTAAACTTCACAAAGGATTGAATTACACAAAAGGTACTGTTTTTGCCCCCTACTTAAACGATATTCCTGAAGAGGAAATTATAAAGGAACTTGCTGACCGGGGCGTAGTGGACGTTTATAAATTTCAAAAATTGGAAGAAAATATTCATAAAAAGACAGGAGTTTTATTAATTAATTTCGACCTTTATAATCTACCAACAATATTGAAAATTTCCTGGAATTTAGTTAATGTTCATGAATATTTCCCCAACCCTATGCGATGCAAGACTTGCCAAAAACTTGGTCAGACGAAAAATCATTGCAAAAATCCTCCAACCTGCTGACAATGTAATCTTCTTTCTCACACCCCTAACCAATGCTCACGCATCCAATGTGCAAACTGTCTTGACGAACGACTGTCGCGCCACAAAACACCAACAAAAATCAAAATATTATTGAAAAAGTGCAACAAAAAATAATTCGCCAAACATGCAAAATAAATCATCTACCAGCGTTGCCGTTTTGGTCCATTTGGACCAAAATTGGTAGTTTTTATTTAAAAATGCTACGATTGGTAGTTTGATTGGCTTGTTCAAATTTCATTTATTTTTTAAGTAAGAAAATATGTAGTGAAAACCTTGTTTTAACGTACCTTATCGTTTAACATATCTGTGTTTACATAAGAACAACGAAATGTTTGTTAATTTTAGCAATAAAACATTAATTAATACTGAAAAATTTATAACTATTTAAATTAAAATTTTGGTAGGATTGGAATAATTTTGGTAGGTTTTGGTATGAATATTGGTAGGGAAAAAAGTTTCTTTCTGATAACGCTGTCATCTACTAATAGATCCGTTATATCTTCTATCCCCTCTCTTCCCATTGAGTAACAAAAATTTCTGTCTCTGTATGAAGGGACAAGTGAAAAAGAGTAATACTCTCTTCCAACATCTAATCTCTTAATTTTTATTCTTCTTGTATTTTATTTTAAGTGCCCCGGCAACGATCAAACTAATTGGATCAAATTGGCATTTTTGTGATTGTATTGGTAAAACTGTCCTCACTCGTACAGCCTGAGAGGAGTTTGAAGAATATCAAAATATTTTGATTTTCACTACCTGCTCCGAAAAAAATTCAAATTTCATTTTTCTCTAGATTTCGTATGCTTTGTTTCGAGGGTTTTTGAAAGTGTGTACCAAAAATATTGTAAAAAAAGTAGATATTTTGAAATTTTTTATTTAGTTTTGTTTTTATTTACGAATTTTATGATATTGCTTAATTTTATGAACTTTGTTTTGTTTAACAAAACGATATTAATTATAAAATTAAGTTCATTAATAATTTGTTCTAATTTCCTTTATATTATACTAGCAGATTATACCCGGCGTTGCGCGGGTTATTTTCTCGCCCATTTCCTCCTTTTTGGACCCATTTTGGTCCAACTTTAGAAACGGAATGCCTCTAACAGCTGTTTGGGAAACTTAACCAAGCTAAGTCGTAAAAAATGTCCTGTTACCATTTTTTCTCCCTTTGTCCAAAATACTGAAAAGATTTATAGCCTATAACCTGTACCGACAAAAGCTCATTCTATACCCAAAATTTCAAGAAAATCGGTTCAGGCGTGATTAGCTATGCACTAAGTTCACCCGTTTTTAGCCCCTTTTCCCCTTTTTGGACACCTTTTGGTTCAACTTTAGAAGCGGAATACTTCCCAAAGCTATTTGGGAAACTTAACCAAACTAAATCGTAAAAAATTACCTATTACCATTATATCCCCATTTGTCCCATTTTTTCCCTTTTTGGTCAAAATTTTAAAAAGATTTATAGCCTATAACCTGCACGGACAAAAGTCCGATCTATATCCCAAATTTCAAGAAAATCGGTCCAGGGGTTAAGGCGTGTTTGGCTAACAAACAAAAAAACAGACTTACAGAAAGATTTATAATATATATTAGGATTTTAAAATCTTGTTTATTTCCCCACAAGTTTCCTTAATAATGCCACCAATTGCTCGTTCCGAAATATCGCTGAGAAATTTTAAATCAGAATCTGGTGGTTTCCTTTTTTTTGTTTTTTTTTTATTGCCTGTTCCCGAGGTAATGGCTATGAAACAATCATTTGCCTTTAATATGGCAAAAAAAAAACAAGCACAAAGGAATGTTCCCACAAAAAACCATATGTTCTTAGAAAGCGCTAAAAGTATTTTCTAAAGAAGAAAACCATAAAAGAATATTTTCCGATGAAAAGCATACGATGTCTTCTTCAAGTCATTATTTAAATGAAATTTGAAGGCTTATGCAAAATTTGATCCAATTAGTTTAATTAAGCGGGTGCGCTATACAGTGGAATATGAATGGTTATCACAACAACTACAACGAATTATGCCTTCTCATTGATGATAACCAACCAGACGTAATTGCAATTCAAGAGACGCACTTGCCATTTTACAAGACAAACATAACCACGGGTTATTTCTATAATTTACGTAGCAACACTTACGCAAAACAAAGAGTTGGTTTCTTAATGAAAAAAATTTGCCTCACAAAATTAACTTTCCCAATATAAAAATAGTTTCTTTGGAACTTACTGTATATATCAACTTTCCTTTTTCTATCGTTAATTGTTACATTCCTCCAAATCAGACGTTTTCAATATCAGATTTAAAAAATATATTCATCAGCAAACACCAGTTTATATATTATATTAGGCGAATTTAAAGCTTGAAGTACTCTGTGGGGCTCTAATATAACCAACGTAAAAGGAGAATTATGGAAAATCTAATCCTCAACGAAAATTTAATAGTTCTAAATGATGGTACGTGCACACATAACAAATATAAACCTTTTCCCAGGTATAAGCTTGATGCTGCTAACTGGGATAAATTTCAAAAGCACTGTACAGAACAGAATGGTAAATGCAATTACTCACATAATATTAATTCTGAAGCAGCCAGAATAGTAAAAACGAAACACTCTTTTATAAAAAATCTACTCCATGGTGGAACAACTCCTTAAGTATTTTAAGAAAGGATAATCAAAAAAAGTGGCACAGACACATTTGCAATAAATCAGATGAAAATCATTTGGTTTATAAGAAAGCAAATGCTGTTTTTAAAAAGACGGCTAAGTTATCTAAAGCTGAATTTCTAATGCAATTCACATTCTCGATAAACCCTCAATCCTGCACTAAGAAAATATGGAACGATATAAGAACTCTTGCCATAAACATAACTTGGAACACTTTTAAGTATATTAAAACGGACAAACAATTCTTTTGAACTCCTCTGGAAATAGCCAACAACTTCGGCGAATATTGGTCTAATTTATCGCACGATAGACAATTCCACCCTCGTTTTGTATCCTATAAAATTAAATTACTTAATTCTAACTATTGCAATAAACTACCTTCATACTCAGCTAAAAAAAATTGATGGTAAAATTAACCTTTTTGAATTCGTTAACGTGCTATCTCGTGCCAAAGGAAAAACACCCGGTTATGACAGAATATCATACGTCTTCTTAAAAAATTTGTTTGAAAGACAGAATTTTAACACTTTTCAACAACATTTTTGAGAGTGGAATTTATCCCAAAAATTGGCGCATCGCAACTATTTTTCCTATTCTAAAACCGAACAAACCAGTTGAATATATAAGTCCCCCGTATAGGGCAAGTGTTTGAGAAGATTATTTCAACGGGATTAATGTGGTATGCCTATAAAAATAACCTTATTCATGCCAACCAAGCTGCTTTTAAGGCAAAACAAGATACTCTCGATACCTTACTTCGCCTTAATTATTTTATCTCCCAAGCACTCTCATACAAAAATCATATATCAATCTTGTCGACAAACTTTGAAAGTGCATTCGACCGCATTGGAATTCATATTGTGCTGCAGAAATTAGCTGATTGGAAAGTAGGTAATAGAATCTATAACATTATAAGAGCATTTTTGATCCGTCATCGTCTGCCTTTATAATGATATTCCACAAGGTTCGCCTCTTTCGGTTGTTTTATTTCTGATAGCTTTTGATGACATCAGTAAAATTGCAGATAAGTACAAAATCTTTGACCATTCTATTTATGCAGATGACGCCATCTTCTTTTCGAAAAAGAAAACGCCTACAAGAGTACAAACCGAATTTTCTAACCTTCTAAGTGACATACATGAATGGTCAAAATCGGCAGGAGCCATGCTATCATTGGATAAATGCAAGGTTTTACACATATGTAGTAAACGAAATTGTAACCTTCCAACTCTTAAATATAACAACACAACAATGTTTTATGTCTTAGAACTAAAAATTTTGGGTATTATCTTGGACTATAAATTCAATTTTAAGCAGCATTGTCTTTAACACTTTTAAATGATACTAAAGCGTTAATTTTGTCGAAAATAGGTAACGGCCTACAAATTTATGGACAATACAATAAATTCAATACATAAATTCTTCTTACAATTCTGTTATTCGGTATGCCTTTCCAAAAAACCAACACAATAAATATATTAACAGAGGTTAGTTTTCCTTCAATCTCCGAATTTATTTACGCCAGTGATTTGTACCTTATTCCAAAAATCTTCAGCTCTAATAACGCTTATTTATTAAAAAAGTTAAAGAATGCTTGTAAAAAATTAAAATCCTCTAAAATTAAATCCTCTATTCATAGAACGATTGACTACGTAAAAGCCTTTTTCCATCTTTATCGGCTAAACAACCTAACACTAAAATCTAGGCTTGGTGTCTTCTTAAGTCTTCGTCTTTTATTTTTGTTCTTCTTCAATTCCCGAAGCAAACAACAACACCTGAATTATATAAAAAAGCTTTTACAGCAATTCGACTTTCTTTTGCTGACTGGACCTTTGTATTTAGGGATGGATACTTCATTTACTGTTACAAATAAAAATCAATCGACAATTTACAACGGTTTGCTAGAGAACCATTACAGCATTTATACTGCGAAGCTTTTGCTATTAAATTGGCTGTAGAACATTGCCTTAAACTTAAAGGAATATTCATTATTTGCTCCGACAGTCAATCTACATTATCTGCTATTTCACATACACGGAACTCAGGGTATACAATAACAAATATCTGTAATTATTTGATAAAATCACCAAATAAAATCCGCTTAAAGTGGGTGCCTTGTCATGTGGGAATAAAAGGTAATGAAACAGCTGACAAAGTTGCTGGCGAAGCCCAGCGTAAGCATTTATTACTGTTCCATACTCATGAGAATAAAGACTTAAAATCGCAATTAGTAAAACATATGTACATATATTACTAAACGTAACGATTGGGAAACATACAATCACGGCTAGAAAACAATTAACCCCAAGGGCGAACAAATCGTTTATCTATCAACAGTCTCCCGCAGTGAAGCAAAACTTTGCTCCAGACTAAGCCTCGGACATACGATATTGACACACAAATATTTATTATCGAAGGAAGACAAATCAATATGCAATTCATGTAGCATCCCACAGTCAGTCGAACACATACTGGATAGGTGTCAATTATTTTCTCGGGATAGATTCTCAATTTTTGGACATTCCATTCCTAGCTCGCTGCTTAGTATATCAACAATTGAAAATATCCATAAAATTTCAGCTTTTATAAAGAAATGTAAACTCTATCAAAATCTGTAAATTAGTAATGTATATGTATATTTAGTTTAAAATAATTTTTAGAAAGCCCAGAGTTGAAGGCCTAGTAATTTAATTTAATGTAATTTCATTAATTGTATTATATAATCTTTAATAATAATAATATGTAGCCAAAAGTCGGTATTTTTGTTTAAGATAATTTATTTGTGAAGTACATATGCTATTACATAGCAATATAGTTTTGTTTTTTTTTTGAATTTTTAGAATGTATGAAATACATAAAATGTTACATGAATTAATGGTCGGTTTTATCAAAAATTATTTTATCTATACATATAAAAATTAATGTGAGTTTGTTTGTATGTATGTTTGAACGTTATAGACGGCTAAACGGCTGAACCGATTTTCTTGAAATTTTCACGGTATCTTCCTGTGGAAGGAATTATAGGCTACTTTTTATTTTGATATTTCAAATGAGCGAGGTGCCACGCACCCATATGCCACATTACCTGCTATTGTAAGATAATAAAATGGGAATATTGAAAAAACTATAATAGCAAGATACCTCAAATTTTGTACAAGTAACTACAATTTCCTTCCAAAAGGAGATTGCTATCATCCGCAAAAGAGTAAATAAGATTCGAAGTAATAGATAGAAGATCATTGAAAAAAATGAGAAAAAGAGTAGGAGAAAGAACAGAGCCCTGCGGTACCCCTTAATTTATACTGAACTCGTCGGAAAAGACTCCATCTATAACCACTCTAATAGTGCGGTCTTTGAGAAAGCTCAATATAAATCGAGAGCAGTGACTACCGAACCAAAAGCAATTAACTTCGATATCAGAGCCTCATGCCAGACCCTATCAAACGCCTTTGAGATATCTGGAGCTACAACCTTGACCTCACCAAAGCGGTGAATGGAACAATTCCACCTTTACGGAAACCGTACTGACGATCATTTAGTAAACCGTTGGACTCCAAATACCTCACATGATGATGATTAATCATGCTCTTCATCACCTTTGAAAGAGCAGAACAAACAGCTATTGGACGCCAGTTTTCAGGGTTATTAGTCTCACCGTTCTTAGGGATTGGCGTGGCATTAGCAAGCTTCCAACATGAAGGAAAAATACCGGCACGATACGGACAGAAAAAACAGAAAAGCTTTGCTTTGCTAATGGACGGGCCAACGTCGAAGAGCACTGTTTCAGGACCAGTGCTGGTATACCATTCGGCCCAGAAGACTTGTTCACGTTTAGAACAAAATTACAAAAATTTGTATATTCATATCTATATATATAAAAATTAATGTGTGTTTGTTTGTATGGTTCAAATTTATAGACGACTAAGTAGCTGAAACGATTTTCTAGAAACTTTCACAGTATCATCCTGTATGTCTGGAAGGAGTTATAGGCTACATTTTATGTTAAAATTTCAATTGAGCTATTGTAAGCTTACTATTGTAAGCTAATAACAAAATGGGTATATTGAAAAAACTATGACAGCAAGATATCTGAAATTCTGTACAAGTAACCACAGTTTCAATGTAAATATTTTGGACAAAAATGGGTGAACTAGCAGGAGTGGGTGTGGCACCTCCCATATAAAGTAAATACGAAAATCTGTATACCTGAAAAACTGTAATAGCTAGAATCCAATTTTTTGGGATCAACGCTGATATTTAGCTCATCATGTCTCAGCATGTCTAAAATCATCATACCTTTGGCGACATGTTCGCATTCTTAAATTAATGACTAATATATGTTTTCAGTTGCAACGTGGTGCTTCAGCTTCAACATTTTCCAGACAATTGCTTGATTTAGGTAATGGAAGAATTCCAATGGATATATTACAAAGTATATAAAATTTCCATTAGACTTTTGCAGAATGACACAACAAAAGAAGAATTAATAAATTGTGTATTTCCCAATATCGTGCAAAATTTTAAAAATATTCAATGGTTATCTGGAAGTGGGCTACTAGCATCCAAAAATATTAACGTTAATTCCATCAACAACGATATTCTTAACAAGATCGATGGGAATCTAAGAACTTATTAATCGATCGACACAGTTTCAAATATTGAGGATGTCATCAATTATGAAGTCGAATTTTTAAATTCGTTAGATTTACCAGGGTTTCCACCACATGACTTACAGTTAAAAACGGTGTTCCCATTATTTTACTTAGAAGTATTTATCCTCCACGATCCTTTGTAATGGCACTCGACTGACAGTAAAAAAAAAAAAAATGATGAGCAATCTTAACGAGGCCCACATTATACCTCGAAAGTTTAACAGAACTGATGTATTGCTGCCACGTATTCCTATAACCACATCGGAGATGTCATTCGTTTTCAAGCGCCTGCAATTTCCTATTCGCCTAGTATTTGCAATGATGATTAATAAGGCTCAAAGTCAGTTCTTTTAAGTTTGTGGACTTAATCTAGAAAATCTGTTTCTCACATGGACAGCTTTACGTCGCATGTTAGCGAGTAGGAAAACCCGCAGATTTATATGTATACGCAGCAGAGAGAAAAACAAAAAATATTGTGTATTCAAGGCATTAGAATAAGAATTATTTATTTAAGAAAAAAGTAAATATTAAATTTTAGCAATTAATTACAAAATAAATAAAATTTTTAATTATTATGTATTTAATTTCGATGGGGGTAGCGAAGCACACCGGGTATTAGCTAGAGTATTTATATATGAAGACATATCTATTTACAAATAAGTATGTATAAAGACTGAAAAAAATAAATTTGTAATTTTTGTTTTATACAGGTATACAGGTTTCATGCAAAATAACAGACTTATTATTAAAACAATTATTTTTTAATTTGTAAAGTGTAACAATAGCATTTGCTTTATCAACTTCAATTTTAATAATCAACAATTCCAATTAAGGGATGCATCAAACACATAAATATGACGGAAAAAAGGAAAACCCCACAATGTAAATTAATGAGTTTAATAGTATATAATACAAATATTTATGGTTTTAAAGAATGATTTAGATTAAATGAGGAAGGGTTTTCCTATATATTAAACAAAATTGAACCCCATGTAAATACAATCGAAATCAGTTCCATTGGTAATCGAATTAGCAGCCACATTAAGAATGTTGGCAGGAGGAGGTTTTAAACGGTTCGTTGGGAATGACTTCATTGTAGCAATGCACAGAACTACATTATCTAAATCGTTTTTTAAAATGATTGTTGTATTGGAAAATGTTTTACGCAAATATTGGATAAAAATTCAATGTTCAAGAGTCGACATACCATTTGAATGTTTATTCAATTTTATATGTTCATATAAATAATTACGTTTTCGCTTCAATATTTTAATCACACAATTTTTTTGTTATTTAAACAAAACGTGTATCAATGGTTGCACGATTTAAAAACGAAAATCAAACTAAATTTGTTTGTGTTTTTGTCTCTTTTTGTGACAGGATCCACTCGTTCTCTTAGATTCCACTGTGGAGTAATGGGGAAAACGTTAAACTCGAGCTTTTAGAGTTATGTGTTAGAGTGAGAGAACCATGAATTGCCATTAAATTAAAGATCATGAAATTGTTCCATTAGTTGTGGGGAGTTATTTCTGCTCGAAAAAATAAAAGTCAAAAAATAACTTTTATTTCCGCTCGAAAAAATAAAAGTCGAAAATAACTTTTATTCCCACCAGAAAAAATAAAAGTCAAAAATAACTTTTAATTTTTGCTCGAAATAATAAAAATCAAAAAATAACTTTTATTTTTTTTTTCTAAAAAATAAAAATCAGGTTTTTAAAAAGAATCCAATTTTATAAAAATTTGGTCCAAGACAATCAAAATGGTATACTTGGTTCTGTTCTCCGACATTTCCTTGCGGTTGATTTTTTTAATCAAAAATACAGTTATTTTCGGTCCCTGTTATAAACTTCAGTTTATAATTTTTTTACTATAATTTTTTATTAGTTTATCCTTTTTCTGTAAATAATGAATTAATACCTTATTTTTGTTTACTTTTTTTATTGTTAAAGAGAATGAAATAAATATACTTTTGTTGAATTTTTTATGCGATTTTGCTTTGATTTTTCAATTGAAATTTGAATTTATACGGTTTTTCAGGATTTTGGAACAAATCATTAGTTTTTATATGAAGCTGGAGTATCGTTTTATGCGATTATTTTTAGAACGCATCTATCGCATAAAACGAGATCTGAGTGTATTTATAAATTTCAAAACGAAAATGTTCAGTCGGCACTTTTTATTACTGCAAATTCAACACGATAATAATTTTGACATTAAAAATTATAAGTTACAAGAGTCAAAGAATGCAGTCATGTTGCATTTCCAAGTATATTGAATTTATGTTATACATATTTATTTACATTAAAATTATGCAGAAACAAGAATACACACAACTCTTTTTTACACGGTTTTTTTTATACGGATTTGAAGTTACACAAAAACCGTTGCGGTTGTTATCAAGTAGCGACGAATAAGTATGTAGCCATGAAAATATTTTTTCTTTAGTTCTATTCTAATTTGTTTGTTCTTAATTCTGGATTAACAGATTTCTTTAATTTTTTGGTTGCTCTACCAATTTTTCAGCTGTATGAATTATATATTTTAAGTTTAAATGGTCAATAAAATGCCATATGAACTTACAATTTGTATGCATTTCTGAAATTTTATACTTTTCAACATTTTTTACACAGTTTTTCGAAGTAAATATAGTTTTTTTTTAATGTTACAAAGTTTTCAGATCACATGGAACGTATTCTCCATTTTACTATAGGAAACGCCTCTTTTTTCACACTGTTTTTTTTAATGGATTTCTAAGGACGGTATCTATCGTGTAAAAAAAGTTGGGTGTAAATTAATGGTTTTGAATAAAAATACAAATTGAGGTGCATAATAAATACTTGGACAATACTAATTAATTAATAATTCTGACTCAACAAACACTTTTGGGAAAAACAGAAAATTGTGATTTTTGAAAGAATTTATGGCATTAATTACAAATTTATGAGTTTACATACATATATGATATTTTGTGCTGCTAAAGCCTACGAAATCTTCAAAAAAACACAGAATGATTGTTTTCAATTAATTGGTCTTGTTTAGAAATTAATAACTTCAAAAGAGATGAATTTGTGATCAGCAGTTCCGTAAATAACAAACAAGCAAACATGAACATTTTTGGGAAAAATAGAAAGTCAAATTGTAATTTTAAAAGAATTTATGCCATTAATTACAAATTTATGAGTTTACCTACATATATGATATTTTGTGTTGTTAAGGCCTACAAAAATCTTCAAAAGAACCTAAGACGAGTGTTTTCAGTTAATTTATCCTCCATTATTCTTCTATACAAATTATTAAATTCAAAATAGATGACACTCAGTACACAAAAGCCATCGACTAGTACACATATTTTGTTGATGAAAGAAAATTGCGAAAATACAACAACTATACTGATTCTACTCTTTGGAATACACATGTAGCACAAGATTCCATGAAACGGATGATATGGACTTCACTGTCACAGCACTCATGTTGTGTGCGTTATTTTTTATACGTCGACTCCGAACGGCAGATTTTGTAAATTATTTGCTGTTATTAGTATTGCTCTTCGACCTCTTCTTTTTCTAAACTAGCCTGCAACTTAGACTTTCTAGACTTTAATATTGAATTTTTCGTATTATATATAAAAATAATATGTTTTAAATTATTTATTCCTGAGATCATTGCAACTTCAAGTAACCTTTTATTTGAGTGCTCATATTTTAGTTACACTGATTTAATTTAAATAACATGAAAGGTGAGTGAGGTGAGACCTTAGTCTAACTAAATGGATTTTTAAATATTTAAGGTTATTGAAGTCGCCGTAGTCGAGTAGGTAGTGTGTTGGCTTATTAGACGTAAAGCAAGGGTTCGAGCTCCAAACCAAATATCAAAATCAAAATACAAAAAGTATTTCTTCGGCGATTTCCTCTCAGCAGATTTCTGGCAAAAACTCTTTGAAAAGTTTTTCAAAAAAATCTGTCGTTCGGAATCAACTTTAAACTGTAGGTCCCGCCACTTATTTATAAAATTAACACACACACCATAAGTGGATTGAAAAACTAGGTCAATAATGACATTTCCTTTGGAGTGTAAAAGCTGAATCAGGCTTGTTACCAAGCTGTATTTAACATTGTGAATTCATTTTGCTTCTCCAACAACAAATGATTTTTATCTGAATGTTAAAAAGTTAATTTCTTTAAGACGAATTATTTCAAACGAACGTCTGTTTGTATGAAAATACAGAAACAATATTAATTGATTTTGTTTAATACAATGTTGTATATTTTTGACACATAGTTGAAGTTTTTTAAACTGTTGGGTTTTTGAAACAAATTTACCTTGTTAAATACACTTTCGCTAAGCGTTAGCGCCATGTCATTTGAGTTGGTCTTATATTGGGTGATTTTTTAGGAGCTATAAGAAAATTTTTCGAAAAAAAATATAAAAATTCAGAATTATGCATGACATCTTTATTTGAGTCGATAGTACGGTCCATATAATTTAATGTCTGAAGATTATTTTATGCAAATGTTGACCTCGACTGCGCCTCAAATGATCCATCAGTTTAGTCCAATTTTTGGCATACTCTTTCCAACTTTTGGGCCGGTAGCTTACGAATAAATGCTTCGAAGTTGTCTTCCAATGCATCATTTGAAGCGGGCTTGTCTGTATAGACATGAGCTTTAACATAGCCCCACAAAAAATTGTCCAAAGGCGTTAAACCGTACGCTCTAGGCGGCCAATTGACCGGTCCCGAACGTGAAATAAAATGTTTACCGAACTCGCCTCTCAATAAGTTCAGTGTTACATGTGCTGTGTGACATGTGGCACCGTCTTATTGAAACCACATGTCATGCAAGTCAAGCTCTTGCATTTTGCAATACTTTTGGCTGAACTTCACTCCAAAATCGATAATTCTGCTTATTTACGTCTCCATTGAGCGAAAAATGTGCTTCGTCACTGAACACAATTTTCCAAGAAATGGATCTTCGGCCAACTTTCCAAGAGCCCATTCACCAAAAATTCTGCATTGCGGTAGGTTGTTCGGCTTCAATTCTTGCACCAGCTTTATTCCGAAAAATTTTGCACGTTGTTGAGTAACAGAGGACCAATTGCTGCGAACGTCAACGAATCGATAATTGATGGTCATCATTAACACTGGCCGATACAGCTGTGATATTTCCTTCAGTTCGCACTCTACGAAAGTGTGTTGCTAGTATAATGTCCAACAATGAAAATTTGGTGTGAAATTTAGACACAATAGCCAAAATAGCCGCTTCAGTGGGTCAATTTAACTGACCATAAAATGGAAGAAGCGTGCGATGAACAGAACACGCATTTTGATAATAAAATTCAATGATTTGCAGACGTTGTTCATTTGTCAGATGATTCATGCTTAAATTGTAGACCATACTGAAGATGTTTGACTGTGAAACAAAACACGAAACGTGCGTGAGCTGTTTAAATCAGTGATAATAGCTAAAGCAAAAAAGCTAATAGCTAAAAAATCACCCGTTGCATACATATATGGGAATGAGAATATTTGACAGATAGTGTGCGCTTTACGATATAATTTAGGTTGGTCTGTAAGATTATTCTTACCCTTTTTCTTTAAAATGTAAATAAAATCTAGAGAACAATATTTATCAATTTTAAAAATTTTGCAATTAAAATTTAATTTATTTTTAATTTTGCATATCAAACTATGTGTTTACAAAATTATATCGGAGTTGATAAATTGGCGGACGCTAAATAAATAAAAAATATAGTAGTGTATCATGGATAATCCTTTATCGTACTCTCAGGAACCAAATTTTTTGGTTATATAAATCTAATTAATCTAATTATCAATGGAAATAATATTTTACTTTTCAGCTTAAAAACACCTTCAAAATTGAAGTTTTCTATATTTTCATGTATAATATAAAAGAGTAATGTAAAATATAACTTTTTGACAAAGTTGAAAAATGAAAAAGTTAAAAATAATTATGTATATGAATTAATGATAAAATTTTGTTCCATATATTCGTATTTGAATACGTGAAACTATACGAATATATTTTATATTTTTTCTTTGCGAACAAACATTATTTATTTTTCATAACCCTATTACATTTATTTTTAATTTTTTTAGAATGCCATCTGTGGAAAATACAGAAGAAGTTTCAGCACCACAGGTGCCTAAGACAGAACTGGAGGAATTGCAAATAAAAGCTACAAATGTTGCAGATGAGGTAAGCTAAAACTTGTGTTTTTATAAAAATTTTATTAAACGAGAATAAAGTATAATAGTGTTCATAATAGATACTAATACAATAGCGTTTTTAGAAAATAGTTCACAATTTTTATTAAGCTATCCATTTATCAATCGTAAACTGTCCCACTGGAAGTCGCCGTGGTCTAGTAGGTAAAGCCAGGGTTCGAGTCCCAGGCCAGACATCAAAAAAAGTGTTCTTTCGGCGATTTCTTCTCAGCAGATTTCTGACAAAAACTCTGAGAGTAAAATTGCCATGAAAATTTTCTCAAAAATCTGTAGTTCGGAGTCGACTTTAAACTGTAGGTCCCGCTACTCATGTATAAAATTGACACACACAACATAAGTAGTGTGAGAAACTAGGTCAATAATTCTGACCGAAGGTTTGTAAATTACCTATTATGTATGTATGTATGTAAACTGTCCCATAGTGCCCAATATGCTTTTGTAAGAGGACCTTCTCCGGATATCTCATTCCTTGTAGGTCGTTTATCCTCTTCCTTAGCTGTTATTATCTTCTCCAGTATTGGTTTACTCCTTTGTGCTTTGGACCATTCTTTGTTGGCATCGATCTGCATTCGCCGGATATCGATGATGGCTTCCTTCTTCTCAGTCTTCACACCATGTTTACGCTCCAAATTGCAGGATCGTCTCGAGAGAGCTTCAGGATTTTCATGTTTCGTTTCGCCAATGGCACCGGTCGAGAACCACCGCCCACAATGGGTCCTTTATTAGATTTTACATCTGGACTTTCACTGACATGATGATCATTACGTTCGACATGTTTTTCTCGGCTTTTCTTGGATCCACTCATTACAACCTTGGGTACTCCAGAAGCCTTGTTTCAACGGTATATCGTCTAGTTGGTGAGACCGGTCTAGATCTTTTGCATGTCGCTTTGCAGTTGAACCATATAAGTTTAGCCTTTAGTCCGTTCCCTTCCAAAATTCGCTTCAACATCTCTTTAAATTTATTAAAACTGCATTCTTCCTCCTCCACTACTGCCATTTTTCGTACTTTGCTTACTTGTGGTCTCGAAATCGTAAGAGCGGTCTCTTGGGTTGGTGTGAAGGCCACGGTCTCTACAAAGGTTGACTTCAGTGTTCAACATACCGCTAGTTTAATGTCAGCGTCGCTTATACCATTGACAAACGCCTCGATCGTAAAGTTGTCCATCAGTGGCCGGTTTTCTCCGGGGTATATAAGCTGTACCAACCTCTCCACCTCCATTGCAAAGTCTTGAAGTGACTCGTTTGTCTTTTGAACTCGGCACCTTAACTCCATGCGATGCAGTTCTCGTTTATGCTCGTCGCCGAATTTACTCTGTAACTATTAAGTCCTTGTAGTTGTTTCTGCAGCTGGCTGGCATGGCTTCTAGGATTTGAGCTGCGATACCTTTTAACGCCAAAATTAGTTCCAACGACTTCTCCCCATCATCCCATCCGTTTTCGCTGGCTACTGTCTCAAATTGGAAGTTGAACACGGATAGGGGTGAGCTGTCATCAAATCAAGGCGGTTTTATCCTGCAGGTACGATTCGCACTTGCTTTGGCCGCTGGTTTTGAAGGTTGCTGATCTTCTCCTCCATTATAACTATCGACAGGCTTTTCCATATTTGACACCTTTTCCTCGACAGTGGTAATTCTTTGGCTGAATCATTCGAGTATTTCCTGCAGCTTCTCCGTTGTATCTTCTAGTTTCTTTTCCATTTTTACCAAAAATTTTTGTTTTTTGGTTTTCGGCTCTAGAAACTTTAAGTACATCAGCAGGAAGTTTCGGATTTTCTGCTCTAAAGGCTACTTGCATTTTCTCCATCATAGCGGCTAGCATTGAATTTATGTCAACACCGCTAGGAGTCGCAGGGGCCTGCATCTCTCGTTCCTCATCATTCTCGATGTCCAAGGATTCGATGTCGATGCCCTGAAGCTGGAGTTGTTCTCTTAACCGCCTCTGCAATTCATTTTTTATGCCCGCTGTTGGCAGTTCCAGTTTACCCATCTTGTTCGTTATTCTTTGCTGACAACCTTTTTGTAAGCACAACACTTCTGCTCGCGTAAACACTAACAACTCTTCGGTAAACTTTACTACCGACGCAATTTGTTTTCATACCGCGACTGATTACATCATAAGCAACTTCACGCAAGGCCGACTGAATTCACACTGACTGGTTGCCTGTCTTGCCTTGCCCTTTTAGATGCGAATTTCTTCTGTCTGATGATGGTTCTCAAATTGGAACTTTCGGTGTTTTACCTTCTTGAAAATTCTTTTGCGACTAAATGGTTTAATATTGCTCATACTTATTATTGTTGGTATGCGTAGAAAAAGTTCAATTTATTTTTTAGTGTGTGCGCATTGCCTCTTGCCGTGTTCGCTTTCGTTGCGTTGTCGTTGTTTATCTCTTTCATACTCATGTTCTTTGTTTTTGTAGCTTTTGCTTATTGTTTTTATAGTAAATGATATTAGATCGTTCACAACGGCACTGCTGACAGGAAAAGGGCCTACTACTCCATAGCTATCCACTCGAAAGGTGCGCCCGAGTTATATTGTTGGAGCTGACCTCGACTTCTTCTTACTGGACCTTTAGCTACAATACACTCCGTACAGTTTGGTATCCAGTTCACCACTGCTTGCTGACATCCAATCCAATAAAAATGTTGTTTTAGCCTTTCCAGTGTCTTTGTCACTTCAAGATGTTCTCCGCTAGCTTCATTTTGGAACTCATTAGACTCTTGGAGGAAGGAACTACTAATAAGTGTCAATATAAGGTCCCGTTTATCAACTTTGCCCAATATGCTTTTGTAAGAGAATCTTCTGCGAATTTCTCATTTCTGGTAAGTCGTTTGTCCTCTTCCTTAGCTGCTAGGATCTTCGCTAATATTGGGTCAATCCTCTGTGCTTCAGGCTAGTCTTCGTTGGCTTCGATCTGCGTTAGCAGGATATCAACGATGGATTCCTTCTTCTCAGCTTTCACGCAATGCTTACACTCTATTAAATTACACAACTGGATGTGTATATTTGGAAAGTAATTTATTGAATGACAAAAAATAAAATATTATATTTTAAATACAAAAATCAAATGCAAAACTGATTCAATATTTCCGAATTTAAACAAGTACAATTAAAACAAGTACATCTGATAATTCAACACGCCTCCTCAAATTGTATTTGTTTTGAATTCTAATACCAATAGCCTTGCCACAAAAATAATGTTTAATTTTTGGAACCGGCTTCGTTAAATAATCTGCAGGCATTTCATCACTGTTGGCAATTTGACGTTTTTTCCCATCAAATCTGACGTTTTTGCAATGCCAATTACGGGAAAAAATGCTTTTTAGCGGTTAGGCGCTTTAGCGTTTTTTAGCGTTTTATTTCAAGGTTGAATTATATGATACAAGTAAGAAAAAATTCAATTCGGGAGAGAGAATAACGGTTAGTAGAAAAAGTACAAAGCACAAATCAAAAACCTAAAGTTGAAATCTGTTTCAAATGAAGGAAAAGCTTAAGGTGTTGTGTTTAAAATTAGAAGGCAGGAAAAAGAAAAAATATCAAAAAATTTTGTAATAGCACGGTCTAGAAAATAAAATTAATTCTGTTTTTACACGGTGATATTTGGTATAGCATGGATGAGAAAAGTTTTTGAAAATCTCAACGTAATCTAAGATCTTGAATGACTCGTTGCTATGACTTACACAAAGGCATACATATTTGGTCATTACAAGCCTTTAATCAGGATTACGATCTAGCTTCTCATACCACTTATGTAGTGTGCGTTAATTTTATACATGAGTGGCCGAACCTTCAGTTTAAAGTCGACTCCGAACGACAGTTTTCAAGAAGCTTTTCATGGCAATTATATTTACTTTCTGAGTTTTTGCCAGAAAACTGCTGAGAGGAAGTCGCCGAAAAAATATTTTCGTTTTGCTATCTGGCCTTGAGTTTGAACTCGGGCCTTCAGTCTAATAATACAACATATTATCTACTTTACTACGGCGACTTCAAACTGAATCGTAACGGCCGATTTTGTTATTAAACGCAGTGCTGTCCAATCGGAAACTGAAAATGATAATCTTGTTTGAGTAGATAGCTATTCTGAACCAACCTTACGTAAGCGATTACGTATGAAATCCGATAACGATAGCAAAAACAACTGCTGTTAATTTTATCATCACATTGACTGCTTTTAATTTTTTATTTATGAACTTTTGATGATTTTTAGTTTGTTTAAATTACCTTTAAGGATTGGTGAATGTATCATTTGTTAATCAACTTATATTATTTTTTTGACTTCCTGAACTACAATAATTTTAAATTTATGTTAATATAAAATTTATGTCATATAAAAAGATCTGAATCGCTTTTAATTTTATGAAATAAAATATGTATTAATGCTCATAAAAATTTTATTTAGTTTTTTATAAAGACTCTCGTATTAATTTTTTCCAACGAATTATATGTTTTACATTTTTTGAAGGATATGGAACAAATGCCGTTCTTTTCTATGTACTTCGTGTCATTTTTTACACGGGTTTTTCTGGAACGTATCTACCGTGTAAAGACAGACTTAAGTGTACATGACAAGAAACTATGAAATTGTTACAAATTAAATTATATGAATATAATTTTAAAATGTATATTTAAATTGAATTTTCTTTTTAAAAAGTTATGACACCTCAGTATCCACAAAAGTTTCGAAAAGAAAGTCTAGAAGACTGGCACTATCTTTTTGAAAATTCCTAATTTTGTTTGTAAATCATCAATAATCATAATTAAAAAAACAATTCAATTAAAAATATTATTTACATTTTATTTTAATTATTTACATTTTATTTCATTTAACGTTAATTTAATATTTTCAAACTATTTATTTGACGTGTTTCTGACGGTTTAAAAATAGAATTTAGCGATTTCTGGCGATTTTTAAAGCCCAATTTGGCGGGAAATTTTGAAAAAAAATTGGCAACACTGCATTTCATTTGTAGAGATATATTTAATGTTTACAATCTTGTTTTCTACTGCTTCTCGAATAAAATGATACTTGTAGTCAATATGTTTGGTCCTTGAATGATGAGACCCAAATTTTGCCATATGTTGTGCAATTTGAGAGTCACAATAAATATCAGTGGGACAAGATGTATTAAATCCAAGTTCATTTAATATGTATCTCAAATATATAGCTTCCTTAGCCGCTTCACTAAGTGCTACATATTCAGCTTCAGCACTGGAGAACGCAATTACTTTTTGCTTTTTAGATTCCCAAGTTATTGCAGCTCCTGCAAGAATAAAACTGAAACCATATTGTGATTTACGATCATTTACGTCCTGTGCCCAATTTGCGTCTACAAAACCCAATAACGGCAAGCCTGTCTTTCTATATTTTAATGCTGAATATTTCGTTGTATTCAAATATCTTACTATCTGTAATGCGCTATTCCAATGTTGCTTTCTCGGATCTTCTGAAAATTGAGACAACATACTTACACTGCATGCAATGTCTGGTCTGCTGTATAATGCTATGTGTAATAATGATCCTATAAGTTCTTGGTATTTCACTTCTTCTACTTACTCTGCTTCCCCGGAACTTTTGGTTCTTTCTCTAAACTTAATTATAATTTTTAAGTAAATTTCTTATATAACCCGGTTGAAAAATATATATTTCTCCATTACCATGTTCAATATATAACCCAATGCAATATTTTTGTTGACCCAAATCTTTAATGTCAAAATTGTTTTGTAATGTCAATATCATCAACACATAAGGTAAAGATCATGAGTTTATTGTTTTGACGTTTATAATAGATGCATTGATCATACCTTGATTGTTGTAATCCATAATTCATAAAAACATTGTGAACCTTTTTAAACCATTGTCGACCATTTTTAAACCATTGCCTTCTTTAATGTACAAACTTTGGTACGATTACTGTCATCAATAAAACCTTCAGGTTGATTCATATAGATCTCTTCGACGATATCTCCATTCAGAAACGCAGTTGATACATATAGTTGTCGAAGTTTCAAATCATTTTCCACAGCTAAGGCTTATATCAATCTCAGAGTATTTTGTCGTACAACAGGAGCATAGGTTTCCATGTAATCAATTCCAAATTGTTGTGAATAGCCTTGAGCAACTAATCTTGCTTTCCGGTTATCAACTGTTCCATCAATATTATATTTGGTAACAAAAACCCATTTGCATTATACTGTCCTTCTTCCTGCCGGCAATTCTGATAATTCCCATGTTCCATTTTTAACAAGAGAGTCATTTTCACTTTGCATCACATTTAACCATTCTTGTTTGTTATCAGATTTTTCAACATCTTTTAAAGTTCTGGGATTTTGTTCTGAAGATATCTGAGCACTTGCTTGATTAATTAATTTCCAAGACCTTAAACGAGACTTATGTGAGGTTTTTGTAACACAGGCTATTTCACTTGCCTGCCTGATTATATGGGAAACACAAACAAAATTGAGTGATTTTGTTTTTGTTTTCCATGCAAACTGGCAGGCAAGTGAAGTAGCCTGTGTTACAAAAACATCACATTAATTGAATTTAAATTATTATCTGTCTCAATGCGAATATTCTCCTGTCTATGTGAATTATATGTCTATATGTTGCTCTATTGAATCTTCAAAAACATCATCATCGTCTACTAAGTTTTGTAATCCACATTCTGGTTCTTTATTTTCGAGAAATTTATTCTGAACTCAGTAAAATCTTTATTATCTTTAAAATTTAATGCGGCACTGTCGGCTTTGGGAAATACTTCTTCTATAATTTTGACATCTCTGCTCTTAGTAATCTTTCTATCACCTGTTTTCCACAATCTATACGCCTTGGATTCATCACAATAACCAATTAAAAGATATTCTTCACTTCTTGGCTCCCATTTATTTTTGTTAGGTTTTTTATTTAAAACATACGATTTGCTTCCAATTTGACGTAAATGTGTTATATCTGGCTTTTTCTCAGTCAAAATTTCGATTGGAGTACAATTTTTATTTAAGTTTGTTGGGCATCTATTTCGAATATAAGCTGCACTATTTACTAATTCAGCCCATAGCATTTCAGGTAGATCTGCTTCCAACAAAAAACACGTGCCATTTCAACTAGAGTGCGGTTCATTCTTTCCGCAACACCATTTTGCTGAGGTGTATATTCTGCAGATGTTTGATGTTTTATTCCGCATAATTTCAAATAATTATCTACTTCAGTACTTATCATTACCTTGCGTTATCAGTTCTTAAAATTTTTATACGGTAGTTTGTTTCATTTTCTGCAGCTATCTTAAACTCTTTGAAAGCTTTCAAATATTCTGATTTGTTTCTTAAGAACTTAACATGAACTTTTCTTGAGAAATCATCTATAAATGTTGCGAAATAAAATTTTCTGCCTAAAGATTCGGTTCTCATTCATATGTCAGAATGAATTAATTGCAGGAGTTGATTCGAAGACATTCTTTGTTGGAAATTTATCACGAATTTGTTTACCCCTAATACAAATTTCCCTTGTGTTCACTTTATATAATCCATTATATTTACAAGCTTCCATTAGCACTTCATTATTCTTTACTATCTTTGCTATTTCGCTCTCCATTGTTATAATGCACCCATTATCTGTAGCTTTACTAGTTGACATTAGATTGTTCTTCAAATCAGGTACCCATAGGGTATTAAAAAGTTTTATCTGCTTATACTCTCCTTGAACTATAACATTTATCTCTACAATTCCCATCCCTTTTACAATAATTTCTTTTTCATCTGCAAGCTTAACAGTACCAATGTATTGCGTATCAATATCCTCAAAAATATTCCTCTCGTACGTCATATGTGAAATCGCTCCACTGTCTAAGTACCAAACGGGCTTATGGCTAGCTTTCTGAACTGCTTCATGAGTGGCAAAAAGCCGTTGGAATTAACTATATTTATATGATCTTTCCTTAGGTTTACTTTGCAGTTTTTGGCCATATGTCCATTTTTGCCACAACGATAACAAATTATAGGTTTAGACATACCTGGTTTTTTAAAATTATTGTATTTTTTACCATTCCTTGCCTTAAACGCCTGGTTTTCTGTAGTTTCTGAACTTACTTGCAATTCTAAGAGTCTTGATCGCAGAGTTTTCATTGTAGGAAATTCATTTGTTCTATTAAATGCTGCTTTAATTTCCTTATATTCACTTGATAATCCATCTAATAAACTTATGATTTGCAATTCCTCTTCAATATGGCCATTCATCTCTTCCAGTTGTACATAAAGCTCATTGAATTCTTCTATGTACTTAAATATAGTCTGTCCGATTTCCATTTTATGATTCAATACTTTCCTGTTTAATTCCGCTTTTTGTCGTTTCGACTTCCTTTCGTAAGTTTCGGCTAGAAAAACCCAAATTTCTTTCGAAGTCTTAAAATTTTTCACCAATAATAATATTTTTGGAGACAATGCGATCAGGATATCGGCTCTTGCATCCTGATCTTTTTCATTCCACTGTTCACGTAAATTTGGTTCAGCTGGAATAGTCATTTCTGCAGTAACAATTTGCAACAGACTGCTCTTATGTATAATTTGATCCATCAAATATTGGGATTTTGCTCGAAAATGTTGTTGACGACATTCTTTCACTTAAATATTTTTATCTTCAAATATTTCCTTTTAATTTTGCCAATAGGATCTCTCGACTTGGAGTCCTGGGCCCATAACCTATTAAATTACACAACTGGATATGTATATTTGGAAAGTAATTTATTGAATGAAAAAATAAAATATTTTATTTTAAATACAAAAATCAAATGCAAAACTGATTCAATATTTCTGAATTTAATTGTACTTCTTCAATTAAAACAAGTACATTTAATAATTCAACACACTCTAAATTACAAGGTCGGCATAAAAGAGCATCAGCATTCTCATGTTTTACGCCTCTTCGATGTTCAATGCTGAAGTCTTGAGACTGGAGGTCTTCAATGCAACGTGCTAACCGCCCTTCAGGGTTCTTGAATTCCAGCAGCCATCTCAGTGCTGAATGATCAGTCCTTGGCAGAAAATTTTGCCCACACAGGTACTTATGGTGGTGGTTGATGCACTCCAGCACTGCAAATAGCTCACGGCCGGTCACACAATATTTTTTTTCAGGCTTTGACAGTGTTCGACATAGTAGCTTATGATTTTCTCTATACCATTGCTCACTTGGGAAAGTACACTACCAATACCATATCCGCTAGCATCACTGTCCAAAATGAATTTTTATCCTGGGACTGGGAACGCCAAAACTGGTGCAGCACACAATAGATCTTTTAGTGACTGGAACGCCTTTTATTGTGATTCACCCCATTGATACACTTTTGATTTTTTGTTGAGCTCATTCAAGCTTGCAGCCAGGCCGGCAAAGATAAGCACAAAGCGTCTGTAGTATGTGCATAGTCCCAAAGAGCTGCGCAGTTCATGAAAATTCTGGGGACGAATCTTCTGTCCTTTACTTCTCGGATTTTATCTTCATCCGTAGATATGCCTTATGCTGTAACAAGATGACGCAAATATTTCATCTGTTTTTGACAAAATATACATTTCTTTACGCTTAATTCTAGTCCAGCTGTTGTTATACGCTGCAGAACTTCTGCCCATCACTATAATGTTGTCGAGGTACACCAGGCAAGTCTTCCAATGGAATCCCTTGTGGAGCTGAAAAACCATTGATAGTATCGACAGTTTTATTTTAAATGGACTATTGATGATTTTTTTCGATAGCGAGATACTATCGAAATTTGAGCAGCAACTTTCAGTTTCGTGACGGCTTCAGCGCAAAAAAAATAATATCGGCGTATAAAAGTGACATCGGAAATTGTATTTATTTTTAAAGTTATTAAGGACTTCAACTATTATAAAATAATTTAATAACCGTTATATACAATCAAAATATAAAATTTTGTTATGGAAAAAGTAAGATATCTTTACATTTTTTTGCGTTTCTATTATTTTTTATACCACATACATATATACGCATATACATACATATATACATCCGTTTATATACATATATACGTACGCCTGGATAACTTTTAATTAAAGTTGGGAACTTAACAGTCTTCAAAAAATTCGATACCATTGATAGTTTTATACCGAACTATCGAATGGGCCGACTATCGATAGTTTTGTAGCTCTAGTCCCTTGAGTACACGTTGCATGAGCCGCTCGAATGTGGCCGGTGCATTACAGAGCGCAAATGACGTAACTTTAAACTGTTATAAGCCGTTCGCACTGAATGCAGTTTTCTCCTTGTCTTTGTCTGCCATCTCTACCTGCTAATACCCGCTTTGTAGATCCAATGTGGATAACTATTTCGTTCCGGCTAGCGTTTCGAGTGTGTCGGAAATTCTGGGTAGCGAGTAACTGTCCTCTTTGGTGACATCATTCAGGTTCCTGTAAACTACGCAGAATCTCGACTGCCATCTTTCTTTTTGCGTAAAACTACTGGTGAGCTCCACGGACCTGATGATGGTTCAATTACAATGCTCTTCCTCATTTCATCGATTAACTCCTTAACATCATTACGCTTCACCAGCGGTATGCTTCTGGGTACCTGTATTATCTCGTTTCGCCAGTATCAATTTCATGTTTGACCATACCTGTTCTTCCTTGTCTTTTATTGTTCATGGCGAAAAAGCATGCAACCTGTTTAGCAGCTTTTTGACTTCATTTCTCTCCAGAGCTGCTAAACCTGGTACCCATTTCTCCACACTTCTACCGGTTCTGGCAATTGTTCGCTGTTTATTGCTCTCTCAACTGAAGTACATTGTCAGACCTCTGAATTTTCGTCCACAATATCGGCAACAATAAAGACGTGGCTTACACTAATGTTGGCTATCGTCACTTCGCCTCCGTTTTTCCATGGGCGGTAGCAAACTCCCCAGTAGCTGTTTTATATTGCTAAGTGCCTCCCACTTCCCCTTCACTACATCTTGTCTGATGATAGACTGTGTAAGGTTGCCGTTGTTTTGCTGCATCACTGATATTGAGACTGAGGCGCCCTCGCTTGTGGGGGCCAGCGCTTGTCCCTCAGTGTTAGCTCGTTTTAGTTTAACGGGGACTCTTTTTAAGATGGTTAACAATTCATTGATGGTGATACGATCTTAAAGCTCTCTATGGTTTCCTCCTGGGTAGATAAGCTGCACCATTCTCTCGACCTCCACCTTAACTCCATGTGGTACAGTTCTCGTTTATGCTCGTCGACGAATTTACTCTGTAACGTCACCATTAAGCCATTGTAGTTATTCGTTAAAGTTTCTCAAAAATCTGTCGTTCGGAGTCGACTTTAAACTGTAGGTCCCGCCACTTATGTATAAAGTTAACACACACAACATAAGTAGTGTGAGAAACTAGGTCAATAATCCTGACTGAAGGGTTGTAATGACCAATTATGTATGTATGTATGTAGTTATTTGTTCAGCTGGCTGGCATGGTTTCTAGGATCTGAGCTACGATACCTTAAAGCCAAAATTAGTTCCAAGGCCTTCTCTCCATTGTCCCATCGATTTCTGGTGCCTACTGTATCAAATTGGAACTTGAATACGGACAGCGGTAATCTACTAACAAAGTAAGGTGGTTTTATCCCGCCGGTACTTTCGGATACGACTCCGATCCCTGGCTCTGCAGGTTGGCGATTTTTTCCTCCATCATTACGAGTTTTTTGGCTTTTTCTAAGTGGGACACCCTTTCCTCGACCGACTCATAGATTTCTTGCAACTTTCCAGATGTTTCTCCGATATCCTTTTCCATTTTTGACAAAATTGCTGCTTGCAATTTTTGGTTTTCGGCTTTAGAAACTTCTTGTACGTTAGCCAGAAGTTTCCGATTTTCGACTCTAGAGGCTTTAAATAACTTTTCGTTTTCTTTTTGTATTTACTTATTTTCAGCTTCAGAAGCTTCTTGTGTATCAGCAGTAGCTCCTGGTTTGCTACTCCATCGTAAAGTCTAATTATGAATTTATGTCCACACTGCTAGGGGTTGCAGGGGCCTCTATCTCTCGTTCCTCTTCTTCCTCGAACTCGTATGATTGGATGTCAATGCCCTGAAGCTGCAGCTGTTCACTTAACCGACTTTGGAGTTCAGTAACTGATACAAGAATGATAGCTTGTTCACTATACTCTTCTCACACTTCTGTCCGCGTAAACACCAACAACTTTTCGGTAATTTTTACCAGTGTTGAAAAATTCAGTACTTTTATCAGCACTTTTTCATTTTAAAAATTCGGTAGTACTCTCGCACGCTTTCAGTACTTCTTTAATATTATATTGGGTTTTTCAACTATACGTGCATTAACTTTAATTCCTACGCAATGCTAAAGATAGCATTATGCTTTAGACCCGGTTAGCCAAACGTCCATGGAACGTACATTCGTTTTTAGAACACAAAAAACAATGAAAACGCTTGAGGAACCGTAACATAATTTCGGTAAGCATTAGCATTGCTTTTCATATGCTAAAAATGAACGTATGTTAGATTACGTTTCATCGACAGTTGACTAAAAGAGGTTTTTACGTTTTGTAACGTTCCCAATTAGTTGTCGCTCGGAATCGACTTTAATATTTATTAAGTGCCGATTATTCCATGGTGGACCTTTATTGCAGCATAATTTAATTCTCGGAACAGTGAAACTTATAGCATTGTCTAAAATGTCACAGAAATTCGATACCATATTATCAAAGTTATTAATAGTGTTATTAATACAATTAGGTGCAGCGTAATTTGTACGAGGAAAGCAATAATATTTATTCCGATTTGTAATTTGTTTCAGCGTAAGATGATAACGATCCTCAGGGGAAGATACAGGTTCAAATTGTATAACGGTGCACTTATTAACATCTCTCTCAAATAAGAAGTCAAGTATTTTCCCAAATTCATTACAAACGGAATTAATTTGGTATAGGGTTAGTTCAAAAATATTGTTCAAGAAATCATTGTTCTCAATTAGAATTAAGTTAGTTTCGTTAGATGTATCTATTCATGAAATTGAAGAAATATTAAAGTCACCAACTACAAAAACAGAAGCACTCCAATCTGCGAGATTGGAAACCAACTTAATAGCATCAAAATGTCTGGAATAAATAATATAGTTAGAATTCGGAGGAACATAAGAACAAATGTAAACTTTTGATCTCCGCAGTTCGGCAACCACAGGGACGAATTCCATAACATTAGAATGAGTTGCAATGATTTCCGATGGATGTGATGAAGAGACTGCAATTAAAACACCACCTCTTCTACGCGACTTGCGGTTGAATCGATACATATGATAATTGTCACAAAGAATTTCAGCATTAAAAATTTAATCAGTGAGCCAGGTTCCAGTGAGAATAATAACATCATATTGTTACGAAAGTGGGAATGGTGTTGGTTAAATAATAAACAAAAGCTCCAAAAATAACACAATGGACTTGATCACGCATAAAATGACAAACAAAAACAAAATAAGGCAGTTGTTCACGTAATTAAAGAATAAACAAAAATATATCAACAACATCACCATAAAAGAATATAAGAGATAAAAGAAGTAAATAGCCAACAACAAAGTACGGCGATCAAAGAAGTAAATAAGCAAAAACAAAATGCATATAGGACATACAAACAACAAAAATGAAAACAAGTTGTTTACATTTTTGGATTGTTTCCGAAGGCGGTCATCCTCCTTCGAGAGCATTCATCACACTAATGATCCAGCGATATAAAAGGCAAGACAAAGCGGGCAAGGATGCGTTTGAAGTTAATCGTGTGAGACGACGTCACGTTGGTTGAAGTGAGAATCAAATCCTTAGTGCGTGAGACACGAGATCGAACTATAATTCAGTCAAACTTCTGTGCGAAGAAAACAGTTGTTAGTGTTGTGCTTACAAAAAGGCTGCGAGCAAAGAAGAATAACAAATAAGTGTTGTTGCTTACTAAAAGGTTGTGAGCAGAGAAATATCGCGCACAAACACTTATTTTGAAAGTTACATTGTATACGTCGAATAAGTTCGAACATTGGCACCAAAGTTGTGTAGATAATAAAGAATTAGTTTAAAAATTAAACACCTATTTATTTTTATTTTATTTGCAATCTACGAACGTTTTTAACGTTTTTAAAAGGTAAAACCGTAACAAAATGTACGATCATTGCTATTAATTAAGAGGTCAGTTAATTTAGTATTTAAGCTACGTACATTTTGGTATATAATATTCAGAACATTATTGTTGGTTATTAGTTTTTTGATTCAGGTACACTAGTTGGTGGCAAACGAGCAATATTCAATTCAAAGTTATTTCTGACTTTCAGTGTAAAAGTATATATGTATTCACAGACCAGTAGTTCGGATTGACAATGAGGACGAAGTTATCATCAACAATCGAAATTTTAAATGAAGAAATTGATATAGGTGCAGAAAATTTGAATTTTTGTATCCATATGTCCATTTTGCTCCCAATTTCGATATATAATAATATTGATCATTACATCCGGCGTAGGGTCACCAGCTAATCGCGAAACAAACACAGTTACATTAGGTGGAACTGCTTGAATAGGTTTTGGAACTAATAGGGCATCCATTGTTCCTGTATGGGTTAATAATGGTGAATTTTGTGAATCATTGTCCGATCCACTGCCAATATCGATTGATGAAATGCTCAAATGTCGAGAATATGTTGAAGACGTAGAAGACCTAGAATTAGGATCTATGAACTTATCGAAATTAATTACAGTTGAAACAGATGATTTGCTCAAGGATGAAATTTCTTGTGCTTTGATTGATTTTTCTATCCCTTTAGGGGAGCGGTTATCGTCATCAGTAATAAATTTGTTCAAACTCGAAAAATTTGTAAATAATTCACCAAATATTGCTAGTTTGGGCTGTAAGGCAGAAAACTCATTACTAAGCGTGTCGAATTGTCCTTTATAACTTCTAAAGAATTTATTAAAATCGATGTTAACATTTTTGCATGCAGAACAAGTCCAGTGAGTAGACTTTGTCGGGTCCAAAAGTGCATCCGCGTCTCGTGATAGTTACCCAAACATATCCAACATGAGATCATTCTATCATTTCCCGAAATATTAAATTTAGCATTTAAGCAGTGCATTATGAACCACGATTATTCAGTTAGATTTGATGTATAGAAACAATAAGGAAAAATTAACTATTGGGATATTGATTAAAAAATAAATAGATGGCGCAATTGAGGAACCTTTTCAAATATACAAACCAACACAATTGGAATAAAGAGTAATGATGAGGAAAAATTACAATGTCGCAATAGCCCATTTACACTACATCTAGTAGATTAGATTTCAAATCTTCTTCAAAATCTAGATCGTTTATACTGAATTTATTTGACAGGAGCAAGATTTCATTTTAATAACTAAAACAGCTGACTGAAATTTAAAAGAAAACAATAATATTTCCAAATTTACTTTAATACCAAAAAAATTAAAAATATAGGATATAGATTTCAAAAAATATTACAAATGTATTACTTCACACACAATTGTTAAATAGCGGAATGGAATGGGTAGATGTAAGCATATGCAATATAGGTAATAATAAAAATATTAATGCGCAGGTTCGTCACGAGTCATTCTGAGGGGAAGATGTTCCTTATTTTGTTTATTTTTAACCCTTATCCTGTACTTCAAAATAATTATAATATTTATTCAGTTTTTTTATTTTTTTACATTCATTACAAACAACATTGGTCTGAGAATGATTTCTGCAAACACATTTTTGACATTTGCTACATTTATTTGCATATTTGGTGGTGTTAGAACGATTTGGACAAAAGTAACAACTTCAAAAACACATCAACGAATAATATATTTACACTAATTAACCTCTTCTTTGGGTTTGCTGCAGTTTGTAATGCTGCACTTTTACTTACTTTTTTTTTTGTTTGTTACTAGTTATGAAGTTGTCAAGACGCACAAAATTGTGACTAAGCACGTAACACATGCGGAAATTGATTTTCTTGCATTGGGCAATTTTGAACCAAAAGTACCATTTGCATAAGTTTTTTTTATTACATACGCTTTGTGAAACGACCTACAAAAATGATGTTTTAAATTTTAATAGCATTCACTAAAATAATAATTGCACAAAAGTTAAAAAGAAAAATCCGCTTAGTATTTAAAGAATAAATGAGGAATAAAAACTGTTTGGGCAATTTTGACCCATTAATACAGGATAAGGCTTAATTTGTTTTTATTTTGTTTGCGAGGTATATTCAATTGTACAACAACTCAATTCGCAGTGTTTTTTAACAAAACAACATGTATTTTCTGTTGTTTTTGTGTGACCAGTTATGTCAAATGAAATTCGCGAATCCATATAATGACATAAAGTAGTTATTTTTTGGCATTATTTCTCTTTTGTTTCTTTTTGTTTATAAAAAAAAATTTCAAAAACAAATTGAAGAAAAACAAATTTTTTGAAATACGGGCTGATTTGCGCTACCACTAAGGTCGCTTCAGAGGGATACCGGGAAGCATAAGAGCGGATTCTACAATAAAAGTTCTGCTAGAACATCAAGAATATTTGAATAAATTGTAATTTGTGTAGAATACAAATATAAAAGGAAATAAAAAAATTAGTAAACAAAAGAATGTATATACAGTGAGCAAAAAAACTGTGTACTTAGTGTAAAAAACTAACAAATAAATTATTCCACAGAATTTTGTCCAAGATGACTTTCTAGAGAATCCGGTCGCCGTAGTCAAAGAATCACAACCCTTTGTGCTTAAAAATGTTTAATTTCGATGGTTATTTTCTGTATATGTAACCAATAGAGAAATGTTTATAATCAAAATATAGTTTCTAAGCTTATATTTAATCTTAAGGACAATAAATTTCATTTTATTGTAATTGTTTGTTCAAAAATGTATTCCAGATAGAAAGTGTACTATTGTTTTGTATGGGAAATCTAGTTAAAATCAACTAGATTTTACTCGAAATCTCATAAGAACTATATTTCACTGTAGTGTAAATGGGCTATAATATATATTAAGTAGTAAGTGTGCTGTTCACGACCGTATCAATTCGTAATGATGACGCTGTGATAAAAATATTTATTTTTCTTACTAGAAAAACTTTTTAAAACCAAGTGACCCCGGCAGACACCACCAACACCACTCTACAGCACTATGATAATACAGCTTCCGACGAATACAATGAGATACACTGCAGCCAAAGCAGGCAAATAATAATACTTTAAATCACAAACTAACACAGAGTACACAAAAAACACGACTTTAGTTATGCAGTAGGTCCCGCCACTTATGTATAAAAATTAGCACACACAAAATAAGTGGTGTGAGAAGTTAGATCATAATCCAGAGTGAAGAGTTATAATGACAAATATGTATGTATGTGATGTTTAACAACAATGCGATTTTAAAAAAGTCCTTTCAGTTACCATTTACCATTTAAAAATTTCAGTTTTGCAACACAATTATTTACAAAAGCGACCTTCAAACCACGACGCACGTAACGTGTCTGCACACAAGGCTGACTGAATTATTACTTCGTTCGGTGTTTCGCCTTCTTGAGAATTCTTTTGCGACTACATTCTTTATTGTTGCGTTTGCTTACTTGTCTATACCTTTTTCTCTCATACTTGTTGTTGTTGGTATGCGTAGAATAAGTTCGATGCATCTTTTAGTGTATACGTATTGCCTCTTATTGCGTTCTCGTTATTTATATCTTTCATACTCATGGTCTTTGTTGCTGTAGCTTTTACTTATTTTTTTTATGTGGAATGATATTAGTCGTTTCCATTTTCGTAACAATGTTAATAAATTCAATGATTTATATCGAACTAGTGCTTATAGCCACTATTAAATCAATTTAACGATTTGTTTACGGAATTTACGGATGTTTAGATTTAAATTCCGTTTCGTATAGTTTTAGTTGATCTGTCCATTACTATTATCCATAATGTTTTAATATTTAAAACTTTATCAAATAATTACATTTTTTTTATTCCAGTCGTTGGAGAGTACACGTCGTATGTTGGCGTTATGTGAAGAGGTAAGTTTTAAAATTGATTTTGATTCCTATTTGAGAAATGATAAATGCTTGATCTAATTTTTTATAGTAATTAAATTAATAATATTTCAAAAGTTGATAACTTCAAAAAAAAGTTAGATCACGCATTTATCACATTGCTAAAATGCCAGTAACACAGACATTTTATAAAAACCTAGTTCAAATACATTAAAATTAATGTTAAAGCAGTTACAGCAATACAAATACCAGAATAAAAGTAAACAAACATAGAAGAAATTTTTTAATATGGTTAGAAATCTATAAATTTGGGAAAATGTGGTTAAACAGTTTTTTTTTTTTTTCATTGCATGTGATAGTTCTCATTTTATTTAAAATTCTTGTACATATTATTACATTGAAACTGAAGATTAAATGTTATTGTTATTTATATAATTAATAGGAATAACAATATATCCAGTGAAAATTTATTTTGTGTAAATTTATCTGTCGGCATTTATTAACATATATAACATTGCATATTAAAATATGATCTCGTTTTTATATAAGGTAGAGAGAAACACAATCGCTTCTCTCCAAAATTCGAAAATTTCTATTATGCGCAGAACATAATGGACAGACAGACAGACTATAGAACATACGGTCTAAACTTGAAGTCGTCTTCGTCTAAAAAATAGAGAATGTAAAATTTTACTTTTCTTATGAAACTGTTAGGAATTTTCCCTATATATTGGATAAGATCTTAAGCAAAGTAGAAACAAATGTTATACATTTCAGAATTTATATTGTTTATAAAAAGTGTATGTATACAAATATAACAATTTTCAATATGGTATATAGCAGAGATTACAAAAAATTTTATGGTTGTGTATTAGTGAGTTAGAGACAGAAAATAAGTTGAGAGCTTATAGTCATAGCAAAATGTCGGTAATATAGCGAATTTCGATTTTCATTTCATCAACATACATAAAGTTATACATCTTTGACTTAACTATTTTTTTCGTTTTGATGTCTGACCTAGTATTCGAAGCCGGGCCTTTTGTCTAATAAGCCAACACACTACCCACTAGACCACGGCGAACTCAGCTTTATACAATAAATGTCTCTAAATAAAAGAATAAGAATAAATAAACATGACAATAAATTTTCTATATCCATAAGGTAGACTATCTACCACCAGAAAGTTCACTGAAAAGCCAGTAAGACTCCTATATACATAATACTACTTTTCCTTAGAGAATGTATCCTTGTTTCTCTTTCTAGACACTGTAATAACTCTTACAAGTAGGCTATCATTTTGGCTTTTGTCGAACTGTACATAAATTCAATAATTACAAAATTTGAAATCATTTATACACAAATTTACACTAATATCTTTATAATGCTAAAAATGTTGCTTAAGAATTTAATAAATATATGGGAAATCAATTTTCCTATTTGTCATACCTTTCCGTCATGAGATAGGAAATGTAAGTATATATGGGGCCTGTTCGTAAATGCATTACTGCACTGTGCATTATGTTCATTAATACAAAACTTGGCAGCACTGCAACTGTCAAATGTTCGTAAATGCAACATTAAATCATATTATGCGCAAATAAATACAAAACATTAATCATAAAAATGGCTGATGCATTGAATGCGTGAGAGAGAGAATGAGAGTTCTAACAGAAAGTTTCTGTTTTTCTTCCTTAAATGTTTTTTCTTGTGTGCATTTAACAACTTTTTGTTATTTGTTTTATTGTCCAGCCCAAAAATCACATTTATTGATAATTTTTCCACTTCTGCAGTATTTATTCATTAAAAAATACCAACAAATATCAAAAAACCAGCAAAAAGAAGCATCAACGACATGTGATTAGCAGTGTGAGCGCAAAATAATCATATTATGCAGCGCACTAATGCATTTACGAACAGGCCCATGATTCTTTTTTCGAAGTCTTCGCATGCAAATAGCGTTCTAAAAAGTGGATCTGCTTCTATAATTTTTAAAATATTATTTTAAACGCGTCCACACTTTTAGTATTAAAATAATTAAATATGATGATCTTTATAATTTCCAGCAAATCGATATTGTCACACCAAATAACTAGTTAGAATAACTGTTTCGTCATTTTGTATACAAAATGTACACAATGAAACTAGTAAACGTGGTCCTCGCATGATCCTCAGAACCATTATTTAATATTTTGATTAGAGTTTTCAGAATTTGTTGACATTTTTGTAATTTATTTTTAAAAAAAGGTTATTAAAAATGGCACCTTACGGAAAGAAGTTGTCCTTGGACGTTAGAGATATAGCAATAAAATCTACCTGGGGGATAGAACTTAAAGAAAAATTGCCAAAATTTTTGGAAAAATAATAAAAAGTTTCAAAAGCGAAAGAAATGACAATTCTAAGCCAAGATTTGATCGTCAAAGCACATTCATATCTAATGAAAACAATAACTATCATACGAAAAATGACGTTGGAGTAGCTTGTATTACAGAAACAATTTGCAAACTATTCCATTCGATGCTATGGCCCCCAAATGCGTAGAAAATTATTTATAAACCGTATAAACTACAAAAAGAGAATCATGTTCACAAAACAATGCGAAAGAGCCAACCAATGCTGCACCGTTTTTTTTTTTTTTTTTGACGAAGAAAAATTCAACACTCATGAATCAGATAGAACAGTCAAGATAAGATTTTGATCTTTGCCATCTTTTTTGAAAAACAAAAAAAAAATTTCATTAAATAGCAGGCAAAGTTTTTCAAAATTTATAAATATGTACATAATTTTAATTTTGAAGCGCATTAGGTGAAAATATTATTTGGAAATTAAATGTAATTGTGAAATATTTACATTTTTAAATCAAAAATTGTGTGTTTTATTAGTTCCGGGACGAAGGTAGCAAAGAATCAGCAACAGGGGATGTAACAGAAGCATCGAATTCCAATGTTTTCTTTTAAAATGTTGGTACTTTTGTAGAAAAAACATTAAGTGTTTTTTGTATGATAATTTGTATGATATTTTGTGTAAACGTGCTACAAACTTGAGATTGTGAAGTCGATTGTATTCCAGCAGAACAATAAAAACAAATCTGAAACACAACTTCAGTGGCTTGCAAAAGAAAACACGTTTTTTTTAACGTCCTACACAAGAAAACCAAAATATCTTATAATTAGAATGTACATAGATTAACGTAAGGTAACAAATATAATGAAACATACAATAAGTTACAAATATACAACAAGAAGAAAATATATATATTAAACGTGAACAGTTAATAAGATATTTTACGGCTTTATTAAATTGTATTGCATTACTTATAAATTGAGTATTTCGGAGTAACAAGCTCCGAAGGAGAAATAGTATTTGCATAAAAATGCCGTTTAGATGTCAGAGATCGGTGCCTCATATGCAAAAGATTTTTTGATCTTTGTGAACGAGTGAATAAAAGTCTTCTAGTGGTGTGCGAGTGTAAGGTGGAGTGTTAGGGATATAATGATGGGTAAATGACATATAGTGCGATAATATAGGGATACGATAATCGAGGGAAACCATAAGTCTAATGACATGCGAAGAACATATACTGGGTTAATAAAAGAGTGAAATATTTAGAGAACATGGGGAATTTTCGGGTTGCTTCCTAGCGAAACTTTTTACAATCGAAATATGTTCTTAATCTAACTTGGTTGGTAGTCGAAAGGGACATAACAATAGTAAATGGAAGGTTAACTGACCTCCGCGCACTCAGCTTCTATCAGCTTGAATCGATATTAAAAAGCTGAATCCGCTGATGAGGCCAGAAAGAGAGAGAGTGAAAATCTTGACATTTTTGTAGTAGACTTTACCAACCAGGGTTAGAGATGAGTAATTCTTTTTGTTCATGAAGCATTTGAGAAGTGGGTGCGGTGCCACAGTTACTAACTTTTTTATAATATGGCCCGTTTTTGGTATTAAGTTTTTTTGTTGATAATAATTCAAGTTTTGAGATTTTAAGGCCTACGCATTTTAATTTTTTGCAAATGGAGTGAAAGATGCTGACTAGATTTTCATTTTCAATGAAAGGTGACTTTAGGTTCTTTATATCCTCTTGAATCCATCTCTTGCATCTATATTATAAGCGGTATTCTTCAGTTTTGATAACCTTTCGTTTCTATTGTATAACTTATCCTCCTAAATTTTAAATATACAAATTAGCCACAACTTATAGAAATACTGCATAATTTTATTACAAATTGTCGATATTTTCATTTTTAAATTTGTTGTACTTTATAGCCGAAACAGTATCAACCATAATAACCAAATTTATAGTAAAATAAAGTCACAGTTTATTTCGTGTGGCCAAAGTCACTCTTACGCGACATGTTTTTTACACTGAAAATATTAATGTGTTTTACGACTGAAAAAAATATTTGGTGGATGTAAGACAATATATTAATTTTTTTAATATAAACTTGACAACTTTATGCTTAATTTGTAATTTGGAAAGAAAAACTTAAAAAATGATTGTGTCGTCAATACTTTAGTTACGTAATCACGCAAATTCGCATCACTTTTAAGCCATTTTGAAACGAAAGCCGTTAGTATTTTTTTCATATGTAGTAGAACGTACATATACATACGTTTGTGAACAAAAATTATGATGCTAGTTTTGAGACATATAAAGTGAAACAAGTGACTTAAAAAACTCATGCAAAAACATGTTGTTTGGTAAAATATAATATTTTGCTGAAATAAAAAGATACAAAATGTATTAGTTTGAAATATAAATTGCTACTTATTTGTGTACACAAAATATGCCTTTAGTCTCGACCGCGGATCGAGTAATGATCTATTTTCATGTAGTCTATTTGATATATTTTTTAATAATAGGGGCTTAAATAAAGGGATATTTAATACATAAATAATTGGTCAATACAACTCTTCCGTCAGGATTATTGACCTAGTTTCTCACACTACTTATGTTGTGTGTGTGTTAATTTTATACGTAAGTGGCGGGACCTACAGTTTAAAGTCGACTCCGAACGACAGATTTTTGAGAAACTATTCATGACAATTTTCCTCTTAGAGATTTTGCCAGAAATCTGCTGAGATATTTAATACACTTAACCTAAACTTGTATCCAAACTTAAAAGTAGAGTGGCTCCTGTGAGCATCCTTCTACCTTGCTATACTTCAACTAGAGGAAAGCAGTCAGCTGGCCAGAGGTCAAAATTTAATAATTAAGGGTATAATATCTAATAAAAGTAGATTTGAAGACGATATTATAAGTCAAATAATGGAACTGGAAGTCAGGCACAGGTTTTAATAAAAGCTTGGTTGTGGGTTGTACTCTTCTTCTTAGGCTAGAGTCAACAATAACTACATCGCGACTGTCGTTACTTGAATGTTCCACAGGTAACCCAGGATGTTAGATTTGTCATTCTCAAATAAAAACGACAAGCACACAACAAAGAAAAGAAACGAATTAGTTTTGCTCTGCAGCAACGCAAACTTCTCAAATGGCGGGTCGATTACCGGCCACTCGCAAACAAAATCCATTTGATTCGATCCGGTGTCAATCATTAGGGGATAAATTATCAGACTAATGAGAACAAATTGAACAACAACAAGTCCACTTGATGGGTATTCTGACGCGTAAAATGCCCATCTTAGGGTGGCAACCTATCTGGTCCACGGTAAACGATTTGCCACAAAAGTTGACCAATAGCAGAGGGATTTTTGAAGCTAGGGGCCTAATTCTGGCAGTGGCGATCGAAATGGCTTTCGATTTGATAGAAATTTCGAAAGTGGCCTTGTTTCTAATTCTGTCTGCAGATAGTTAATGAATCGATATTTTTTTTCATTCATTCGTTAATTGGCCATAACAACCCGATTAACGGATTTCGGCCTGCCGCAACACATCCGTCCAGGCGCCTCTGCTTCATGCGCGCCTACGCCAGTTGGTCCTCTTCGTCGACTTGCGCATATCCCGCCAGAGCATCCTGCTCCATTCGAACGTCATGGCCAAGACAGCGCAGCTGCTGGATATTAATACGCTACGTCTATGTCGTGGAGGAGCTCATACAGTCCACTGTTGAATCGGATGCGGAAATCATCACCAACTCGCACAGGACCAAAGATCTTACGTAGGAATTTTCTCTCGAATACTCTTAAGGTGTCTGCATCAGTTCTTAACAGGGTCCATGCCTCTGTATACACACACGGTTATAACAGCCCTTTAGTCATGATTATGACCTAGCTTTTTGTTTTTTTATAGCAAAAACCGCGACCATCGTCTGCGCGATTTTGTAGACATATTAAACTTATTTTTGAAAAGGAAACAAAATTTTTAATAATGCAAAAAATTTCGATAGTTGAAAACCAAATTTCCGCAATTCAGCCAACAAAAATAAAATTAGGAAATTAAAAAATTACGGTACATCATAATTTTATGTTGACAATGATTGACGGAAAGATTCTCAGTACAATTTCAGACTCGTCATCTAGATGAGGACAACTTTAAATTTTGTATTTATACAAAGAACATGTGTACCAAATTTCATCAATATCGGAATGGTTCATGATAAATATCGGAATGGTTCATGATAAAACAGCTACAGAACTTAATCACAAACTGAATAAGGTAACAATGAAACCGAACAATCTAAGACAAGAAGGAAAATACATTTTTATATAATAATTTATAAACTAATGCCAGTATACAAACTACGCTTAACATTACAAACACTAAAATTAAAATCTATAAAATCATAATGCATGTTAAAATCATTACATAATCTACGAAAAGGAAAATTACATGCCTAATTCGTTCTATAGAAATCTAAAGAAAGAGGACGATAGTGCCATGAAAATCTTGCAGGAATGCTGAAATTCAGGTTAGAAAGCAAAAACTCAGAATCGATATCACCTTTAACCAGATTGAAAACAAAACAAACCCCTAAAACAGACCTTCTACGTTCTAAAATTGGAAGTTTTACCAAAGCTAATCTATCCTCATACGGCGGAATCCCATTGGCATAATCCCATCCTAAGCCACGTAAACAGAATAATAAAAACTGCCTCTGCACAGACTCGACTGAATCACTATGACAACGATAGTATGGATTCCAAATAACAGACGCATACTCCAAAATAGGCCTAACAAGTGAAATGTACAGTAGTTTTGTTATATAAGGATCAATGAATTCCCTACCCCTTTTCACAAAACCAAGGACAGCCCGAGCCTTGCCAATCATCAATATGATCAATATCCAATAATACTCCCAAATCAAGAAATGAAGGTACAGTTTCCAAAGGGCAAGAATTAATCACATAAGTGGACGAGATTACATCAAAGTGAGAGAAAACCATGCATTTATATTTTCTCAAATTAAGATCCATTAAATTTATCCTGCACCAAGTAACAAACAAATCAATATTTCTCTGAAGAACAGCCTGGCCATGATCATTATCAAAAGTATAAAATAATTTAACATCGTCAGCATACATCAGAATATTACAATCAGAAACAGCAAAAGGAAGATCATTCAGATACAATAAAAACAGTAAAGGACCCAAATGGCTACCCTGCGGAACACCAGAAGTAACATATACAGTCTTAGACAATGAATTCCTAAACAATACCCTCTGAGTCCTAAGGGAGAGGTAGGAGTCCAGTCAAATATGAATATTATCAGGAATACCGATTAGTGAAAGTTTAAGAAGTAAAATTCTATGATCAACCCTATCAAAAGCTTTACTGAAATCAGTATAAATTACGTCAGTCCGAGCACCGACAAGAAAGCCCCTGGTAACATGTGTAGTAAATTCAAGAAGATTAGTGACAGTCGACCTGCCTTTCAAAAAACCATGCTGGAAAGGAGATATTAAAGATCTCGTATTAAAAAAGAGATCATCCGTCACTAGTTTCTCCATCAGCTTGGGAATAGCACTGAGCTTGGCAATACCCCTGTAATTGGAAATATTACATCTATTACCCGACTTATGCAAAGGAATTATAAACGAACTCTTCCAAATAGATGGAAAATGACCAACCCTCAGAAACTTATTGAATATAAAGGTCAAAGGAGCACTCAAGACAACAGCACACTTTCTGAAAATACAGGCCGGAACCCCGTCAGGGCTCGGCAAGTATGTAAGTTTCAATCCAGACAAAGACTCAAGAACAGACTCCTCTTCAAATGTATATATATTAGAAATAGAGACTCATCCCACTGAAAAAGGATACCCGCTGCTCAGATCAGGGCCCGAGTTCAACTGCCTATAAGTAGACTGAAGGAAGTCAGCAAACATATTCGAAATATCAAGATGACTAGAGGATGATACGCCCCGTAAAACACCTCAGTGGGAAACAAAGATGATTTACGTTTACCTCGAACGAAGTCATAAAGCGACTTAGGATCACTAGCGAAGTTCGACCTGACTCTAATCATATATTCCTCATAGCAGTAATGATTCATTCTACGATAATCCGCGCGCGCCCTAGTGTAAAGAACATAATCAATATCAGAACCTGATCTAACAAACTTTTTAAATAACTTTCATTTCTTATTCTTCAACCTTGACAGTCTAGCCGAATTCCATGGAGGGCCAGAACTCTCCCTAAAACATTTAAATAATACATCATAAAAGCCACCCAAGATCCTGTCAAGTGAAAGAGAGTCATACGGTGGCGAAATAAGTACAGACGGCCAATCAACAGAGGACAGAAGTGTATTCAAACGATCAAAGTCCGTACGATGGAAATTAAAAAGCTTCTCATTAACAAATGAGCGATCGATTACAGGAGGTAAACAAAGATCAACTTCAATAGAAAGTAACAATGTAGGATGATCACTATCCTCAGGAATAGATATAGGATCAATGCGAAATAAAGAAGAAATACTTGGATCCCCCAAAAACACAAGATCCAAAATTCTCCCCATTGAATAAAATACACCATTAACCTGGAAAAGACCTAGATCACACATAGCGGACATAATTTCATCATAGAATGAAACTGAAGAACATGACACCAATGACCCAGACTCAAGTGAAAAATTCCAAGATATATCCGGAAGATTAAAATCATCAAGAACTACAATAATCCCCTCATGTCCCATTGAATCCATACTTTAGAAATCAAATCGAATTGAGCCCTATAGATATGAATGTCAGAACAGGGAGGAATATATGAACAAGTAACGTAAATAGACTTTTCACGATTATAGACCCTAAAGCAAATAAACTCAATATCCTCCGAAGAACACAAGTCAATTAATTCAGATGAGTATTTAGGACAAATGGAAATAAGAACACCACCACCATTCCTTAACTTCCTATCCCGTCTATAAATATTAAAATTACTAGACATAATCTCAAAATCAAAAATATCACAATTCAGTCATGTCTCAGTAAAAGCAATTACATCAAATTCAAAATCAAAACTACTATTATAAAGCGAAGAAAGTTTAGACCTGAGTCCACGAACATTTTGATAAGCAATTCCGAAATTAAAAGACGATTTCGAAGCTTATTTTTTTGAGAAATAGAACCACGCAAATTAACACCATTCCTACGATGACCCAGCCTGAATACGAATTCACGTACCAATACACCCTGTGGCCAAAATGCAGGATTAACAATTTCACCAAACTTTTCATCGGTAACATATAATTTAAACGAAGAAATACTACTATCCAAAAATGGCCTCATCTTATAGCAACCAAACTCAAAAGGTTCCCTAATCTTCGATTTAACAAAACATTTTATATCATCGACCGAAGTATCGCATGAAAGACGAGACACAAAAATAGTCCTCTTAGGTTTAACTACAACCAGTTCCCTTGGAGCAGAAGTATGTAAACTAGTGGAGACTACAGACGAATATAAAACAGAAGACGGTTTAGAAGATGCCTGAGAAGTGACTTCAGCTAGAGGTAAAGGTGAAGGTAAAGGAGATAGAGTAGACTTTGGACTCAGTTCAACTAAATTTGCAGACTTCTGTATAGAACTGCTAGCTGGGTTATCAACAGTAGATGGACAAGTGTCTACAAAAGAAGAAACAGTGGACAAGGTACTAATTGTAGCAGACTCCTCTGGCACAGAAATTTGCACCACATGCCCAGGAGCCCCAGAAGAAGGAGGGCCAAGAAATTTCTCCGATTCTAGCAGCTCATTCTAAAGGCCATACTTTGAAAATAATGCCTCAAACCGACGAAATCTATCAAAAAGAGATGCAAATTCAGTGTGCATCTTAGTAAACTCACGACGAGTCCCCATAAAAAATTTATAAAATTGGATATCCACCACCTTACATTTATCACAACACCAGCAAAGACCCAGGGAACTAATTGGTTCCCTAATTGGTCCGTGGTGCGAGGAATCAAGCCAACATACTTAATATGAAACAAATCATCACATAACCAGCAAGAAATCTGGCGTTCACCCTCTTTCTTTACAATGCATTTCGATGTATTACAAGTATTCATTTTAGTAAAATAAATAAATAAATAACCAAACAATATAATTTATAAATAAGTAAAGGAATATATATAAAAGAAAAAAGTATAAAGATGTCTCTAAAATGTAAAAAAAAACTATTAAAATAAGCAAGAATTAAACAAGCAAAACAATAAACAAAATAAAAAGTAAAATAAATAAAAAGCAAAAACAAAAAAATAAAGGAATACAGATAAAAAAGAGAATATAAAAAAAAAATGTAACAAGATTACAAAAACAAAAATTGTTTCTTGTTTTATTAAGTTTTGTTTTTGTAATCTTGATTGAAATGAAACAATATTAGTATTTAACAAATAAAACTTACAATTTGAAATGAAATTTTTATTAAAAATAAAAACAACTTATAAAACACAAAGTTAAAAATTTTAAACCGATAAACAATTAAAAAATCAAAATAATACAAATCTAAAAAGAGCACTTCTAAAAAAGTAAACACTTTCAAACACGAGTTGCCAGACTTTTTAATCGAACTTTTGTTGGTGCAGGCTATAGGCTATAAATCTTTTCAAAATTTTGTTAAAAAGGGGAGAAAAAATGGTAATAGGTAATTTTTTACGATTTAACTTGGTTAAGTTTCCCAAATAGCTATTTTAGGTATTCCGTTGGACCAAAAGGGGTCCAAAAAGGGGGAAAGGGGTCAAAAACGGGAAAATTGAGTGCATAGCATATAAATCAAGCTTTTGTCGTGTTGTAGGCTATAAATCTTTTAAAAATTTTGACCAAAAGGGGAGAAAAAATGGTAATAGGTATTTTCTTACGCTTTAGCTTGGTTAAGTTTCCCAAATACCTATGGGAGGTGTTCCGTTTCTAAAGTTGAAAAAGGAGGAACTGGGCCAAAAACGGGAAAATTAAGAGCATAATCACGTCTGAACGCTTGAACCGATTTTCTTGAAATTTGGGATGTTGATCGAGCTTTTGTCGGTACAGGCTATGGGCTATAAATCTATTAAAATTTTGAACCAAAGGGAAAAAATGGGACATAGAGAGAAAAAAGGGCAAAAATGAGTACTTTATGCATGAATGCTGTATTTTATTTGTTTTGAAGGTATTTTTTTACGATTTAGCTTGGTTAAGTTTCCCAAATAGCTACTGGAGGTGTTCTCTTTATAAAGTTGGACCAAAAGGGCTCAAAAAGGGAAAAAGGCCTGATAACGGGCAAATTAGTGCAGGTTGTCCTAATCCTAATATCCAAATATATAATAAAAATTTTTCTGTAAGTCTGTTTTTTTGTGTGTTTGTCAAAGGGAGAAAAAGGGGCAACAATTAGTATTTTATGCATAAATGCTGTATTTTATGGGTTTTAAAGGTATTTTTTACGATTTAGCTTGGTTAAGTTTCCCAAATAGCTGTTGGAGGTGTTCTGTTTAAAAAGTTGGACCACAAAGGGTCCAAAAAGGAGGAAAGGGACGAAAAACGGTCAAATTGCATGCATTTGTATTTAGGACTTAGAGTATTAAAAAAAAATGAGTTGTGTTATAAACCGGTTTCCGAATAATTTGAAAAATTGAATTTTTTAAGAAGCCGGTTTCGAAGCCAGATTTTTATTTATTGTTATTTTTATAACCCGTGCAACGCCGGTTACAATCTGCTAGTACATTTATATTTGGTAAATTCATACAAGCCGTTGTATCATTATATTGAGTGTATTGTTGGGAGATTATACAACAGTGTATGCTTGTTGTTGATAATTTTCATGTAAAAATCCGATACACTTAAACACATTTTTTTTAAAAGTTGTTTTGGTTTCGTGCTGCCAAATTGTTTGAATGCTAAAAGAATACGTTAGGAATCAAAGATCACCAACGAATATTCAAAACGATGAGTAGATTCAAATCATATTTATAATTTCTGATACTTATACGCATTCATACTTATTTTAATATCATACTCATACTACTCAAACTCAAAGTTGGAAGTACTTGTAGTATTCATACTTAACAATACGTATGATGTTATTGACTGCGACTCGTCTCTACTTAATATTTACACGAAGTACAAAATAAGTGTGATCCGCGTACGAACACTACTATACTCACAAGAAGATTGTGTGTATGCTTTGTTTGTTGTCTTTGTCTTTCCTTTCTTCTTTGTTTGTATAAGCAACAACAACAAAGGCTGTGAATTTTGATGAATGATTCGAGACACTCAAATTACTTATAAGTATTTTTCTAAATTTATGAATCAGAATGAGTAGGCGTAAGAATCAAACATATTTCGAATGTTGTGAGTTTGATGTCAACATTGTACTCATACTCATTGTAATCTTTACTTATAAATTAATGTTGTAGCGAGTAGGAATTAATCAAATTAGTTGAATTTTAATTCTGTTGATTCACTCATACTCAAAATTGCATGTGTGGTTATGAGTAGCGGAAAAACGTTTAATTGCTGATCTCTGTTAGGAATATGAAATACATAAGATGTACAGCATAGCATTGAGCGTACAGCATAGCATTGGTTTTTATTTTTAAAACCCAATGAGCACCAATTCATAAATTAAAGCGCAACAACAAAAAAAAATTTACATATATTACTTACCTTCTTCAAACTATATAATCAATATTAAAAAAAATACAGTGCAATAGGTGTGTTTTTTCCAAAAATAAAAAGCAATGAGACGATCTTGGAAACAAAATCCCCAAATAAAATATCGGAAAATATTTTATTTTATTTATGGGATAGACAAACAGGACCAATAACATAAAATATTTTGCGAGAATAAAAAATGTATGACTTTTAAATATAATTTATATTTTATTATATATGTTGGATCGAGTAATGATCTCTTTTCATTTATTGTTTATAATTCCCAATAATAAACTTAATCTGAACTTAAAAGTACGACGGCCAGAGTACACAGGTGCCTTAAGCAACAACATTAACAACAAGTCTGCTATTACAGTCTTTCCAATCATATTTTCGGCTTCTTAAGTTTGAGAGTTCGCAACATTCAGGGTTCGTCAGTTTTTGCAAATATTTAATTTGGTGCTTTTCCACTTTTATTTGCTACTCTGTTTCACGCACAAATCGGCGTATAATTCTTTGTACTGTAGATAAATTCAGTTTCACGATTTTAACAATATTTTACCTTTCAAATGAACTATATCGACGAATAGCGATTACACTACTGACTTATGAATAAAAGGACATTTTTTTTATTATTTTAGCCTATCCCAATTCTTATTTTTTGATGGCTTGTCGACTGGGTTTAAAAGCGTTAAATTTTATTACTAATAAATTGTTTTGCATTAATTATTTTTTGTATTACAATATCAACAAAAACTTTTTTTTCCGTTTTGACAAAAAATAGAATAGAATTTCCTAAGGAGCCTTGGACACACTAAATAAACTGTGAGCTACGGGAAATAATACTAAGTCATTTAGGTTATAAATTTAATAAAATACGTAACTGGAAGCAGAATTTAACACATTTCTGAATTTGCTTAAACAAAATTAATTTTTAAGATATAAAACAACACATTTCAAAATGAAATATGTATACGAGTTTTAATACAAAATGAAGTGAAGCTGTGATGATATGTTTAGTATTACAGTGTGGAGGAATTTCAATAATATTTCTATAAATGGGAGTAGGCTCATGTCTTCATGTACTACTAATCGTTATAATCAAATTCAATACGAAACATTTAATTACGAAAAATATTATTAAATTTTAATTGAAGTGCAAGAACATTGAATTTATGCAAGTGTGTTAAACAAAGCACACACTGTTTTGAAATTTCCTCATGACATCTGGAATACGTATCATTGCATTAACAAGTTCTGTTAGTAAAACCACTACTATTTAAGATAAAAGCTTTCATAAAATTCAACACTGTTCAAAATTTTTTTGATGGGACCACTGAGTCCACGATGTCAGTTAAATCATTAAGATTCTGGTATCCAAAAACCGATGACGTATTTTTTAACGTGCAGGGAACTCACATAAAAGCTGTTGTACCGATTCCACTTTTTCCACATCCTGGCAGCTTCTGCAGTAGTCCAGGTGGGGCAGACCGAGCTACCAATAGCGTGTACTATTAGAATTCCTCTGAAAGTGCAGAGTTAAGTAGTTCTCTGGTTTTTCTAGTGTTTATTGCAACACACAGTAGTTTTAAAATTCGGCAACCATGTATGTTGGACCACCTTAATAGAATTCTATGGGTACGTATATGCCCTCTTCCAGGGGCTCACATATGTCTGTCCTCTATCGTTACCTCTACAGACAACTGCGATCTCATTTGCCCCAGTACGTTCACCATTCGGTTTCCCTATAGGTCCCAGTGGCTCAATATCAATAGCTGCAGGTGTTGTGATGACGTATACCGTGTAGGGAGCCTATGCAGCTGCAGATGTTGTTTGATGCGTTTTGTCCACACAAATGATCAAGATCGACGGAGGTAAGTCCTCGGTTTTAACCATCGGTGAAGATTGTTATATCACCGTAACCGAATTTAGCTTAAGTACTCCATTTTTCGCGTGTGGGAGTGTGAGTTTTGTGCGTTCGTCCAAAAACAGTCTCCGGTAGTATGTAGTCGCATCTAAAACCTTGGTAATTCGTTTCGATTTCATGCAGTATTGAAGCATGTCCTACCATATATGGCCTAAATATATGTGAAAACTTAAGCCTCTGTGCAGTTCCACCAAGCCACGCTTAGGAGATGTCTAATAACTGTGTATATAAGATGGCCTCGAGGCGAATCTGCGGCCATGATGCCCAAGTATGCCAACCTCTGTACTTTGTTCACCGTAAAGAGATAGGTCCTTCTTCGTATTGCTTCCCAACACTCTAATGCTCAATAGGAGAGTATAGAGAGGATAATTCCAATGAAGATTGAATTCTCTTAGTCGAGCCAATGTTTACAAGACCGGTTTGAATAGCTTTTGTGCTTACATTTATAACAGCTCCTTTACGACGATGAAATTTGGTGTCTATGGTGTCAACTACTACGTGGAGTACTTTGTCCACTGATCTACTCTTACGGTACGCTTGTTATGCACTAGTAAAGTTGTTGACTCTGAGTTTGCTCCTAACATATCGATGACTTAGTATAGAAAGTTCCAGTACTTTACAGGAGAAGGAAAAAACTTAATAAAATCTATAACAAAATGTTATAAACAAAGTTGAAATGCGGGTTTTATTAAAAATAAATCAGGAATTCAATCATAATATAGCGGTAGTATATACTATAGTTGAAGTCTTCACTCGGTACAAAGCATCAATACTATTTATTGAATTTTATGTGAGTTAGGGCTTTTTCTTTTAATTACTGTAAGTCGACTAATCGTCACCACAGAAAGCTGAATTTTCGGAGCATGTGTATGTTGGTTTTGTCTACCAGAATATTTAAAAACACCGATTAAGAAAAAAATTAGATGCGACCTTTCTATATTAACCCATCGATAATATATTAATGAGCTTCTCCAAGGTTTTCAGTGAAAACGAGGCTTATCGGTCTGTAGTTACATTATGTACCTCACTTTCCCGAGAATGGGATATATCCTCACCTCTTTCGACTCAGGAATCATGTAACCTAAAGGTAAGAACAACATGTACATGAACAGCACAGATCTTCGCCAGCAGCCTTAATATGTCGCAGATTAATCTGAACCACCTTCAGTAGTAGTGGTCTAATTGCCGTCGTTCTTTGACAGAATCAGCCTTAGCTGCAAGGGCTTCGGACCTATTTAGATCCAGAGGTCATTTCTGGCATCTTTCTGCCTTGCATGGCCTTTCACAATCATCCAATCGGGATGTTTTAGCCCTGCATTCTGTATTTTGGGCACACATCGGTATACAGACGTCCTCTGGTTGGGTTGCGGTTCTCTTCGCACTCTTAGCCAGTCGAGGAGAGAGTCAATTGCGCCAACTACAGCTCTGCTCTGTTTTCGAATAGTCCCTCAGTAACTCGTCGATGATCCAAACCTGATTTGGGTAGCTGAGTTCCCAATACACACTGCCAGGTTTTTGGAACCTAACACGTTTGAACCCATGGGATATGATTAGGTTTCTTGTCCTAGGCTCACCAGTCAGCTTGGCCAAGTCGGATCATTGTAACTAAGCCTTCGCACCCTTGTAAAACACTTGCCGGAGCACTAGTTACTCCTGCTTGGAATTCTAATTCAGTATCTTTATCCAGATTAAAATTTATTTTAAAGGCTAGGAGAAGAATATAAGAGGTGTTAGTAAATCAGCGTGACAAAGCGCTGAGTCTTATTATGAGTGTGTCTTTTTATCTGCAAAGTGACCTAGTTAAACATTACAAAATGCCTTCGTGGTAGTATTTTGTCCTTTATCGTAAAAAGCATTGCATCTATCTTGTCAATTATAATTAGGCCAAAGTAGAGTTTGGCGAATAGTGTCTATTGACTTATGCGAAAAGCTTCAATAGTAATGTCATCATCACAAAAATCGGATTTGTTTCCTGAGCAATCAAGCTAAGTAAGATGCAGATAATAATGTCTCAACTCTAGTGCAAGTTCCAATCATTACAGTATCATACGATAATCGAGGAAACATCACTAAGAAAACTTTCATATAGCAATTAGTGAGTGAGTGTTCATTTAAACCATTTTTAAAGGGAAAAGCAGTTCTGTAATCTGTAGCTAATTAATACAAGCTACAAGTGATTCAACCCTGTTGGCGATTTGTGTTACTGAAGTATTTCCTTCTGTCTGTCGACAATACAGTATGCACTGAAGAGCATTTTTGAAGAACATTTTTGAATGTTTCTAGAGAATTTGGTATCTTTTCTGAATTAATTAATGCCTAACTTTCTTTCTTTTATTTTTAAATGATTTACAGTTTTTTTAATATTGTTACGCATAGCGAAACGACCTAATATCGTTTAACAATCAAAACGATAAACAAAAGGTATCAGCTACAAATACAATGTGGCAATGCTTACACCATACACACGATACAAATACACACTACCGCATACACCGAACTTATTATAAGTAAACCAGCTACAAATATGAGAGAAATAGAATTCTCGAGAATGCGAAACCGCAAACATTCCACTTTTATGAGACTAAAGACGTTCGCATATAAAAGGGCATGACAAAACAACCAGTCTATGTAAATTCAATCAGCCCTGCGTTTAGTTGCGTATGAACTTATCAGTAGCGGCGTGAAGACAAGTTGCGTCCATAGTAAAGTCTACCGAAGAGTTGTTAGTGCCTAGGGTCTCAGTCACTACATAAGGACCTTTATAAAGAGGTAAAAGTTTTGTTGATTCAGCTGTTTTAGCAGCATCTCAATGTATCATTACGGTATCACCAGGTACATAATTAGTAGCAGCACACCTTTTCTTGTTGAATTTGATTCTCTGTCTTTTCGAATGCCACTAATAGCTTCATGACGCAATTCAACTATGTCTTCCTCTTCGACATTGGCAAGTTTATCATCCAATTTGTTAGGCGTTATCCTCCTTGGGTTATAACTTAATAGTTACTTAAACAGGGTTGTTTTCTGGATGTTATGGACTGTGTTGTTTACGGTGCACTGGACAAGATCAGTATATTGGTCCCTATCGCTGCCATTTGACTTTCTACATAAAGTGGCTAACATGGGGGTTATCGTACCGTTTAGTCTTTCATTTGCTCTTGAGGTGCAGTGGCATTTAGAATGTGGTCAATATTTTTGACGCTACAAAATTTTCGAAACGCGATACCGCTAAAACCGGTGCCTCTGTCTGATATAATGCGGTTTGGGGCTCCAAATATAGAAGTAACTTCGTTCAATATACGCATAGTAGTTTCGCTTCGGACATTACGAACAGGTTTTCATATACAAAATTTAATGAAACCGTTGATCAAAACTGAAATGTACATATTCCCATATTTACCTTTGACGAAAGGGCCTAAGTGGTCGACATTATTGGTGTGAAATTGTACTCCAATCTTATCGATAGGGTATAAAAATCCTTGTTTTCTTCCAGCGGGTTGTTTATGATAAAGGCCTATAATAGAAGCACCCACAAATCTTTTAACGCAGTTTCTCAACCTTGGAAACCAGTATTTTTCCTTAAATTTAATTTCGTTTACACCGAGGTGACCAAGTTTATCATGGTAAGATTGTACAATTTTATATCAAGCTCCATCTGGAATACATAAAACTTTTTCTCGATTTCCAATTTAACTACACGACCATTCTCGAGTGTGTATTCTTTTTGAATCATCATTAGACAGCTCAGACTTTTTTGTAAAACTTCATTAATATAATTAATTTTTGAATTATTTCCCTATAATCCCAATCTGATCTCTCTAAATTTGAATGAAGGGCACAAATATCTCCTACAGGTTTCACAAAAGCAGTTACTTGACGAAAATTTTCTGCTACCTTTACCTAGTAATAGCCACTAACCATATCGAGTACGTTAAAATATTTCATCCTATGCAGGCGATTAATTTCATCAGAAATAATTGGTAGTGGTAATTAAAGCAAATAGTTACGTAGCTGGTCATTGTAGTTTTTTTTTTAATTTAAACCGGGATTTGCCAAAATTATTTTCATGTAAAATTTCATATAAATTTCTTCAATTGCATATAAATAACTGTATGCCATATATTGTGGAATGATTTCCAAATTTTCGTCTGAACTGTTCGACTGTATGCCAGCTTCCTTGGAAGTTGTGTGGGTTCCAATAGTCCTCGTGCGGATAGGTTTTCCGTTGATAAGATTCCTCGTGCGGATGGATTTTTACTTTTGTCACCGGTGGCTATAAGGTCTCCGGTGTTTTACCAAGGTTGATATACTTAAAAAATTTGTTTAATACTTGGATGTCGGGCCCCACTTTGGGCGCTAAAAAATATAGACTCTTGTGGCCAAAAATAAAATTCAAACACTTGATATTTTCGATGTTGTGCCTTTGCTTCTTCTAAAGAGAGTAATTTATTACTAAAATGGTTACATTAAGCAATATACATTACATACGCATATGAAGAAATATGCTTTAAAAAAGAATATCAAATTATTGTAAGAGGACTAAAGGGTTGCAATTTTCTGTATGAAGTATTAAGTAAAAACAAAAACAAACTATGCTCACTGCTATAGCAACTATTAGAAAAGTTATCACTGGAATATTAGAATTGATTGTAAGGTTATAAATGAAACTACCTTATTAGCAAACTATGTACATAGCTATGATAAAACACCCAGGACAGGTCGAAATTCTGAACGATAATTACTTGCTGCAAAAGTCTAGTCATTGCCAACGAAACACTTGTTATCACATGAACTATTAACGCCAACTATTTTGAAAATAAAATCTTACTTCTCAACGCTGCAATATCTTAATACATCGAAAACTTCTGCCTATGTAAATATATCGATGAGTCTTAACTGGTAATTTTCGAAAAATAAATGTATTTAAAATCATTCTTACTAACATGGGCCTGTAAGTCACATTTGGACGTTGAAATTAATGTAACAATCAAATTTTATGACTTATTTTGCATACAGCTGTAGATGTAGACTGCTGCTTTTGATAATATTAAAAGAATGATATAGCCTTGTCTAAAGCATTTACAATGAAGAATGTTTGAAGATCAGACCGAATATGAAAGAATATAACATAAAAATTATTGGGAAGAAAAAGTAAAATTAGCTGGAAAAATTACTACGCATATAGTTGAATGTAGAGTTCTTTTTTTGACTGTATGTTTACCAAAATTTTGGGAAAAAGAATTAAGATGTGCTTCTTGCTTGCAGCAACATACTGTTAACGATAGAGAATGGGAAATTTAACAAAAGTTTTTAAATGAGATTGGGTGATGGCGGCCTATTACACGTAATCAATCTTCTATAGAAAAGAATGACTTTTTCCTAGTTTAAGCCGAAACTTTAAACAGAATCTAGATAGAATGTAAACCAATAATTTTAATCCTGGTACTATGTCGGCAGTCTTAATCTAAATAACAGTGTATGTATTTAAATTCATTAAAAATCTTTCAAACAAACAAACTGAACGCGCTAATGAACAAAATGTCAAATTTAAGATTAGCTGTACGGAAACAAATTTAACTTTTTACATTGAAATTTTTTGCAATTAACTGATGAATCTTATGTTAAAATTAAAGGATACGATTTGTTTTCACAAACCATTCTCATGGTAGCTTATTCATAAACTGTAAAAACTTTTTACAAGCTGCTAATGTAAAATGCAGACCAATATATATTTATTCGTTATGTTTTCCACCTAGGCGTAGTAATGTGCTATACACATCGATGGTTTAAAATCGTTGAATGTATTTTATTGGAACATCGATATAATTTGATGTTTTTTCATTCATCGATACTTTTTAATTCGATGCATCGAAGTAAAAACATAATACGAATACTTTTTGGAATATGTCAAACGTCATTAGCAAATTTTATATATAAGACGTAGAAGAAATCAACAAATTTTTCGAGTTGTGATATTTTTTTTTTTAAATTCACGGATAATGAAATAAATGAAAAATACCACATATTTTTTTTGACATATATTCTTCTAATGATTTTTGTTCTACTTATAAATATCTTATTTTATACATAAATATCGGCGCCTACAGTCTTAAATCGATTCCGAATGATAGATTTTTGAGGCACTTTTCATGGGAATTTTTATATTCTCAGAGTTTTTGTCAGAAAAATATTTTTTCATATCTTGTTATCCTGGGAATCTCTGACCTCGGGTGAGAGCACTAGACTACGGTGACTTAGATAATATAGGATCTCTGCATACTACAGTACCTCCCCGTAACAGTAAGTTCGTCCAGTTCAATTTTGTCCACAAAATCAATCGATGTATCTTTCCAGCACTAGGCACAGCGAAAAATGTTATGAATAGATATAAAAGGTTTTTAGGGGTTTAAGTCGTTGTTTCATTGTCGCAGGCGATTTTAATTCAAAACATCTGTTGGTTGTCTAGGTGAAGTAACCTTAAATGAAAAAAATGTATGTAAATATTTATTCGCAAAACAGCCCTAAAACCCACCAGGCCCCACCAAAATTCTAGATCTTCTTAATTTCGTAGCTTAGGATAATATTCACTTGTCGACAATCTTAGTTCTGATCATACCACACTTCTTGTCAACTACTATGCCAATGTGGAGATAGGTCCAAATAAGATTAAATTAAGAGAAACATTAACTTGGACTATCGACAAATAGAAAGTAATTTAAGCCTAAACATAGTAATCACATCAGGGGATGATTTGAATGATCCAGTCGAAGTACTCACTTCTTCTACTTATGAACTGCTATTTTATCTACTTCTTCTATGGTGCTATCTCAGAGTATGGACTCTGAAGGCCGTGCTTCGACAACAGTAAGGGAATTGATAAAACAATCGAGACGGTTGAGAAAAGGTTGGCGTAGTACAAGGAATCCAACTGACAGAGTAAACTGGAATTTCGCTATTAAACTGTGTTTAGAATTCTTAGCGAAAAAATGAATGAAAATATTTGTCAACATTTAAAAAAAAATACCACATAATAAAAACAAGGAATTTGAGCTGTATAATATTAAATATAAAAACGTACTGCATAAACTAATGTCCTCCTCAAAAACGAGCTTGGGTTATGGGGTATAAATGATTTGGAGAAATCTGCAGCCTCTGCACGAATGTAAATGATAATAGTTTTTTAAATTGTTTAGATATAGCGTGTCAAATAATTCTCCAAAAATTTAGAAGGTTTATGCTAAATCTCTTACTGCCATTTATAGAAAAAAACAAAATTATTTCAGACCATCAATTCGGCTTTCGACAGAAGCATGTTACGCTATAACCATGCCACTGAATCTGTAAAGATGTAACTGATGCTCTTGATGCACCATTTTATATATTCTTCTTATCGATATTTGTATGTCAAAATTAGCGACGATAGTTTTGAAATGCATCAAATTGAAGCCTATATCCCTCAGGGCAGCGTTCTTGTCCCTGTTTTGTATGATAAACAACTATAGAACATGCATATACGCTCGCAACATTCGCTGATAATAAAGAGTTTTTACTTCACATTTAATAATAACATTCCCTTTCAGAACATGACTGATTAGTTACTTGACCGGCAAGTATAACGTATAAACTAGTCACAAATTCCTATCAAGTTATTAAGGGCAATGCGACTAGTCATTTTACTAGTCAAACCTTATGAATTACCTCTTTGTAAAAGAAAATTGCTTTATGTTTTCATATATTTTTATTATAAAAAATATAATTTATTTTATAATTAGTAATAATAATATACCCATCGCTGGAATGCTATGATGATATATGTATTACACAAGAAAGTAGAATAGCAGCTACCTGAAATATAAAAAAGAAATTAATAATTCAATTGCAACTATTTAAATAAATGATAATTTTTGATTGTCTTTTTTAAATTCTATTTACTTACTTGATGTAAAGTCATTATAATGCTAAACACTATTCCTCCAAATACCGAAATGGTATAGAAAATAAACAATTGGCCAATAGCAGAACTTATGAAAACTATAACAATATCAAACAAATTTTGGGTGGTAATAGAATAAAATGATTTAAAGCGTTAATTGTACATTTAAAGATGGTCCCGTAAATATGGAGGAAAACAAGTTGCAAATTTTGTATAAATTATTATAACGTAAATAATAAATAATAATAATATTTAAACTTTTGATATTTACTTCTTTTTTTTAACACAAAGAACACAAAACTTTTGGCATAAGACGCTATAAATGTTTGTTTTCAAAGCCTACTACGATTGAATTTTTGAAATTAATTAATTTACTGTTATTTGACAGTCAAATAAAAATTACATGTGTAGTTGTAAGTAAGTCTTGTATTTATTAGTTTCGTTCATTTAAAGAAGAAAGAAAACAAATTGGTACAAAATTTAAACAAATGTACTGCATACTAAGGCTAAAATCCAATCTTCACGGGAAAATAAAGAACAGCATCTAAAAACCATATTTTGACCTATAATATAAAGTTATGGGGATTTGCAAGTAAATATAGAAATTCTTGAGAAACTTTTGATGGCAATTTTATTTGCCCTCAAAGTTTGTGCCAGAAATCTGATGAGAGGAAGTCACCGAAGAACTATTTTTTTTCTTTTTGATATCTGACTTGGGGTTTGAACCGTGGCATAACGTCTAATAAGCCAGCACACTACCGACTAGACTACGGTGACTTCTTAATAATATATAATTGGTCATTACAACCCTTCAGTCAGGATTACGACCTAGCTTCCCACACCACTTATGTTGTGTGCGTTCATTTTATACATGAGTGACGGGACCTACAGTTTTAAAGTCGACTCCGAACGACAGATTTTTGAGAAGCTTTTCATGGCAATTTTTACTCCCAGAGTCTTTGCCAGAAATCTGCCGAGAGGAAGTCGCCGAAGAAATGTTTTTCGTTTTAATGTCTGACCTGGGATTCGAACCCGGGCCTTTCGTCTAATACCCACTAGACCACACCTTACATTATGACCTTCAAATACCAATTAAATACCATGAAATCGGAAATCAAAAAATTCAGTACTGATTATTTAAAAAAGCTTAGTAATCTTTTCAAATAATTTGGCCAGGATTACGACCTAGCTTCTCGCACCACTTATGTTTTGTGTATTAATTTTATACATAAATGACGAGAGACCTATAGTTTAAAGTTGACTCCGGACGACAGATTTTTGAGAAGCTCTTCATGCCAATTTTATTTATTCTTAAAGTTTTTGCCAGAATCTGGTCAGAGGCTGTAGCCGAAGAAATACTTTTTTAATTTCGTTTTGATGTCTGACCTGGGACTTGAACTGACAGTACCTCCTAGTTTACGCCGGCTATCACATTATTTAAATTTCACATCTTTTATGTTTAATATATACTTTAATATATAAAGGATTTTTACTTTCTCTTATAAATAATTTATGTATATGTGACTATTTATACTTGTTCTTTTATAAATATTTTATGCTGTATTGTATCTGTTGGGAGTCAACGAATTCTGTTACTAGCTGTCGACTTATTATTGTAAAACAGATTGCTAATAAAAATACAAAAGGTGTTTTCTCTATTCTGCTTACTTTGACATAATTTAAAAATAGACTTTGTACAAAGTGACAGTTTATTAAATATGTTTATGCTGAAACGTTTTTCATAAGAAGAAACCCGTAGTTCTTATCTTAGTTTTAGAAGATAATGTTAGATAGGTGTGACTACCACTGTTTAAATCCAGGGAGTCCCATTCACCTTATTGCAGGCGTAGAGAGCCTGCATTTTTTAGTCCATTATTTATGTTTGACTTCCAAGGCAGTTTTCTATCTAGAAGGACTCCTAGAAAATTCAGTTCATTCTTAAGTACTAGTTCCGTCCCATAAATTCTTAGTAGACAAATCTGCGGTGGACTTTACCTCCTAGTAAAGTTTTCCCGGAATTGACTCCCAAGCCGCGACTAGATGGCCACTCGACAACCTTCCTCAGAGCCAGTTGCATACTTTCTAATCCGCAAATCATCCCGACATTGGAGGAAGCACGTCATTGGCATAGGCAATAGCCCCACAACGAACATGCCCCAAACATCACAAAATTCACTTCACGTTGTGGAGTTCTCCTTCCTATCCTTCTAGCGATGTGCGAGCCCTCTTGCGTCGGGTAATTGTTTTTCCACTCAGTACTTTCGACGGCTTAAGTCCGTCTATCGCCCATTTAACTGCCCTCGCAGATATATACGAGCAATACTCTCCTATCAGTTCAGTTCTCGGACCCCGTACTCCAACTTTCGAGATCTGTCCCGTCGGAAAGTGGGTGTCAACAAGGAGTTCCAGAGTTTCAATCTCAGCGGTAGTCCATGGGCCATCATACCTTTGTAACACCGACGGTTAAAAGGATGTAGTTACCAGAAACCTCCTAAGCCTTTACGTTTTGTTAAGTTTCTATTTTGCTACAGAAAGTTTTCCACTAGTTCCTCGTGGTCCGTCTAAGGATTCCCTGGTATTCCCTGAGGGATGCTTTTTGGCGTTTCCAACGTTCCGCATTCTCGTATTTGCTTGTCATATTGAGGAGTCCACGGGACTCCTTTCTGAGCCTGTTCAGTCTATCTGTTAATCCTCGTTGGACATGTTTTTCAAATGCTTCTTACATAACAATGGTAAATGTATGTGCAATAGCTTCAAGTTTAAAAACACTATCAATCCTACTATATGAAACTGGACACATGACATGATCAATTAGAAGCCCATACAGGTCCCATTTTTTTTTCCTTGAATTTCTAGACGTAGTTTTCACATATTCACCCTATCAAGAGAGAACTCAATAAATTTATGATTATAGAAAGAGTGTTCCTCGAATGCTCTTTAGTCTCTGATGTATTCATAAATACAAGCCAAGGGTTTTATTCAATACCTCTTTCCTGTTTCCTGTTGTTCAGGGATCAAAGTAAGATTATACTCTCTTTATGGTCCATTTCATTCACCTTCCTATCCACCATCGTGACGTCTAGCCCAAAATCCTTTTGATTAACATCATCTAGAAGTTCCGACTTCCTTAATAGCATCCCAAACCCAGAAGCCATATCCGATCCAGTAAATCCCGTATAGTCCTGTATTAAGGTTGCTGGTTGTCTTCATCCCTTCTGTCCTCGTTTATGTCACGTGACGTTTGCCTCGAAGGAGCATTGTCACCGAACCCCATGAGGCGGCTGTCTTTCTATATACTGTTAGTATAATGTACCGAAATCCATAAGCCACCACACCATTGGAATTCGCCTGGTGCTCCAGGGATTCCTAATTGACAATTATTGTCGCCCAGCGCGATCAGTGACGCTCCTGACATCTTTATCATTTTCAGCACTTTTTCCGGCTCCTTGGATTTAGAGGAATCCAAGAGCGTGTGCGTAGCCTGTTTGGAATTGCATCTTTTGGGAGTATATCAAGTTTCGCGACTGTCGAGATCTCTACCAGTTTTTATATGGCTCTTTTATCGGCACACGTTACTAGTTTAACGTGCTACACATTCGGTTAACTGGTACCGGTTCTGGTCCCTGATTCACCTCCATCACGGAATACTTCGATCAGAGCGTCCTCTACCAATTTCCATTTCTGGTCGGTCCACTACTGCCATCTCGATGCTATCTTTCAGTACCTCACTATAGGAGATGGTTTTACATCGAAAATCCATGATTGATCAAGGTAGTATTCCTTATTGACCGTACGACGTTGTAGCAAGAACTCACCATACCATTGCAATCGAAGAAAATTGTGAGCAAAACCTTCGCATTTGACCGAACTTGACGTGCGTTTTTCGGTCTTGGCTCTTCTGGACGCTTCCGTTGCGATGATTGGGCTTTGGTGTCAATGTCATAGCAATACACCCATGATTCGTTATGACATTTCTGAGCAAATCTGGATCGTTGTCAACATCTACTAGACGATGTCCTTAAGACGTTGTTTTTGCTCAAAATGTTGCAATTTTGGAACAATCTTCGCTGGGGCGTTTCATGCCTAAAACATCCGTAAAAATTCATTCATTCATTTTCTTTGGGCGACCAAAACGAGCATCGTCATTGATATCTTTTCGGCTTTGATTAAAACGGTTTTATCACAACTGAGCTTGTGCGCTGCTTTGTGGCGCCAAACGCCATAGTTTACGTCCCAATTGTCATTGCACATTTAATTTAATTTTTTGCACAAAACTTAATACAGCCTCTTTGATCTATTTTTCGAATAATAAAACATCGAAGAGTACACCAAAACACGACTAATCTTTTTATATGTCAAAAACAAACAGATAATATAAAATGGCTGATATTGTCAACATAAATAACAGATATGCGTACCAACATAGCAGGAAAAAACTGCGAAAATCGAACATACGTAACTCACGAAATTTGAAAATAACGGTTATTTTTGATCACACCTCGTATATATATATATTTTTTAAATGAACCTTCAGTTTAAAAATTTTCAAGATTTGTGATGAATCTTGATTGTTTATCGCATAATTCGCCGTTTGAGCGACTACCAGAAGCACTTATTTGACTAAATTTTAGAATTGGATAGTTACAGAAATACTTCTGAATGTTAATACTATCAACAAAATCGAAGGAAATGAATTAGAGTTCAGCGAAATATTTACGTCCAACTTTTATTCGCTATTTTCTAACCAATTTTTGAAGTTTTTTCTTTCATTCTCGTAAACCATTGTCAGATATGTTTTTACTCCGAACAGTTTCGAATCAACAACTCCCGTATGATTAAATAGTTTGCCAATTCTTCAAAACTGAAATCATGTAGAAAAATAAAAAGCCAAAACACCGTTAGTTAATTTAAACTGATGAATAAGCAAATATTTTAAAATTTTTCTTGACTTATACTGTTCCTAAGAAGGATTGGCTTTTATAAATACTTCAATTTCACTATACAGTTGTTTCCTACTGTACACCATTAATTGAGCAGTAGCAATATTTACGTTCGTTTGATATTTTTGAAAGCCTCTAAAGGAGAATATGTACACATTACACGTACACTTGCAACATATTAAAGTTTTTGAAATATGTTGTTCGGAGTCGGCTTGAAACTCTAAAATCCGCCATCAAGAATAAAACTGACAGCTAAAGAAGCTCGGTCGTAATCCTGTTTACAGGATTGTAATGGCAAATTATTTTGTACATTATAAAATTTTTCGAAATTTCTGGGTATATGCACAATATTTAATATTATTCAAAACTCATTTATCATAATAGAACTCAATTTCAGATTATATTATTAAGTTAAATGTGGGTAAAAAGTACAAAGAGTTTCATCAAAACGATATTAAGTTTACTGAATTATAAGTAGTATTGGCAAAAAAGTAATAAATGTAGAATATATTATAAATAACTTAAACATTTTTATTATTATACAAACAAATTATAAATATATGAACACTAACTTTACACAACTTTACAAATATTTTACATTTTGCTGCACACCAGAGCAAGGAAGCAGGGATTCGAACCCTTGTAGCTCTCGATGATCAGGGAGGTGAGTTCACTATTTACACTTAACATTTAATAATTTTATTTGTTTATATATAAACACTTAAATTGAACTGTTAACAATTATAAATACATTTCAATTATAATTTATACTATTTTTAAACAATTAATATAAACGCATGCATTAATAGTACATAAGATTTATTGTATGACATAAACTTTAATATGCAATTATATTTCATTACAAACTGTAGTTAACAATTTAAAGTTTAGAATTGCGTTCAATACAATGGAAACACTATATTTTCTATTCGGCGAAATATACATACATTTATTGAGTTTAAGTTTTAAGGCTACATACTAATATGAAAATTATAACAACATTATAAACATCATTTAATCAATGTTTACCTTGTTGTCAAATCTACAGCTATTAATATTGTCCGCTTAATAACACTATGCGACATAATAAAAAAAAAATTAAATACACCCGGCTAATGACATAGTGTTGGTTGTAAGTTTTGTTGAGTAAATCTCAAAAATATTTTTTTTTATATTTCTCGAACCCTCCAAACTTTTTTATTTGACAAAAAGTGTATTTTTTAGATTTTAAGCACAAATTTCTAGATTACTCAAACATTTCTGACCCGATTTCCAAAGTTGAAATCTTGTTGGAAATATATCTATTAGTCAACTTAGGGCTATTATTACAATTTGCCATTAGCTAAAGGGAGGATTTTAACGGGCAAATAAATTGTTTTTCATTATTATGAGTACCCAATAAGACAGAAGTGATCGTTAAGCTAAAGGGAAGATCATCCTACCTTAACAATTATTGGAAAATGTGTCAATTCCAAGTTTTAACGACCACCAGAAGTTGACAATACAGTTCTGACAAGTACAGTACTCGGTGGTCGAAACACAAATATTAACCGACTTCTGGAAGTCGTGCAAATGTGAAATTGACAAATTTTGTGATAAACAATCAAGTTCCATCAAAAATTCTGAAATTTTATGAACTTAAACTTCATTTGATGAGATGACATATATAAAAAATATAACGGCTGTTAGACAATTTATATAATAAGTACAGTAATTTTTTCCCGATTTGATCAAATGATGACTCATTCTCTTCATAAGAGAACAGACTTTAGTATATTATCACTTATCCTATATTTTTTTTTATTAAAGTTTGCTACTATGAATGGACAAACTTGAAAAAATATGAAAAAATTCGAACATCACAAGTTTACCTGATCAAATATCATAGAATATTAAGCCGAATAATAGATATATGGATACCATCCCTCTCCTTTCCGACAAAATTTAAATTTTGAAAATCAGGTCAGAAATTTGTGCGTAAAGTCAGAAAAAACATTATTGTCAAAACGAATTTGGAGGGTTCGAGAAAAATAAAAAAGTATTTTTGAGTTCTACTCAACCACCTGAACAACATGGACCACGTGGTTACTTGGGTGTATTTTCACTGTCGCATTGTGTAATTAATTATTAATAGCTATAACATATAATTTAAAATTACAGGAAAATAATGAATCCACTTTTTGAAGATAAAATCAAGATAGCTGTTTCATTCACCTTATATGCTTTAATATTAAAAATTAACACTAAAAATTTAATGAAGTATTATACAAAAATGGGTTCAGATATTCTTTCCAGAAGTTTATAAATGATAAACAATTATTAGCTGATAAACAAATATACAGAGAAAATTAATACTTTCGATAACCTTTTTCTATAAGAACTGTTGGCAAATCATTACGACGATACCTATCGAGTCGGAGCGACAGATTTCAAAACCTTTTTCTAAGCCAATTAGATTACTCTCAGATCTCTAACCGGAAGAGTGTTGAAAGGAGGCAAATATTTTATTCGAGATATTAGAGCTAACATAAGACTTGACTTTTAAATATGCAGTAAAAAACCAAAAAAAAAATCATACCGCCAAATGTGGGTTCATGTAAATACGTAGATATTTATGAACAAATAATGAATTGAATAGCAGTAAAATAAGAAATATGATTTCTTTCGAAAACCGAAGCTAAACATTCAAAGTAGAATCTAAATGAGTGAAGACTAAAACATGAGGAATTATTTGAAAAAATGAATGAAATGGCTCCATATTTGCACAGCGCTCCTGAAATTATTTGAAAATTATTTAATTTGCCTGAAAGTTTGAATTTAATAAATGTCTATGTTTGTATGCATAATATATTAGGGGAGCCCTTAAAATTAAAAATCAGATTTTTTCTCACCTCCAAGATAGGTTAGTATTGACAAAAATGATTTTTTAAAATTTTTAGATCAATCGGTTTGGGGATAAGACGTGCCGCAAGTACGACCAAATTTAAAGCAAAATTTAACGCTCTTACTTTTTACTTCAAAAATATTAATTTTATGGACAAATGTTGTAACAGAAAGTTGTTTCCTATATGTTTTTAAACATTTTGTCCTTTGACAAATTTTTGTCTATCAGCGTTGAGAAAACAAATCGGAAAGAAAAAAATAAAATAAAATTAACCATAAATTGTTTTGTAATTTTTGAAGTGCATCCTGTGCTACATCCTTCTCAATGTTTCCAAATTGTATATTTGTTGCAGAAATACGGTATAACACACAGTCTATTATAAATGGACAATAAGGTTACAGTAGGCGTTAAGCTAAAGGGAAGATCATCCTACCTTTTAAAGTTAAGTTTATGTTTGAACTTGCCATATGGCAAAATGGCAAAAACAAAATGAGCAAACATAACAATTAAAGAAGCTCGTTGCTGCCAACGTTTTAAAAAATCTGTTTAATTTGGCAAAAGTTATCGATATTGCTACGGCACTGCCATATTTTTAAATAAGTGATCTTTATTTTATCAGTAAATTGTAGTAAACGATAAAGTTAAAGGCGACTATAATTAACTTAGCCAAAATTACTTTTTTCCAAACCCGGCAAGATATAATAATGACCCTAAAAGTACTATTGTCGAAGATTTTATCTTTAATATAGGGCTACTCGAATAGAATTTTTATTATTATGCATCTATCGCTTAAAATTTGAACCATCGGTTATTTAAATCTGGCACTACGTATTTCATTCTATTATCGCATTACGCTTGAGCAACGTTCGGATTTATTGGAAATTTATTTCCAAAACAAAGAATATTGGTTGAAATTGCAATTTCGTACAAAATATGATCGCAGAGAAGTACCAACAGCGCCCGTATACGCAAGTTTAATGATAAAGCAGGGACCGAAAATAACTGTTTTATTTTTCTTTTTATTAAAAAAGCAACCGCAATGAAATGTCCGAGAACAAAATCAAGTATGTCACTGTGATTGTCTTGGCCCATACTTGTATAAAATGCAATACTTGTTAAAAACTTGATTTTTATTTTTTTTTATTTAAAAAAAATTGTTGTTATATTTTAATTTTTATTTTTTCGAGCAAAACTAACAGTTATTTTTGATTTTTATTGCTTCGAGCAGATGAAAGTTGTTTTTTGACTTTTATTTTTTCGTACCGAAATAACAGTTATTTTTCACATTTAATTTTTCGATCAGAACGGGCTACATTTATAAATAAATTAGTTGGGTTACGTATTATAAAAAAATAATTTAATTTGTCATTACAACGATTCAGTCAGGATTTTTGACTTAGTTTCTCACACTACTTATGTTATGTGTGTTAATTTTCTACATTAGTGGCGGGACTTAGAGTTTAAAGTCGACACCGAACGACAGATTTTTTGAGAAACTTTTCATGGCAATTTTATTTACTCTTAGAGTTTTTGCCAGAAATCTGCCGAGAAGAAATTGCCGAAAAAATACTTTTTGTATTTTATTTTGATTTAATATTCTAAAATATTTCAAATTTTGAAACAATACACAGTCCATTATTAAAGCTAGATGAAATTTTGGGTACATGGTTAATGACACCACTGTAAAGTATGTTTTCTTTAAAGAAACAGTTGTTCATAATTTAAACTGTTGTTTGTTGTTTTGGTTTTGTATCTGCTGTCTATTATTATTAGATGGTAGAAAAAAGAGTTAGCAGTATCGGGAAAGCTCACCATGTCTATATATCGATTTGTACATTCCTATCGACTTGAAGAATGGAATTTTCATGTGCCGTCAGTATAAAAAAATATACGTATTTTTTTGATGCACAACGTTTAATATCAATTTTGTGGAGCACCTTGCATTTCATCCAATTCACTAGATGTTTTCTAAAAATATTTTTCTCAAATTACCACTGAAGAGAATTGCATTGCCGTATATAGACGATATTCATGTACCAATCAGAAGTGAAGCTTGAAGAAGAAACCTCAGTAAATCTCGAAAGCCTAATCAGTCAATACAGCGATTACGGCTTGGAAGTGAACAGGAAATGTTGCAGTTTTTGAGAAGTTGGAACGAGTTTTTGGGGCATGTAATCGAATACCAGCTAATATAAACATCGAGTGATAAATTTAAGGTTGTAATTAAATTTCGGACTCTGCAAAGTTTGAAGGAATTATAAAGTTCTCTGGTCTCTCACGCGGTACTTTCAAAAATTTATTTCTAACTTTTCTATCATCGCTAAACCTCTGAATAATTTGACCAAAAAGGCTTGGAAACTTGTAATGTCCGGGGAGCAGTTTGTAACTTTCAATCGGTTAAAGGAAATTTTATGTGATACATCACCGCCAAATATATTCAATCAGAATAGGGAAATCAAAGTTTATACGCCATTTGACTTCTAAAATATCCAGAAGACTGTTGTTTGCATCCAATTTATTTTATGAGTCGAAAATTATAAATTATATAATACCTAAGAATCGGAAATACTTGCCGTTATCAATGATCTGAATTAGTTCAAGTATATGCAACTTGCTAAAAGTTATTTAATTCCTGTACGCCGGTATCATAGTTCTCATTAAGCGTACTAGATATTTAGTGTGAAATTTGATAATCTTCTGAAAATTAAATGCCTCATAGGTTTTTAAATACTCCACAAGTCTCTGGAAAAATTGAATTATTTAAATTCTTCTCTTAATGAACAGTTTGTTACGTTCTTAGCATGGTTATTATATCGGTTAAATATTTATCCTTACTTTCTTATACAGATTTGTGTTAATATTTTTTTTTATATATTTAGAATTCTTTATTTTTTAACTTTTTTATATTTCTTTCTATAGTATTGTTATTTTTCTAAATTACTTTAAATTATATTTCTGCTTAAATTTAATATTTTTATTAATTTGTTTTTTTTTTTTATTTGTTATTTTTACTTAATTTGTCATATTTCACAATTATTATTTTTTTATGTATTATATCTTATTGATCCTAAGCATAGCACTATATCTTATTACATTAAAATGTTATTGTATATTAATTATAATAAATAAATAAAAATAAATAAATATGTGTATACTAGGATTGAAGCTCTATGCTAGGATTGAAGTTCAAAAAGATGACCAACATTAATACCTTTTCTTAATATTAGAGCAACAGAACCTAGGGCCGCCTGGTGGCTACTTTTTTTCCATGAGTACGGCTATGTCAGGGGACATTGAGCTGACTCTCAAATGCAACATATCGATGCCTTAAGTGACGGCTAAAGCTCCATCACAGTACTAGAATCTAAAGTTCATAATGGAAATTAAATAGGAAAAACGAACTTGCAATGGTCTTTTTTATGAAGCACTTGGTTTTATATAAACTAATCGATAATCATAATCTGCTTGTGTTACAGATAAATTCGCAGGAAGTAGTAAGACAAGTGCATGATAGATTTTTGGTTTATAAAGATGAGAGAGATTTTAGTTCATTACCACTATATACTCAAATTAGAATATAACATTTGGATTGGGTAAACAACTGTGTCCAATGCCCTGTTATTAATTAGAAACGATCTAATACTGAGTTCAGACATGCACCTTTATTGCGTAAATCGCAATAAATGGCATTATTGATCTCAATATTTCATATAAAATTTCAATTAATTATTGGCAATAAATTCATAAGTACGTTCAGTCAGCATATTACATTTTTCCGAACACTTTCTATTGATATTTGACAACTCAAAAGTAAACAGCGACAAACAAAAAATCGAAGGTCAGCAGAAAGGTTTTTTTATTTATGTTGTTGAACCAATCAATTGTTTTCTTTACCATCTGTCAAATAAATTTTCAAATATTATATTCTGGACGCTAAAAATATTGTTTTTGATAAACTGAATATTGATTTACTAAAAATGCTTGTCTGAACGTATTATAAGCGTATGTAGAGTTACATCCTTTACCGAAGAGAAACGTTATATGTAACACGTATGATATAGATTTTCTAAAACCGTTAAAAAATATAAACATATATTAACTGTTATCGACTCTTACCAAATTCTGTTGATTGTGCCACACCAACTTAATATCAGCTAATGACATCATATCCAAACTACAAGGCTAAAGCATAGTTTTTGGGAACCCTGAACAGATAATTATAGCTCAGGGTAAAAATTTCTTAGAACTTTTCAGAAATGAGAATATAAAACTAATTGCGGCAACTAATCGTTACCGGGAGCTAATGGTCTTGCTGGCCAAATTGAGTATTAAAGTAACAAATTCCTGCTATTCCAGAAGCACTGTCGGGTGTGAAGAAGACTTTACCTATAACCTATGTAAGAATATACTTATATAATCTATATGAGAACAACTCAACAAAAGTTTGCCAAGCAACAAATCCTTAAAGACTGGTTAGTCAAGCGTATAGAACGAAAAACCGTAAAGAACGTTGTCGTAAGCACGTTTGTGTAGTTATAGAAACGTTAAAAATGGGGCATATGAAGACGTCGGCACAAAGAGAGCATGATAAAAATGTGACTGTAGTTGTGAGCAGCATGTGTATAACCCAAATGAAAATTGTCAGTCATTTTTTTCAAGTGTAACCTAATATTTTCCACTGCAATCAAATAATACATATACATATGTACCGGAAAATACAGACAAAATGTACAAGTTAAATCCCTAAATACGCAGTCTATTTAACTTGACAAATATTCTTCCAAAAATGGAGATCATTTCTCATTGTTATTAGTAAATTTCATTAGAAAATAGTGTATTCTACTGTAATTTTACTTTGGTTGTATAATTGATATACAAAAACATTTCAAAAAGAAGCGGCGAGAAACTGCTTTTCTGAATGCTGACAAGCAACTGATTGCATTTTTACGCTCTTTTTAACGAACATTGTTGATGTTCGTGCCCTATATGTGTAAAAAGTCGAAGATGATCTGTCCCTGAGGAACATTGGTGGAGACATCTGGACATATATCAGCGGAGAATGTAAATAAAAACAAAGTAGAACACAAAGCAAAACACGCGAACACAACACAATACAAAAAAATTGGAATACAGACATTTGCTCGAAGTCAGCTCTTCAGAACAGGAAGGAGTGTTGTTAAGATAATGCAAAATTCTAACAGTACCAATTGGGTACTTGCAATTTTATGTTATTACACACATACATAATTAGTCATTACAATCCTTCAGTCAGGATTACGATCTGGCTTCTCACACCACTTATGTTGTGTGTGTTAATTTTTATACATGAGTGGCGGGACTAAAAGTTTAAAATCGACTCCAAACGACAGATTTTTGAGAAGCTTTTCATGCAATTTTATTTACTCTCAGAGTTTTTGCCAGAAATCTGCTGAGAGGAACTCGCCGAAGAAATATTTTCATATTTTCGCTTTGATGTCTGACCTGGGATTCGAACTCGGGCCTTACGTCTAATAAGCCAACACACTGCCTACTAGACCACGGCGACTTCAAAATACATATTATTTCTTTATTGTGTTTTAAAATTTTTTTTCGCATTACAATCTTAATAATAACACTATGCGACAAAATAGAATATTAAATGCACCCAGCTGATAACATAGTGTATTATGAGTTTGGCAAGTAGAAGCATAAACATTTTTTTATGATATATTATTAGCAGACGTCGGGACAAAGAGAACAGGATAAAAATGTGAGTGTGTTTGTGAGAGGCATGTGTATAACTCAGAGGAAATTTGTTAGTAATATTTTCAAATGTACTTATTAACCTAAGAATATGTATATGTAATGAAAAATATAGAAAAAATGCGCACCTGTAAATCCATAAAGACAGCGTATTTAACTTGACAAATATTCTTCCAAAAATCGCGACTATTTCGCATTGTTATTAGTGAATGTCATTGAATATTAGTGGGTCCTACTGGAATATTTCTTTAGATGTATAATTTAAATTTGAAAAAAAGCACATGAACCTTCTTCTTTTTTGGAAGCTAACAAGAAACTGAATGCATTTTTACGCTCTTTTTAACGAACATTGTTGATGTTCGTGTGCAATATGTGCAAAATGCCTTATTTTTAATTAAATTTTGCAATTAAGAATGGCTTAAGTTGGTTTCCAAGTTTACTCTACTCACTGTGTAATTAAAGAAAAATCATATTATTGCAGATATTTAGATGAACTGTCAACTGAATAATAAATGATCTAAAAATAATAAAAGTTATAAGATCAATAGCCAGCGATAGTTTTATTCTAGTTGGAAATAAAATATGTTTTAAAAGACAGAGCAAATCACTCTTTCCATATCTCTTGTACATGTAACATAGCTAGTAAAACTGTTAATTTTTGTAAGACTACAAGAATAAAATATACAAAACTAAGCTTTGCATCACTTGAAGAAGTATTTTGAACCAAAAAGCGTTACAGATTGTTAATGGCAACGTTTGCAGTCCTGAAACAGCTGAATGTTTTTTGTATTATTTTAGCTAAACCAAAAAAGTTTTACGATGGCAGAGACGTCACAGTAATTTCCGATGTAGGCTCTAATTTGAAACGAGTGAATATTATCAAGGGATTAAAGTTTTATTACTATATATAAAACACTATCGTTGATATATTTTTATTAGCAATTAAAAAAAATAACTAACTTTGCTTTGCTTAAATATTTCAACAACGATGTTGTTCCCTCTTCCTGCATATTTAGTCCAATGTAATTGAATACATTTAGTTAGCTAGATTTGTTTAAATGTATTTAATTTTATAATGTAATAAATTTTATGATAAAGTTGATTTCAATTGGGTTTTTTTGTATATTTGAAAATAAATGAAAATAAATAATAATTATTTCGGAATGGTTTTTTTAACATTGTTTGGTGTGACATTTATTGAAATATGCAAAATTGTCCAGGGATTAGCAAGGATTCCGACAGCGGTTTCAATTGTGCTTCTAGCTCTGGACAATTTTATTATAATTTCTTTTCTCCTCTGAAAGATGTTTTCCAACGCCAACGTCGATATTTGTAAAAGCATATCGATTCTTGCATTCTATGCAGTTTTTATTGCAAGTTACATGGGATTTTTGCATTCTATGCCGTTTTTATTGCAAGTCACACACAATGTATTTTATGCGACTGGTTTTATGTTTAGATATGCTGTTGCGGTAAACATCAGACAAGCAAACTAGAACACTTTTGGAAAAATAGAAAATCAAATTGTGATTTAAAAAGAATACAAATTTATAAGTTTGTATATGTGATATTTTGTCCCATTAAGGTCTATGAAAATCCTGAAAAGAACACAAGTTCAGTTAATTTATCCTCCATTTTTCTTCTTGACAAATTAATAAATTAAAGAAATGTATGTATGTATTTTCCTCCTATATTGGCAATAAACTTTATTATGAAATATGTTTTTATTAATATTTTTATAATACAAAAAGAAAAATGTGAAAATAGTAATGCACTATTTAAACATATTTATCGAAACCATTCACAATAATCTATAGTTTTTAATTTTTACTTATTCCAGTAATGCATGAGTCGCATAGAAAAGTAGAAAGTAAACCTAATTAATGCATTCTATCCATCTATGCGCTTTCCTCTGTACCTTGTCACAAACAACTACACTGATTCTACTTTTTTGGCATACGTATGTAACGCAAGGTCGCATGAAACAGAGGATTCGTGTTATTGCCCTCTCAAGAGCTCTAACGCAACACATTGCTTATTGTCGCACTTGCCTACCGTCTATCGCTTTTTCTTTCATACTCGTTGTAGTTGGTTTACTTATAATAACACACTGAAAAAATATTTGCTTCAAATATGTTTACTCGCATTTGCATTAAATTTTTCTGTGTTTTGTTTGCTGGTCACATTGACGGCAAATATTTGACAAAATTTATTTTCCCAAATAACAATGAAACAGCATCAAATACATTTGGGAGTTAACATGTTTTGTTTCATCAGAAAAAGAGAAACAAACGTAAAGGTACATATGATTAAAAACAAAACAGAAAATTCACAAAACGAAAAGAAACAAATTTTTTAATAAGAACAACAGAAATAAACGGAAAATATTTAACATATAAATAAAAACTCGAAATGGAAGATGAGGAAACCGTACCGTAATTTTCCATACTCTAAAAATATTTAATTTATCGCCATATTCTTTTCCAAAATATAAAGTAAATTCGCACAGCTGTTTAACTGTTTACTTTTCTACATCAGTGCTGCGAACTGAATTGCGCTTAAACGATCAAATATAAAATTTAATACCATATTGTATATATGCATAAAAATGTGATAAAAATAATATTTGTTCCTGGTTCATAATGAACTAATGGATCTGTAGTAAATCTCCGCTTGTTGAATTATTTTTTTAGTAATATATTTCTTTTATTTATTTCTTAACTTATCTTACTTCTCTTATCTCTATTCTCAAAAAGGACCGAAAATTTTAATGATGCTCAGCAGCATTTCAACAAAACATCTGTTTTCATGCATTAAGACATTTGATTTAAATGAATATGTACAATATTAATAGTTTTATTTTAGTAAACTGGATAAAAGAGAAAATAAATAGGGCAATTAATTGCTAGATTGAGGATGGCAACCAAGTGCCAATAATAAATTCGTTGTTTCCGAAGTTTAAAGTGTTGGTCCGGTTGCTATTCATAATCGGGTCATATAACTTATTGTGCGTTTGTATTATGTTTTACTAAAATTTACAAAAGGAAATGTTTATTTTAACTTATTATATTAAAACAAGAGATTCTGTTTTTTCTAATTAATAATTTTCTGTTTTTTTTTTTTTTTTAAATTAGGAACTTTAATTCTTTTTTAAATATGGAGAATATTTTTTATTATTTTATTAATATATATAACCATTCAATATAGTTACATTTAAATGGCGCAACATAATGTTGTGAGCCAGATTGGCGCTAACATACATATATTCCTTCAAAATAAAGATGATTTTACAAACAGACATAAAGCACAAAAATTTAGAAACTTTAGGATATTTTTTTAACTATATTCTTTATTTACAATCTATCCTATTAATGACGATAATAAGCAAATTGTATACATAAAATTTTCAAGTTATTGTTGATCTCCAGTGAGAACAACAACATTAATACATAATTTATATTTCTAATTGTTTTGAATGATTATTATTTAACGGTTAATCTTAAATAATCATACATGTTAAGTAAATAAAGCAAAACAATAATAACAGCAATTATCGAAATGGTATATGATATCGTTTTAATCTTTTCACTTCTTCAGTATCATCCAGTAGAGATATCGCTAGTGGGTTGCAGTGGTTACTTAATCTATTCAGATATTTCTTTATTTCATCCTTGACTTTTAGCACGTATAGGTCATTGTGTATAGTTAGATTTGAAACAAACTTTGGAGCATTAACAATTAGTCTTAATGTTTTATTTTGATATCGCTGAAAAATTTCAACATTTGAGTTACTGACAGTTCCCCACAACTGAATGCCGTAAGTCCACACCGGTTTAAGTATTGTTTTATATATTATTAATTTTGTCTCAATGCTAACTTGAGACCTAGGATGTAGAAGCCAATAAAGACGTCTAGTTTTGAGATTAAGTTGTTCTTTTTTGCCTTTATATGAGTCTTCCATGTAAGTCTTTTGTCAATATGAAGGCCAAGATATTTAACTCTGTCTTTTTGAGAATTACACTACCATTAATGAGTAGTACTGACAAGTACTCTTTCGCAAGGTAAACATAACATGGCTACATTTTTCTGTGTTCACTTTAATATTCTTTTGGATAACCAAAGCTCTATCTGGTTAAGTTCGTTTTGAATAAAATTTGAAGAGTTTATTGAGCAGGAACTAGATGCTAAAATTGCAGTGCCATCTACGTAACACGTTATCTGATAAAGGTATGGTTGCTGTTGGCGGAACAGCTGCTTTAATATCGTAAATTTCTGAAAAGTTTACTTTTACGTAAAAGTATAGTTCGCTTAAATATGATTTCAGCAACAAATACAAGGGTTTTGGTAGTAAGTTTTTAAGTTTGAAAAGTAAACCAATATGACAGACTTTGTCGAATGCTTGCTGGATATCCAGGAAGACACCAGAACAGTATTCTTTTCTTCCTACAGAATTTATAATAAAAGATACAATACAATGTCACTGTTCAGGGCTTCCATGTTTATGCCTAAAGCCAAATTGATATTCCGGAATAATATTAAATTTATTAAGAATCGGTGACAATCTACTCAAAAATATTTTCTCAAATACTTTGGAGAATATGATCAACAAACTTATAGGTCTATAAGATGGGACAGCATTTGCTTACCATGGCAATTTGCGCGCATTTCCATTGAGAAGAAAAATTACTTAGTCGCAGTATTGAATTATAAATTAACGTTAAGAATATAATTGCTTTATTAGGTAGATATTTTGCAATCCTACCGTTAATGCTATGATATCCAGATGTTTTATTATTATTTAACTTGTTAATTTCTACCTGTACTTCGTAAGACGTTACATGTTAAATCGGCCAATCCATTGGGCAAGCGCTTTCTAAGAAGTTTATTATTTCATTAATATTATTATTGTTGCAAAAGTCATGTGGCTGGAAAGTGTCTCGAAGATGTATGGCAAATGCTTCAGCTTTGCTTTTGTCTGTTTTGCACCGGACACCATTTTCATACTTGATGGGAGAATTTCTTTTATTTCGTACCATGCTGTCTTGACCATTAAGACTAGCAGCTTTTGATGTAGATAAGAAACCTGCCTCATGTATCAGGTTGTTAAAATTTTCAACCACTTCATCCAATCCTTCAGAAGATTTAATAGGTATATTAAGGTCTAAATTTCTTTCAATCCAAGTTTTAAATGAGTTAAAATCAGTTCTTCGGTTTACAATTTGAAATTTTTTCGAGTTACTATACAAGAAACTGTTAAAGTTTAATAAAATTGGTGAGTGGTCAGAGCTAAGTTCATCATAAAGTTCATTAGATATATTAGGAACTGACTAGAAATACCGGAGTAGACAAAAAATCTAAAAAGTCTGGGTTTCTTCTTGGATCCGTAGGCCAATAAAATGGACTTCCGGTTGATAAAACTGAGCAGTGCTTGTTAATAAGGCAGTTGCGTAGCTCAATACCTTTTGAATTTCGGACTCTTCATCCTCACCATTGGTGTTTAGCGTTAAAATCGTGACCTACTATAAATCTAAGTCTCAAAAGGTTAAAGAAATCTTGAAAATCTTTTCTTTTTTTCGAAAGTCCCCGGCCTCACACTAACCCACCCGACCGCGGAGGGCTCGTCCCCATTACGTAGGGACACATACACATACAGTCTGGACTGTAGTGGGTTAGTGGTAAGTTATGGCAACGAGAACATAAAACAGCCACAGAACTTAATTACAAGCTGAATAAAGTATCAATAAACCGTAACTATCTAAGCCAAGAACAAAAATACATTTTTATACAATAATTTATAAATTAATGCCAGCATATAAGCTACGTTTTATATTACAAACACTACAATAAAAATCTATAAAATCATAATGTAAGTTAAAATCGTAACATAATCTACGATTTACTTTAAAACGCGGTAAAAAATAAATGGAACATATTGATATAGGAGTTAAATTACATTATATTTTAATACAAACTGCTTGAAGAAAGGGTTAACTTATTATAGTGGTGACATTATGCCTTAATGATGATTTAATTAGAATTGCAGATCCTGCGTGGGCATTATCATGTGGTTGATTAGCATTTATTCATTTATTAAATCAAAATTCATTATCTTAAAAAATGTTCTGCTAGTAAAATGAGTTTCTGATACAAGGAATATATCTATACATATAGTTAGATTTAAGGAAAAGTTCGACTCGGTTGGAAAGACCATTTGCATTCCATGGTGCAATACGAAGATTTATTTGTATAGTTTTGAAATAAGAATTGTAATCATACTAAAAAGTTTGTTGGTTAGTTCAATTTGATTGTGTAACAAAATTTCAAAAGGAATGTTATTTAAATTTTGTTGCGAATTTTTTAAAATATTGCGTATGTACTTTGATTTTGTTGATTATTATTGTCAATTAGCGACGAAAATGTAGTGTTATCATCGGGCATATAGTTAATATTGCGAGGTCTGCTGAAATGATTCTTATTTTGTACTTTTTTCTTCAATGCCTGCCGGTATACGTCACAGCCTTTATAATTAGCTGGATGACTTTTTAAGCAGTTTACGCATCTGGGTTGAGAATCATTCGACTTTATGCATTCAATGAAGATCCTTAAGTTCACATTAACGCATTTAACTTGCTTGTTGCAATACATTTTTTTATGGCCAAACTCATGGCAACGATGACACTGAACTAGGTCACTATATTTTTTGGATGGAACTATCGAGACAATTGCGTTACTCAAATGTCTGATATCATATATAATTTTATTATTTGAGTTAGTTCCAGATCGATATAAAATATGGATAGTGGAGTTTTTGTAATCCTACTTCTAATATTCGTGACATTTATGACTTGATATCTTTCGTTTTCAAATGCAAGTTTAATGTCTTCCGTAGGTCTTGTGTGGTGTAAATTTTTTGATACAACCCTATATGCCCTTTCTTGTCTGATTTGATAAGTATGAAAGTTAAGTGTTTTATCATTCAAATATCTAACTAATACTCTATACGAATTAATTGTACTGACCATTACTCTTATTTGACCATCTCTAAGAGTTTTATATTTAAATTCACTGGATCCGATTGCTCTAGATACAAATATCTTTAATCATGGCATTAATATTTGACAGATTTGGTATAATTATTGGTGGAGGTTTTGGTAAATTAACTTCGTTATATTCATTCTTATTTTCACATTCTTTAATGGCACCATTATCTTCATCATTTTCATCATCACTTTCATCACTGCTTAAAACAGAAAACTGGTTTTGACTTACATTCGTGTCTGTTGCTGCAATGTTTTAGGCTTTGTTGCTTGCTTTGAAGTACTGGGCTGTTCATCATTGTTGTTGTTTATCAATTTGTTTGCATTACTATTGTTTGACAGTTTTTGTTTAAAAATTTTTGGCCTTGGAAACGCCTGCCAGCTTAAATCATTACAGAAGACAATGATTTATCATCATCCATTGTGATGATCAGTGAAAATTGTTTTTATTTGTAATACAGTAGTTTTCCGATTTAACGAACATTCGATTCTACGAACATCACATTTAACGAACAGGCCTGACAACATATAGGTTCGTTAAATCGGAAAACTACTGTAATTCTTTTTATTAAACAATAAAAATCGTCTTTATATGAAACATCTTTCACTTCAGCAACTTCAGCAATTCAAGTTGCAATCACTTTTTGCTTTTTCGATTCCCAAATTATGGTAGTTCCTGCAAGAATAAAACAAAAATCATATTGTGATTTACGATAATTTACGTCTTGCGTCCAATTTGAGTCCACCCACGAACGGCATGCGTTTGTTGATGGCTCTCAACGCACCCACATCTTTTTTTGGCTATCACTAACTCAACATGCTAAGAGAAAAAAAAAACAAGTGTGTGCCAAACAAAAAAATTTTCCCAACTCTCCCTGTGGATTGAGTGCTGAAATATTTTGTAATTTTAGACAGTTAATAAACTTTGTTTTTCAAATTTTCATGCCAGATGTAGCATCACTCCGGTGTGAGATAGTATGAATGATAGGCGAGTGGACCGAAAAGAAATCAAGGGAATCCATAACTTAAAACCAGTCTCAAACCAAATTTTTTGTTTCTTCCAAATTGACCACATTCGGATTTTTTCATGTCAGTGACCAATATTAAACAATGTGCATTGTAGTCGCCAGTGGCCAGGAGGCGCGGTCATAGAAATTTATATTGCCTTTCTGTAATCCTAAATTTTGGAAGTAAATTATATTACTAAAGGTTTGCAAAAGCTTTCAATTCAGATGTTAGTGACTTATAAGTAATTTTCGCATAGGTGACACAATAAATGATGTTTATACCCATAAAATGTGTAACTAGAAATTTTAAACAGATTTCTTATCTTTAAATGGGTCTAAGATATTAATTGTCAGTTTGCTTTTCGACTAGAAAGTGGAGGCAATCAGAAATAACAATAAACAATAAATTTTCTTCCAGTGTCCCCATCACATGATAATAGGTTCCAAAAATCATTAAATCCAATCTTCATCCAGGTCATGATTAATAATAACCAACTTATGAAACTCTGAGTATGCAATCTACATTGCAACAATAGGTTTGAGAATCTGTTTCCGCAAGCGTCATTCCCCAACATAAAAAAGAAATCACGAAATTTTGCGCGATTACAGTTACTGAATCTTTTCTGGGATATGTTACTTTTTATCGTATTATCGATCATAGTCTTGGCAGTTAAGCATTGGGTAGGTATTGGTATTTTCTGAGATTATTCGACGGTGACATTTTAATGCAATATGTGTAATAAATTGTAAAGTGTGAGATACTCAATTTTTTGAATTATTTATTCTTATTTTTTTAGTTAAAGCAACATACATTAAAAATTGGTTATTATAATCCCTCAGTCAGGATTACGACCTAGCTTCGCACACCACTTATGTTTAAAGTCGACTCCGAACGAGAGATTTTTGAAAACAATTTTTTTTTATTCTCAGAGTTCTTGCCAGGAATCGGCTGAGAGCAATTCGCGGAAGAAATATATTTTTTCATATTTCCTTTTGTTGAAGATATCTGACCTGAGGTATAAACCTCAGCCAACACACTACATACTAATAAAATTTAATAATTGCGAAATTTTTTAGATAAATTTTTTATTTTGAATTGTTCTTATATTCAATTTTAAATACCGTTTAGTAACGTTTATTATAATCTGAGTTCGTAATGTTTTCATTACTCACACTTGGTGAAGTAAATATATAAAAAAGATTTTCTTCTATTTTAAAATTGCAATTCTTAATTGCAACATACTCTTTTCTAAACAAATAAAATTTTAACAATTGTGTAAGGAATGGATTGCAATAAACATAGTAAAACTAAATTGCAAGGCCTTAAGTGAATCGGCTAATAAGAGAACTAGTTAAACTGGACATGTCTATGGCCGGTACAAGGTTCAAATTAGAGTTATCTACAAATAAGCCTATGAGCTTTAAAGTTTGCACCACACGCCCAATGACGGATAATCTAAACTTTGCAGCGATGTTGACAAGGAGGGATAAGAGGCAAAAAAAATGCAATAGGCGAAGCAGCAGAAATGGCCCTAATTAAGGGCAAAGTGGATTAACGGAGACCCAGGCTAAACTAAAGCAGAAGTAACATTGGGTGGGATGTAATCAATATAGTCGATTTAATAGCAAACTTGTCGAAATGTATACAAGCCAAAGGTCCAGTAAGGTCCAGCTGAGAACAGTTTCAGCAATATACCAGGGAGTATCATATGGATGTGTAGCTCAAGACACACAGAACTCCTTTGATGTTAGCAATGTCGGGAACCGATACCCTTTCAATTCGTTTTATAGAGCTTTTGCATTCTTTGATCCCATCAAATAATTGTTTATCACTGGAAGTAGGATTTTCCTCATCTGAATTGCTATTATCGAAGTCAAGTGATATACATTTTTTCAGGACCTTTTGTAGTATTTTATGAATCCCGAAAATCCCGGAATTTCGAGATTCGAGATTTCCCGATTGTTATCCCTAGTAGCTACATGTGTCAGCACTCGTTCATAGCGTTATCCGAGGAAATTTTCGCACAAATGCTAAAGCCGGGAAACTAATCCCAAACACAATAAAGGAATTGATAGTAATTTTTGAATAAAAATTGTTGAATCAAACTTACTTTGCATTTACATAATGCAGACAGCACATTTAATAATTAATTTAATTTATAGTTTTTATATACTATATGTGTCTATAGTTTGATTAAACAATTTTTATTCAAAAATTACATATATATGTATATCAGTTTAGGTGTAAAAGAGAATGATGTTATTCTAATATTGATATGTTGCAATGCTAACAAAACTTACTATATATGTATGTTCGTACTTTAAATGTGCTAACAGAAAAAATAATGCAAAATACTACATCATACCTATCTAAATTTAATACCATTGTGCACAACCACAAAAACAACAAAACAAATGGTAACGTTCACAAACAACACATGTACTGGCCATTTAAAACTTTTCGGAACATTATCCTTTAAAATCATAAAGATCGTAATCTTAAAGATCATATATTTTTATTTAGAGTGCTGAGGTTGGAATGAGGAGCATTGTAATGTTGGATGAACAAGGAGGTAAGAATGTGTAGATATTTACAATATAAATATTTAAAATAAAAATAATTTGTACATACTAAATATCCGCATGAATGTTAACTTGTTTTGTCAATCAAAAAAAAAAAAAAACAAAAAAAAAAACAATTTTTTTCTATCTTCATTTGATTGGCGTTTCAAGTTTTGTAGAAAATAATATATACTTCGAATTGATACAATTATGACAACATATTGAACATAGAATACAGAACATTTAAGAAGTGACTATTGTAGGGCCCTACCTCATTTATATTTTCTGTTTCCTTTAGTAGAATTATTACTTATTTACACGCCTATATGTATAATACAAAATATATTCATTCAAGATGCGTTAAAAGAATAAATTAATGTTTGATTTTTTCAGAATATCTTGTCATTTGTACGTTTTTTATTTTTTTATATACAACTCTTGACTACAGCTATATAATTTATGTATACAATAATATAAATTATTTATAACTTATACCACTTACCTTATTAATTGGCCGGTTGTTAATGGATTTCGGCCTGCCGCAACACATCCTTCCAGGCGCCTCTGCGTCTTGTGCGCCTACGCCTTTTGATTACACCAATTGATAACAGGGCTTCCTCGATTCGGTCCTTGCAACGAATACAAGGTCGTCCTCTTCGCCGACTTCCGCAGATACCCGCATCAAATACATTCGAACTACATGGCCGAGCCAGCGCAGCCGATGGATATTAATACGATGGACAACATCTATATCTACATCGCACTATTAGATCGATTGCGGAAATCATCGTCAACTTGCACTGGACCGAAGATCTTACGTATGACTTTTCTCTCAAGGCTACTGCATCAGTGCACCATAGAGAATCACGGGTATGAAAAGGTTTTTTGTAGAGTATTAGTCTCTGCTTCTCAATAGCCTATTGAGGCCATAGCAAGAGTAATCCTGCGCCTGATCTCTAGACTGATATCAGTTTTGGTGGTAACGGTGGAGCCAAGATAAATAAATTCCTTGACTACATCAGAAGTATAATTATCGGCCGTAATCTGAAAAGCAATACGCCGCACGTCTCTATTTATCGGGTCCGCCATTCAACGTTTTTTTTCAACCAGTACTTATTTCGTGAATGGTAAACACTTAGCTCATGTCTGATTTCACAGATAATTAGATTTATCTGCCCGCTGACGAATACGGTTGTGTATACGCGTTTTTGCTTCGCTAAGTGGGCCTGCGATCGATTTACAGAAGATGCAGATTTTGGCAAAAAAAATCATCTTTTCAGATGAATCTCATTTTGATCTTGGCGGGTATGTAAACAAGCAAAATTATAGCATTTGGGGCACAGAAAAGCCGCACGCATACATTGAAAAGCCGGCGCACCCAAAACGAGTCACTGTTTGCTGCGGATTTTCGTCCAGAGGCATAATTGGGCCATTTTTCTTCGAAAATGAGCAAGGAGTGGCCGTTACAGTCAATGGCGACCGTTATCGGGCCATGTTGAACCAGTTTTTGTTCGCAAAAATTGAAGAGGAGGATATTAGTAACATTTGGTATCAACAGGACGGCGCTACGTGCCACACAGCCGAAGCTACACTCGATGATTTGCGCCCTATTTTTGAAGATCGCAATATCAGCCGCAGAGCTGATATCGTTTGGCCACCTCGGAACTGCGATTTGACACCGTTGGACTATTATTTGTGGGATGTCGTCAAAGATAATTGTTACGCCGACAAGCCAGAGACAACTGATGCTTTAAAGGACAATATTCGTGAAGCCATTGGTGAAATACAGCTACACACAACCGATAATGTGCTTAAAAATTGGACCGATCGTGTAGGCCACTGCATGACCAGCCGAAGCAGCCAATTGAGTGAAATTATTTTCCATTATTAACCAGAAGGATTGTACTTTCAAATAAAAAAAGCGTTTTCAAAAAAATAGTTATTTGACGGATCCTTTATATTGTTTTGCTATCATTTACTGTCAAATCCATCTTAGTAGGCTTCCGTACAATAGCACTAAAGGCAGCAATAATACGCCTATAACGACCTTATATGCGATAGGGAGAAGGCTTTTATCCCTGTAGTTAAAGGCTCTCCCATTTTCAGAACAAGACAGAGGACACTGAGGTTCGGCATACTTTCCTCTAGACATATTTTGTAAATAAGCTAGTGCATGTGCCCTCCTAACTCATTACATTCGATCTTAAACAATTCAGCGGGGAGGCCGTCAGGACCTTCCGCTTATAACCCTCGGTTAGACGCTTAATCATTTGATAGAATTTTCGAGCGTCATTCCTACAAATATACAAATATATATTCTTCTTGCATCTGAAAAGACCTCTATCATTCCTTCTCCTCTCTCCGTAATTCTCGAAAATAGCTCGCGTAGCGGCTGACTGCAAGGTTTTCTTGTATGCGGCGTTTTTCGCAGCAGCTGCCTCGGGACACTTCTCATCGTATCATTAATTTCGTTTGAGTGGGCGCTCGAAACCAAGCATAGTTTTCGTAGTAGTGCGCAAGGAGTAGGAGATGTTGGCCCACAGTCCACCAATGTAGATGAAGAACGACGGTACATATCCAAGAGTTGAGCGGATAACGCCTCAGCTGTCCAGCTTTCGCAATGCAATAGGGCGCGCAGATTTCGAAGCGCTAATGTGGAATCAAATCGATGTTTGGACCTCTGAACGTGCGCACATCCAATACACTGGATACACTGATCGATCGGGGGACATCCAAGTTGCGTTGTGAATGTCGAGATGCTGAAACTTGGTGCTACATACCATCTTAGCGTAGAAGGCATCTTTAACCACATCGCCCTTTTTTCCGTCGGGGCGTGAGCACAAATAAGGCTGGTGTAGAATTTTGCACTGATGCGGATATCGGCTATGCTTTCATTCACAGACGTGAACCCAGAGACAAGGTAGTGAAGTCTCTTATTAACCACAAATCCACAGCCGAATTTGTGCTTATCAACATGGCGGCTGTAATACATATCGAAAGATGCCAGCCTTTTGGATCCTCGTGATGTCCGTTCTACATTTCATGAGGGTATCCGCCAGCTGGCCGGAAAGGTGCGGACGTTCCATAGGCCAATTATTAAATTGTTGTCCTTAATATGTTTGCCATGGGCGTCAACTTTTGAGGATGAAATTTTTACGTGGTGGGTGCCAAGCTCTACTTGGAACCCAAATATCCAAATATCCAGGGGATTAGACTTCGGTGCTCGCATTAGTTAACACGAGGCTGTATGTCAACTTGAATAGAGCAAAACCAGGATCATCCTCATTCAATCAGAAAACTTTACCTTGTTCGCATGCATTCCATCCTCCGGCCAAAAATAGATGTGTATTAATATGTGCGTATTGGTATACATATATAACACTTTACTGTAGCCTTATACATATGTATGTATATAACTATACGATTTTTTTTAGTCATATTTAAATTATATATGTATTGTTACGTTTTTACCTTTTTAAAAACGTTTAGAACAGTTGTGCCCAAAAGTTCCTTATGGAAGAGCAAACACCAATACATTTAAAGAAAAACAAATTTTTATTAAATATTTTTTGTTTTGAAAACTAATATATACAAAGAAAAAAAACGTCCACTGCAAAAAAATATTGATTTGCTAAACTTTGTGCTTCGCTGTGAATAATATACGTTTATAATTTAAAACTAACGCCTTTTTTTCAAGTGTCTTTCAAATCACACTTTTATAAATAATGTGCGAAAAACAAAAACTAAATCCACATTGGTGCTCGTGTTGTCAATGTTTACAGGCAAAATATACGAAAGTGTTGTTGCTTTTTACACAACGAAGAAAGACGAAAGAAATAAATACTGAGTGTGCTATATACGTATATGAAATACACAGCCTATTGCTAAGTGCTTTAACAAAAACAAATGTGCATGAATTGTATAGGGCTTGGGCACCACTGGTTTAGAATATGAGTTTGTTAATTTCAAACCAACGAAAAACAAATATGCGTTTTATTTCAATTAAAATCTCTTTATTATTCACACTACTTTTGTGTCACTGTTCAAACTTGACCGATACAACTTACACAACAGTAACTGCAACGATTTATCGCTTGTTCGATATTATTCACACATTATTCGCCATACTGCTCACAACGGATATCTTTAAACCATGACTTTTTACTTCAAACGCAACTTCACGCAAGGCTGACTGAATTCACACTGACTGGTTGCCTGCCTTGGCTTGCCCTTTTATAGTCCAACATGAACATCGAGCGTTCTTGAAGTGGAAGGTTCGTGTTCTCGCCTTCTCGAGAATTCTATAGCGACTGCATTATTGTTTGTGTACTTTGTTCTCATTGATTGTGGTGACGTTCGCTTACTTGTCTATACCTTTTGCTCTCATACTTATTGATGCTTTGCTACCTGTTCGTTGTAGTCAAGAATGATAAACTAAAGACTACGCCATGTTGAATCAATGACGTCACGCAAATTGTGTTCCTATCGGATAATGATTTTCAACTGTCAATTTGTCAAATTGTCAGTGGGACAATTTAACTTTTGTCTCTACAAAATTATTTAGTAGCGAAAAAATTTTTTTCCAATAATGTATTTATTGAAAACTCATTAAATAAAAATTATCGAACAATATTTTATTAATTGAAATATTATATGAAAACAAAATGGAGTGAAAAAGTTTTTTTTTCGTTGTATTTTATTCATTTTTCTTTTGTTGATATTTTGAGAAATTCTGCATATCAGTAATATCATTCTCAAGTACATTCTACATCTAAAAAAAGTTTTTCCTCGACATTTACCAGTTAAAGAATTATCGGGAGTGTTGTCGACCTCCACATTAGGATTGACACCTAAAATGCCTTCCTTATAGCCTTGAATATATAATAAAATTTCATTAAAAACAGGGGATATATTTTTTATTAAAATTTCTCACTTGTTTATTTTTACCGCTATTTTGATTGCACTTGCCCACTGCACACTTCATGTTTATATTTTCCTGCAATATTTCTTTTTAGTTTTTCTTTGTGTTGCAGCTTTTTTTTAACAAACTTCACTAATGCTAGTAATGTTAATTTTTTTAACATTCTTTTTCAAAAAATTTTTCCCAAAATTCGTTGTATATTTCATGAATAAATAAACGTTTTTTTTTTGAAAAATGTCATTGTAATTTATATTGCAGGGCTACCAGCTTTCACATAATGCACACATTTTTCAGAAGAAATGTTAATTTTCACATATGAAAAAGACTTGGAAACTTTAAAATAGCCCAACTACGTCATCTAACGAGAAATCATGCGCAAGACGTAATCTTTAGTTTATTATTCTTGGTTGTAGTTGTTGGTGTGGCTATTATTACCCTGTAGGAAATCAAACTAATTTTAAAGTAACTTGAAACTGGTTTTTTAATAAGCACAACTGTTGATTAAGTGACTTTTTTCCTTGTCGCCGACTCATTATTTTAAACTGACTACAAATTACTTATTTTTCAACAAATTTGTAGTTAAATAAAATATAGTTAATTTAAATATTAGTTTAAACTAAATTATTTAAAAACCACTTTTTTAATTCAATTTTAAACAGTTTTATTTATATTTTATTATATGCATATATTTATATATAAAAATAATTATTATAATACAAAAAAAAAATTAATTATACTAAAAGAACATTCATGTACATTTCAGGACTTAAAATAAAAGTTGTAATAAAAAGAAGTTAAATGAAAAGAAGACTTATATACATTCGAAAGTTTGTACTGAAGAAAAATTCAAAAGTGAAATATTATTAAGTTTTATTCCAACACAAACGTGATGAAAATGCCGTAATTCTTTGTCCGGGTCATCACAGAGAGGTTGAAGTGCATCCATCAATGCATCAAAAACTTTTTTGTAATCCTTCAAGCTCTTTTTGCCATGAGTGCCATCAATATTTATAGCAAGATTCAATTGCAGAGATAAAATTGTCGTTAAAGTTTTTGGCATTTCCCTTTCAGTGATAATTTCATGGCATTGGTCTGCAAAAATTTACAAAAATTTGGAAAATGGTAAAAGTAGAGAAGAATAAAAACTCACGTGATTTTCATCGATTATGTTAGCATTGAACGCTTTCAGCTCCTCTAGGGTGTTTATTGCAAAAGTAGTCTTAATTGCCACATTGCGTTTTTCCTGTCGAACAAGGCTTTCGGTCACTAATTTTTGGGTAGACAATGCTGCCATTATAATCTCATTTTGAGTTCTGTTTGAGCTCCTTAATTTCGCCTTGAAATATAAATATTTATCAGAAAATCGTGATATTTTGGTGGACAAAACATATTTTCATTTTACCTGTTATTTCTGATAATTTGGCATTCATTTCAGAAAATTTGACATCAAATTGGGGATACCAATCATCATTTGCTGTACCTTTATCTGGAAAAATACAACATAAATAATAAGGCATATTTTTACGATTGTACAAGATACTTACCAGCAGTTCTCAGATAAATGCGCTTCATAATTGCTAGTACAAGTATAGATTTGATATATACAAATTGTTTTATCTAGATTTTTAATGAATTATTTTATTTCACTACCACTTCAATATCACTTTTATAGATTTTATTATAAATTTGCAATATTTACTTGGGTTTTTCCCTTTTTTTTTAACAAAATTAAGCACCACCTAAAAACCGTATAACCATGTTGGTTATATTTTTTTAACTTTGCTGTCAGTTGAAAAAATTAAAATCAAAGCTAAACGTATGATGGGTTCTAAGTGAATCGGCCTTATAGCCCATTTACACTATAGCGAAATCTAGTAGATTAGATTTCAAATCTCCCTTAAAATCTAGATCGTTTACACTAGATTTATTTGACAGTAGCAAGATTTAATTTTAATAACAAAAACAGCTGACTGAAATTTAAAAGAAAACAACAATATTTCTAAATTTAGTTTAAAACCAAAAAAATTAAAAATATAGGACATAGATTTCAAAAAATATTGTAAGTGTATTACTACACAAAATTGTTAAATAGGAGAATGTAATGGGTAGATGTAAGCATATGCAATATAGGTAATAATAAAAATATTAATCCGCAGGTGCGTCACGAGTCATTCTGGGAGGAAGATGTTCCTTATTTTGTTTCTTTTTAAGCCTTATCCTGTAGTTCAAAAATATAACGCATTTTATTTCTTTACATTCATTACATACAACATTGATCTGAGAATGCGATTTGCAAATACATTTTTGACATTCGGTACATTTATTTGCATATTTGGTGCTGTTAAAACGATTTGGACAAAAGTAACAACTTTCAACACATAAACGAATAAATAATAGAATAAGTAGTGTACTTATTCTTTTTTTGGGTTTGTTGCCGTTTGCTACGCTTTTACTTACTTTTTTTTTTTGGTTTGTTGCTAGTTATGAAGTTGTCAAGACGCACAAAATTGTTACTAAGCTCGTAACATATGCGGAAATTGATTCTGTTGCATTGGGCAATTTTGCTCCAAAAGTAAGATTTGTGAAAAGACCTACAAAAATTGTCTTTTAAATTTTAATAGCATTCACTAAAGTAATAATTGTACAAAAGTTGAGTATTTAAAGAATAAATGAGGAATAAAAACTGTTTGGGTAATTTTGACCCATTAAGATAGGGTTAATTTGTTTTTATTTTGTTTTTGAATTGAAATGTAATTTTTTGCCTGCGCAGCGTTGTTTTGTATGAGAAATCTAGTTACAATCAACTAGATTTGGCTCGAAATCTCATAAGTACTAGATTTCGCTGAAGTGTAAATGGGCTATTATTATAAACTTGAAATTCAGATTTCTTCAATTGTGCGAAAGAACATAATCAAATTTCCCAAAGCCGAACATACTGAGTGCAGTGTACAATTACAATTAACAGAAAGTGTTTATGGTTGCCGCTTATATGTATTCATGAAAGCATTGTATTTATTTATGTCAAGGTAATTACATTCTTACTGACTAAATATATAAGTTAGCAACGCTATGAATATCCAAGTTATTATTTTGATGATCGACGTGAATGCCCATACTATTGATAATATGAAAGGTTACAATTCTTGGTAAATATTTTTAAATTTTATTTTAGATTAGATTTCACAATTTCATTTCGTTATTGCATTGATTAATTGTGACAAATACCTGATTAGCATTTAATTTTATTGCATTACTTTGATTGGCAAATTTATGAAAAACTTTGTAAAGATCTTATATGATTGGTCAACTATTATCTTATTATTGCAAACATTAATTCAAGTAAATTTACTCAAATAACCATTCTATGTTGAATCACCTAATTGAGGAATTTCAGTGTAAGAGAGGTTCATAGTGCCTAACATCGAATTTACTCACAAAAACTTACTTATACAAATTAAAAACACCGAGTTTTAGTTAAATACAGCTAATTGAAAAATATATTGTCAAATAATTATATGTATTTATGAAATATATATTTAGATTTTTTTATACTGCATTACTCGCAGGCAAATCTATTACTTGTACAGTCACATGGAAAAGAATCATTATTTGTATAAAATTAATATTTCAATGATAAAAATTACGCGTTTGTCTTACAGGAACATTAAATTTCAGTTGACTAAGCTGGAACTTAGAACACGAAACAACTAAGGGAGCAAAATTAAAAAAAAAAAACTGCCATTCCGATACTAAAGTTCGATGTCTGAATAGGATGATATCATTTAGGACAATTTTTTGAATGCGAGTTTAAACTCAAGATAAAGTTAATTCCAGTTAATCTTCGTTTTCAGTTTTTGTGTTTACTTAATCTTGCGATTAACCTTACGGTCAACGTTGGTGATATAAACTTAAAATTAACTATCAAAAGTAGTTGACAAATTTTATTTAAGAAAAGCTCGGTTAACTAAAGATTAATGGTGTTTTCTTTTCTACTAAGAAAATGTCACCCTCTTATAGTGTCTTCACACCAAAATTTAAAACCTGATTTTAGCATTAAAATCATAATTAGCAGATTATGCGTTCATATTTTGGTAGAATAAAAGAATAATTTTGAAAGGAGATGAACCATTCTATTACGGAAACGTAATTCAAAACTATTGTACTTGGTGACACTTTTCATCAATCGTCAGTAACTTAGTATTTACCAATAGTATTATATAAAGGTATATTCACAAATTCATAAAACAAAAAGTGATGAGTATATATTTTGTTATATTTTTCTTTGTACTTAACTTTGCCCACGGAACTTTTTTAATTCTCAAGGAAAATTGCTTATAGTTCGATTAACAATGAAAAAATTACCGAATTTTAACTTTTTCATTCAAGAAATTAATAAATACTCATAATATTCACAAAGGTCTGCGAGAAAAAAATTTGATGAGCAATATGTCTTATTTCGCCTTGATATATTTAGCTTCTTACTTACCTTTTGCACAAGAAGCTTTATTAATCGTGACCAGAAACCACACACATTTCGATTAATAATTAAATATTTACAAATTTTTAAAATTTTCATTGAAGTAATTAAAAAATATACCAAATTTTCCTCTTCTAACACAAAATAAATGTTTATTTACATTTATTTACAGCTATTTTTGTTTTTATTTTGTTTATTACCAGCTGTTTTCAACATTTCTATGTTGGTAGCTATGATTTAGTACATCGAAAACATGGTTGTATTTCATGAAACCAATTTAAATCCAATTCAAAAAAGGTTTTAAGATGGTTTTAATGCAATAATTTTATATGGTAAAAACAGGTTTTATTTTTGGTTTTGACGATAAAACCAACTTTTGCGTTAAAACCATTCGGTGTGAAAACACTATTACAACGTGCATTAAAATATTGCTGACCAACCCTGTTGAAAATAATTTTTTATTTGAGAAGAACATAATACAAACATTTAAAAAGGGTATGCCCTGTGTTAACCACGGCGGTTGTTGACTATGTATGTTGAAATAAATTCTATAATTCTTCAGCCGAAAGTCCATACCATCCGCTTGATGCGCCTTGCGTTACATGGGATTTTTGCATTCTATGCCATTTTATTGCAAGGTACACACAATGCGTTTTATGCGACTGATTTTATGTTTTCATCAGCTGCTGTGGTAAACAACAAACAAGCAAACAGAAACACTTTTGGGAAAAATAAAAAATCAAATTGTGATTTTAAAAGAATTTACAACATTAATTACAAATTTATGAGTTTACGTATATGATATTTTGTGCTATTACATACATAATTGGCCATTACAACCCTTCAGTCAGGATTACGACCTAGCTTCTCACACCACTTATGTTGTGTGCGTTAATTTTTATACATGAGTGGCGGGACCTACAGTTTAAAGTCGACTCCGAACGACAGATTTTTGAGAAGCTTTTCATGGCAATTTTTACTCTCAGAGTCTTTACCAGAAATCTGCTGAGAGGAAGTCGCCGAAGAAAAATTTTTCGTTTTGATGTCTGACCTGGTATTCGAACCCGGGCCTTTCGTCTAATAAGCCAACACACTACCCACTAGACCACGGCGACTTTGTGCTGTTAAGGCTTACGAAAATTCTCAAACGAACACAATACGAGTATTTTCAGTTAATTTATCTTCCATTTTTCTTGTTTACAAATTAATAAATTCAAAATAGATGACACTCAGTACATACAAACAATCGACAACTAGTATACATATTTTGTTAATGAGGAAATGTGTTAAAAAAATGTATTCAAATGTATTTTTCTCTTAAATTAGTAATAAACTTTATTAAGAAATAAGTTTTTGTTAATATTTCTATAACACAAAAGGAAAAATGCGAATATAGTAATGCACTATTTTAACATACATATGTATTTATCGAAACCATTCACAATAGTATATAATTTGACATGCCAAGTTTGAAAAACTGCTGACTTTTTCCAGCGATGCATGAGTCGTATAGAAAAGTAGAAAGTAAAGCCGAAACTCCATACCATCCGTTTCATTCGCCTTGCTGCACATGCGATTTTGCATTCTATGTCATTTTTATTGCAAGTTACACTCAATGCGTTTTATGCCGCTTGTTTTTTTGTTTTGATCAGTTGCTGTGGTAAACAAGAAACAAACAAGAATACTCTTGGGAAAAATAGAAAATCTAATTGTGATTTTAAAAGAATTTATGGCGTTAATTACATATTTATGAGTTTACATATATGATATTTTGTGCTGTTAAGGACCTACGAAAATCCTCAAACGAACACAAGACGACTGTTTCCAGTTAATTTATTTATTTTTTTTTTTTTTTTTGGTTTACAAATTAATACATAAAACCAATCATATATATGTACACATAAACAATCATCAAATACATATAAACAATCAATCATGTTACGTTTTTACCTTTTTAAAAACGTTTAATTATGAGTTCGTTAATTGCAAACCAAGTAAGAACAAATATGTGTTTTATTGAAATTAAACTCTCTTTATTATTCACTCCACATTTGTGCCATTGTTTAAACTTAACTGATACAACAATAACACGGTGCGACAGTGCAAATACATCCGAGCAACTACATAGTACACGTTGTTCTGTTAGTTGCGTAGAACTCAAAATTACCTTTTTTTATATTTCTAGAACCCTCCAAACTTGTTTTAATTGACAGAAACAGTTCTTTTCGACTTTACGCACAAAATTCTGGATTACTCAAATATTTCTTACCCGATTTCCAAAACTTATACCTTGTTGGAAAGCGAGATGTGGACCTTTAAAACGTTATACATATACATATATATTCTTCGACTTAATATGCTATGAGATTTGATGAGATAAACTGGATAAATTCCATTTTTCTTCATATTTTTTCAAGTTTGTCCTTTCATATGAGCAAATGTTAAAGTACATGATAAGCGATAATATTCTTAAAGTCTCTTGTGAAGAGATTGAGTCATCATTTGAGCAAATCGAATAAAAATTGCCGTAGTTATTACTTGAAGAGTATAACAGTCGAGTTATATTTTTTATAAATGTCAGCACATCAAATCAACTTTTACTTCAAAGATTTTCAGAATTTTTGATGGATATTGATTAGTTATCACAAAATGTGTCAATTCACGTTTACACAATTTCCAGAAGTCGGCTAATATTTGTGTTTTTTGCTAATATAATTATTTCTCTTTGTGCAAACATTGGCCAATTTCTGGTGGTCGCTCAAACTTGGAATTGAGACAATTTCCGATAAACAATCAAGATCCATCAAAAATTCTGAAAATTTTTGAACCGAAAGTTCATTTGATAAGATTTGATAATATCTATGGTAATTTCTGTCCGATTTGATCATACAAAGTGTCTCTTTCAGAATGTTAATACTTATTTCATGTTTTTTAAGTGAAGTTTGCTACTATGAACAGACATACTTCAAAAATATGAAAAAAATTCGCGTTTTCCAAGTTTACCTCATCAAATCTCTCAGTATATTAAGCCAAATAATAGTTATATGTATACCCTTTCCGACATGATTTAAATATTAGACATCGAGTCAGAAATGTTTGAGTAATCCAGAAATTTGTGCATGAAGTCCAAATAAAAAAGTTTTTGCCAAATAAAAAAGTATGGAGAGTTCGAGAAATATAAAAAAAATATTTTTTTAAAATCTATTCAACAAAACTCACAACCTACGCTATGTCATTAGCCGGGTGTATTAAATTTTTATTTTGTCGCAGAGTGAAATTGGTGGTTCACTATTATTCACACACGACTATTCTCCTCGCAACGGATATCTTCGCACCATGACTTTTTACTTCGCACGCAACCTGTCTTCACACCGTTACTGATTAGTTCACACGCATGAAGTTGCAAGGCTGTCTCAATTATAAAGCTGAAGGTCCACACCACACGTTTTCGCGTCAAAGCGTTGCGTGCGTTTCATAACTTCTTCGCATTATACGGTTTAAGTTACACGCAACGATTTTTACTTGCCAATGTTTGTTTTGATCAGCTGTTAACAAAAAAAAAACATTTGATTGAAATTAACTAAATAAAACATTTCGTACAAAAATTGGAAATGAAATTGAAAACTTTAAAGAATTTATTGAGTTTGTAAATATAATATTTTGTGTCACAAGTGTGTACAATAAGCTCCAAAAGAACAAATGACGATTTGGGTGCGTCATTTGTACTTGGAACGAGATGTGTCTGGTTTTTTTTTGCCGCAACTTTCATAAAATTAAAACAATCTAAAAAAAAATTACAAAATCAGCTGTTTTATATGCGCGCCGCTTGTGATGCTTACAAAATTATAAAGCAGATCTACTTTTCGCGTTCTATGCGTTAAGGTCATGTTCGTTTAATGTTCTACTATAGTAGGAGATCACCTTATCATTTTGTACCAAAACAACACCTAATGCATAATTCGATGCATCTGTGACAAGTGTAAATTTTTTCGAATAGTAAACAAGAATTGGGTCATGCATTAGCAGCTCTTTAAGTTTTTTGAACGCGTTAATTTACTCCCTGTCACTGATGTCTATCTTTGCTTCTTTCTTTAAAAATTTGGTCATGTGGTAGGCAGAAGTCGCCGTGGTCTAGTAGGTAGTGTGCTGGCTTATTAGACGTAAAGCCAGGGTTCGAGTCCCAGGCCAGAAATCAAAATGAAATACAAAAAGTATTTTTTCGGCGATTTCCTCTCAGCAAAAACTCTGAGAGTAAATAAAATTGCCATGAAAAGTTTCTCAAAAATCTGTCGTTCGGAGTCGACCTTAAACTGTAGGTCCCGCTACTTATGTATAAAATAAACACACACAAACAACAATATAAACAACATAATCCTAACTGAAGGGTTGTAATGATCAATTATGTATGTATATGTATGTATGCGTTAAGGTATCCTACGCTTTTGTATGTGTAACTTGCACCAATTCTACTTTTTTGACGAACACGCGTAAAATACGTGGTGTGGACCTCCAGCATAACTGACTGCTTTCCTGCCTTGTCTTGCCTTTTTATATCCGAACGTCTTCAATCTGATGGTGGTTCTCGAAGTGGAATGTTCGGAGTTTCGCATTCTCGAGAATTCTTCTGCGACTACATTGTTTGTTGTTGCGTTTGCTTACTTATCTATCACTCATGCTTGTTGTTGCTGGTTTATTTAGAATTTGTTCGATGTATTTGTCAATGTGTATTGTGTACACATTGCCTCTTGTTGCAATTCTTGCGTCTATACATTCAATGCGTTTTCCTCTGTTACTTGTCACAAATACTGATTCTAGTTTTTTGGCATACGCATGTAACGCAAGGTCGCATGAAACGGATGGTATTAACTTTCGGCTTAAAAATAATATTATCAACAACCATTAAGACAGCAATACATATCGTTATCAAACGCTGACTCTTAAAGAGGTAACAATGATCACTTTAACATATATGATTTCTTTAATAATTTTACCACTGCTTTAGATGACCTTAAAAATTGTACAACAAAAATAGAACAAATTCAAGTAATCAGTTTCATAAAATGCTGATGATACTGTTCTTTTAAATTTATTTGAGGAAAGTACTTTTACAAATATAAAATAAAAATCATTACCAGGCCATTATATTTGAATACAAGTTTCCTAAACGTGAACTCGTCAACTTTGTCTTTAAAGTGAAAACAAGATATATTTTCAGAATGTTGTTAAATATATATGTAGATATATAAAACTTAATTATTGTCCGCACATTAGAGAAACTTGTCAAAAATGTCTTATAGCCCATTTACATTACAGCGAAATCTAGTAGATTAGATTTCAAATCTTCCTCAAGATCTGGATCGTTACACTAGATTTATTTGACAGTAGCAAGATTTCATTGTAATAACAAAAAGAGCTGACAGAAATTTAAAAGAAAACAACAATATTTCCAAATTTAGTTTAAAACCAAAAAAATTAAAAATATAGGACATAGATTTCAAAAAATATTGCAAATGTTTTACTACACACAATTGTAAGCATATGCAATATAGGAAATAATAAAAATATTAATCCGCAGGTTCGTCATTTTATTTTATTCATTTTTAACCCTTATCCTCTACTTCAAAAATATAACGCATTTTATTTTTTACATTTATTACATACAACACTGGTTTGAGAATGCTTTCTGCAAATACATTTTTAACATTCGGTACATTTATTTGTATATTTGGTACTGTTAGAACGATTTGGACAAAAGTAACAACTTCAAGAACACATAAACGAATAATATATTTACACTAATTAACCTCTTCTTTGGGTTTGTTGCAGTTTGTAATGCTGGGCTTTTACTTACTTTTTTTGGTTTGTTGCTAGTTATGAAGTTGTCAAGACGCACAAAATTGTTACTAAGCTCGTAACACATGCGGAAATTGATTTTGTTGCATTGGGCAATTTGCGGAAGTTTTTTTTCATAAGCTTTGTGAAACGACCTACAAAAATTATGTTTTAAATTTTAATAGCATTCACTAAATTAATAATTGTACAAAAGTTTAAAAAAAATCCGCTGAGAATAAATAAGAAATAAAAACTGTTTTAGAAGAGTACATAAAAAAATAAATAATAAGTATAAGGAAGGTATCGTAAATTCTTCTGATTAGGGAACGTATAGAATCGAACTGAGACAAATGTGAAGCTAAAATTAGTAATTTGAATTTTATTTGTATAAATACATTATCTTCGGATAATTTAGCTATTTTAAGACAAGAAATCCCCAAAATTTTTTTTCTGTAAAACTAAAAAAGTGAATCACCTACGTTTGTCATATACGTTTTTCTGTTTCTAATGTTTTTTGTAGCATTTATGTTATACTAGAATATACTTTCGTTTCGATTTTATTGATGGTAATGGCCCGAAATGATCAATATGTAGTGTATCGAATGGTACAGGTTTCTTATCTATGCTATATAAATTCCTTTCGTTCTTCCTATTAGGCGCTGAATAGTATATACACTTTAGACAATTCCTCGAAAACTGATTAATTTTCTCTTTCATCCTCGGGAACCAATAATATTTCCTCAAATTATTAAAACACTTCTCAATTCCTGAGTGACTGTATTTTTCGTGTATGAGACGTATGACATTCTCCTCCATCTCAGCGGGCACGTATAACTGTCTACGTCCCTGTTCAGCACTACGAAATACTAAGCCGTTCTCCAATTCGTAACCTTCCAAATTTTCCTTTTCTAAACGTTCCCGAATCCTCCGAATATTAATGTCCCTATTCTGAGCGATCTGAATATTTACATCCACATCATATTCATTTACTGCAGCAATAATCGGTATACGACTCAAGGCATCTACATGCGTCATCAATTCTCCCTTACGATGTCGGATTTTATAATCAAAATTCTCCAGTTCCAAAGCCCATCTTGCTATTCTTGGATTTATCAGCCTCTTATTTAATGTTAATGTCAGAGAATTACAATCTGTCACTATTGTAAATGGAATGCCTTCCAGATAGATTCGAAACCGTCTAAGCGCATATATTATAGCCAGAGTTTCCAGTTCGAAACTGTGATATTTTGCCTCTGCCTTCGAAGTACACTTTGAGTAATACGCCGTTGGATGAAATTTTCCATCCATCTGTCTTTGCAAGAGTACTGAACCGTAACCCCTAGCACTCGCATCAGTATGTAATTCTGTCACGTAGTTAGGATTGTACACGGCTAATACTGGCGGATTACTTAATTTGTCTTTTAATGTCATAAATGCCCTCATACAATCATTTGTCCAATTAAAAGTCCCTTTCTTCAATTCCGTTAACGGTCTGGCTATCCTCGAAAAATTTGGAACGAATCTTCGGAAAAAGGAGAATAAACCTATACATCTTTCAACCTCATCGTGATCCCTTGGGATCGGATAATTCCTAATTGTCTCTATGTGCGTGTTATTTGGGCGAATACCCTCATTGTTGACCCTATAACCCAAGTAATCAATTTCATTAAATGCAAATTTGCATTTTTCAAAATTTAATCTTAAACCCGCAGCACTCAATGACCGCAATACCTGAGCCAAAACTTCCAAGTGTTCCTCGAATGTATTTGTTGCAATACTTATATCATCCAGGTACACTACTATTTTCCCCTTATCAATCATGTCCCTTAACACCATATTAATAAATCTTTGAAACACTGCACCTGCATTCTTAAGTCCAAATGGCATATAACAGAATTCGAACTGTCCCAAAGGTGTTACAAAAGCCGTATATTGAATTGAATCCTCATGCATTGGAACTTGGTGAAAGCTATTCCTCAAGTCCAATGTAGAAAAAAAATGTTTATTTCCCAAATAATCAAGACAGTCTTCTATTACCGGTAAAGGATAGTTATCCTTCACAGTAATCCTATTAAGAGATCGGTAATCCACACACATCCTCAAATCCCCGTTTCTCCTTCTAACTAACACTATGGGTGACGCATAAGGGGACTCACTTGGGCGAATTATACCCACTTTCAATAGTTCCTCAAGTTTAGATTTGACCTCACCACGTTCACGATAAGACAAACGTCGAGGTCCACTATAAATAGGAACATCATTTGTCAGTCTAATTTGCATACAAAAGTCAGTTTTCCTTGGAGAAGTATCAAAATTTCCAAAGTAGTTTTCATCTATTAACGACTTCAATGTAGAAGCCTCACTCGGCGTTCTATCATTCGATATATTTACATTAACTTCGGTCTCAATCGAACAAACTGTATCTATTAAAGATTCACATATATCTTTCTGAACCATCATTTCTAATTCACTCACTTCACTAATAATAGGTCTTTCTAATTCAAAAGCAACTGGGTCAACATTCTTAAAATTACACCTCATATTATTAACATTATTGCAATTTAAAGGCTCTACATAATCTATCATACAATTATTTTCATCAGTTGGAATTTCATTATCACACCATAGAACTCTATATAAGTTAAACGACATAAGCGCACTGACTGTTTTGTCATTTGGTTTATTATTAATATTTTTTAAATTCAAAATTTCATTTTTATTATATTTTATTTTAAGTTTACATAAACTAATATTAAATTTTGACATAAGATCTCGTCCAATTAGCAAAGGCATCACGGTTTCTTCATCCGGCAAAATTAAAAATTCATGAGTAATTAATTTATTAGAAAAAATAACATCGCATTGGACACGACCTAACATGTTTATATTCTTGTTCCCCATACCGCGGTATGACGTCATTATTTTGGAATTCATGATTTTAAAAGGCACGAGCGATTCCCGGACACAACTAATGGGACTACCGGAATCAAATAAAGAAATTACTTCTATTGAATCAGTGCGCTTATTTTGTTTAACAAAGGCAACACTTACCCGATGAAAAACGTCCATGGCCTCACTTGGTTCTGCTTCCGTCATTGCAGCAGTTGTAGTCTTCTTTTTTGGACAGTTTTGATGAAAATGTCCAACCTCAGCACAAATAAAGCAAGAATTTGGTGGACGTCTTGGCTTCTGGCATTGGGACTGGTAATGACCAAATTGGGAACAATTATAACATCTTACTTCGGCATCAGGTAATTTATTCGCGGCAGTTTCATTTACAGCGGTTGTCTTCTGAAGTCGCCGTGGTCTAGTGGGTAGTGTGTTGGCTTATTAGACAAAAGGCCCGGGTTCGAATCCCAGGTCAGACATTAAAACGAAAAATATTTCTTCGGCGACTTCCTCTCAGCAGATTTCTGGCAAAAACTCTGAGAGTAAAAATTGCCATGAAAAGCTTCTCAAAAATCTGTCGTTCGGAGTCGACTTTAAACTGTAGGTCCCGCCACTCATGTATAAAATTAACGCACACAACATAAGTGGTGTGAGGAGCTAGGTCGTAATCCTGACTGAGGGGGTTGTAATGACCAATTATGTATGTATGTCTTCTGTTTATTAGCCGAAGCTGTGGTTGTACTTTTCGTTGTACGTACTTGAAATAGCGTTGCTATTGTCAGGTATGCCATCGATCACTATGTCCACTAGCTCTTCCTCCGAAATATCTGCACGTGACGCAATAGACTGCATAGATACTAGATAGCTCAAACACGTTTCGTTCGGGCTTAAAGTACGTGAACGTAACTGACGGTAAATTTCTTGTCGCGATATCGTACGTTTAAACATATTTATGAGCTTAGTTTTAAGCTCGTCGTACTCCAATAATCCTAAATTATTTGTATACCTCTTTGCAGTTCCCTCGAGGCGGCGACGAACACCAACACATTTCTCCTTCGGTGTATAGTTACACGCATTAACATAGTCTTCGTACTGCATAAACCATTTTATTATATCGAAATGATCATCTCCTGAAAATGGTGGCACTGCTGCGTCTAGCTCTATTAAGTCCATACGATGGGCATATGAAGCGGGTTGGGTATTTCCTTCTAGTTCTCGAATTTGTTGTTGTAACTTTAATATCTCTAGTCGGACTTGTAAAGCTTTTAACTCTTTTTCGGCAGCACACCGTTCTGACATCACTAAATCTTCGGCGTTAGAATGTTGTTTTACGGCAGCAGCGGAATGTTGTTCTGCGGCAGCAGCAGAATCTTGTTTTGCGGCAGCAGCAGAATCTTGTTTTGCGGCAGCAGCAGAATCTTGTTTTGCGGCAGCAGTAGAATCTTGTTTTGCGGCAGCAGCAGAATATTGTTCTTTGGTATCAGCATTTTCAGAAAAATTTCCGGCCTCGGGAATGGCGGTAAAATTGTCATTTGTATTGACTGCAGATATTTCATATGAGGCTGCAACTTCAGAAACATTAACTTCAGACACTTGGACAGCAGGTTTAATGGCTTCAGGTGGGTTTACATCTTGGACACTGACTTCCATTGGATTGAACATTTGGTCAAGCGTTGTTGTGTTGGATGTGTGACCATCGTCTGACAAATCATCCACACTTTCCGAATTTACCGCAGTATTTTCTTCTGCCTTTGGTATCTCGGAATATAATATCCTAAGTTGGCTTAAGGTAGCTGACTCTGGGAATTCAATGCCGGCATCAGCCAATGCAGCCATTAAAGTTTGGCGATTTGGACGCAAATCCATGATTATCTGGAAATAATGCAGTAATCCTTTGTTTTTTACTGCACACAAATACTGTGGAACTTCTGTTGCACCCCACACCTGATTTTATAGTAATGTTTTTTGAAGTTATTTTTATTTTTCTTTTAACACGTTTTTTATTTGTCTTTTGTCCTTGCGGAAGTAGTATATATAAAAAAAGAAAGTTGGTTGCAGTTTATATGCCATTATAAATAATGTTGCCATATCTTACATTACTACAATTAGTGTTACCATATCTTATATTACTACAATGTATTTTGTGGCTAGCTCATTTGTGAAATTTGATTCGCGTGGTACATGCCAAGATCTCTATAAAAAGTAAAAGTGTATCATTAGAAATGTTGAGCAAACGTAAAAAAACACTTTATCGTTGAAAACTAAAGTCAAAATATTAGAAAATTTGACAAAGGCGTTGAAGGGAGCCGGGTAGCCTTAGATTTTAATGTGTCAGCATCTGCAATTAGTTACATCAAATCACAGAACTTCAATATTATATGCTTTTTTCAACGCATATCAGGAGACAACTAATAAATCTTTGCACAGCGCTGAATGTCCAAAAATGGAAAGTCGTATGTATGGGTGGTTTTAAATCAACGAGAAACCAGTGTACACTGACTGAAATGCGCTCCGTAAGTGATGGATGGTTATCCAAATTTAAGAAACGACACGGTATTCGTTTTTTAAAAATTTGTGACGAGATTACTTCCAGTGATTTTGGTTTAGTTCTTCGTTATCGTGCTTTTGAAAAAAGGACATGAAATTCAAAAAGACAACATTTCAGTCCAACTTGGTGCAAACTCTGATGGATCACATAAATTATATTTATTGGTAATTGGAAAAGCAAAAAAATCAGGTGTTTTAAAAGTTTCAATAATCCGTTGCATTACAGCTTTTCAAAGAATTCTTGAATGACTTCCCATATTTTTCATGTTTGGTTTCACCAAATGTATATTAAAGAGGTAAGAACAATGATTTTAGGTTTAGTAATTTTAAAACGTTTTTCAATTTATAGGTGATCCGCTTTTCTCAGGAAAATAATTTACCACCGAAAGCCATTTTGCTTATAGATAATTGCTTCGCACATACACATAGTTACATTATTCTTTCCTCCAAATGATACAACAGCTTTACAACCAATGGAACAAAATCCTGGGTGCGTTCGTAAATTCAGCAAATCTATGCACCACTGCGGTTATGCCAAGTTTTGTTACTAATACGTGATCAGCTGCTGCAGCTCAATAACTAAACAGAATTTGCTGTTTAGAGCGTTCTGTAAAAATAAAAAAAATCTCAAAAGTAACAATAACAACTATTATTGAAAAGTTATACGGTGGGCTAATAGAGTGCTTTGTACCATAGACTTCATCAAATATGTCGTAGAATTCCCAGTAAGTGACGTTTCGCCCAATCTTATTATTTTTAACTTTAATTCTTTTATATGTGGTGTGCAAATTCAAAAATTTCCAACTTATTTGTTCCTTTGTCATTTCAAAGTCTGGTTTGATTTCTTTAATTTTTAACAAAACTTTCCTTTCCCCATAATACTGACTGCTTATTTCTTTCTTCCTGGAAGTCCGACTCCATATCAAGTCTAGTTCGTATTATTAATTTTTGTATGTTTAATGTGAAATCATCCTAGGAACTAAAAGTTTAAACAATTAAAATTTTCTATAACAATATCGAAGAAATGATCTGCCGCAAAATATTGCAACTAAAATAAAACTGTTGCTACATTAATATAAATTTGCGTCAGTATTGCCATTTGCCTGCAAAAAAAAAACGTTCGACGCAAGTAGTCACCAAGTATTGCATTTTTGAACACTTGATTTTTATTATGGTGCAGTGTTGCACAACTACTGCACTTACGAACGTACCTCCTATTAATTTAACAAAGCTTAATTACAGATGTATGCTACTTTTTCTCTTAATTGCTTAAGGTGGCGAACTAAAATCCCATTCAATCTGCAATGCAATATTATTACTTAGACAAGCTTGGGATACATACATACATAATTGGTCATTAGAACCCATCAGGTCAATAATCCTAGTTTCTAACACCACTTATGTTGTGTGTGTTAATTTTATATATGAGTAGCGTGACCTGCAGTTTAAAGTCGACTCCAAACGACAGCTTTTATGGGAAACTTTTCATGGTAATTTTATTTACTCTGAGAGTTTTTGCCAGAAATCTGCTGAGAGGAAATCGCCGAAAAAATACTTTTTGTATTTTGTTTTGATGTGTGGCCTGGGACTCGAACCCTGGCTTTTATGTCTAATAAGCCAACACACTACCTACTAGACCACGGCGACTTCAAGCTTGGGATAAGGTACCAAAAAGTATTATGAAGAAATCTTGGTCAAAGTTATCCAAATGGGACCAATACCATAGCGAGGATGACGTACCCATAGCAAATTTGTTGCAAATAGATCAGGATTGCAACGAGAACTCAAGCTCTTTTAGAAGAAATAACTCCAAACGATTGCGTTGATGTAAAAAACATCGACAGATGGAATGAAGATATGTTTGATGACAAATTTGAATATGTTCTAAGTAGCGATGGTGACTCTTCCGATAGCACCGAAAACGATGTTGTTGAAGCCTCAATAGTTGTCTCTAATACTACCATGCCTTTGAAAGAGTAAATAATTTAATAAAATGGTGCAATAAGAGTGATTTGTTTTCTACTAAGCATATATGAAATCTTGGAGGTCCCGAGGGATATTGCAGTTCTTAATATACCAGAGAGTTCTTAATATATCAAATAGGCTTCAAGTTTGAATTGTATATTAGTGTGTTAAGGTCTAAGACTATGTTACTTTATTCCAATAAGGCAGCAAATCTGTGGTATTTCAAGTTTAAGCTGGATTATTTTAGCTGGCTTGTGGGACGCTCATGTAAAACAACGGTCCAATTGAATGAATTGAAGGTTCCTTGTAGAATTCCAACACATATAATTTTATGGAATGTTATGACAGTTATGTGAAAGGACCTATTCCATAAATAGCTTTATTGTAATTTATGCACTTAAACTGGTTACAGCCGAGTGGTCCTAAGTAAAAGTTCATTATGCCGAAAGCTAGAGATAAGTCTATAAATAATGCCTAGCAGTACTGTTTTGACGATAAACAACGCTTCTAATAATTAATCTATAGTACTATGACTCTTCCTAAAACCAAAAATAGACTAATAATAATTACGCGAGATGTAAAAAATCATATAAGAAAGAAAATAGATAGTGCACAAAAATTTTTGGAAAAAAATACGAGTGAAATAAAACAATTGTATGAAAATCGGAATGAGGAATAATGTAATAAAATGGAGGAAAACAAGACGTTATAAAGCTAGTAAACAGTAAACAAAAAATATTTCGTGCGTTAATGCATTACAATTAACAGCGTTGTTAAATTCTAAAATTTAATTGTAAGACAAAAAGAAACATTTGATATTCAAAAAACAGAGTAGGAATTGCATAAAAGGGTAAATTTCGTAAATAAAAAGAAAAATATAGTGATTTGATTTTCTAAAGCGAAAGCAGGAAAGAAAGAGAAAAAATAAGAAATACTATACAAAACGAAATGGGTGCACAAAAATACAGAATTTTCGATGGCAATGACGCGTAGTGGTGTTTTAAAAGAAAAGAATTTAATCATTTAGCGAATGTAATCACGAAATGCGTGTTTGACGCCTTTTGCACGTTGAAATTTATTTCGAAACAAATTTCAACACTCTTGAGTTTGTAGGAGAGAGGGGAAAAACGAGCGGGGGTGATTTTAGAATTTCATGTACTCAGAAATTTGCTTTGTTCTTTATTCGTATATGCACAGAGTTGTATTTGATTTCACATTTTCTTTTATTTTTTGTTTCGCATAGAGAAGTTAACATCTTGACTGCCGCGGCAACTTACAGAAAACTGTACAATAACGACAATTTGATTTTTCACATTATAATACTAAAAACTATTTTTAGATCGTAGATATCATTAAAAGGCAAAAATTATGTTTTTTAGGAGAAAAAGTGGGTAAGAGATGACTCGTAGTTAGTCAAAGGTGTTAATATAAATAATATAATTTAAAATATCATTAGTTTTTGTTGATTTTGTGTTTGAAATCAAAACATTAGCAAAAGAAAAATTTTAGCGCCAAACAATTAATTAAAAAAGGTTGGAAAAATAAAAATAAAAAATATTAAAAAAAATATAATTTAAATAAGGTAAATATATTAAAAAATAATAACACATAAATATATAATATATTATAATGTAATAACAAATATAATATTCATATAATGTTCATGTCTTGTGTTTGAACCTAAATCACAATGCCAAACAAAGTTGCAACTGACAAAAACAGCAGAACGACGCGATAAAAGAAAACAAAATTTCTGAAATAAATTTTTACGTCCAAAAGCGAAAGAAATTTTAAAAGAAAAAGTTTCTCACATTTGTTTCGAAACAAATTTCAACGTGCAAAAGGCGTCTTTAGTGCCTTGAAAGTCATAAATCAAAAGAATATGAAGCGGAATCGCCAACTTGATTCATAGACCATATGAAAACAAATCAGACATTAAACATAGACTTAGATGAAAATCATGAGACTAATGGCAAAGAATGTTCAGTATATCACGATAAACTTAAAATGAATGAAGGAGGAATGAGTTTATTCGGTTAACACTTAAAGAATATTTATATATTTAATGAAATGGAAATCAACAATTTTTTCATATTAACTTACATGATGGAAAAATTGGCGAAGATGATAAAGCTTTGCAAGGATATAATCAAATAGTATCATTCTCAAATTCTTCAAGAACTGGAGGTATATTAATATATGTACTACATACGCCGCACCCAAAACTGATTGGTGCGGATTTGGTCCAGAGCCATAATTGAGCCATTTTTCTACAAAAATGAGCAAGGAGTGGCCATTACTGTCAATGGCGATCGTGATCGGGCCATGTTAAACGAATTTTTGTTCACAAAAATTGTAGAGAAGGATATTGGCAACATTTGGTTTTAACAGGATGGCTCTAAGTGCCACACAGCCGAAGCTACACTCGATTTTTTGCGCCCTGTTTTTGAAGATCGCATTATCAGCTGCAAAGCTGATGTCGTTTGGCCACCTCGGAGCTGCGATTTGACACCGTTTATTTGTAGGTTGTCGTCAAAGATAAGTGCTACTCCTACAAGCCAGCGACAATAGACGCTTTAAAAGACAATATTCGTGAAGCCATTGGTGAAATACAGCTGCACACAATCGATAACGTGCTTAAAAATTGGACCGATCGGGTAGGCTACTGCACGGCCAGCCATTTGAATAAAATGAAGTTTGGCGGACCCTTTATATAATTATTAACCTAATTATTATAACGTTGTGTAAAAAGTACTATTAAATAAGATTAAATGCTTGTTATACTAGAGTTAATCAATAAATAAATTTTTCAGTATATATTAGAGGATTTGTGTTTTTGAAACTAGTCAAATTAGTATCACTGGAGATTCTGTAGAAAATTCTTACAGATTATTACACTTTATATCGTTATTATTATTTAAATACCAAAAATTAGTTAAAAAAAATAAAACAACATTGAAGTTATTAATTAAATGAGTTTATTTATAAAATTATAGCTTTTTTAATCAATTCCAAATTTTTATTGAAATATATGTGAAGGTAAAGATTATTAAAATCATTACAGATTCTTCAAAAGGGATCGAAGATCGCAGAGTTGGTTGTAGTATTTTATATTTATGAAATTATAGTATCTTGTTGGATGAACAGGTACTCTTTTGCAAAGTTTCTAAAGAAGAAATTGAGAGTTGATACCACCATTAATCAGCTGTAGCAGAATAACAGCATTTAGCATTTTACGACGTCTTTTCAAAGATGGTAATTTAATGAGTGCTAGGTGTTTTTCATAAAGAGGTAACCTATTATTACGATCCCACCCTTTTCCTAAACCATGAAGACAAAATAATAAGAATTGTATTTGAACTGATTGGATTTTGTCAGAGTGTACAGCGTATTGAGGGTCCCATATTACAGATTCATATTCCAGAATTGGGCGAACCAGTGTGGTAAACAAGTGTTTGGTAACATAAAGGTCAGAAAACTCTTGAGCGCATCGTTTGAGATTACCAGGATACATGTAGCTTTGATAACAGTTGATGTAATATGATTTCTGAAGTCCAATTTACATTCGGTAATTATTCGTAAAACATTAAAAAAATTAACTGGTTCAAGAACTGTACCATTCATTGTATAAAATCCATTTGTTGGAGATGATCTAGTGAAACACATATATTTACATTTTATAACATTCAGCTCAGTGTTTTTATTTTTGATAACAGAAGGGAGATCGTTTATAAAAAGAGTAAATAGGAGCGGCCCAAGATGACTACCCTGCGGTACGCCTGACAGTACATCAATTTAGATTGCTTATTCCTGAATTTAAAGCACTACTTTCTGTTTAATAAATTTGATTCAATCCAATTTTGTAATGATGAACTGGAAGTTGAATAAGCTAATGAACGAGTAAGTTATGGTTTACTTTATCAAATGTCGCATTGAAATCAATATAAATTACGTCGGTTTGTTTCAATCTATAGTCAGTCAGTACTTTCCAGAATTATAATTGATTATACTATTATAAACAGTTTTAGGATAACAGTGCAAAACTATAATCAAAAAGCAGTTTACGAGTGAACTGAATAATAAAACAATTTTTCGGGAAAATAAGTATCTTAACGATAATGAATTAATGTTTGATAATTGCTTAGAGGAAACAATAAAATAATTTACTTTCAAATGGACAAAATAAAGTTAACAAATGATAATAATGAATTACAGGATATAAGAAACACAAAATTGCTATATCCTCAATGGCTAAACTTGAAAGCACCAGTGAAGCATGGGCTGATTACAAATTGATACGAAGTTTGTACAAAATTAGGATTGTGAGTGAAACATGTAAATATATTAAAATTAAATATATGAAGTAAAGTATTAGAAGAAATATGGAGAAAGATTTGGTGATAAGGAAAAATCAGCATGTGATAAAATATGTGAAGTTTTTTTTACACCGAGGAGGGCTAAATGTACTTAACCGCACCATAGAGGTAGTCGTCACATCCTCCGTGTGTGGGGCCCTCACCTACTAAATCCCCCCCTCGTCCCGTGGACTGTTGTGCCCACTTCGGAATTATGGTAGTATTACTTCGAAATGGATTCCTTTGGCCCCTGTGTCCGCATATCCGCGTGCGGATTGCGTATCGAAAGATTAGGGGACATCTAAGTGTCTTCACTATTCCTTTCGTCCAGATCACGGTTTCGGATCTCGTTTGACACGTATGCCAGCATTATCTATGCCGGTGTGGCGAAATGTTCCACAGCCTCAAGATATCGCCACTAAAGTCCAATTTTCCTTACTCGCAGTCATAACCCCGACAATGTTAGCGGCCGTGATCGTTCTAGTTATTGACGCTAGTACAGAGCGAATGTGCCAGCGTAGTAATTTACCTCTCCAAACTTCCGACCAATCCATGGCCTTATGCCCGCAATAAGTCTCGCCGTCCGCCTTCCTCTATCTTCATCGTTCCCATTTGGAAATGGTGTGTTCCCTGAAGTGACCGGTTATGAGATTTTCAGTTTGGTTTCGCCTTATAAATCTCTATCCGCTCTGCTGCCAGCAGATCCACAGGTATTATGCCTCCTATCACAAGTACGGCTGAGGCAGACACTGTGCGATATGCCGACGCGATACGTATCACAGCCGTTCTCTGTACCGATACAAGCGAGTTTTCCCACTTTTTAACATCTAGCGCTTCGGCCCAAATTTCGCTTCCATTGAGCATAATGCTGTTTCTAACCTCCATCAGGAGTTTCCGTCTCGCCTGTAGTGGGCCTCCAATATTCACCATTCATTTGCTGAACTCTTCAACGATCTTCTGGGTTCTGTTAGCCGCGTACTCAATCTGATACGAAAACGTTAGTCTGAGATCCAGCCTTATTCCCAGATATCTTACCGAGCTCTTGGTCTTAATTACCTCGTTTCCAATACTCATGTCCACCTGTAAAGAGATACGACGAGCAGCGATCAACAGTAATTCCTTTTATGCATGGTCAGGTCTATGCCGTGGGTATCCAACCATACTTAGTATGACACGTCTCAATTTTCGCTGTGCCTCTTACGTATTCCAAGCCGTGATTACAGCTGTAATATCACCTGCGTAACTAACCAAAAAAAGTTCCCTTTAGTACATCCTCTCTGGGAATTCCATCGTAGTTAACGTTCTATAGGTCGGGGCCGAGGATAGAGCCTCGTGCCACGTCTGATGTTATATGTTTCACCCTTGGTCCCGAGCTTGTGTTATACACCAGCTGTATGCTACACAGTTAACTACTTGGCATGCCCAGGATGTAGTCTGGCATCGAGAAATTGTATTTATAAGCATTTAATACATCGCTTCATTTAAGGCTGTTAAACGTGTTTTTAACGTCCAAAGTCGCAAGCAGTAGCACAGGCCTCGAAGAGTGATTTCGATACTGTGTGTGATTTCCACACTATGCCATGGCCGTCACCTCTCTGAAGGCGTCAATTGTAGACCGACCGGGTTGAATACCATATTGTATAGCAGACAGTCCATCCACTATCCTCAGTAGCAGCTGAAGCCGTGGTTTCAAAAGTCTCTCAAGCAGCTTCCCTAACGTATCCAGCATGCACAGTGGCGTGTATGTGGATGGGCTCACACTTCGAGGAAAATATACTTTCTTAGGCACGCGTTATACATTCCCAGTATGAGTTCCGTTCTTCGACCGGCAACTTCCAGCATTACCTCAGGCGGGATGCCATCGGGCATGGTGCTTTACCGGGTTTTAATCCGACTGCAGCTCTCCTGTGAAAAATGGTAAAAATTCCATATTGAGTGTATTCTGTCGTCGTACGTTCACCAGTTCATGAGTAGGAAATAGTGTATCCACCATATTTCTCACTACTCGCTCGTCAATAATTTCCATTGGTGTCCTCCTGTTCAGTTTGTCCATTACTATTTTGTATGCAAGTCCGTAAGTGTTTACGTTTAAGTCATCGCGTAGTTCCTGGAAAATGATCTTTCACTCAGTGTACTTGTAGGAGATATAGTTAAAAAAGCATTGAGATCTCTTACGACATTTGTCTAAATATTAAAAGTCTTCTAAAATAGTATTTGTTTATATAAGTTTTTTGGATTTTGAATACAATTATTTAATTCATATTCCAAATTATATTCAGAATCGCCGCAGTTTAGATATTCAGATTCAGTATCTTCCATATCATTAAATGAACGATAACATAATTGAGAGTAAAATTCTTCTGTCTCAGTTTTGGTGGAATAATTAATGAATGCATCACCCACAGGAAAGTTGCCAGTGCTTAAGTATTGTATTAAAGTGTTTAAAATTTTGATACGACGTTCTGTTATACGTTTCTTTAAGCATTGTAGCAAATCTTGTGATAAAGGGTTTTCATTTTTGAAAGAGTTTTAAACATAAATTGAAATCTGCATTCAGCTACTAAAGTCGTAGAGTTTTTTGACAGTTCATTAATAGCTATTTCTAACGGCTTTATTGTATTTTTAAGCTCTGTCAATGCTTATATTTTATATTCACTAAATTATGGTAACCGCAGGTCCAATAGAGCATGGTTTTCACATTTATAAATCTTTAAAAATTGGGCAATCATGTTTACCATTGAATGCTCTATCTATGCTTTATGTCATGGACAAGCTTGAGCTCTTTATTCTCTTGTTTTTCTTATATTTATCGGATCATTTGTTCAACATTTGCACGCATTTTCTTATACGCTCTATAAGACTTCTTATATTGCCAATTAACTGGACACTTTCTACGGTTAAATCAATAAAGCGTTTCGGATCCTCTTCTTCTGAATCAAATTCATTGGAACTGGAATCATTATCTATGTTATAATCTTTTTTTGATTAAATAGTATCCACAACACAAAGATGAATTGCATGATTAATGCAAAGTTGAGATGCTGCCTCTATATTATCTCCATATTTTTGCATGACTGCGGCGACATCATGTGTCGATGCCACAATATCGTATTGAAAATTTAACGAGAACTCATCCAGTTTTTTGTTAACTGCAGTTCCTTTTACCTTGATTTCTTCCAATCCAAGATTATATATATCAAATGATTTGCGTTCTGGATTATAGTGACGTGCGGTAAAACAACATATTTGAAGTATGACATGTCTGACCACTCGTCACCACAATCAAGAATCTTTTATTGTTTTGGATAAGTTTGTCTTTTAGCTCTTGTTGTTTCGTTAGATAAAATTTATAAATTTCTTCCCATATTGTTGAATCCGCTGGCATATTGTAGTTTTTTAAATGAAGATATGCCTGACCTACACGCGATTTTTTAATCTCACAGACATCCCATCTTCAGCAACACAACGGGCTAGTATTTCGCGAAGTGACGCAGTTTTAGCGACATACTTTAATATAGTATTTTGGAGTTTTGCTTTAGAAGTACTTGGAATGGAATCACTTCCTGAGAGACTCCTGGAGTAAACTTAATTTTGTGAATAATTTTAACATGACTAAGAAGGGTTGAAGACGACATCTTGAAATAAAATTAGTATTATTTGTTTTTTTATACTAAATATTAAGAATAAACTTACTTCTTTATACATATATGAAAAACGCACCTATGTATATTTTGCTATTTTCTATAAAGGTGTGGTGCTTATTCTTCTTACATTCTATTGAGTAATTGAATAAATAAATAAGAAAATTATATACTTAAAGAAAGTATTTTTTAAAGTTTCACTAAAATTCATAAAAACACGGTTTTAGAAAAAACCGGCTATTCGAGGAGAAAAACCCGTGTTCTTCGATATTCGTTTCAGAAAAACCGAAACCGACTTAAGAAATCTTTCCATTTTTTTTCTGCAGATTTCTCAATATTTTCAGCAAATGTTTTTAATGACATAAATTCGTCAAAAAGTTGATCTAAATCAATATTTTTGATTGAAAATAGTGTAAATATTTCCACAAATTCATGAAAAGAAATGTTCGAATTAAGATGGAAAATTTAAAGTTTTTCAAATTTATTATATTCTAAATTGAAACGACCTTTTATAAAAATACATATATTCGACAAAAACTCTGCTGCGCGTTTTTGAAAAAGACAAATCTCTTACTGATTATTGCAACTGCTACATATACGTTTTTTTGTATGGACGTTTTTACCTCCATAGAATAATGGTGAAAGGACAAAAAAGGTAGAAAAAAGTACAAAAAGAAGTACAGATACTAAAAAGAAGTACATTTGCGTACTTCTTTAGAGGTTATGCAGTTCAAAGTACAAAAACTAAAAAAAAATACGCGTACTGCTGAAAACAGTACGTCTGGCAAGCCTAGTCGTTTCAGGGATCTTTTTATTTAATGGGATTTAAAAAAATAACCATTTTACTGAAAAATCATTACAACCCCTGAATAGCTTTGATTTAGAAAGGTATAACAATTGATATATGCATTAACGTAAATGTATCTCTGTATATGCAGGCACCCAAATATTTATACGTAAATAATGAGTACATTTAGAAGGAGTAAAAAGACTTCCATAAAATAAATGATTTATTTTCTTCAAATTTGAATTCATTCATTTTTTTTGCGATTTTAGTGATGGTTTAGTGTTGCTAGTAGGCAATACAACCTTAAACAGCTGTTATTTGGCACTGTTTGGCCTTACGAAAAATATGTAAGAGCAAACAAATATTTGCCAAAAATTAATCAAAATATTTGTAACAGTGTGGTCACATTACAATCACTTTTGTTTGCCGGCAAACAATTTTATTTACCAAAAATGGAAGATTTTTATGGCAGACAAATATTTTGAAATAGCTGCGCTTGCTGAGATTAATATGAGGAAAATCCCATATTGAAAAGGGTATAAAAGCAATACTCTCGACGAAATCAGATTTTTCTATGGTTGCAGATTGGTGAAAGTGGTCGCACAAGCAATTGCAAGTGCATTATAAGCTTCGTGGCACCGATGGTTATCGTTGCTTATTTTGCAGACAAATCCTAAGTAGATGTTGGTCGCGATGGTGGCCGCAAATGCTTGGAATTTTTGTGATCCTTTCTTTTTCTTTTCTATTTGGGCAATTCACACAAGCCCTTGTATCGTTGTATTGTTGGACGAATATACAATAGTGTATGCTTGTTTTTGATAATTTTCATGTAAAAATCCGATACCCTTATACACTTTTTTTCATATGTTTTTAAAAGTTGAATTGGTTTCATGCTATCAAAATATTTGAATGCCAAAAAAATGTGTATATGTTTTTCAAAAGTTGTGTGGTTTCGTGCTATCAAATTGTTTGAATGCCAAAAAAAATAAATTTGGAATACGAAATACACAATACAGCATAGTATTGAGCGTTCACAAACAATCAAGTGTATTCAATACAACATACACGATACAAAGTCGTGTGAATTGCCCAATTGTTGCAGAATTTTTTGTAAGTAGTTGTAAATAAAAGAAAACTTATAGCTTTCAATTAACAGACAATTAAATTTGAATAGGGGTATGCCTTCAGAGTTTTCGGTTTATATTAGTGATTTGCCAGCATAAATTTTGTAAGCAAAAGATATCCATGTATACTTAAGTAGTCTTGTACAATACCTTGCTGCAAAATTCATCTTTGGGCCACAGAAACTGGAATGTGTTGAACCACCTAAAATATAAGTGCATAATAATTAGTGAAAAATGTAAATGTGTTAAGGACCCTGAAATAGTGATGAAAGATGATGTAAGCCTATTGATACATGGAAAAAAGGGTAAGGGATAAGTAAATGAAATTGATCATTCTGCTAGCTAGAAAATTCTGCTAGCTCAGCTGTAATAACTTATGTTGGTCAACTATATATATATATATATATATATATATATATATATATATATGAGTATTCCATATAACGTGTCTCAGACCAACACGACTGCATTATTAGAACATCCCTATCTTTATCTACAATTTCGGTTGTATCAGAGGCCGTAAATAGTTCAAAAATTAGAATATAAATATGCATAACTTTGATTGTGTTTAAGTCAAAAGTTCCTGTTGCTCAAATCGGTCTTAATCGCCACTTATGTATAAAATTAACAGACACAACATAAGTAGTGTGAGAAACCAGGTTAATAATCTTGACTGAAGGGTTGTAATGACCAATTATGCATGTATGTATGTAACATCGAATTTTACTATTGGCTTAACCATACAAAGTACTTTAATTTTAGTTTCCAAACAAATCGAATTAAATAAAGTTTATTACTTTATCGGTTAAGCGCAATTCAGGTGTCAACACGGATGTAGAAAAGAAAACAATTAACAGCTGTAAAGTTAAAAAAGAAATAGCCCGCGACTTAACACAATTAAAGTTTCTTCATGTCCCATTTCGAAGTTTTATTTATTTATTTATGTTATTATTATTTTACTTCTATAATTCTTATTAAACAACCGTTCTGTTTTGTTTAATCATATGTACCTTTTCGTTTGTTTTTATTTTATTTATTTATGAAACCCCGTCTTTGACGGCACAAAATTATTATGTATATATACAATATGGTATTCAATTTTAGATTTTATCGTTTAAGCGCAATTCAGTTGTCACCACTGAAAGAAAACAAAAAGCAGCTGTCTTTTTTCTTTCCGATTTGGCTTCTTCTAAAATATCCTCATGTTCCATTTTTACTTATTTATTAATTTATGTTATAATTTTTTTACTTCTGTAAAGATTTATTTATTTTTGTTCTGTAAAGCTTCTGTTTTGTTTATTTAATCATATGCACCTTTTCGTTTGTTTCTCTTTTCCTGGGGAAACAAAATTTTGTTTATGAAAAAACAAAAATATTTACTTCAGTCTTACCGCAGCGAAAACGTGTTTGCTCCAAACTGTATTTGATGCTGTTTCATTGTTATTTAAGAAAATAAATGCAAATATGAGCAAATATTTTTTCAGAGCGACCACAGTTTTACATGTTCTTAAAACACATTTTGATTGTTTTAATAGAAAGTAGTAGTAAATAATTTAGATTATATGGAAAGATAACAACTTTTTTATAGCCGTTAAGCAATATTTTGGAAAATTAAAAGGTTGGTTATTAGTAGAAGAGGAAATTTATGAACCAAAATTATTACCCAGCAAATATCTAAAAAAATTACCTAATTATTAAATTACTTTATGACTTTATGTATGTTGATGAAATGAAAATCAAAATAGGGATGTTACTAACAGTTTTATAAGACTGTAAGCTCTCAACTCTCTCACTAATACACATCCAAAAAATTTTTGATAACCCCTGATAAAAGCTAATGGGAAGGTGTAGAATATAAAAGTAACAAAAAGGGTGAGAAAAAGGCATAGAGAACCATTATAAAGGAAAATGATTGTCAGTAAAAACGAGAGTAGCGAAATAGTGTTTGTAAAAGTAAGTTATTGTTATTGTAAAAATAAATTAAAAATTTAAGTTTTTAAAAAGTTTGAAAAGTTGAAAGTTAAGCTCGGAATTTAAACATTTGTTTATGAAGACTTTTTGTTCTCAATATTCATATGTATTATAACATTAAACTCAATATTCGGTGTTCGGTTTTTAAATCATATTATACTACCCTAACCACTATTAATACATACCCCACGCATTTTTGTTTGATATACCAATATGAAGTAGTCTAGTAGGTAGTGTGTTGGGTTATTAGACGTAAAGCCAGGGTTCGGGCTCCAGGCCAGACATCAAAACGAAATACAAAAATATTTCTTCGGCAGATTTCTGGCAAAAACTCTGATAGTAAATAAAATTACCATGAAAAGTTTCTCAAAAATCTGTTGTTCGGAGTCGACTTTAAACTGTAGGTCCCGCCACTTATGAATAAAATTAACGCACACAACATAAGTGGTGTGAGAAAGTAGGTTAATAATCCTAACTGATGACCAATTATGTATGTATACCAATATAAAAAGTTCCATATTTTGGATAATAACAAAGACAACGCCTTAAGAGTTACATTTACTGAAAGGTAATTTTAATTATATATAAAAGAAGTTTTACATTTTTGGATAAACTTTCTGAATACACAAACTGAGGCAAAATTTTATTTTTTAGACCAAATTTATCTCATAACTGCTAACTCACTATTTTCTTTCTGGAAATGAAAAAATATTAGGTCAGTCGTTTTATTTTTTATATACATACATGTATATAAATATTGTTACACATATCGTAACGACCTAATATCGTTTAACATTAACGATAAACTAAAGCTACAAATGCAAAGACCAGGGATTACCATTTCATAATACAATTATGCACAGCGTTGTCAATTCGGTGCTTTTAGCACTGTTTTTAGTGCTTTTTAAAACTTTCGACGCGGAAAATTTTGGAGTTAGTGCCTAGTGCTTTTCTCTTCATGTCAATGACACCAAATCAAAAATTAAAAAAAAAAAAAAAAAACTATAGACTAGACTAAAAATTTGTCCATAAACTAATCTAAAAGCTTATAGATTAGGCTATGGACTAGACTAATTTTTGTTCTAATTTTAAGTCTAGTCTATAGTTAAATGTATATACTAATTCGATATATTAAGATTGTAGTTTTACACGTAAATGAAAGTTTTCATGTGTGAAAGTTAATGTACATTAAACATAATTTTTTTAGACGTATAAAATGTATCAACTTATTACCTTCGGAAATGTATCAACTTATTAAATAGTATTAATTTTGGTTTGTCAATTTTTTTACTAATTATATAAAATGGTGACAAAATTAAAAAAAAATATTATGTTTTAGTGCTTTTTTGTCAAAATTACGCGTTTTTTAACGAGTTTGGTGCTTTTTGAAAATTTATAGTTGACAACGCTGATTATGCAGAGAGAACGCACATGTGTGGTGGATGCTTCATCGTTTTATTTCAGAATGACACTCAAAAAATGTTTTATGTTAAAAGATGCTTTAATAATATTCAATACCTCTTATATGTTATAAAACATTTAAGGAATGTAGAGAATACGTTCTTAAACGACCTTTTGTGTGTTATCATTTGCATATTAATAAATTAAATAATGATGGAAGGGAAGAATATTTTAATAGGCAAAAACCAATTTTTTTAGAAAAATAAAAGGTTAAAAAATAATTGGGGAATCAATAATTTTGTGTGAAAAGAATAAAATTACCGCTTTTGACAAATAAGGGAACATTGGTGGGTTAGAGAAATATAAAAAATTTTTTTGAGTTCTACTCACCGAAACTCACAACCACATTATGCCATTAGCTGATCGTAATTCATTTTTTTTTATTTTGTCGCATTGTATAATTTTTTTAATGCTTTGGAATGCTCGCTTTTTTTTATTAATATAAAATGGATTTTTAATTCTTTTTATTTTTATTTATCTAAAAAACATTGTGTAATTTTTAAGCCAAAGATGGATAGCTTTATATACTTTTAATAAAAAATGAATTTTTTATTTTTTTATCAAAAATTATTAAAAAATCAAAATAGCGTATATTAGCAACACTTTTATATGGCTGTAAATAAACAAATTCTCTCAACATATTTTTAATAGCAATATTTTTTCGGTAATTTTTATCCAATTTTATCAACTGATGACTCAATGGGCCATAATCATAGTCAAACACTAAAGTCGGTTCTTTTTAAAAACAACTTTAATATTTAAACTTGTTAGTAACTGTTTCTTAACTATAGAGAAAATTAATAATGGTTTTAAGTTAAGTCAGCTTTAAGTGGGTAATTAGTATAATGTTTGAAATTTTTCATACAAACTGGTGTAAATATTGTATAAGTGACATCTCTACACAGCTGATAATAACAGCGCAAAAAGAGAAAATAAAATGATAAACAAATGGGCAAATGCTTTCCTTATACAGTTTAGGCTTTCTTCCTTCACACAAATCTTCAATAATACCAAAATCATTTTCAATGTCCTAAATTGTACACATTTTTTCAATTATTTTTAACACTTTTTCTACAATTTATAAAAAAATTATCACAATTTATATTACTGTATTGTTTTTGGTTTGTTTTGATTTTGCAACTTTTGACAAATGACAAACAGCTGATAGATTTAAAATGATGTTAACTTCGTTAAAAACAACTTCAGCTTGTATAAAATTGACTTTAGTGGAAAAAGTAAGCTTTTTATCGCCTATAGTAGCCGAAAAGTAGACTTTTTTACAAATGGTACTAAAAGTATACTTTTTTGATGACTATGATTATGGCCCAATGTCTTCACAAGAGAACAGACTGTAAGAATATTATCACTTAACCTATATTTTTTTTTTTTATTAAAGTTTGGTCCGATGAATGGACAAACTTGAAAAAATATGAAAAAGATTCGAATTTTCCAAATTTACCTCATCAAATATCATAGGATATGAAGTCGAGTAATAGAGATATCTACAACCATTTAAAGGCTCATCTCTCTCCTTTCTATATTTAAGGTTAAAATTTTAGATATTGTTTCAGAAATGTTTGTGTAATCAATAAATTTGTGCGTAAGTCCATAAAACAGTTTTTGTCAAATAAAACAAGTTTGGAGGGTTCGATAAAAATAAAAAAGTACTTTTAAGTCGCAAAAGAATATTAGATAAGGCGAAATCCCGAACGTAGTCGCCGTAGTCTAGTAGGTAGTGTGCTGGCTTATTAGACGGAAAGCCTGAGTTCGTATCCCAGATCGAACGTCAAAACGAAATATAAAAGAAAAATATTTCTTCGGTGATTATCTCTCAGCAGATTTCTGGCAAAAACTTTGAGAGTAAATAAATGTAATGTAAGTAAATGCCCTTACGATAAATATGTAAGAGCAGACAAATATTTGCCAAAAAATCATGAAATATTGGTCACAGGGCGGTCACATTAAAAAAATTTTTGTTTGCCGGCAAACAATTTTATTTGCCAAAAATGGATGATTTTTCTGTTTGGCACGCAAAATTATTTTGTGGTCACATTATGGTAAACAAATATTTTACGTTTTTTGGCAAATATTTTTTAGATGTGACCGTACCTTAAGGGTTGACTAAATGTAAATTTTTATATAATTTGATGTATTCGGCAATCGCGAATGAAAATCGGGGTGAAGAAAACTGGTACATACTTATATACCATCACACACATTTTTTATCGTCATTGCCGAATATATCAAATTATATACAAATTTAAAATGACTTTTAACAACATTACACATACTATATATTATATTAAAGAATATAAATAAATATAGAACTTCCTAAAAGTACAAGAAAATATGAATACATCTGTAATAGAAAGCCAGTCGATTAAAAAAATAGTTATGCAATATTTAAAAAATAGTGGCTTTATAAATATGGGATTCACTATATTACATCTGGTTCTACAGTTGTTATCACCCAGTAACATTTTTACTCCAAAACTTTAGATTTTTAATGCCAAAAGTGGAAATCTTATGATATATAACAAAAAATATTCCCAAAAATATGTATCACTGAACATAATTGAATCATAGAACAAAGTGTTAAAGATTATTTTAGGCAGACATCTTCTTTTGCCTCATCTGAACTAGAATACTTCTTAAAGATGTACATAATTTAATTTAAAATGTTTGTTTCAACATGTTGGACAATTTATTAAATTTATATATTAACGTTAATTTTTTAGAGCAACTTGATCGAATTGAAGAGGGTATGGATCAAATCAATGCTGACATGAGAGAAGCAGAAAAAAATCTTAGTGGTATGGAAAAGTGTTGCGGAATTTGTGTATTACCATGCAACAAGTAAGTAGTCACCACAACTATAACGTAAACTATAATAATTTTAAATTTATTAAAGACTGCATATGTCACACACTAACGACATTAAAATAAATTAAAAAAAAAATTAGAAATTTATTTTTATTAGTATCAATCCAATTAAAGCTTGAAATTTCTCTATGCGTTATAAATACAAATATTCTAAAGAATTTAAAGAAAACTCTCGTCAAAACTAGCGAATACCAATATTCATAGGCAGAAATGACCAGTGCAGAAGAGAAAGTCTGTTGATTACAAAGTCAAGAAAGTCATTGATAACTACAAAAAACATTTATATAAAAACGAATACAACTTTGTATCTTGAGTTTTTGTTAGAAACTGAACTTTATTCAGAAACATTATTTTCAAAATACTTATTCTACTTTATTAACTAAATTCTTATTCTTATTCTACTCAAATGTAAACAAACCAAGTATTACTATTACATCTTCGTTCCCACAATAAAATGCTGACGTTTGTGTCTGGCATTCTGTGGGAATGAAAAATAAAAATTTAAATTATAAAAAATTAAATTACAAAACATTTATCTTTTAATTATAAAAATATTTATGTAACTTCCCCATATTTTAATTTCTTTCTAAAATGGGAAAATGATCATTTTTGATCTGTGGTGGCTGTACTTAGGCTGTCTAGATCTGTGTCTCCTGTGTCATCTATTGCGCAAATTTCTCCTGTGTCCGCATTGATTCTGCTGAGGAAGTCGGCCAAAGCGCTCTCTTTTCCCTTAATATACCCAATGTTGATGTCATATTCGCCAAGTTTAAAAAACCAGCGTTGAAGTCTATGTCTTTTCCCCTATATTTTGTTTGAATACATTTTAGTGGTTGGTGATCTGTCATGAGATCAAAGTTCCTTCCATATACATATATATGGTCTGAAGTAATTTATGCTTCATACGATGGCCAACAACTCCTTCTCAATCGTGGAATATTACCTTTCATGTTCGTTTAGAGTTCAACTCGCATAGCTAATGGGATGATTATCCTGTGTGCAGTGCTACAATTGCGAATTCGCCTACATCGGTTGCTAATTAAATTTTCTTTAAAAATCTGGATACATAAGTATGGGTGTATAGATTAATAATCTTTTAAATTTGTAGAATCTGTATATTTTGGATAATTTTTATTTATTTTCGTATCCTTTTTCAAATATTTTGTCAAACCATGAGCAATTTTGGTATAATCATTAATGAATTTCCTATAATAGCCAGTTATGCCAAGGAATAGTTTCAGAAATTTTCAGTTTCTGAATAGTTTAAATTTTATTTGGGTTAGGTTTAATCCCTTCAGTAGTAAGGATATGTGCTAGATATTCGAGATTTCGCTAAAATTCGCTGTATACTATCTTTATGTTCCTGTACTTTCCTGCTAAAAAAGTTAATATCAACGAGATATACTGCACATATTTTGTTGATATACCGAATTCACGAGTCTTTGAAATGTTGCAGATGCATTCTTTAATCCAAAAGGCATCCGAACAAATTCGTAATGTAGTGTAGAAAATGCTGTTTTTCTCCTGTCTTCCTCCTTTATGAGGATCTGCTGAAAGTCTTTGGCTAGATCAAGTGTAGTAAAATACTGTGCTCGACCTAATTTCTTACATCTGTAAATATTAGAATACACAGGTTTGTTGATAGTTGTTGTGATCTCATGTTGTACTTCATGAGTGTGGGTCAAGTTGTTGTCTCCTTGGAAAATAAAGTCAGAATTTTTTGAAATAACTTCTGTTAAAAATTTTTCCTATTCTTTATTCATATCTTCACGTTTTAATTTATCTAAAATAATATCTGATCTAGGGTTTGAATTTCTTCTGAGCTATATGGACAGGAGTCTACAAATTTGATTTTATTACCATTTATTTGAAGAAAGTCTTCCTCAAGATTTATAATTGCTGAAAACGCTTTTAATATATTTTGCTCTGTTAAACCATCGAAATTTTTCTTACTAAAGTTGTCAATTTCCAACACATCAGACAGTCTTCATTAAATTTTTCGGGAAGAGGTGTAATAACCTCCTCCTCGATACAAAAGTCTCCATTTATTGTATTAAAAAATATTGGTTTCTTTAATTTTGTTGTTTTAAATTTTTATTAAACAAAGATGTTGTTGATCCTGTAACAAGTAAACTTTTGGGGTTTGTATTTCCTATTTTTAGTCCGATTATCGGTAAACAAATTTTTGAGCATGACACTGAAAATTTACTTCCTGTGTACTATTATTTTCAATATGATCTACTTCCATTAGAGAAGTCCATACTCATTCATTCATTTTACTAATGAAGTATGACGAAAAGTTAAATTCAAATATTGGCTACGTCTCGATTGTTGAGAATTATTTGTGTTAAAAGGATTTTGTCAAGACTGATTAGAATTAATGTTATGATTAATTGGAGAAGGACTGTAATTAAAAGAATTTTGAAATGGTTGTCTTTATTAATTGTGTTTCTATTGATGTGTCCTGTTCTTTCCATCTTCGTTATAGTTTCTTTGTTGTTGGTATTCTTGACGCGTATTTTTTGGAAATCCATTGTCATATTGTCTTAATATCCCTGTCTCTTCTAAAACGTAATAAGCTTGCCTAAGTGTGGATTTATCTCTACTGTAAATATTTATTATAATAAAAATATTTTTAAAATGATTGATTCGTTAGTACAAGGTCAGAACTTTTTAAGTTTATTCGTATCGAATTCATATTTATTATTTAACTTATATATTTCTAAGACTCTTAAAATATTCACTTGAATTATTATTTTTCATGTTAATAGTCTGGTGGTAGAGACTGTGGTAGCTTTCTTTAACTCCAAAATTCTTGACAAGTTCCTCTTTAATTTGGGTCAAAGTTGTGGCTGATCCTAAAACTCTCACTACTTGTAGGGCTGGTCCTTGGAGTTTGTTTCTGATGTACCTTTCGAACACAAAATACTGTAAGTTGGGATTTTCTTCGAACAGTGGTAGTATTATTTCCACCTCTCTGATGAAAGACGACAAATCATATTCCTTTGTATCATGGAACTCCTTGATGCGGGCCGCTTCTTTCAAAAGGTCAGACCCGGATAAAACAGCTGGATGATTTTCAATGGACATTTTCTGTTTTTTGGTTTTATTTTTCTTTTATATGTAGTATTAATCGATCTCAATTAATTAAGTGGTAATTAATTGTTTTTAAACACAATTTTAACTAATTTAATTAAAAAAATTTTTTTGTTTTGAGTTTTACATATTGTCTTTAGACGATGAAAAACACACACAATAAAGCCTTTAGACTATTTTTATTTTGTGTTAAAAAGTAAATCCTTTTTTTTTGTGATTATTTTACTAAAGTCTATAGACATTTAATTTCACTTTTCACAAGGATTATTTTATGTAGACGGTTTTATTGTGTCCGTTATGATATGCCCTATTTTCATCCTTCCGACTGCGCCAATTATGGGACCGAGTGTTCCATTCAAAGTTCAACATAAATTGTTTTTTTTATTTGTTGTTTTCTTTTATTGATCTAAATCAAGACTAAACTAGACTTAAAGTTAATTACAATATTTATTAACTTTATTCAGCTTACATTTGTTGAAATACATCTGGAGTTCATCAAACTTAATAATTTTGCAAACTTTCATTATTGCTTAATAATTAAAATTAAGTTTGTTGAACTATTGAACTACTTTATTGTTGCCAATTGACTGGCAGCGAGTATACTGACTTATTGGAATGGGAGGCTGACGTAACTCGCATGAGTGTGTTTATGCCCAGACTGACAAGGCTATCAATCCTAATCGCCCTTACATTATCGTTCCCACTACTACGAGAAAATACAATAAACCTATGATCAGAAAAAAAAGTGCTTCTCCGAGATCCAAAAATCTCTGACGCTATCGTAAATATTTCCAGAGGTTAGGATTATGTCCAAAATCTCTCTTCCGTACTTTGTTATAAAAGTGGGCTTATTACCCATGTTACAATGTGTTACATATGTGAAGAGAGTTGGCATCACAGCCGATCAGCAAGCTAAGTTTTGCGCACTTGGCTCCTATAACTAGTCTGGATCTGGTGATGGGTGGCCAGTTAGGTCATGCGGAATCTTACTGGAAGAGATCCAGTGTTGTTTGCCGTCAATCTCCACCGTTACTATAGTTAGTCCAACGGTATGAGGCTGATCGATTTTGCCGCAGCACCTCGGCATTCATAACGGTACTTGGATTCCATCGATCGATCAACATCTAACCAGATTGATCACTTTGTGATTGATGGAAGGCACGTCTAATGGATGTGAGCACATTCTGAGGTCCAAATACAGACTTACACCACTTTTTTATCGTAGCGAAGTTTCGATTGTGCATTAACGCGCGGAGGTCTGGGCATTCTAGTACATTACGAAAGCTGGGCGTTAAGAAGCTGCGATCAGAAATATCAGTTGAGGCTAAACTCTCGGATAAGCTCCCTCGTTCCCATCTAATCTCAGTGTCATTGGTGGATTGTAGACCAACGTCTCCCACTTCTTATTGGATCCTAGATTACGGCCGATAACTATACTTTCGGTATAGTCAAGGAATTTATTTCTCTTCTCCCCGCCGCTAGCATCAAAATTAACGCCAGCCTGGAGATCAAACGCAGGATTAATCTTACCTACGGTCTCAATAGGCAATTGAGTAGTAGACATCTATCTCGTACGACAAAAATAATACTCTACAAAACGCTCATCAAAAGTCCTCCAACAGAGAGCTATATGATCTCATCTAAGTTGTGGACATTGTCCAACGTATTAACACTGCGCTGGCTCGGCCATGCTGTTCGAATGGGGGAGGAAGCACCGGTGAGGCAGGTATTTGACGCGGGGATCTATGGAAGTCGGCGAATAGGACGACCTTGCTTGCGTTGGATGGATCAAATTGAGGAAACCCTGCCATCGATTGGCGTGACCACAGTATTTCTTCATACTGATTGGAAGTTTTAACACAATATCATGTTTGAATTTTTTTTTAAATATTCAGGTTATAAGTGCGCTATAATTATGATTTAAATATTTGGAAGCAAATTCGCAAAAGAAGTCCCGTAAATTTTATTTTGTTAATTTAAAATTAATGGTGTTACTGAATTAATAAACCTTAATAATTCCAATAAATGACAAACAAATTCTCTTTTTTATTTTACTATTTTAAGCAGATATAAGGATATTAAAAAAAATATTAAAAGTGCGCTATATTTTTAGGCAGTACTTTGTATACATACGTTGCAAAAAGAATGTAGGAAGTAAAAGCGAGAAAACATGAAAAACAAAATCAAACTTGATCATGCGTGCCCGGTCATGCTTTGTTTTGTTCGATTGCAATTAACTATAAAAGTAGGTTACATAGAAATAAAAGAGTGGAGTATTTATCAAACATTTAACTGAAAGTATTAAAGAATTGTTAAAATAGTACTAAAACATTAAAATAACAATTGTTGTAAATAAAACTGTTAAAATTGTACGAAACATTAATCAAAACTATTTATTTATAGCACAACAAGATAAAAATCTTATAAATGAAAGTGCTATCGTGGTACATCAAAGAAAAAGGGGAATAACGAATCGTTGATTATATAAGTAATAAAATCTATGAAATAATATAGAAATTAAAATGAAATAGAACATACAATAATATTGAATATAACGACCGCTACAAAAAATTGGGATAATCAGGGCAGTATGACAATGGGTCAATTTCGACCTCCGGGTACTGTGCTTGTTTTGACCGACAGGTGCACGTCCTCTAACCTAACCTAAGGGCAGTATGTACAAATAAAAAGAAAAATATAAACAAAGAAAAAATATATACATATAATGAGATCCAATGAAATTTACAGACTAAATTAGAAGAATGAAAATTAACCCATTAACGCCTGACCCCAGAATCCGTGGTCCGATTTCGGTGCAAATTTGCTTAAATAGTATTTGGAGTATTTGTATTGATATAATTTTTTTTTTTAAGTGTAATTGTTCTAATTGTTTCAGCTTGGGATATAAAACTGATTTTTTTTAACGTGTACAGAAGGTCTAAAAGAGCAGTTTTGCTTAAGTAACTGCAAATTTTTAATTTTTTGAGATATGACTATGTTGCAATAAAGAAGCGATATGTTCTAAAATAAAAATTTGTTCTCTTTATTATATGACGGCTAAACAACATAGTTAAGTTATTGTTGGGAGTTTTATTGAAAATACACAATAATGATCTTGACAAGAATGATAAATTTGCCAAAATTACTCCATCAAACAATGCACTGAATACAAATTTAATACAATTTGGAATATTTTCTAATAGTTTTTCAGTGGATGAACAGATGATCGCATATTATGGTTGCCATTCGCTAAAGATGTATGTTAAAGCCAATATATGTATTGTTACGTTTTTACCTTTTTAAAAACGTTTATGTATGAGTTCGTTTATTGCAAACCAAGTAAAAACAAATATGTGTTTATTTTAAGGAAACTCTTTATTATTCACATTACTTTTATGTCTCACTGTTCAAATTTAACCGATACAACGTACACAGTAGTAACTACAACAATTTATTGCTTGTCCGATATTATTCACACACTATTCGCTACTCTGTTCACAACGGATATCTTCGAACCATGATTTTTACTTCATACGCAACTGCACACACGGCTGACTGAATTCACTCTGACCCCGTTGTTTGTCTTGTCTTGTCCTTTTATATGCGAACGCCTTCAGTCTGATGATGGTTCTCGAAGTAGAAGGTTCGCGTTCGCTCCTTCTCGAGTTTTCTATAGCTACTGCACCCTTGTTTGTGTACTATGTTCTCGTTGGTTGTTGTTACGTGTTTGGTTTCGCTTACTTGTCTTTTTGTCTCTTTTTTCTCCTCATACTTGTTTCAGCTGGTTTTACTTATATAAGTTCGATGCATGTGTAGTGTGTAATTTGTGTCATGTGCATGGTGTAACACATTGCCGTATTGTTTTGTATTCGTAGCTGATATCGTTTATGTTAATGTTTAACGATATTAGGTCTTCGACTATTTGCGGACATATTTTTTTTGGTTAATAATTTTATTTTTTATTTTATGTTAAGTCGAAATTATTTATTACAGTGTATTTATATTCCATTTATTTTTTATGTGCATATTTTTAAGTTGATTCAGAAAATTTTTTATTATTTCTTGATTTTTTTTTTTTTGTAATTGTACTATTATAAATCCATTTTATTTAATTTTTTTTATGTTGACAAAATTTGGGAATTTAAGTATCATTTTCAAAAGTATGGCTACAGCTTCTATGACAGGCTATTGTTATTCCTTTATCACATATACTGGCGCTTCTGCTAATAATAATATTCAACACGGCCTTTGAGAAAACGTGGTACTGCGCCTATTATGGAAAATTTTACTTCCAAGTCAATAAAATGTTACATTCGAAAAGCCATAATTTATCATGGACATAATCTCGAAAAGGATATTTTGTAACAGGTACTGTTCGAGAGAATCGTAGCAATCACGCATTGTTGGATGATATTAAATTGATGAAAATGAAAACTCGGTGTTCATCAGATTTTTGCTTTGACAAAAATGAAATATTATCGCAGTTAGCTGCAATGATGAGGTCGCCGTGGTCTAGTACGTAGTGTGTTGGCTTATTAGGGGAAAGACCTGAGTTCGAATCCCAGGTCAGACATCAAAACGAAAATTTTAAAATAATTTTTTGTCAATTTTCAGAATTGACAAGTACACGTCCCCTAACCTAACCTAACCTAGCTGCAATGATAATACGGTAATCACCTGAACACAAATTTATTATTATGTTATTCCTATGTATGTACATATTGTTGCGAAAGTGGAAATGGTGTTGTTAAAATAATAAACAAAAGCTAAAAGAACAACACAATATACTTGATCATACATAAAATGATAAACAAAAGCTCCAAAAACAAAACAGATCAATAAATAAGTAAAAAAATAAAGCAAAAAAAATAAAGCACTTGTATACAAGATCAATTAATAACCAAGAATAAGGGATAAAAGATGTAAACTACAACAATGTGTAGTATAAAATAGCGGATAGACAAATAAACAAACAACAACTAATCTGTCTGGACGAATGTAAACAAGAAACAACAACAGTGAAAAGAAGTTGTTTACATTTTTAGATTGTTCACGAAGGCCGTCATCTTCCTTCGAGAGCATTCATCACACTGATGATCCAATAATATAAAAAGCAATATAAAGCGGGCAAGGATGAGTTTGAATGTAACCGTGTAAGACGACGTCACGTTGGTTGAAATGAGAATTAAATCTAACGAGCTATAATTCGGTCAGACTTGTGTGCAGACAAGTTGCGTTTGAAGAAAACAGTTGTTAGTGTTGTACTTACAAAAAGAAGAATAATTAACAAGTGTTGTTGCTTACAAATAGGTTGTAAGCAAAGAAGTATCACAAACAAACACATATTGTAAAGTTATCATTGTATACGTGGAATTAGTTCGAACAGTGGCATAAAAGTTGTGCAGATAATAACGAATTGATTCAAAATTTAACACATATTTATTTTTATTTTATTTGCAATTTACGAACTCATATCTTTAACGTATTTAAAAGGTAAAAACGTATCAATATTTTAAATCTTTCTGAAAGCGGTGGCTGCCATGTCTAATTTTTTGGGTGTAGAGCCGATGTGCAAAACAAAAAAAAATATATGACTGTAAACATTGCATGATGGCTGTCGTTGAATAACCATACATAATACATGTATGTATATAATCAGCGAATGGGTGGAGTTGACTTATTCGATAATGACGTATCGTATTCGAATACGCGGGAAAATGTGGTATTGGCGATTCCTCACTAATACTACTTACGTAGCTTTGATAAACCCATTGCTTGTGCAGGGGATGTTTGCCACCTATGAGCCAACTCGATTTTAGGGTTAGCGGTGTTGACGACCCCGTGATGGAAAAGTTGTCACAAATGCGCAGCAAATAGCAAAATGTACTGACAAATTTGACCACATGGTTGATAAAATTAGAAAACACGGCGGAAAACAGACTATGGTTGTACAAAATGCGGTTTAAATGTACTTTCAAGGGATTGTTTTGCACAATTTCATACCGAATTCCCAAGAATATGAAAAAAATAAAGAAAAATAAATTAATTTTTAAAAGTTTCTAATAAAATGAATTGATTTCTTCTTTAATTGCACCTATAGCTTAGGTAAGTAGACCAATTCAAGTAAAAGTTTTTTCATTGGGTAGAAGACAAATAATATTAAATGGCATCTCTAGGTTTTTCTGATAATATCATCAACCTATACTCAGCAGAAGTTCTTTCTATAAAATTTTGATTTTGAAAAATTCGTGATCTCTGACCTTTATGCTATAATCGAAAATATATGAATATCATGCCTTACTATTTTTTTTAATCGTTCTATGTGTTCTTTATTCGTTATGAAAGAAGCGTTTGGAATCTGGTTTAGTTGGATCACGACAGAATTTTTAAAAAAAACTTCCTTTTTTGGGTATTCGGCGTTAATGGGTTAATAATCAATAATAAAAATTAAGACTAAAAAAGTGCAAAATAATTTAAATATGCTAAAACCTACTTAAAGAGATTGTTCAACTCCTTTTTGAACTTAATTCCATTATCTATATTCTGAATACAATTAGGTAAAGTATTCCAAAGAAACTGGCGTTGTAAGAAAAGAGTCATATGTCTATGTTGGATAATTTTCCTACCGCGGTTGGATTTAGCAAATTTCATCCTTCTAATAAGTATATTGGCTGTTTTAAATAATAATCTTATGTAGGAATCTTGTGTAGGTCTAGTGGGTAGTGCGTTGGATTATTAGACAAAAGGCCCGGGTTCGAATCCCAGGTCAGACATCAAAACGAAAAATATTTCTTCGGCGACTTCCTCTCGGCAGATTTCTGGCAAAGACTCTGAGAGTAAAAATTGCCATGAAAAGCTTCTCAAAAATCTGTCGTTCGGAGTCGACTTTAAACTGTAGGTCCCGCCACTCATGTGTAAAATTAACGCACACAACATAAGTGGTGTGAGAAGCTAGGTCGTAATCCTGACTGAAGGGTTGTAATGGCCAATTATGTATGTATGTTATGTAGGAGATTAAGACGTAAAATATTTAATAGATTATCAAAATTAATTCCAAATATCGGGTAGAAAATTGTGGTATATGGTGTCGACATCCCTTAAAAAATACATATCTGACTATACATTATACCAATAACACCAGTGTTTAACTGAAGTCGTGTTTTTTGCGCGCTGTGTTTGTTTGCGATTTAGGGCCATTATTACAACTTGCCGTTAACACAAGAGCGGATTTTAATTTATTTTCATTATCACGAATACCCAATACGATAGAAGTGTTCGTTAAGCTAAAAGGAAGATCATCCTACCTACAAAATAGGATGATTTTCCCCTACCTTTAACACTTAAAGGTTAGTTTATGTTTGAACTTGCCATATCACATACTATTTTCGATATGGCAACTCCAAATTTAAACAAAATAAGCATACACAACAAAAAGTCCGCTGTTGTCGCTGCATTAAAAAAAACAGCAGCTTATCGACTTTGTTCCGGCACTGCCATATTTTTGAAAAAGTTAATTTTGTTTTATCTGTAACTTGAAATAACGAAAATAAGTTAAAGGTAACTTTCCCGTACCTTTAACTAACACCAATTTATAATAATGGTCCTTAAAGTATTATCATCTGCCTGTTTTGGCAAAAGCTGTATTATCTGTGTGCTGTTGGTGGTGTCTGCCTGAGTCGCTGGAATTGGTTTTAAAAAGCTTTTCTAGTAAGAAAAATAAATATTTTTGTCACAGGGTCATCATTACAAATTGATACAATCCTGAAAACAATTTGATAAAATTCTTCTATTGCGCCATCTATTTGTCAATTTTTAATCAGTATCCCAAAGTCAATTTTTCCTTACTGCTTTTTTATATCAAATCTAACTGAATAATCGCAATTCATAATGGACTGATTAAATGCTAAATGTAATAATTCGGTAAATGATAGAATGATCTCATGTTGGATATGTTTTTCTAACAAGCATTTAAAATGTACTGCTCTCAAAGCACGAGACCCGACAAAGTCTTTGCACTGGACATGTTCTGCATGCAAAAATATTAACATCGATTTTTATATGTTAGAGGACGTACAGTACCCGGAGGTCGAAATTGACCCATTGTACATCAATTTTTATAAATTCTTTAGAAGTTATAAAAGACAATTCGACACGTTTCATAATGAGCTTTCTGAATTACAGTCCAAACTAGCAATTATTTAAAAATTTTTCGAGCTTGGACAAATTTATTAATGATGACTAGAACCGCTCCCCTAAAAGGATTGAAAAATCAAGCGAAGTACAAGAAATTCCATACTTGAACAACTGTAATTAATTCTGTAAAGTTCATAGATCCTAATTCTGCGCCTTGTATGTCTTCAACATGTTCTCGGCATTTGAGCATTCTATCAATCGATATTGGTAATGGATCGGATAATGATTCACAAAGTTAACCATTATTAACTCATATAGGAATAATGGATGCCCAATTAGTTCCAAAACCTCTTCAAGCTGCTCCACCTAAGAAAACTGTGCTTGTTTCGCGATTAGCTAGTGACACTATGCGGGATGATATTGACCATTACATTAAATCGAAATTGGGAGCTAAAACGGACATATTGATACAAAAATTAAAATTTTTGCACCTAGGTCAATTTCTTCATTCAAAATTTCGATGATAACTTCGACCACTTTGTTGATCCGAACTTCTGGCCTGTGAATACATATGTTCGAGAATATACTTTTAGACAGAAAGTCAGAAATAACTTTGAGTTGAATATTGCTCGTTTGCCGTCAACTAATGTACCTGCATCAAAAAACTAATAACCAACAATAATGTTCTGAATATTGTATACCAAAATGTACGTAGCTTAAATACTGAATTAACTGACCTCTTAATTAACAGCTATGATCTCACATATGATGTTATTACCTTCACTGAATCCTGGCTCACTTACGATATTTTTAATGCCGAAATTCTTTGTGGCAATTATCAGATATACCGATTCAACCGCAAGTCACGTAGAGGAGGTGGTGTTCTAATTGCAGTCTCTTCATCACATCCACCTGAAATCATTGCAACTCATACTGATGATATTGAATTCGTCGATGTGGTTGTCAATCTGAGGAGATCAAAAGTTTACATAACTTGTGCTTATGTTCCTCCGACTTCTAACTATACTATTTATTCTAAATATTTTGATGCTATAAAGTTGGTTGCCGATCTCACAGAGCGGAGTGATTCTGTTTTTGTAGTTGGAGACTTTAACCTTTCTGGATAGATACATCTAACGAACCTGACTTAATTCCAATTGAAAACAATGACTTCTTGAACAATATTTTGGACCTACCCCTTTACCAAGTTAATTGCATTTGTAAAAACTCTAGGAAAATACTTGACTCGGTATTTGAGAGTGATGTTAATAAGTGTACCGTTATATGATCTGAACCTGTAACATCCCCTGAGGATCGTTATCATCCTACGCTGAAAATTATTATTAATGTATCAACAGCACATACTTCGGCAAACGAATACAGTACAAATCAGAATAAATATTATTGCTCTCCTCGTACTAACTACACTGCACTTAATGTTATACTGTCTAATGTCAACTGGGATTCTGTACTATTCTATTCTGCCTATAAAAATTATATAAATCGGATAAAATCTACTCTTGTTCAGCATGTCTCTTAAATCGTGTTATTTGCCATTAATTTGGAAGAAATCAGATATCACTCCTTTATTTAAAAGTGGCATTAGATCGGATATATCAAAGTACAGAGGTATTGCTAAAATTAATGCTATACCTAAACTTCTTGAGAAAATATTAACTGATCTCCTATACCATCAAATTTCGCCTCTGATATCGCCATATTAAATCGGCTTTCGTGAATCTCGTTCAGCAAAAATTAATATCTTAGAACTCACTACAATCAATGAAGGATTTTCAAATAAAATACAGACTGATTGATATACACTGATTTCAATAAAATATTTGATAAAGTGGATCATAAGCTTTTATTGCACAAATTATCACTTATGTGCTTTAGTGATTCTGCTGTAAAATGATTAACTTCGTATCTGTCACAAAGAACTCAACAAGTCAAATTTAGAAATGAAAATTATTAAAGTATAATCTGCTGTACCTAAGGGCAGTCATTTGGGCCCAATCTTATTATGATGATTACTCTTTTTATCTGGGTTTATCTGGGTTGTTTCAGAATTCCTGATCACTCGATTGAAATTAAATGTTTCTGTGCGACCTACTCGCAATTTCGAACAGCTATCACTGAATTACTAGAGATCTGACTATAAAAATAATGATTCCTTTAGACGAGATTGTAAAATCTTTAATAAATGCTACCAAGTAGTGGATTTTACGGAGTGTAGAGAACGATATTTTTGAATTGTTAAAATTCTTCTTATTGAATTAACGTAAATCTGTATTGTATTTGTTGCATATAGTCAGTAAGGATATATCGTATGTATTGACTTTAAATAAATAAATAAAAAAAATTATTATAAGCCAAGTTGAGTTTCCTCCTATCATCCGCATCACAGCTCGTTATACCGTAGACTCTACCAACGATGTAATTAATGTGCTTAGAACAGGTTAGCCGACCATTAACTGCCAGATTAGATGCTGATTTAACAATTTTATTCCCCCTGATGATAATATCTGGAATTTCAAAAGCTCTCTTAGTTCTGGATAGCAATAAACATTTGGATTTAGAGATATTTATACAAAATCCGTTAGTCTTAGCCAAGTTGCCAATTTTTTGGAAATCATCGTTGATCGAGTCTGTATATAGACTATTATTCTCAATATGAGAGCTGAACGTCATCAGCTTACAAATGTACGCTACAACTAATCAAAACATTAGGTAGGTCATTAATGTATATACAGAACAAAAGAGGCCCTAATAATGATCCCTGAGGAATACCTATTCCAACGTGTAGCGAATTCAAGATGTTGCCGTTCAGGTAAACTCGTTATGATCTTTTCATAAGATAAAAAAGTATAGAACTACAAGCTGATATTGATGTAAGAATTTATATTTTGTTTAAATAAAATGAAATGAGTTTGCTTTTACTTTAAAAATCAAAAAACTAAATACCATAACCGATCCTTTCAATCATACATAGTATAACTGGAAATGTTAAAGGGAATTCTTGACGTCAAATAGCTTTTGGAAATAAGCATTACGTCAATCATTGCTTGCAGCAATGTAGATTACATTCTCAGCATTTCCTTCATTAATGTTGTCATAAAACTGATCATCAATTTCTAAATTGTAACAAGAGCTTCAGTTGATGGTTTAATTTTAGGTATCGATTTTTCCGCTGAAACTGTAGATTTAGTTGGATGTTTTTTGGTGCCTATTACCAAAACGATTTGGTGGAAAGAAGTTCATTAAGTTGGTATTAAGAGCTAGTATGGGGGCAGTGGCAGGCTTTTGTATCATAGAGCATTTGATGAATGAGGACACTATTACCGCCTCAACAACAGTCATTTTTCTGAGCGGAGTTTTATATTTATCACATTTTTCTGTCTGTTCTGGCAGTCATATTATCATAGTCTTGACAATTAGGGTATTGGAAGCGTCCTGTTCGTTAATGCGGCTCTTTAATGTTTGTAAAAGATACCTTTGTATATGGACCGCATTTAATCTTTTTTAACCTAATTTCAGTAGGCCCACTTGAAGAATGGGCTGTGACACCTCCCCGTTTTTATATATGAGACTTTTTCGACTTTGAAGTCCTGACTTATGAGTCCAGCTTCCACCTACTCTAATTTTACCCATAACTGTGACCAGGAGTCTTTTAGTCCATCAGAGCCGATGAGTATAGGTACTTTTTTTATTATTTTCGGAAAAGGTAACAACAATCGGTATTGCTGATCATTATTTAGTGTTTTTTCGTTTCATATACTAAATGTACCGATATATTACCGATATCTGTTGAACTTATTCAGTAAATATCAAATCGAATTTAATATATACATCAAATAGTCGTGTTTAGGATGGCGAATTTTGTATCGGAATATGGTAATTTGCGGAAAGCATTCATCTTTCGTTTCTACTTGAAGAAAAGTGCTGGAAAGTTGCATCGGATTGCTCTATCGAAAGATATGTAGAAAGAAACTCCATCAAAAAAGTTAATTAATTTAATTTTTTGCAAAATCGTTGTAAAGTTGTTGTAGAAAAGATAAAATTTTGGCATTTTGTTTAAAAATGTATTTATGTCACGCAAATTTGAATTGAACTCATTCATTCGTAAAAATGTCTATAGTTAGACAAGAAATTTAGTTGGAGATGCTGATAGTTTCAATTAAAAGAAGGACATATACTATTGAACACGAGTATATATTAGAGACGATTGTAAACAGATATACAAAGCTACGACGCACACAGAAGTGCTATTCATAAACTATAGTTTTTAAAGATTCTTCTCCTCATTTATCACTTAATGATTGGTCCCAATAGTTCAAAAACTACATATTGTTACGTTTTTACCTTTTTAAAAACGTTTTTAAACGAGTTCGTTAATTGCAAACCAAGTAAAAACTAATATATATATTTATTTTAATGAAACTCTTTATTATTCACACTGCTTTTGTACCACTGTTGGAACTTAAACCACGTATACAACAGTAACTACAACAATTTATTGCTTGTTCGCATGTTGACACCGCGACTGATTAGTTCATACGCAACTTCACGCAAAGGTGTCTGAATTCTAACTGAACTGGTCATCTGCTTTGTCTTGCCCTTTTATAGTCGAACGTTCTTGAAGTAGAACGAGCATTCTCTTGCGACTACATTGTTTGTTGTTCTGTATGCTTACTTGTCCATCCCTTTTGCTCTCATGGTTGCTGTTGTTAATTGGACGTGTTCGATGTATTTGTTAGCGTGTATTGTGTACCAAGAATTATAAACTAAAATTACGCCTTGCGCATGATTTCCCGTTAGATGACGTAGTTGGGCTATCTTAAAGGTTTCCAAGTTTTTTTCATATGTGAAAATTAACAATGCTTTTAAATCTGTGTATTACGTGAAAGTTGGTAGCCCTGCCATATAAATTACAATGACAGTTTTCAAAAAAATATTTAATTATTCATGAAAAATACAACGAGTTTTGTGAAAATTTTTTTTTAAAATAACGTTAAAAAAATTAACGCTACAAACATTAGTCAAGTTTGTTAAAAAAAATCTGCAACATAAAGGAAAACTAAAAAGAAATATTGCAAGAAAATATAAACATGGAGTGTGCAGCAGAGACCTGCGCCGATCGGCTTACAACCGGCTAAGCCGAGCCGCCGACAAAATTTAAAAGCCGCCGCCGCCGAAAATTTATTCGGCTCGATTCGGCTTGAATTCAGCCGCCGTTTTATGTATGTAAGAAAATTAAAATATATGAAAATATGTTTTTAATATTGTATACAGCAAAATTTTAATTATATATACATACATACATAATTGGCCGTTACAACCCTTCAGTCAGGATTACGACCTAGCTTCTCACACCACTTATGTTGCGTGCGTTAATTTTATACATGGGTGGCGGGACCTACAGTTTAAAGTCGACTACGAACGACAGATTTTTGAGAAGCTTTTCATGGCAATTTTTACTCTCAGAGTCTTTGCCAGAAATCTGCTGAAAGGAAGTCGCCGAAGAAATATTTTTTCGTTTTGATGTCTGACCTGGAATACGAACCCGGGTCTTTTGTCTAATAAGTCAACACACTACCCACTAGACCACGGCGACTTGAATTACATATAAAATATGATATTTATATTTTTGTTTTACTTGACTTAAATACATTATTGAAGTTTTTTTTTTTTGTTCATTTTGTGATATATTAATAGAAAAATTTTTAATTTTTGATATGGAAATTTTGAATAGCCTTTCTTGTTTTTGTTGAATGTGGTAACACTTTTAACTTTACGTTAAATTTTTTAAAAGACAAAAAATTGAAATGGAGAACCAAGGATCTACAAATAATAATAATTATGAGTTTTAATAATTTAAATGAGTTAAATTCATCTGATTCCGATGACGACCTTGCAATTTTTAATGGTATTGATTTCCCAAAACAATAATTGAAACTCCAATTTCAATTAGCTTTTTACCCAATTTTTTTTTTTTGAAAATATTATTTTGAATACTTATTTCTGATAATTGTTTTATAAGTGATATAAAATGCGAAATAATTTCAGGTTTGTAGTTTCTGCGTCGACATCAAACCTGTGTAACCATTTCCGTGCTCATGGTATTGACGTATTCCTTATTTTCAGGAAGTTCTAAAAATGCAGATTCCGAAAAATTTGCTAACGCACGTCTGCTTGTGCAAATGTGCTGCAGACATTTAAGGCCCTTTAACATAGTGGAGCAACCAGGGCCATTTTATTTATGTCATTTCGTATCACAGCATACCAGTGTTGCCACCTTATGTGTAATTGCACATATTGTGTGTAATTTTTGATTCTGCGTGTAATGAGCTTCGTGTGAAATTTTACTTTTTGTTCTAATTTTTTCTTCAGTAGCTAATTTTTAATAATCGATTTGCTAACAATGATTATTTAGTAAATTTACTGCAATTTTTGACAAAACCTCTGAGAGTAAATAAAATTGCCATGAAAAGATTCTCAAAAATCTACCATTTGGAGTCAATTTTAAAACTGTAGGCCCCAACACTCATATAAAATTAACGCACACACATAAGTGGTGTGAGAAGCTAGGTCGTAATCCTGACTGAAAAGTTATAATCTCCAATTATGTGAGGCTAGTGGGTAGTGTGTTGGCTTATTAGACAAAAGGCCCGGGTTCGTATCCCAGGTCAGACACCAAAACGAAAAATATTTCTTCGGCGACTTCCTCTCAGCAGATTTCTGGACTCTGAGAGTAAAAATTGCCATGAAAAGCTTCTCAAAAATCTGTCGCTCGGAGGTTTAAACTGTAGGTCCCGCCACTCATGTATAAAATTAACGCACACAACATAAGTGGTGTGAGAAGCTAGGTCGTAATCCTGACTGAAGGGTTGTAATGGCCAATTATGTATGTATGTATGTATGTAATACATGGATTTACATGTCTTTTTGGTTCTTTAAATAAATGTTGGAAATGTTGTGTGCATATTATTTAAATATATAAAAGAGCCGCCGAAACTTTACCATATTTCGGCTGACAGCCGACTTAAAGCCGCCGCCGAACGATTTGCTCGGCGCAGGTCTCTGGTGTGCAGTGGGCAAGTGCAAGTAAATAGTGCTAAAAAAAACAAGTGAGAAATTTAAAAAAATAAAAGTCCTGTGTTTTTAATGAAATTTCAATAATTTTTAAAATGATGTAGATGTATAATTTTATCGTATATTCTGGGCTATAACGAAAGCATATTAGGTGCGAATACAAATGTGGAGGTCGACAATACTCCCGTTTTAGAAGTACATAATTCCTTAACTGGTAAATGTCGGCATACAATTTCAAATTAAAGTGTTTAATTTTCCTTCTGATTTCTACAGGTACTATTTTTAAGAACATTAATAGTGAGATCCAAGAAGATATATTACAGACCGTAAATTATGAAATGGAATTACCATGACGGTTTAGAGAATTTGGTCGTATGTATTTGTCACAAGTTAAAAAACGAAAACTTCAATCTTGCGATCAATTTTTTAGAGGACTCGACGTATGGAGGGCTAAGTAAGCCATCAAATTCACCAATGAAAACGATAAAATCGCGTGCTGCCATTTGTTTTTTAAGTAAATGCAGAGCAATTGATGCTTGCGAGTGGGTATATCCAAAAGTATTTGTTGGAATTAAAGGACATTGAAGGAAAGGATAAAGTGAAAAACTTTTTTTTTAGATGCAGAACGTACTTCAGAATGAGATTACTAAAGACCGAAGTTTCTGAAAATACCAAGAAAAGAAAAATGAATAAAATAACAACGTAAAAAACTTTTTTCAATCCATTTTATTTTCATACTATATTTCAATTAATAAAATATTGTTGGATAATTTTTATTAGATGAGTTTTCAATAAAAACATTATTGAAAAAAAATTTCTTAGCTACTAAATAATTTTGTAGACACAAAAGTTAAATTGTCCCACTGTCATATTTCCGATGTATATATATGTTAGTGTAGGTGGTAGATTTTGTTTATTGTTTTTATGTAAAACGATATTAGATCGTTTCGATTAGCGTAACAATATGTTCCACACTAAGCTGTTTTCAGCTACATAGAAACGTAATCCATTATCAAAAACCCAATTGGAAAAATATATCACCAAATTTTAGTTGAAGATTATTTATTTATTTTTATTAACCGGCCATTACAACCTTTAATCCAGAATTAGGACCTAGCGCCTCACACCATCCATATTGTGTTAATTTTATCCATGAGTTAAAGTCGACTCCGAACGACATACAAGAAAAGCTTCTCAAAAACTCTTAATGAAACAGCAGATCCTACCATTCAGGGATAAAATGAATACACATAACATGAATGGTGTGAAAAGTTAGGATAAAATCCAGGCTGAAGCGTTGTAGTAACGAATTAACTAAGTAAGTAAGTACAGCTAAGACATTAAACCGTTTATGATATTTTAATATATACTCCTAATATGTATTATAAATCTTTCTGTAAGTCAATTTTTTTTGTTTGTTAGCCAATTACGTCTGAACGCCTGGACCGATTTTCTTGAAATTTGGGGTATTGATCGAGCTTTTGTCAATGCAGGTTGAAGACTATAAATCATTTAAAAATTTTGAACCAAAGGGAAAAAATGGGCCAAGGGTATTTTATGGGGTTTAAAGGTATTTTTTTACGATTTAACTTGGTTAAGTTTCCCAAATACTTATTGGAGGTGTTCCGTTTATAAAGTTGGACCAAAAGGAGTCCAAAAAGGGGGCTAAGTGCATGCATTTATTTTTAGGACTTAGAGTATTCAAAAAACTGAGTTGTTTGATAAACCAGTATCCGAATAATTTGAAAAATTGCATTTTTTAAGAAGCCGGTTTCGAAACCGGATTTTTATTTATTGTTATTTTTATAACCCGCGCAACGCCGGGAACAATCTGCTTGTATATACATATATGAACAATCCATTTTTATTTATTATTTAAATTAAACAAGCTATCTATTATCTCAATTTTAAAGGAGCCAATCGTTTAAAGAAGATGATGGTACTTGGAAGGGCAATGATGATGGAAAAGTAGTTAACAATCAGCCTCAAAGAGTAATGGACGATCGAAATGGAATGATGGCTCAAGCTGGATATATTGGAAGGTAATATAAAGTTTATGAATTAGATCAAACAAAATAAACAAGTTCTATGCTTAGTTACATGGTTCAGTGATGAAATAATAGTAAGCGTTAGTCATTTTGGGTATTAGATATTTATGAGATTATTTCTGACTAAAGAAATCTCATGCTTGGCGCACTTATATTCTTATTTTTCGACTAAAGAAGGTTCATATGTGAATGACTATCTCTTAAATCACCTCTTGTTTTGGCATTAGCGTTAGAAGACCACATTATAACGATTTTACATAATTTTTACTGGAAAATTAAATTAAGAATTATGGTTTTGGATTTAAATTGTTACATAATACATATTCACATTTGTTTTATCGAATTTAATATTCAATAACTTATAGGTAGTAGTTTAGTAGGTAGTGTGTTGGCTTATTAGACGTAAAGCCAGAGTTCGAAGCCCAGGCTAGACATCAAAACAAAATACAAAAAGTATTACTTCGGCAATTTCCTCTCAGCAGATTTCTGGCAAAAACTGTACAGTAAATAAAATTGCCATGAAAAGTTTCTCAAAAAATCGGTCGTTCGGAGTCTACTTTAAACTGTAGGTCCCGCCACTTATGTACAAAACTAACGGACACAACATAAGTGGTGTGAGAAACTAGGTCAATAATCCTGACTTAATGGTTGTAATGACCAATGATGTACGTGTGTAACTTGTAATTTAGAAAACAATATAGCCAATTGCATTGCAAGAAACAATCATAAATTTGTTAATAATATCTCAAATTTGGATTCTTCCAGAATATAAAAGTGATTGAAAAACTGGATTTATAAATATCGATGATTGACTATTAAAGAGTAATTGATTTTTAAATAAAGAGAATACAGGAACTAGAATTGAAAAAGAGCAAATTGTATTAGTTCGAAAAGATGGAAAAAAAGTTCAATCTAATGTAAGTGCCCCAAATTTTAATAAGAGCGAAGAGAAAAGCCCTCATCTTTGTGAAAACTATATTGCAGTAATTTATATCTGTCTGCCTATCTGCTCGAATAACTACCTTTAATTGGAGATTTACTAGGATGACTCGGATCATAGTCTGTTTCATACAACTTTTTCTCAACCATCGCTTGATCTTGGTCGTCAGGATCTTCTAGGAGTTTCGATTCTTTAATCAGCACACCAAAAGTAGATGCCAAATCAAAAAAGAGCAAACGGTCAAGATTGTACGTAGGTCCTCTTGTTTTACTGCTAATAATTTCAACATTGCAATGGAGAATGGATTCAAGCCTCTTTTGTCGACATACGTTACCAGCTTAACATGTCACAGATTTAGTAAACATCACCTCTTGAAAAGCATCTGTCCAGTATTTAATTAGTAAGACTATAATTTTTTTTGTTTCTTTTTTCTCAATGATAATCTAAATTTAAAAAAAAAATAAAATTAAAAACTGTGAATATAATTTTGGCCATATTTTTACTTATTTGGTAATTTTTTCATAAATATTGGTTACAATATTTTTTTCGTGGCAACAGTACACATCCTCTCTCATGTTCAAATGTCACATAAAAATGTGGGAGAATTCTGGTTTATACAGATCGCTACGTTTTTCTAACGAAAAAGGACGTTTTCATTAATCGTTTACGTTGTTCTGCATATGCTAAAAAGAGAACGTTTGCTACGTTACGTGTGGGTAACTACAACATAAAGCCCTAGTTATGCTACCGTAAGGGAATGTAAGAGTAACGTAATGTAACGTGTACGGAACGTAAAAATGTAAGTGCAAAAAAAGTGATCGTAAAAACGTGTCACATGTTTTTATGTAAACAAAACAGAAAAAAAAGAAAGCAAAACAAATAAAGAAATAAAAATCGTAAAAGCTAAAAGACAAAAATTCAGATATGAATATAGAAGACATGTTTTTGAGTTTGAGTTTTTATTTTATTATTGTTTTTTCAACAAATTTTAAAATCTTTGTTTTCACTCCTTTTAATACTTTCATCCTGTGTTTTTCTTTAATTCAGCTGTTAACCAGTGTTATCTACAGCGTTTATAGATGAATTTCAACGATTTTATATTTATTTACCACGTTGACTGCCGCGGCAATTTTCTGGTAACTTCCCAAAAAACGACAATTTGATTTTTTCACATTAGTAAGTACGAGATAACTCGTAGTTTGCGCCCTAGAAGGGAACGCAATCTACCAGTTATCTCGTAGTCGGCAATCAATATGTTAAGTGTACTTATTAAAAAATTTATGTACAGTTTCTGTAAGCCAAACAATTTCACTTTCCATATAAATAGACAATTAAGTGAAATCGTTTATCCTCCAGAAACAGGTCTGGAATTTCGGAAACCAAATTTGTACGAATGTTAAACCATTTTTATCTTCTCTATTAAAAGTAAAATTCAAACTGAAATGCAGTTCGAACGCTTTAGTTAGTTAAAAATTGACAACTATATTTTTGAATTATATATTTGAAATAAAAATAAACACTACCTACGTAATGTAATAGTAAAATAGTGTTTATTTTTATTTTAAATCATAAAAGTTAATAATGAAGTAAATTATAATTGAGGATTTTAAGATATGTGAAGTTTTATTTAAAAAGAATTCCACATACAGAAAAACATAACATACTGTTACGTTTTTACTCTTTTTAAACATTTATATATGAGTTCGTTTATTGCAAACCAAGTAAAAACAAATATGTGTTTTATTTCAAATTAAACTCTATTGTTCACACTACTTTTGTGCCACTGTTCACACTTAACGGATATACCAATAATTTATTGCCTGTTCGCTATTATTCACACACACAACTTTTCGCTATACTGCTCACAACGGATATCTTCGAACCACGACTTTTACTGCATACGTAACTTCACGCAAGGCTGACTGAATTCAATAGACTGGTTGCCTGTCTTGTCTTGCCCTTTTATATGCGAACGACTTCAGTCTGATGATGGTTCTTGAAGTAGAAGGTTCGTGTTCTCGCCTTTTCGAGAATTCTTTTGCGACTACATTGTTTGTTGTTGCGTTTGCTTATTTGTCCATCCCTCGTTTGTTATTGCTGTTTTACTTATGCTAAGTTCTATGTATGTGGTAGTGTGTATTTGTGACGTGTTTATTGTGTACGTATTACCTCATGGTCTTTGTGTTTGTAGCTTTTGTTTATCGTTATTGTTAAACGATATTAGGTCGTTTCGATATGCGTAACACAGCCGCCCACTTAAGCCTGTTCGTCCCGAATAGGCATATTATCTCTTTTCCCATATTTTGGCAGTCGCTCTATATGTACGACCTTCATCTTTGGGGCTTCCGGCTTACTGCATCCTGTACACGACAATATTTAAGCGTTTAATTATTTTATACGATCCGTCCCTGCTACTCTGTACGTTGGGGAATGATTTCTTCTTCCGCGTTGGCTTGTAGAGTAGTACCAGTTGTTCTTCATGGAAACCCTCCGTGTTTGTTGCACAATCATACTTAGCTTTCATTCTATCACTGACCATCGCTATACTCTCCAAAAGTGTGCCCGAGTTGTACTGTTGCAGCTGATCTTAACCTCTTCTTACAGCACCTTTATCTGCGATACACTGGGTACAGTTCGCTATCCTATTCGCCACTGCTTGGTGATATCCAACTCAATAAAAACGTCGTCTTAGCATCTCCAGCGTCTTTGTCGCTCCAAGATATCCTCCGCTAACTCCTTTAACACTTCTTTTCTCTTGTAGGAAGACACTACTAATAGGTTGGATAAGGTCTTGCCATCAGCACTTTCCCAACGTCGATATAAGCATCCGTTTATCAACCGTAAACTGTCCCATAGTGCCCAATATACTTTTGTAAGAGGACCTTCTGTGGATATCTCATTTCTAGTAGGTCGTCTGTCCCCTTCCTTAGCTGCTCTTATCTTCGGCAGGATTGGGTCACTTTATGCCTCGCACCAGCCTTCATTGGCCTCACTCTGGATTCGCCTAACACCAAAGATGGAGAAGGCTTCTTCTCAGCCTTAACGCCATGTTTACTCTCCAAATTACAGCGTGGGTTCGAGAGACCATTTCCATGTTTTACACCACTTCGTTCTGTTCTGGCATTAGTCGAGAAATATCGTCTTCAATTTTATTGCGTCCTTCACTAGATTTTATATCTTCACGTTCACTGACATGATGATCATTACGTTCCACATGTTTTCCTCGGCTTTTCTTAGATCTACCCATTACAACGTTGTGTACACCAGAAGCCTTAGGTGTTTCAACGGCATATCGTCTTGTTGGTGAGGCCGGTCTCGATCTTTTGCGGGGCGCTTTGCAGTTTCTTTGGAAATTACCACCCTTCCCACAGTTGAAGCATTTCAGCTTAGCCTTTCGCCCGCTTGTTCTAAAACCTGCTTCACTATTTCTTTAACTTTAGTTAAAAGACATTCATCTTCCTCCACTACTGCCATTTTTCGCGCTTTGTTAACTGGTGGTCTTGACATTGTGCCAGCGGTCTCTTGGGCTAGTGCGAAAGCCACGGCCTCTGCAAAGTTTCTCTTCAGTATAGAACATATCGCTAATTTAATGTCAGTGTCCCGTATACCATAAACAAACACCTCGGTTTTAGAGTTGTCTATCAACGGGTGATTTTCTCCTGGGTATGCAAGTTGCACCAATCTCTCAACCTCCATTGCAAAGGCTTGTAATGACTCGTTTGGCTTTTGCATACGACACCTTAGCTCTATGCAATAAATCTCCGCTGTAAAGCCACCATTAAGTCGTGATAGTTGTTGCTACTTCTGGCTGGCATGGTTTCTAGGATCTAAACTGCGACACCTTTTAGCGCCAAAATTAATTCTAAGACCTTCTCGCCATCATCCCATCCGTTTCTGCTGGCTACTGTCTCACATTGGAATTTGTACACGGATAGGGGTGAGTTACCATCAAAGCAAATTAGTCTTATCCTGCTGGTACTTTCTGACACGACCCACACTGGTTCTGGTCGCTGGGTCTGGATGTTGATTATCTTTTCCTCCATCATTACGAGTTTTCCGTGAACGGTCCTTCCCAAACCGTTCACTTTTGTGTCAACGGCCTTTTCCAAATCCGCCAACTTTACCTCGATACTGGTAATTCTTTTGCTGAATGACTCTCGTATTTCCTGTAGCTTCTCTGTTGTTGCATCAAATAGCTCAGCCAGAAGTTTCTGATTTTCGGTTTTAGAAGCTTCTTGCACATCAGCATGTGCAAGATAATAAAATAATTGGATAATGTAAATAATTGGTTTATATGGGATGTTTTAAATATATTGAATATAAAAATTATTGTAAAAGTTAAAAATGTATAAAATATAAAGTAAGTCATTCATATTAAGTTTCTATCATATTTTGCGGCTAGTATTCACCCTAAATGGTTTGATTTAATCCTCCTAATGCACCAATTAATCTCGATAAAATAATTCTAGTAATAATTAGCGGCTTAAAAATAATATATGAAATTAATATTAGGGGAGCAATTTTTTGTCAGGTTATTAAAATTAAAGCATTTAGCCAGGAAAGACCTTCCATTACATTAGGGAATCAAAAGTAGAATGGAGCAGAGCCTCTTTTTAATAATAAAGAAGAAAAGATTATTATTTCTATTAAAAAATTAGAATTAATTTTATTTGAATTCAATAAGAATAAAATTGTAGCAAATAAGAACACTGAAGAAGCTAATGCTTGCGTTAGAAAATACTTTAGTGAGGCTTCTGTGTTTTATTTCGAATTAAACTCTATTTATGTTCATACTACTTTTGTGCCACTGTTCACACTTAACAGATATACCAATTATTTATTGCTCGTTCGCTATAATTCACACACAACTATTCGCTATACTGCTCACAATGGATATCTTCGAACCACGACTTTTACTTCATACGCAACTTCACGCAAGGCTGACTGAATTCCGACTAACTGGTTGATCTGTAATTAGAATTTTCTTACATTTTTAAGTAACATTTTAAGTAACAATTCTCTTTAAATAAAACTTCACAAAAACCCAAATTATAGTTTATTTCAGAGCGCCCTGGTAGTCTAGTGGGTAGTGTGCTAGACTATTAGCGTGAGGGTCGTGGGTTCGATTCCCACCAAAGGCTATGGTCTGTTTCACTACACCGAGCGTATGGTCGAAGTTACTCAGTTCGTATAGAATTAGAATATAATTTGTAATTGTATTGTAATTAATAAATAAATAAATTTATTTCATCATTTACTTATATTTAAAATAAAAATAAATACTATTTTACTATTACATTATGTAGTGTTTATTATTATATTTAATTTGTAAATTATAGATATCCATTTTTAACCAATTAAAGCCTTCGAAAAACATTTCAGTTTGCACTTTACTTTTACTAAAGATAAAAACGTTTTAACATTGGTACAAATTTGGTTTCCGAAAGACTTGACCTGTTTCCGTAGGATAAACGATTTCACTTGGTTGTCTATTTATATCGAAAATATAAACAAAAGCACTGGATTTTGTGTTTGGGTTTTCCTCAACAAACAAACACAAACTAATTTGAGTGTTTTTGTTTGTGTGAAAAAACATAAAACTTTAATTAAGTACCTTTAAATAAATATAAAATCGTTACAATGGATCTGATAACCCTGCTTAACAGACAAATATCTTTATATGTTTTTATTAATTTTTTTTTCTTGTTTTGTTTACATAAAAACATATGACACGTTTTTACGTTCTATAATTCTACTTAATTTTTACGTTCAGTACACATTACCTTACGTTACTATTACATTATTTTACGGTCGCATAACTAAGCCTTTAGTCCTCGACATACCTCTGTACTACGGGGGGAGCAAAATTCACTAGACCAAAAGTAGAATAGACCAAATTAGTGTTGATTTGGTAGAGCCCATATGTTTGATAACTTCACTGTTTACTGTATTACAAGTAGTTTTTGTTAAACTTGAAGACCTACATTTAGTTATTCCTTTTGTAATGGGATGTACAAACTCTTTCTTGAACAAATAATGTTGTCATTGAATAAATTCTATGTATTTCAATTTACGAGAGACAAATATAGTTTACTCCACATAGAAATTTCAAGAATTGTATAAATTTCTGCCCTTACGTTGTGACTGTTAATATCCTTGGGTAGAGCTTTTTAATTTCTTTAAAGAATTTTGCTTATATTCAATATCAAAATTTTATTTTTTATCATCATAATCTTCTCTCCTATTTCAAATTTCTTAAAGTTTTGGGTCATCTCACAGTGGCATCCACTTAACATTTGGCCTCAACATTAAGTTAAACAGTTAATAATGATGGCCCCATTTATCGTTTTCATAGCTATTTTATACATATTTCTAAATGCTTTCGGGTTACAAAAGCGACTTGTAGCTTCGCTGTCAATCAAAATGTGAATGTTCGTACTAGAGCTCCTACTTTTCTAATGTTATCAGAACTGCCCACATCCATTGGTATTGGTTTATTGCATTATTAGTTAACACCTATATTTTTAGACTCAAATTCCTATGCCTCTGTCAGGCATTCAATTTGTGCATTTTTTTGATGTGTGTTGGTTTTGCTTATTAATTTTTGTTAACTTTGTTTTAATACATTTTAATCACAGAAATACATACAGCGAAACTCATTTATAACAAACTCGGTTATAACGAATTCTTGGTTATTACGTACATATTTTCAAGTCCCAACGCTTTAATAACAATTTTCATACAAAAAAATTCGTTTATTGCGAACTCGTTTATAACGCATTGTCGGTTAAAAGGAACTAATTTACATTGTCACAGTAATTAAATTTCATACATTTTACCTTTTTTATAATGCACCCTCAGAAATAACTTTTAAGTATGGCAATAGTCTTTACCTTCATTTAATATGGCAGAATTTAATTGTAACTCAGCATCTTTAATCACCTGATAGATAAAAAGAATTAACACATATTTTTGGTTTTTAATAAAAAAAAATACTTTTTGTTTTTAATAAATGAAATTGTACAATCGGTCAATTCAGGGTACTGTACTTGTCTTAACCGACAAGTACACGTACTCTAACCTAACCTAATAAATGAAAAAAATTATTTGTATTTCATATTTTCTTCTATGACTTCACCCCGTTTATTACGAACTTTGTCTATAACGAACTATTTTTTCTGGTCCCACGGAGTTCGTTATAACCGTTATAAACAATCCTCTCATGAAAAGTAATTTTGAAGCGGTACCTTGCTGGGTGGAGTTTATTTCGTCTTTTTAAGGACGAATAGAAGTCACGGTTATGAAATAGGATTTGTATTATTAATTTTTAATTATTTTAATAACGTTGGTTTAACGATAATAAGGTGGACAGATTTACCGCTTTTATAAACATTAGCGGTTTTCACTCTTGGTAGTAAAGTAACCTTGTAGGGGTTACATCAACGCAACAACAAAATGCATTTATTTCAAATATATAACGCCTTATTAAATTTACCATGGAAAAAGGATAGCTGATCGTCTATCCGGCAAAATAATTTAGTTTTGATTTTTTTTTTTCGCTAATAAATCTATAATTTTACTTTTTTCTGATTGTTTAGGCATTTTTTAATTTAAATTCATTTATTTTCATTTTGTGGGCTAACAATAATCAGCTGTTTAAATAAGTTTACCATGATATATTTCTTATACCAGTATGTTTACAATAGATGAAGAAAAGGTGCTCGCGCTTTGTTGTCAAAGGTATGAGTAAATATAATAGAGTATTAAATATACAACAAAGAGTGAAAACCGCTATTTTATTTTAATAATAATATTAAAAAGATCAATGATTGAATTTAGTACAGTTAGAAACACATTTCTTTCAGAATAACAAATGATGCACGAGAAGATGAAATGGAAGAGAATATGGGTCAAGTGAACACAATGATTGGAAATCTAAGAAATATGGCTCTGGACATGGGTTCGGAACTAGAGAATCAAAACAGACAAATAGACAGAATCAACAGAAAAGTATGATAAAGTATTCTTTTACATACCTATTTTGTAATTTTCTTTTTGTTATTTTAGGCGGAGTCAAACGAAGCGAGAATAGCCGTAGCAAATCAAAGGGCACATCAGCTTTTAAAATAAATTCGGAATCAAAAACCAAACGTTGTTTTAAGGCAGGCCTTTTAATTCAAATTGCATCGATATATTTCAGTAACTACAAATTTATATAAATAGCATACTTTATCCTGTGTATGTGAATAATTTACATGGTGAATATTTTTGATGCCCAGAGTATTTTTGGATAATTTAGTGGTACGGTTATCTTTTTACACATAGTTCATCAGCAGATATTAAAATAACGACCACGAATTGTATTCGAAGGTTGTACCTTATGTCTATAATAATAATCAGTTTTAGTTAATATTATTTCATATTACGTATTTTTAATTCTTAAATAAAGTCCCCCAACGATTTACACATGTAAATTGTAATTAATACTTTTACAAAAAGTTAATAAATGTATGCATACCTATAAACTCATATTTTTTAAATCTTCGCTACTAGCAATAAAAGATCAGATATGTTCAAGATATGATATGATATGAAACAAACTGAAAGTAGCACTTTTAATTTAATATAAAAAATTTGAGCTTTATGACCATTAAAAAATTCCATCACGATTCATACAATTGATATATGTATTAAAAATAATCTTGGTTTAAGCTTGACTGTTCTTAGAAATTGTTAGAACGTGCACAAATAATAGTTTTAACTAGTAACCAAGCTAGTAACAAAAAATTGATAACTACAAAATTCAAACGTTAAAAAATTGTATTGTAAGATATTCTATATTTTGTTCTTTTACTGTAAATTATCTAATAATATGTATCTAATTTAATTTTCATGTTCTATCTCCGTTGTCCTCACTTATATTTTTGCTCACTTTAATATATAAGTGAGGTCAACCGAAATCCATATTGTATCTGTTTGTTTAATATTTAAGTTGTATACACATATATACATATGTACATAATGTAAGTACGGTGTTCACTCTTGAAAGATTATATTAAAGAGTTCAACAATATAAACACTTATTGTTTAAAATGTTACTCAATAAAACCAAATATAATTTACAAAACATAAAGCCATAAAATTTATTTCAAAATTTTACTCAGACATGAGCCTTTTTTTAAAGTGTGTTAAGTCCATTTTTAAAAAAATTTTGTTAATGTTAGGAATAATCACAATCCTCTATAATCTTTTTTTATAAACAATTTAAGTCTAGTATCATTAAACTTGCTTGAAAATTTGCTACTTAACGAAATTCCAAAAAAATTATTTTGAATCTGGTGTGAGTCCATTGAAAGAAATAATTTTGATATAAAATGCGTTATATTACTAAATTCGGAAAAAATGCTGTACTGCACAGTACAGCAATAAAATTCACTACGAAGCAGTAAAATTTATAACGGGTATTCTGTAACAGTGCAATAAGAATAGTTGTATTTATTAATTATAATTTAAAAAGTTTCTTAAGTTATAATTATAAACTTTAATGTGTCTGACAAAGATTACACTGGAATTAGCTCAGTTAGAGGCGCAGTCAACAAAGAAGAATTTACTTATAGGTTTATAATTAAAATAACTTGTGTAATTGTTGGTTATTAATTTCAATTGAAATAGAAATACATGAATTTTGTATTCAGAAAGTGAAAATGATTTAAAGATCAATAATTCTAACTGTACTATAAAGAGAAGAAGAATCGTAGAAAATTATTTGTCATATGATTAATATAAGAATACAAAGTGCATTTATTCCTTTTCACAAACAAAAAAAAAATATTTTATTAATTTTGGAAGTGGTTCACGTCCATTTTAGGTTCTGAAACATAGCTTAATTTTTTAGGAAAGTTTACAAAGTGTATTTCGTTATATATTCTAACATGTTTAAGGGCACAAAGCCATAAGAATAACTTAATACCAGTTAACAATATTTTTTAAAACAATTCAAACCCAAACCCTTAAATAATTCAATATAATAAAAAATGGACTTAAACCACTTTCAAAATATTCTACTTTAACCACTCATAGAATTTTTAAACGCTATTATACTAATCCTTAGGTCACTTTGATTCGTAGCAGAAACTTATATGATTAATACTCAACTAATTTTGTGAAATTATCTTAACGTGTAGATCGCACTTACACATTGGGTAACGGATATATTAAAAACGGGGGAATCCGAACTAAACCTAATATGAATTGTCTTGCATTATCTTTGCAACTGCGAAATTCGCAAATCTAAGTTCAGTATGTGGTAAGCAACTGTTTTTTAACTCCAATATGCAAAAAAAAAACGGAGGATATGCATGTATCCAACTCCGATGAAGATTCCAAATATACACGTTTGAAAACTTTGATTATAAGAACATTTTCTGTAGACAAGGAATGATTTATTAAAAAAACAAAAAATTGAACAGTGTACATTAGGGTGGCCCTTAAAATTGAAAGTTAGATTTTCTCCAGTCTCATCCCTTGTTTGGTGAATATTGGCAAAAAAAAAAGTGATATTGTGAAAGTTTTAGATCAATCGGTTAGTGTTAAGAAGTGCCGCAAGAGTAATGAAATTTATGGGAAATCCTAAAATTTAATTTTCAACACTTATAACTTCAAAAATATTAATTTTATTGAAAAATGTTATAAGAGAAAGATTTTTCCTGTAAAGTTTCAAACATGTTTTACCTTGACAACATTTTTTAAATTCCCAGCGTTGAGGAAATAAATTGGAAATAAATAAATAAAGTATTCATAATACAAGATTTTATAAGCGTACACCTCATTGAAATATTTTTTATATTTTAATTATAAATATGTTTAGGCAATGTACATACATATGCTTACTTAACAGGCCATTAACAAAAGGATTAACAGATATTGGCCTGATTCCTGCCGGATTTCCTTGACTACATTGAAAGTATTGTAATCTCAAATCAAATACGCCGCATATCAAAACTTGTCGATAACATATACTTCGTTTTTCTATCTTTTATATATATGTATGTAGTAAATTATATTAAACTAGCAGATTGTACGCGGCGTTGCGCGGGCTATAAAAATCCGGTTTCGAAACTGGCTTGTTAAAAAATGTCATTTTTCAAATTATTCGGAAACCGGTTTATCAAATAACCCAGTTTTTTGAATCCTCTAAGTCCTAAACATAAATGTATTCAATTTGCCCCTTTCCCCCTTTTTAGACCCGTTTTGGTCCAACTTTAGAAATGAATCTCCTCCAATAGCTATTTGGGAAACTTAAGAAGTTAAATCGAAAAAAAAATTCCTTTAAAACGGATTATATACTGCATTTACGCATAAAAGTATTAATTTTTGCCCATTTTATCTCCATTTGCTCAATTTTTTCTACCGTTTTGGTCAAAATTTTGAAAACATTTATAGTCTATAACCTGCACCGACAAAATCGGTTCAAGCGTTCAGGTGTGATTGGTTATACTCTTAATTTGCCCGTTTTTCATCCCTTTCCCCTTTTTGGACGCCTTTTGGTCCAACTTTATAAACGGAACACCTCCAATAGCTATTTGGGAAACTTAACCAAGCTAAAGTTAAAAAATACCTTTAAAACAAATAAAATACAGCATTTATGCATAAAGTACTAATTTTTGCCCTTTTTTATCCTTATGTCCCATTTTTTTCCCTTTGGTTTAAAATTTTTCAAATATTTATAGCCCATAACCTGTACCGACAAAAGCTCGATCAATATCCCAAATTTCAAGAAAATCGGTTCAAGCGTGATTGGTTATGCTCTTAATTTTCCCGTTTTTGGCCACTTTCCCCCTTTTTAGAACCCTTTTTCCAACTTTACAAACGGAACAACTCTAATAGCTATTTGGGAAACTTAACCAAGCTAAAGCGTAAAAAAATACCTATTACCATTTTTTCACCCTTTGTCCCATTTCTTCTCCCCTTTTGGTCAAAATTTTGAAAATATTTATAGCCTATAACCTGCACCGGCAAAAGTTCGATCTATATCCCAAATTTCAAGAAAATCGGTCCAGGCGTGATCGGGTAACGAGCAAAATAACAAACATTTGGGAAACTTAACTAAGCTAAATCGTAAAAAATTACCTATTACCATTTTTCCCCCCTTTTGGTCAAAATTTTGAAAAGATTTATAGCCTATAACCTCCACGAACAAAAGCTCGATCTATATCCCAAATTCCAAGAAAATCCGTCCAAGCGTTCAGGCGTGATTAGCTAACAAACAAACAAACAAAAAACAGACTTACAGAAAGATTTATAATATATATTGGGATATTAGGATTAAATGTTTAAAGATTGTTAAATAATTCACTTTTTCACAGGCAAGCAGAACACCTTTTTCTATAATCTTGTACCGCTTCTAAAATATACTGGTTCTGATGCTCATATTTTGTAAGAATCGAATTATCCTATGTCCGCTTGATAAATAATATTCTACATTTTCGGGATTAAGATACCACAAATGATTTATTAATTTTCTTAAGGCAATCTGCGATATATCCTTCTCAATGATTATAAAATTGCAGACTTAATTGCATATGAAATCATTATAGGGCGCCATAATTGCAGAAGTAGACGAAAACCAAATATATAAATATATAGTTATTAACTAAAAAGCTACATATTTGTCGCAAATCATTTCCTCAGGGACTGAAAATAAATATTATTTTTGATTAAAAAGCAACCGCAAGGAAATGTCAGAGAACAAAACCAAGTATACCATTCTGGTCGTCTTGGTCCAAATTGATATAAAATTCAATGCTTTTTAAAAACCAGATTTTTATTTTTTAGAAAAGAAATAATAGTTATTTTTTGATTTTTATTTTTTCGAGCAGAAATAAAAGTTATTTTTGTTTTAATTCATGATGAATACATAATATTTATATCCACGACTTGATTAAAGCTTAGACCGAAGAATTCTCCACTAGCTCAGAAGCAAATAAATTATTAGTATCACCTCCTTACGGCATATAGCATAGCCATAGATGCGATTGAAGTGCGGGAAGTTAGAAGACTGTCCTTGATTTATTCACCAGTTGCGAATTTTTTGGGATTGTGTAAAATTTTTCAAAATGCAAAAGTTCTTTGACTACTAGATGAAAGCGAATGTGGAATAGGAAGAATTAGAACTCAGGTATTTGATAGAAAAGGTTATAGACTGCGACTTTTAAGCCGAAAAAAGAACGCGTGGTAGTGCTTGACTGCATAACGCAGTATCGCAAGTCCCCAAATGGTCAACCGACCGAATCGAACAGTTTAATGCTAATAGATATGTTATTATCACCGTAATCTAGTGGGATACCCCAGGTCAGACATCAAAACGGAAATATTTCTTCCTCTCAGCAGATTTCTGGCAAAAATTCTAAGAGCAAATAAAATTGCAATGAAAAGCTTCTCAAAAACTGTCGTTCGGAGTCGACTTTAAACTGTAGATCTCGCCACTTATGTATAAAATTAATGCACGTAACATAAGTGGTGTGAGAAGCCAAGTCAATAATCTTGACTGAAGGGTTGTAATGACCAGTTATGTATGTATATAACTTGTAATTTAGAAAACAATATATGTGTTGCAATTGCATTGCAAGAAACAATCATAAATTTGTTAATAATATCTCAAATATGGATTTTTCCAAAATATCAAAGTGATTGAAAAACTGTATTTATAAATATCAATGATTGAATATTAAAGAGTAATGTCGTATTGATTTTTAAATAAAGAGAATACAGGAACAAGAATTGAAAAAGAGCAAATTGCATTAGTTCGAAAAGATGGAAAAAAAGTTCAATCTAATGTAAAGCCCTCCTCTCCCCTCGACAAACTACCTTTAATTGTGCATTAAATTTTTTCCAATGTACTTTATCAATTATTTTATACATACATAATTGTTCATTACAACCCTTCATAGATGACCGTTTGCATCACGCGGCTGGAGGAGGTTCAGTATTGTTTACCATTTATAAACCTTGGTAGCTATAGATCTTAGTTTTTGGATTACGACGATGACTTTTTCTCTATTTTTCATCCAAACAAGTAGTACCGCCGATTGTACTTTAGAATGATGGAGATTTGCTAGGATTACTCGGATCATAGTCTGATTCATAGAACTTTTTCTCAACCATCGCTTGATCTTGGTCGTCAGGCTCTTTTAAGAGTTCCGATTCTTTAAGCCAAAAAAAAAAAAAAACCAAACCCAGAAGCCAAATCTAAAGAAAAGAGCAGATGGTGGTTCAGCTCCAGACATACGTCAAGATTACAGGTAGGTCCTCTTGTTTTACTGCCAATAATTTCAACATTGTAATGAAGAAGGGGTTCATGCCTCTTTTGTCGACATATGTTACCTTTGTACAAGTCACAGATTTGGTAACCGTCACTTCTAGAAAAGCATCTGTCTGGGCGTCTTCTACTAATCTTCACTTTGTTTGTGGCCGTCTGGCCACATGAACCACCGTCATCTCTGTACTATCTTTCAGTATATCGCTGTAAACTATGTTTGTGCTTCAGGCTGGGTGACTTGGATATTTTTAGTGGACCAACATGACCGACCTTTGGCACAGGTTATATAGCACCTTAAGGCTCAGTTAAGCAACCGTAACGGAAAAAATAAACACTACCTACGTAATGTAATAGTAAAATAGTGATTATTTTTATTTTAAATTATAAAAATTAATAATGAAGTAAATTATAATTGAGGATTTTAAAATATGTGAAGTTTTATTTAAAAAGAATTCCACATACAGACAAACATAACATACTGTTACGTTTTTACCTTTTAAAACGTTTATATATGAGTTCGTTTATTGCAAACCAAGTAAAAACAAATATGTGTTTTATTTCGAATTAAACTCTATTGTTCACACTACTTTTGTGCCACTGTTCACACTTAACGGATATACCATTTATTTATTGCCCGTTCGCTATTATCCATACACACAACTATTCGCTATACTGCTCACAACGGATATCTTCGAATCACAACTTTTACTTCATACGCAACTTCACGCAAGGCTGACTGAATTCAACTGACTGATTGCCTGTCTTTTATATGCGAACATCTTCAGTCTGATGATGGTTCTTGAAGTGGAAGGTTCGTGTTCTCGACTTTTCGAGAATTCTTTTCCGACTACATTGTTTGTTGTTGCGTTTGCTTACTTGTCTATCCCTCTTGCTCGCATGTTTTTTGTTGCTGGTTTACTTATGCTAAGTAATACCGCAACAAAATTCAAATAAGCATTTCAATAATCATGGTTATCATAATAATAGTAGAAGAAATAACAATTTTCAAAGAAAAAATAGCACTACACCCCTACCGTTGAAAAGACAAAGACACTAATCATCCAAAAAGTAATAAGTTCAATTGCAATAATCATAACAATTATACTCAGAGAAATATTGACTTCAGAAATACCAATAATCGAAATAGAAATCAAAGAAGAATATATCTTATTCAGGAACAAGGTAACGAAGGAAAGCCCTGTAATCCTCAACGAAAACGTAGGGGAATTAAAAATTTGAAATGAATATACCCTAAAAACTTATAATTCACATAAGGACGCACCACATTTTGTTACATTCAAAACTGATGAAGGATTTTTCATAAGATTTTTAATAGATACAGATGCAGACATCTCTATATGTAAGGAAAATTTTGTAAGGAATAAAGAAATAAAAGAATTCAATGCTTGCTATTTATATCCGGAGATTGCAAAATCCCATCTCCTGCGATCAACTAGAAGAGACCTAACATCCAATAGAGGGCGCTATATTAATTTGAGCTTTCTTATTTTTTTATAACATAATGTAATATAATTAGAGCTTTTGGGACTTTTTAACATTCTAAAGTCTGTTCTTAAAGTTTCATTCGTTTTATAATAGCCCAAAGCTAAACTTTGTTCAAAAAAAAGCCATTTTTTAATACTATCTAAATCGGTTTGATTTTAAAGTAAATTTGTATTTAAAATTGATTATATAGAATATTACAATTTTGTGTTCATATAGAAAAGAGTCCATAACCAGCGTGAAGAATATCAATTTGCCGAAGTCGGAGACCAGCGTAAAGGAAAGAAGATGCTTTAAATGCAGTGAAAATTCGCACATCGCCAAGAATTGTTCCGAAAAGCAGCCTAAATTTTTCGTTGTCAAGAATTAAGTCACCGTTCCTTCGAATGTGAAAATTCAGACATCGCCAATAATTATTCCGACAAGCAACATAAATGTTTCGTGGATCCAACAAAAAAGGTTAAGGTGTAAGGCGCTCATGTGAACTTGGTTCGTAAAGGTCCAGGACTGATATTCCAAAAACGTTTAAAAACGTTAAAAATATGAGTTCGTAGATTGCAAATAAAGTCAAAATAAATTTGTGTTTAATTTTAATGAATTCTTTATTATCTGCACAACTTTTGTGCCACTGTTCCAGCTTATTCTACGTATACAACGATAATTTTCGCAATATGTGTTTGTTCGTGATAATCCTCTGCTTACAACCTTTTTGTAAGCAACAACACTTGTTAGTTATTCCTCGCTCACAACCTTTTTGTAAGCACAACACTAACAACGGCTTCCTTCAGACGCAACTTGTCTGTACACAACCGATTGATTTATCACTTCAACCAACGTAATGTTGTTATACACGACTAGCTTAATTCACACTTCGAATGCAACGTGCCGTCTGCCCACACGACTGATTCAACTCAAACTCTGAACTCTCAATCCTATCTTGCTCGCTTTAGCCTGCCTTTTATATTACTGGATCATCAGTGTGATGAATGCCCTTGAAGGACGATGACGTCCTTCGGGAACAATCTAAGAATGTAAACAACCTATTCTTAATTTTTGTAGTTTCTTGTTTACATTCGAGCAGGTAGACCAGTTGTTGTTGGTTTATTTGTCTATCCTATTTTATACTGCACATTGTTGTTTCCTGTTTACTTCTTGGTTCCCTTTATTTTGTTGTTGGTTATTTACCACTTTTATCCTTTATTCTTGTTTATTCATCGATCTTGTAAACAAGCGCTTTCTTTTTGTTGGTATATTTTTCTACTCATTCATTGATCACGTGAACAGTGAGCTGTTTCGTTTTTGGAGCTTTTGTTTATCATTTTATGCATGATCATTGAGTTGTTTTTGGAGCTTTTGTTTATTATTTTAACAACACCATTTCCATTTTCGTAACAATATTATAATGCGATGTAAAACTTTATGGGCGTTAGTGGACACGGATTGCGATATATGCATAGTACGATTTGACATGTTGACCATCTTGGATGAAGTCAACTTTGTACCGGAAAGGATCAAGTTATTTGGAATAAGTGACAGTGCAATGGTCACAATGGGTCGTTTAGACGAAATTATTCGAGTTGACGATTTGGTGTTCGAGGTTACATTCTATGTAGTGGGAAAACGTGGTATTAATTACTCTATCATGTTTTTTTTTTTTTGGCGTGTGAGGTAGGGTTCAAAATGCCTTCGCACTTGCAGTGATCGTCATCAGCTGCGTCGAGTGGTGCTTCCACTAAAACAATCCCTCCTCCTTCTGGGGATACTCCCTTCCCGGGACGGCTATCTGCATTACCTCGGGAAGGGCCCAGAACGACGTCCAGTTAAGGACCGTTGTCTACTCTCCCACGTCTGGGTACGCCATATTTGAAGCCAGCTTCATGTTATTGGCTCGTCTTCTCATGTATCATTCCTTTGTATTGTATCAAGGTCGAACTTCTTTCTGCGAAGTACATATTCAACGTATCTTCTCACAGCGTTCCATTTTATCTTACTTTCGATCATTGCGTTCACAATGGTGTCGGGTGTAAATTCACCAATTTGTTCCATCAACATGTTCTTCTCGTCTTGCCATTTAATGCAATGGAAGAATGTATGTTCAACGTCGTCACTCATTTCCTCGCAATAAATATAGCTAGGATCAGTCACCTTGCCCATACGGTATAGGTATTTTCGGAAATAACCATGACCAGAGAGAAACTGGGTCAGAAAATAGTTAGTTTCCCCAAAGGTTCTCCGTATCCATGCCTCTATAGATGGGATAAGTTTATAAGTCCATCTTCCGCATGTTTCCTCGGTCCATCTACTTTGCCATCGCCGTAGTGTTTGAGATCTGAGATCTGCGCTACTAATGGGAAGATTTTCCCTCTTCATTCTCCAAGATTTTCTTCGCTCAAATGCTTGCAGGTCAATAGATATCTCACCGGCGATCACTAGGACTGCGGCGCCCGATACTGTGCGGTAGGCCGAGGCAACTCTTAATGCCGCTGTTCGCAGCACCGCTGCTAATATTTTCAGCTTAGATTTAATCTCCAGCGCATCTCCCCATATCTTGCTTCCGTATAGCAATATCGAGTTCGTCGCCGCCATAATCAATTTTCGTTTGGCCTGTGTTGGCCCGCCAATATTTGCCATTATCCTGCTTAGCATGCCCGTTAGTTTCGCTGCCTTGGTAGCTGCATGCTGGATTTGGGCCCAATAATAAAGTCTGCAGTCGAGTCTTATGCCCAAATATCTAACTGCCCTTTTTGTGGCCAGTGACACATCACCTATCTGCATATCAATTTCGAGTGGGAAGTGAGCCATTGTCATCAGTATGACCTCAGTCTTGTTCTTTGCGAGCTCTAGACCATGATCCTCAAGCCATATCTGAGTCCTTATCATAACTCGATTCAGTTTTCTCCTGGCATCCTCAATGTCGCGCGCTGAAATGACTGACACTGTATCATCCGCGTATCCCACGAGGTATGTGTCCTCTGGCATTTCTATACCTAAAATTTCATCATAGCTCAGGTTCCAGAGATTTGAACCAAGAATCGATCCCTGAGCTGCACCAGACGTGATCTCCACGACCCTTCGGCCATCGGGTGTGTCATATAGAAGCTTGCGATCCTTCAGATAGCTGCGTAATATTCTCAGAAGGTATATAGGAATACGAAATCTTTCTCGTACTGCCTTAATAATATCCTCCCATCGTAGGCTGTTGAAAGCATTCCTCACATCGAGCGTGGCAAGGACAACAATGCGCTTCGGATAGTGACGTCTGAGCCTTGTCCGTTTAACGCATTCCACTACATCCGCTATGGCACCAAGCGTTTATCTACCTGGTCGGAAGCCATACTGCCTTTCCGATAATCCACCAGCTGTCTCAATGGCCGCTGCCAGTCTGCGCTGAAGAAGTTTCTCCAATAATTTACCGGCACTATCCAGCATACAGAGGGGGCGATATGAAGATGGGTGTGTCGGGTCTCCTTTTCCCTTGCTGATCAGGGTTAATTTCTGCAGCTTCCATTGCTTAGGGAAGACACCTTGGGCAATGCAGGCGTTGTACATTTCCAGAAGTGCATTTGGTCGATTGTAATTTTATTACTTCGGCTGGTACTCCATCTGAACCGGGAGCCTTGTTTCCTTTGAGACTTTTCGCCGCTGTAATCAATTCTTCATCCGTGAAGGGTATCAGCTATCGGAGGATCGCGTTCCTCATGCAATGGTGGGTGCACAGGGAACAAATTCATCACTATATTGTCGACGGCGTCGCCGTTAAGAAGTGGCACAGCAGAATTTGCGCTCAGCTTTCTGGTCACAATTTTATAAGCTAGGCCCCAGGGATTCATGTTCAATTCATTACGGAGCTCCTCCCATTTCGCCCTTTTGGTGGCTATAATTGCCCGTTTCAGTGGCCTTCGGGCGCGTTTGAAATCCTCAGCCTCATGTGCTGCATGACCATCTCTTCTAGCCCTAGTGTATCTCCTTCTGCACTGGAGGCAAGTTCGTCTGAGTTCAGCAATTTCAGGTGTCCACCAGTATACAGATTGCCTTCTGGGATGTTGCGATACGCGAGACATTGAAGCGTTGCAACTACGAATTGTACGCTGCATAGTTTCGCTAGCCAGAGTGATAGCATCACTACTGGTTCGTGAAAGTTCGAATCTCTCTAAGAATGCCGCGCTATTGAGCCTCGCGACGTTCCATTTTCGCGTTCCCCTGGTCCTGGCTGTTGGGATAACGTTCGCTCTTTCCGCGATTCGGAAACTAAGGTAGTGGTGGTCATTTCCATTGTAGTCTTCAAGAACTTTCCATTCCGCTATTTTTCTGGCCAGATTTTGAGTCACCAAAGTGATATCTGGCGTGGTATACTCGCATCCAGGCCGCCTGAAGGTTGTGCTGCCAGTATTCATCACTATGAGACCCAACCTTGCCGCCATATCCAGAATGCGCCTTCCTCGGGTGTTCGTTGTCCGATCAACAGCTTTAGAGTTAAAATCGCCGGCCACTATGAACGGTCCACCAATAGCGAGTACTCTATCCTCGATAAAGCCGATCTTCGTCCTAAATTGCTCCATATCATCACTAGGAGTGAGGTAGCAGCTCATTATGGTTAGGAATCCGGTTCGAAAATACGTATATCCAGAACCGGCTCCGTGTTCCGTAACTGCAAACATACGGCCGTCAGGTATCCAAAGTGCAATCCGTGACTATTTTGTCCTCAAACCAGGAACCCCTGGCAATCCGACCATATTGCTCGCTGATGATGACTGCATCTATTTGTCTTTCGACAGCTATCTGCCCCAGTAGAGCATCCGCTGTCCGGCTTCTATGCAGATTCGCCTGTAACAATCTCTTGATTGTCTGGCCAACGGACATTTCCTAGATCCGGGTAAGTGATTGGTTCCGTCCCTTCTAGCATCCGTGCAGAGGGCGCATTTTGGGGCCGATCTGCATTCTCTCATCTTATGTCTCCGCATTTAATGCACATGTCCCTTCTGTCAGGACCAGAGCAGTTCGCCTGAGAGTGACCTGTTTCGAGGCATCGATAACATCTTCGAATCCTCACAAACTCGCATCTTCGCCCGTATCCATCCGACCTTTACATGTCCGACCTTGATAAGTCTCGCCGCACTTTCAGCCGACAACGTGACGAAAGCTCGAACTTGCTCCCGCACATTTGGGGCAGTAATTCGCGTTTGCAATTGCTCGCTGGGGTCTGCAATCAGTTTCCGAATTGCCGTTTCTACTTCATCTCTGACTGTAAAAGAATCTAAGTCACGTATCTCGATTGTAGCTTTCTGTTTCAATTCCGCGACAGAGGCTGTTTCTTGTACCGTACTTCTCAGTTCTTGAACAAAATCCGGTTTGACTTTTTCACCTCTGCTGAACTCCCAGAGTATGGCACCATTCAGCGTTCGCCGAACTGTTTTTATCCTGTCAGAGTCTTCGGTCGTTATGTTGACACGTAAGTTCCTCAAGACGTCGGCATATGTGTGACCTTCTGCAAGTTTAATTACCAGCGGTTTTGTTCGCCCCATTCGAGGTCTATCCATCTTGTCTCGTTTACTTGAAATTCCCCTCGGTTTTTTCTGAGTACGTTTCTTTGTTACTGTTACCCAGTTTTCCTCCTTCCTTTTAGGGGTCTGCTCTCTTACTTGCTCCTTACTGCTCTCTGCACCCACAGGGCTGGTGGCAGTTCGTTTCGTGTTCGCTGTCGTAGGTGTTGTGGCATTTACTAACTGCTGGGTAGCGGTCTTTTTCCGGAGGTTTGAAGTGGTTCTTTCCTCTTCAGCCGCCTTCCAAGTACGTCTGTAATTCAACATAACATCCAGAAGTTCAGCCATTCTGGATATTCCGTTCCTAACGTCAGTACTTGCATTCTTCTGGCGACGTGTAACACGCTGCATCATATCCAGAGTGTCCTTACACTGGGACATAGCATCCTCCTCCATTTTCCTCATCCTACCGATAAGTTCCAACGAAGGAGAGCTTACCGCTGTTGGTGTGCCTCTTTGTTCTAGGCCAGAGCATCCATCAATCGGCGTTCCGCTAACATCATTTTTATCTCTATCCAGATCATCCTCTTTCCGTAGGACGGTGGCAACTGACTGTGTAGCCCGCGGTTGTGAAGTGTCCGACTCATTTGGTGTATTATCACCCCTTTGTAACATGGTCGTCTGTGCCTTTCTCACAGGCGATCGCCTTATACGTGGGCTGCTCATAAATGGAACCTCTCCTTGCATCATCTTATCTACTTCAAATATACCTTTATTCATTTTCATCTGGGTTCCATCTTCAAGCCGCTATCTCATATCGATTATGCAGTTGTCCTTTAAGACCCCGAGGGTGCCTATGGTATCCAGTGAGGTCCTCGCGAGGGTTGACGCAAAACCTTATGGGTGTTTGCGTTCAGAGCCAAGTCGGACACTAATTAGGAGTCCTCTCAACTAAACCTGCATCACAAACCAAATGGTGACGATAATCGAACGTACTTGAAGCCCTGCCAAGGATTTAACAGAACGGAGGCGTCTGCAACATTAGCCTGAAAGCCATTTCCACCGGATTTCACTCGGTGTACTCAGGTAACAGAATACTGCAGAACGTCAGCCCTATTGCGTCATATCCAAATCGAAGTTACAATCGTAGTCAAGGTCATGCCGAATCATTAATCTTGCCTTCTTACATTAGCAAGTACCCAGCGGTTGCCAGATACCAGTACCCGGGGAGCGCCTGATCTAAGATACGGAGGCTGTGAGCTGCTTGGTATGTCCCGTGTAGATACATATCCGCCCCCCACTCTATCATGTTAGGTAACAGCCTCATTCGGAAGGCTGACATTACTATAACAAACGGTGAGATAATTTTAAGGATGCCAGTCGAAAAGAATTTACTGCTAGAGGAATTTTCTGGAATTTGTTTAAAAATGGACGTGTACAAATCACTGTATTAAGAGCCAAATAGTAGCGGCAATAAACGAATACCATCCAAAGCGAATTATAGATAGTGAAGATGAATATAGTATTGAAGGATGACGTACCCGTTTATCGTAGCCCCAGACGTTTAGCAATTATCGATCAAGGCATCGTCGATAAGCAGATCACAGAATAACTTGAAGAGAAAATTGTGCCGCCCAGTACTTCGGAATACGCATCACCTATTGTTCTGGTCTCGAAGAAAGATGGTACGAAGAGACTGTGTTATGACTATAGAAAATTAAATCAGAAGATCGTTCGAGAAAATTTCCCCATGCCGTTAATGGATATGGTGATAGATAAACTACAGAATGTTAATATCTATACAACATTGGATCTGCGAAATGGATTGTTTCATACGGCTTTAGAGTAATCTTCAAGTAAGTATTCTGCATTCGTGACACATAACGGACAATTCGAACTTATGTTCGCGCCGTTTGGTATAAGTAGCTCAGCTGCTGTGTTTACCCGATTTACATCGGTGGCGTTTAAGAACATAATACATGAGGGTATTATGATAGTATATATGTACGACATCATTATTCCCGCGAAGGTTGTGATAGAGGGCCTTGAGATCTTTGTGAAGGTGTTGGACATACCTGCCTTAAATGGTTTGCTCATAAAATGGGAGAAATGCCAGACTTTGCAAAGTACTGTTAATTTCCTCGGCTACATTATTCAAAACGGTTCGATAAAACCAGCGGAAAAGAAAGTGAAAGCGGTTGAAAATTTCCCGATCCCCTCCGATGGGAAAATGCTTCAACGATTTTTAGGGCTAACTTCTTACTTTCGGAAGTTTATTGAACAGTATTCCACAATGGCGAAACCTTTGACAGATCTGCTCAGAAAGAATAGCAATTTCGTGATTACTGTAGAAGAGTTACTTGCTTGTCAACAGCTTAAAGAAGCCCTTATGAATGCTCCTGTTTTAAAGTTGTATGACCCAGATGCTATCACAGAGGGCATGCAGACGGCAGTGAGTATGGTTACGGAGCAGAGCAGTGACGACTGTACGAAATCCATCAGAGCGGTCTTAGAGTAAGGAGCATATGAGAATTACTATATGCAAAATGGTGTGTTGTACAAGGATCCCGCGAAGGAACATATTGTACTACCGGCCCAGTACAAACATGTACGACGGGTTCAAATCCTTATTAATTCTACTCCTCCGAGAAGCACGCGTTTATCTCCCTTCAAGTTGTTAACAGGCGTTGAAATGAAATTACCAGATCACTCTGATCTTCGGAAAATATTAGATGCTGAAGTTGTTCGTGAATTCGGAGATGGGTGAAACGAGATGAGAATTGAAGCTAAGGAGAATATAGCTCGAATTCAACCAGAGGACTGTAAAACTTACAATAGCAAACGGAAGCCAGAAGCGGAATATGCTGTGAACGAGTTAGTGGCCATCAGTTTAGAACCGGGCTAAAGTTGAAAGGTAAATAACCTGGCCCTTACAAGATAGTGAACAAGTTGCCCCACGAAAGATATAAGGTAGAAAAAGTCGGGCACCATAAAGGTCCTAAGGGGACACCGACCGTGGCCGAATATATGAAAAGATTGTAATCCGAGCCGAATTGCCGTCAAGAGGGCCGAATGTAGGGACACTTCCTAATTCTCATATACCCACAATGAAAGGGAATAACGGACTTTCGGTATTTTTAAAAATTAACCCCGCTTGGCGTCCATAGTCACTTCAAGCCTTTGCAATGGAGGCCGAGAGATTAGTGCAGCTTACAAACCCAGGAGATAACCACCCGTTGATTGGCAACATTAAAACCGAGGCGTTTGTTAATGGTATTCGCGACCCAGACATCAAATTAGTGGTATGTTCCACACTGAAGAGACCCTAGCATAGACCGCTCGCACGATTTCTAGACCACTAGTAAGCAAAGTGCGAACAATGGAAGTTGTAGAGGAAAGCGGATGCCTTTGAAAAAAATTGAAAAAGATGGTAACGCAATTTTTGGAAAAAACTGAATGAAAGGCCAAACTTAAATGTTGTAACTGTGGAAGGGGCGATCATTTCCAAAGTCACCGCAAAGCTCCACACATCAAGTTAGACCCAGAAAAAGCCGCGGAATAGCTGTGGATAGCAATGATCACCATGTTATTGAATGTGCAGAAAGAAAGATGCCGGGAAAGGACGGCAGAAAATTAAAGACAATGATCCTGAACTATTGCCATTAGCAAAACGTAGAGGCATAAAACATGGGAATGCTGATCCTCAATCACGCCGACCTTGTCATTTGGAGCGTAAGCATTGCGTGAAAGCCGAGAAGGAGGAATCCATCGTTGATACTCTGCTTAAGCAGATCGAAGCCAATGAAGACTGGTTCGAAGCACAAAGAAGTGACCCAATATTGGCGAAGATTATAGCAGCTGAGGAAGAGGACAAACGACCTACCGGAAATGAGATATCCGCAAACGGTCCTCTTACAAAAGCATATTAGGTACTATGAGACAGTTTAAAGTTGATAAACGAGAGCTGATATCGACAGTGGGAAAGCACTGATGGCAAAAAGATATATCAATAGACCTATAGATAATGTATACTCATTTCATAGTAATGTCAATGTGGAAGAAGAGAAACGAGAATACACCAGATGTCAGCAAGTAAATGTTTTCATTTCCTTTTAAATATTCAGCAGTTCCACCCAACGAAGCAAAATATGGAAAATTGTGTTAAAATAATGAAGAAGGTTTTCCAGGAAAATACAAAATGGAATGCTGAGGAACGAATAAAGAGCTTAAAAGAGAAAGAGAGCAAACAAGAAACAAAAAAAACACATACGGAGAGTAAACTTCTATTCCAAAATTTGATTGATATGGACGAGCCTATGGACTTATTTAATTTATTAGATGAAATATCTAATGTCGATGTACAGATTAATCGGATTAAAATTCTTAAAAAGCAAAGAAACATTTTAAGACGCTTAAATTATTAATATCACGGTGTAAAAGTTTGGCAAACAACAAAAATGGGTTTAGAGTCCCAACTCAAAGAAAAACTAAAGAATTTACACTCCTATGTAGACCTCTAAAAATGTAAATAGTAAAAATAACTTGATGTTTCGAAAAGTATAAAAAGTAGTCTGTTCAATGAAATTAAAATAATTGCAATCTTATTCGCGAAACTAAAAATGTAAGTAATTAAAAAACTTTAATGATGAATTTATGTAAATATTTTTTTTATAAATTTGAAACTATTTTATTATTTTATAGCTCTTTTCCTTCTCAATTGGTCATTTTTCAACCAGTTTTAAAAATTTGTTTTTTGATGGAAGGTATTACAAATTTTTGCCGCTAGATGACAAAAAATTTATTTTTATTGAAAAATGTATCGAAGCACCCTGTCCTTCCAAATGTTATGAGTTCAAATATTCTGCAAACGTACTCGTCAAGAAGTTTTGTACAAAGTTGCCAAACATTATTTGTTCGAATTTTGGAAATTTATGGGTCAAAATTTTGATTTTCTTCAATAACATAAAAATAACGCTAATTTTGTAAATAATTATGAAAAAGTCCCAGAACAAAAATTGCTACTGAAGCCCTAAAGAATCATTCTCAACAATAAAAATGTTCAGTTTCTCAAAAACCCGATTTTGGCATACTGCTACATATATTTACATAAATATATGTAAAATGAATTTATATTTTTATTTCATTTTTAATAAAAAAGTTTAAAAAAAAATTAATTTAGTACAATCGGCCTGGAAAAAGTTCAATTTTTTGTGAAAGTTCCCAATTTCCTTGGTGTATAGCCGAATGTACATACCATCCGTTTCATGCGTGCTTGCGTTATATATGTATACCGAAAAAGTAGAATCAGTGATAGTTGTTTGTGACAAGTTATAGAAGAAAAGGCACAGAATGCATAGCCGCATAGAAAAGGATTACTTTCTACTTTTCTATGCTACTCATGCAGAGTTGGAAAATGTCAGCAATTTTTAAAATTGACATGCCTTGTCAACGGATCGTCAGCAGAAATTTCTTTGCCTATCACATGTGATAGGAAATTTCTAATATGCCCACCACTTATTTACACACAAAAATCTTCTCAATGAACTCAAGTTGAGTTCTCCAAATGATTTTCGCAACTTTCTATGGATGAATGAAGACACATACGAGGAACTTTTAAATTGAAAAACAAAATACTACAATGCGTGACGCCTTCTCATAGAATCAACGTCTATCTCAAACATTGCGTTTTTTTTAACAGGCAATTCATTTTCTGATTTAAATATGCCAGCGCTATTTTGTAACGGGCTATTGGTCGCATAGTGATGGAAACTTGTAAATGAATAAACAAGATATTAAAATATAATATAAAGTTAATTAAAACAAATTATTAACGGACTTAATTTTTTCGGTTAATAATTAAAATAATTCTTATTAAACAAAAAGAGTTCTCCCTACACCTATTTTACCTAGAAAAAAATTGATTAAATTTACAAGACTTACTATCGGACACTACTTATTCTCTCATAGACATATTATTGAAAATAATACACCACCATTTTGTGATTGTGGCCAAAATTTTAATGTTTTTCACATATTTAATGAATGTAGATTATTTTGTCAACATCGAATTAAGAGCAAAATAAACGGAATCGAAATCCTGGAAAGTAAACATGATTTTGAGAAAGTCAAGGGGTTTTTAAATGCAATTAACTTATATAACTTGATTTAAATCTTTATAACAAAATATAATTAAGATAGAATATAAGTTTTTGGATTATATAAAAGCCTATATAATCTTTTAGTATCGGGGCTTAATTAATAAATAATAAATAAAAAAGTTCAAAAAATAAAATAAATAAATAACATAATAGAATTCATAAATAAGAAGTAAAAATATCTTAAAAATAAATTAAAAATATCACAAAATTCGACATTAATCAATAAATAAAAGAGTATCACAAAATGTAGTCTTATATACACATATAAAACATTAAAATGAACTATTTACATACAAATAGGGAATTTATGTTTATTGAAAAGATGCGGGGTCATTAATGGTAGTGGTACTTGGGTCGATTATGGGGTCATTACTGGTAGTGGTATTTGGGTCGGTTGTGGGTTTATTAATGGTAGTGGTACTTGAGCCGTTTGCGGACTAAATATATTTGGATTGGCTATTGTTGATGGTGTTGGCGTTAAGCTATGTTCACTGCTTGAGGTATGGCATATGTCTGCATACAATTCTATGAGGACTTCCATTTGTCCCTCTAAAATTATACATATCATTTATGAATTTTCCGCATATATCCTTTGAGTGGGATTCATTTTTCTCAATTTACATTCCCAACTTCCAGCAACCTGGTCGTATTCGTCCGCTGGCTGTTGGAGGCGTTTTGCTGCCAAACCTATCACCTCGTCAGCCGCATCGGAGTTTTTTCGTTTCTTGGGCCCTTGGTAATTCTGAAAAAAAAAGAAATTTATATTTGGTTGATTATAATTAAATGAAAAAATAATGCATGTCGTATATATATAATATCAATTTACAGCTTTCGGCCTTATCATGAGTATGGTTGTCGTATCGTTTTTGAATCGAAAATTAGTCGTTTGGTTCAAATAGTGGTACTTGGCGAAAACGACAAAATACAATATTTTTTCTATTTATTCTATTACAATTTTCGGTACCTCGATTGACGTCAATAAATCACCCTTATTGTGTTTGGCGTAGTCGAACAACGATAGCAGTCGTAGTTGCTGTCGTACAGGGCACACTCAAAAGGTAGTGGTAATAGTACAACAACTCGATTCGCAGTGTTTTTTAACAAAAACAACATGTATTTTCTGTTGTTTTTGGGTCCACACAAATGTCAAATGAAATTCGCCTTAAGCCAGAAATGACAAAGGCGAATCCATATAATGACATAAAGTTGTTATTTTGAGTCATTATTTCTCTTTTGCTTCTTTTCGTTTATAAAAAAAATTAAAAAAATAAAATTTTTTTAAGTACGGGCTGATTTGCGCTATCAATAATGTAATGTATATACAGTGAACAAAAAAAATGTGTACCCTTATTGTAAAAAAACTAATAAATAAATCCACAGTATTTTATTTAAGATGACTTTATAGAAAATTCGGTCGCCATAGTCAAAAAATCAATACTTTTTCGCTTAAAAATGTGGGAATTTCTTAGTTTCGACAATTATTTTCTATTTACCTAACCAATAGGGAAATATTTATAATCCGAATATAGTTTTTAAGCTTTTTTAGTCTTAAAGAAAATAAATTTCTTTTATAGATAATTTTTTGTTCAAAAGTTATTTCGAGGTGTACAAGTTCTTTTGCTCACTGTAAGCGAACAACTTTTACTTGGACTGAAAAAAACAATCAGCTGGGCTGATAGCACTACCTTTTGAATATGCCTTGCTGTCGTATTTGCAATTTTATGTTAGCGTCTAAATTTTCGAGAAGCAAAATTTTGTAAAAGATTCACAATATAAAAGAATACGCTAAATTAAACGATTTTGAAACATCCTGTTGAACACCTGTCAAACAATTGTTTATAAATAAAAAAAAGTAAATATAGTAAAATTTATGGTGAAATTGTTGTATTATTTTACTTGTGAAAATGTTAAGTGTTGTTTTTTTATTCATCATCATCGTCTGAAGATGAAGAAGCAGACAGCATTCAAGAAATACAGTGACGAGCACAAGTGAGTGCATGTTCACAATTCTGAGTTTCGTCATCCACAAAAACAAAACCATACAAGCAAATACAACAAAAAAAATTTATTTTAATTCTCCATTTTATTCTTAACAAATAGCAGTAAAAAACAATAATTAATGAAATGAATTCAATGAGTTTGAATGAAAAAACTAAAATAACCCACATAAACTCAATTTTGCACGTTCAAGAAAATTCAAGAAACTAGCCCAATTTCAATATTTGGTCCATAGACCCTTATTAGAAATAGCTTGATTTACGCAGTTTGAGATGCTTTCTACCAAATGTTCAATAAAATCTTTCGGAATTCGATGCCATTTCGCATTTATACGATCCCAAAGTTTGACAATGTCTGTTGAGGCTGTTTCGTACTGTCGGAGCCGGATTTTCACGAATGGCCAAAAATTTTTAATCGGATTGAGGTCGGGACTTTGTGTGGATATTCCAGCAATTGAAAATTTTTGTTTCCCATCCCATATCTTTACAATTTTTGGTGTGTGCTTCGGATCACCATCCTGTTGGAAAATAAATTCTTATTCGGGATAAACACATTTGTCCATAAAATTCGGAAGATGGGCTTGCAGAATCTTTAGATAGTCTTTTTCGGCATGATACCATCTACCAAATGTAGAGGGCCAACATGCCACCATATTAAGCATCCCAAACCAAAATATTTTCATCGCTGTTTTTAACAGTTTGCTTCACATGGTTTCTTTGAACACGTTCCCTGGATCTGCGCTAGCAGAACTGTTTTCCATCTTACTGAAAGTGGTTACATTTGGACTCATCAGACTAGATAACATGTTTCCAATCACATGGATAACAGGCTCCAATCAGTACTATTATCGAAGACCTGAGGAACGTGTTTAAAGATTATATGTGAAGCAAACTATTAAACATGGCAGCGAAAATATAATTGGTTGCGGATGCTTAATAAGGTGGCCTCTTGGTGCTCTACATTTAGTAGATGGTATCATGTGAAAAAGACTATCTAAAGATTCTGCAAGCCCATCTTCCGATTTTATGGACAAATGTGCTTATCCCAAATAAGAAATAATTTTCCAACAGGATGGTGATCCGAAGCACACAGCAAAAATTGTAAAGATATGGGATGGGAAACAAAATTTTCAATTGCTGGAATATCCACACAAAGTCCCGACCTCAATCCGATAAAAAATTTTTGGCCATTCGTGAAAATCCGGCTCGGGCAGTATAAAACAACCCCAACAAACATGATCAAACTTTGGGATCGTATAAATGCGAAATGGCATCGAATTCCGAAAGATTTTATTGATCATTTGGTAGAAAGCATCTCAAACTGCGTAAATCAAGCTATTTCTAATAAGGGTCTATGGACCAAATATTGAAATTGGGCTAGTTTCTTGAATTTCTTGAAACGTGCAAAATTGAGTTTATGTGGGTTATTTTAGTTTTTTCATTCAAACTCATTGAATTCATTTCATTAATTATTGTTTTTTACTGCTATTTGTTAAGAATAAAATTTGGCAAACAAACAAAATGGGTTTAGAGTCCCAATCAAAGAAAAACTAAAGAATTTACACTCCTATGTAGACCTCTAAAATGTAAATAGTAAAAATAACTTGATGTTTCGAAAGTATAAAAAGTAGTCTGTTCAATGAAATTAAAATAATTGCAATCTTATTCGCGAAACTAAAATGTAAGTAATTAAAAAACTTTAATGATGAATTTATGTAATATTTTTTTTTATAAATTTGAAACTATTTTATTATTTTATAGCTCTTTTCCTTCTCAATTGGTCATTTTTCAACCAGTTTTAAAATTTGTTTTTTTGATGGAAGGTATTACAAATTTTTGCCGCTAGATGACAAAAAATTTATTTTTATTGAAAAATGTATCGAAGCACCCTGTCCTTCCAAAGGTTATGAGTTCAAATATTCTGCAAACGTACTCGTCAAGAAGTTTTGTACAAAGTTGCCAAACATTATTTGTTCGAATTTTGGAAATTTATGGGTCAAAATTTTGATTTTCTTCAATAACATAAAAATAACCGCTAATTTTGTAAATAATATGAAAAAGTCCCAGAACAAAAATTGCTACTGAAGCCCTAAAGAATCATTCTCAACAATAAAAATGTTCAGTTTCTCAAAAACCCGATTTTGGCATACTGCTACATATATTTACATAAATATATGTAAAATGAATTTATATTTTTATTTCATTTTTAATAAAAAGTTTAAAAAAAAATTAATTTAGTACAATCGGCCTGGAAAAAGTTCAATTTTTTGTGAAAGTTCCCAATTTCCTTGGTGTATAGCCGAATGTACATACCATCCGTTTCATGCGTGCTTGCGTTATATATGTATACCGAAAAGTAGAATCAGTGATAGTTGTTTGTGACAAGTTATAGAAGAAAAGGCACAGAATGCATAGCCGCATAGAAAAGGATTACTTTCTACTTTTCTATGCTACTCATGCAGAGTTGGAAAATGTCAGCAATTTTTAAAATTGACATGCCTTGTCAACGGATCGTCAGCAGAAATTTCTTTGCCTATCACATGTGATAGGAAATTTCTAATATGCCCACCACTTATTTACACACAAAAATCTTCTCAATGAACTCAAGTTGAGTTCTCCAAATGATTTTCGCAACTTTCTATGGATGAATGAAGACACATACGAGGAACTTTTAAATTGAAAAACAAAATACTACAATGCGTGACGCCTTCTCATAGAATCAACGTCTATCTCAAACATTGCGTTTTTTTTAACAGGCAATTCATTTTCTGATTTAAATATGCCAGCGCTATTTTGTAACGGGCTATTGGTCGCATAGTGATGGAAACTTGTAAATGAATAAACAAGATATTAAAATATAATATAAAGTTAATTAAAACAAATTATTAACGGACTTAATTTTTTCGGTTAATAATTAAAATAATTCTTATTAAACAAAAAGAGTTCTCCCTACACCTATTTTACCTAGAAAAAATTGATTAAATTTACAAGACTTACTATCGGACACTACTTATTCTCTCATAGACATATTATTGAAAATAATAACACCACCATTTTGTGATTGTGGCCAAAATTTTAATGTTTTTCACATATTTAATGAATGTAGATTATTTTGTCAACATCGAATTAAGAGCAAAATAAACGGAATCGAAATCCTGGAAAGTAAACATGATTTTGAGAAAGTCAAGGGGTTTTTAAATGCAATTAACTTATATAACTGATTTAAATCTTTATAACAAAATATAATTAAGATAGAATATAAGTTTTTGGATTATATAAAAGCCTATATAATCTTTTAGTATCGGGGCTTAATTAATAAATAATAAATAAAAAGTTCAAAAATAAAATAAATAAATAACATAATAGAATTCATAAATAAGAAGTAAAAATATCTTAAAAATAAATTAAAAATATCACAAAATTCGACATTAATCAATAAATAAAAGAGTATCACAAAATGTAGTCTTATATACACATATAAAACATTAAAATGAACTATTTACATACAAATAGGGAATTTATGTTTATTGAAAAGATGCGGGGTCATTAATGGTAGTGGTACTTGGGTCGATTATGGGGTCATTACTGGTAGTGGTATTTGGGTCGGTTGTGGGTTTATTAATGGTAGTGGTACTTGAGCCGTTTGCGGACTAAATATATTTGGATTGGCTATTGTTGATGGTGTTGGCGTTAAGCTATGTTCACTGCTTGAGGTATGGCATATGTCTGCATACAATTCTATGAGGACTTCCATTTGTCCCTCTAAAATTATACATATCATTTATGAATTTTCCGCATATATCCTTTGAGTGGGATTCATTTTTCTCAATTTACATTCCCAACTTCCAGCAACCTGGTCGTATTCGTCCGCTGGCTGTTGGAGGCGTTTTGCTGCCAAACCTATCACCTCGTCAGCAGCCGCATCGGAGTTTTTTCGTTTCTTGGGCCCTTGGTAATTCTGAAAAAAAAGAAATTTATATTTGGTTGATTATAATTAAATGAAAAAATAATGCATGTCGTATATATATAATATCAATTTACAGCTTTCGGCCTTATCATGAGTATGGTTGTCGTATCGTTTTTGAATCGAAAATTAGTCGTTTGGTTCAAATAGTGGTACTTGGCGAAAAACGACAAAATACAATATTTTTTCTATTTATTCTATTACAATTTTCGGTACCCTCGATTGACGTCAATAAATCACCCTTATTGTGTTTGGCGTAGTCGAACAACGATAGCAGTCGTAGTTGCTGTCGTACAGGGCACACTCAAAAGGTAGTGGTAATAGTACAACAACTCGATTCGCAGTGTTTTTTAACAAAAACAACATGTATTTTCTGTTGTTTTTGGGTCCACACAAATGTCAAATGAAATTCGCCTTAAGCCAGAAATGACAAAGGCGAAACCATATAATGACATAAAGTTGTTATTTTGAGTCATTATTTCTCTTTTGCTTCTTTTCGTTTATAAAAAAAATTAAAAACTGCAGACGGCAGTGAGTATGGTTACGGAGCAGAGCAGTGACGACTGTACGAAATCCATCAGAGCGGTCTTAGAGTAAGGAGCATATGAGAATTACTATATGCAAAATGGTGTGTTGTACAAGGATCCCGCGAAGGAACATATTGTACTACCGGCCCCAGTACAAACATGTACGACGGGTTCAAATCCTTATTAATTCTACTCCTCCGAGAAGCACGCGTTTATCTCCCTTCAAGTTGTTAACAGGCGTTGAAATGAAATTACCAGATCACTCTGATCTTCGGAAAATATTAGATGCTGCAGTTCCACCCAACGAAGCAAAATATGGAAAATTGTGTTAAAATAATGAAGAAGGTTTTCCAGGAAAATACAAAATGGAATGCTGAGGAACGAATAAAGAGCTTAAAAGAGAAAGAGAGCAAACAAGAAACAAAAAAACACATACGGAGAGTAAACTTCTATTCCAAAATTTGATTGATATGGACGAGCCTATGGACTTATTTAATTTATTAGATGAAATATCTAATGTCGATGTACAGATTAATCGGATTAAAATTCTTAAAAGCAAAGAAACATTTTAAGACGCTTAAATTATTAATATCACGGTGTAAAAGTTTGGCAAACAACAAAAATGGGTTTAGAGTCCCAACTCAAAGAAAAACTAAAGAATTTACACTCCTATGTAGACCTCTAAAAATGTAAATAGTAAAAATAACTTGATGTTTCGAAAAGTATAAAAAGTAGTCTGTTCAATGAAATTAAAATAATTGCAATCTTATTCGCGAAACTAAAAATGTAAGTAATTAAAAAACTTTAATGATGAATTTATGTAAATATTTTTTTTATAAATTTGAAACTATTTTATTATTTTATAGCTCTTTTCCTTCTCAATTGGTCATTTTTCAACCAGTTTTAAAAATTTGTTTTTTGATGGAAGGTATTACAAATTTTTGCCGCTAGATGACAAAAAATTTATTTTTATTGAAAAATGTATCGAAGCACCCTGTCCTTCCAAATGTTATGAGTTCAAATATTCTGCAAACGTACTCGTCAAGAAGTTTTGTACAAAGTTGCCAAACATTATTTGTTCGAATTTTGGAAATTTATGGGTCAAAATTTTGATTTTCTTCAATAACATAAAAATAACGCTAATTTTGTAAATAATTATGAAAAAGTCCCAGAACAAAAATTGCTACTGAAGCCCTAAAGAATCATTCTCAACAATAAAAATGTTCAGTTTCTCAAAAACCCGATTTTGGCATACTGCTACATATATTTACATAAATATATGTAAAATGAATTTATATTTTTATTTCATTTTTAATAAAAAAGTTTAAAAAAAAATTAATTTAGTACAATCGGCCTGGAAAAAGTTCAATTTTTTGTGAAAGTTCCCAATTTCCTTGGTGTATAGCCGAATGTACATACCATCCGTTTCATGCGTGCTTGCGTTATATATGTATACCGAAAAAGTAGAATCAGTGATAGTTGTTTGTGACAAGTTATAGAAGAAAAGGCACAGAATGCATAGCCGCATAGAAAAGGATTACTTTCTACTTTTCTATGCTACTCATGCAGAGTTGGAAAATGTCAGCAATTTTTAAAATTGACATGCCTTGTCAACGGATCGTCAGCAGAAATTTCTTTGCCTATCACATGTGATAGGAAATTTCTAATATGCCCACCACTTATTTACACACAAAAATCTTCTCAATGAACTCAAGTTGAGTTCTCCAAATGATTTTCGCAACTTTCTATGGATGAATGAAGACACATACGAGGAACTTTTAAATTGAAAAACAAAATACTACAATGCGTGACGCCTTCTCATAGAATCAACGTCTATCTCAAACATTGCGTTTTTTTTAACAGGCAATTCATTTTCTGATTTAAATATGCCAGCGCTATTTTGTAACGGGCTATTGGTCGCATAGTGATGGAAACTTGTAAATGAATAAACAAGATATTAAAATATAATATAAAGTTAATTAAAACAAATTATTAACGGACTTAATTTTTTCGGTTAATAATTAAAATAATTCTTATTAAACAAAAAGAGTTCTCCCTACACCTATTTTACCTAGAAAAAATTGATTTAAATTTACAAGACTTACTATCGGACACTACTTATTCTCTCATAGACATATTATTGAAAATAATACACCACCATTTTGTGATTGTGGCCAAAATTTTAATGTTTTTCACATATTTAATGAATGTAGATTATTTTGTCAACATCGAATTAAGAGCAAAATAAACGGAATCGAAATCCTGGAAAGTAAACATGATTTTGAGAAAGTCAAGGGGTTTTTAAATGCAATTAACTTATATAACTTGATTTAAATCTTTATAACAAAATATAATTAAGATAGAATATAAGTTTTTGGATTATATAAAAGCCTATATAATCTTTTAGTATCGGGGCTTAATTAATAAATAATAAATAAAAAAGTTCAAAAAATAAAATAAATAAATAACATAATAGAATTCATAAATAAGAAGTAAAAATATCTTAAAAATAAATTAAAAATATCACAAAATTCGACATTAATCAATAAATAAAAGAGTATCACAAAATGTAGTCTTATATACACATATAAAACATTAAAATGAACTATTTACATACAAATAGGGAATTTATGTTTATTGAAAAGATGCGGGGTCATTAATGGTAGTGGTACTTGGGTCGATTATGGGGTCATTACTGGTAGTGGTATTTGGGTCGGTTGTGGGTTTATTAATGGTAGTGGTACTTGAGCCGTTTGCGGACTAAATATATTTGGATTGGCTATTGTTGATGGTGTTGGCGTTAAGCTATGTTCACTGCTTGAGGTATGGCATATGTCTGCATACAATTCTATGAGGACTTCCATTTGTCCCTCTAAAATTATACATATCATTTATGAATTTTCCGCATATATCCTTTGAGTGGGATTCATTTTTCTCAATTTACATTCCCAACTTCCAGCAACCTGGTCGTATTCGTCCGCTGGCTGTTGGAGGCGTTTTGCTGCCAAACCTATCACCTCGTCAGCCGCATCGGAGTTTTTTCGTTTCTTGGGCCCTTGGTAATTCTGAAAAAAAAGAAATTTATATTTGGTTGATTATAATTAAATGAAAAAATAATGCATGTCGTATATATATAATATCAATTTACAGCTTTCGGCCTTATCATGAGTATGGTTGTCGTATCGTTTTTGAATCGAAAATTAGTCGTTTGGTTCAAATAGTGGTACTTGGCGAAAAACGACAAAATACAATATTTTTTCTATTTATTCTATTACAATTTTCGGTACCTCGATTGACGTCAATAAATCACCCTTATTGTGTTTGGCGTAGTCGAACAACGATAGCAGTCGTAGTTGCTGTCGTACAGGGCACACTCAAAAGGTAGTGGTAATAGTACAACAACTCGATTCGCAGTGTTTTTTAACAAAAACAACATGTATTTTCTGTTGTTTTTGGGTCCACACAAATGTCAAATGAAATTCGCCTTAAGCCAGAAATGACAAAGGCGAATCCATATAATGACATAAAGTTGTTATTTTGAGTCATTATTTCTCTTTTGCTTCTTTTCGTTTATAAAAAAAATTAAAAAAATAAAATTTTTTTAAGTACGGGCTGATTTGCGCTATCAATAATGTAATGTATATACAGTGAACAAAAAAAATGTGTACCCTTATTGTAAAAAAACTAATAAATAAATCCACAGTATTTTATTTAAGATGACTTTATAGAAAATTCGGTCGCCATAGTCAAAAAATCAATACTTTTTCGCTTAAAAATGTGGGAATTTCTTAGTTTCGACAATTATTTTCTATTTACCTAACCAATAGGGAAATATTTATAATCCGAATATAGTTTTTAAGCTTTTTTTAGTCTTAAAGAAAATAAATTTCTTTTTATAGATAATTTTTTGTTCAAAAGTTATTTCGAGGTGTACAAGTTCTTTTGCTCACTGTAAGCGAACAACTTTTACTTGGACTGAAAAAAACAATCAGCTGGGCTGATAGCACTACCTTTTGAATATGCCTTGCTGTCGTATTTGCAATTTTATGTTAGCGTCTAAATTTTCGAGAAGCAAAATTTTGTAAAAGATTCACAATATAAAAGAATACGCTAAATTAAATGATTTTGAAACATCCTGTTGAACACCTGTCAAACAATTGTTTATAAATAAAAAAAGTAAATATAGTAAAATTTATGGTGAAATTGTTGTATTATTTTACTTGTGAAAATGTTAAGTGTTGTTTTTTTATTCATCATCATCGTCTGAAGATGAAGAAGCAGACAGCATTCAAGAAATACAGTGACGAGCACAAGTGAGTGCATGTTCACAATTCTGAGTTTCGTCATCCACAAAAACAAAACCATACAAGCAAATACAACAAAAAAAATTTATTTTAATTCTCCATTTTATTCTTAACAAATAGCAGTAAAAAACAATAATTAATGAAATGAATTCAATGAGTTTGAATGAAAAAACTAAAATAACCCACATAAACTCAATTTTGCACGTTTCAAGAAAATTCAAGAAACTAGCCCAATTTCAATATTTGGTCCATAGACCCTTATTAGAAATAGCTTGATTTACGCAGTTTGAGATGCTTTCTACCAAATGATCAATAAAATCTTTCGGAATTCGATGCCATTTCGCATTTATACGATCCCAAAGTTTGACAATGTCTGTTGAGGCTGTTTCGTACTGTCGGAGCCGGATTTTCACGAATGGCCAAAAATTTTTAATCGGATTGAGGTCGGGACTTTGTGTGGATATTCCAGCAATTGAAAATTTTGTTTCCCATCCCATATCTTTACAATTTTTGGTGTGTGCTTCGGATCACCATCCTGTTGGAAAATAAATTCTTATTCGGGATAAACACATTTGTCCATAAAATTCGGAAGATGGGCTTGCAGAATCTTTAGATAGTCTTTTTCGGCATGATACCATCTACCAAATGTAGAGGGCCAACATGCCACCATATTAAGCATCCCCAAACCAAAATATTTTCATCGCTGTTTTTAACAGTTTGCTTCACATGGTTTCTTTGAACACGTTCCCTGGATCTGCGCTAGCAGAACTGTTTTCCATCTTACTGAAAGTGGTTACATTTGGACTCATCAGACTAGATAACATGTTTCCAATCACATGGATAACAGGCTCCAATCAGTACTATTATCGAAGACCTGAGGAACGTGTTTAAAGATTATATGTGAAGCAAACTATTAAACATGGCAGCGAAAATATAATTGGTTGCGGATGCTTAATAAGGTGGCCTCTTGGTGCTCTACATTTAGTAGATGGTATCATGTGAAAAAGACTATCTAAAGATTCTGCAAGCCCATCTTCCGAATTTTATGGACAAATGTGCTTATCCCAAATAAGAAATAATTTTCCAACAGGATGGTGATCCGAAGCACACAGCAAAAATTGTAAAGATATGGGATGGGAAACAAAATTTTCAATTGCTGGAATATCCACACAAAGTCCCGACCTCAATCCGATAAAAAATTTTTGGCCATTCGTGAAAATCCGGCTCGGGCAGTATAAAACAACCCCAACAAACATGATCAAACTTTGGGATCGTATAAATGCGAAATGGCATCGAATTCCGAAAGATTTTATTGATCATTTGGTAGAAAGCATCTCAAACTGCGTAAATCAAGCTATTTCTAATAAGGGTCTATGGACCAAATATTGAAATTGGGCTAGTTTCTTGAATTTTCTTGAAACGTGCAAAATTGAGTTTATGTGGGTTATTTTAGTTTTTTCATTCAAACTCATTGAATTCATTTCATTAATTATTGTTTTTTACTGCTATTTGTTAAGAATAAAATGGAGAATTAAAATAAATTTTTTTTGTTGTATTTGCTTGTATGGTTTTGTTTTTGTGGATGACGAAACTCAGAATTGTGAACATGCACTCACTTGTGCTCGTCACTGTAAGTGCTGTAAGGAAGCAATTAAGACAGCAAACAATTATGTTTAAGCTTCCAAACAGAAAGTGAGTTTAAAAACAATAACGTATATAATAACAAATATATTGGTATATAAAAATGTTTATATTTGTTTCAGATTTATTAGTTATTTTATACTTTATAAAGATGCTCTTAAGTACGTTTTAAATAAAATTTCACACAAAATGCAAGACCCAAAAAGAAACACAGCTGTATCAAAGCTAATCAAGCTAACAGCAACAATGAGAATACTCGCCGAAGGCAGTTACCAAAAAGGTGCTGAGAATGATAATTATGTGAACCTCTGCCAAACAACAGCAAGCGAGTCTTTTAATGAGTGCATAGAAGCGATGTACAGTGAACTGTGTCCAAGATGGATTTCATTTGAAGTTGACGAAGCAAAACAAAATGAAATCAAAAGACACTTTTATTGTAAAGCAGGATTCCCTGGTGCATCGTAAAAATAACTTTAATGAAATTTATTCCCGAAGAAGAAATATAGTGGAGCGGTGCATAGGGATATTAAAAAGTATACTTCGCTGTTTACTTGGTGCCCGGCAACTGCGCAATATCCCTGAGTTTGCTGCAAAAGTTACAGCAGTTTGCGCTGCTCTACACAACATTTTTGTTCATTATAATATAGAATGGCCTGAAATTGACGTTAGCGATGAAGTTACGCATGACCATGTTGATGAAGACAACTTATGCGCACCGAAAAAAATCATGGAACAATTTATTTAATATCTAAAGATTAGTTTTTTATTACCTTTATTAAAAAGCATGTCTGTTTTTGTATGTATGATTTAAGTAACGTGTCCTGTGGTTTTAATTTATCTTTGCAAATAATGAATTTATTTCTTATGAATTTTTAAATCGATGAGTTATTTAAATTTTTTGACTTATAATAAACTATGACCTGAATCCGCCATTTTAAAACGATAGTTCTAGTTCGGGTTTGCGTATTTTTAAATGAGCTTTTCTGTATTTTTCCTTGGTTTTGAGTTCCGCCTTACATAAACGTAATGTATCCTCTTTACCCTCACACATTCTCCGGGTATATAGTTCTATTGTCGGTTTTATCACGGGGCACTGCGAGTTTCGGTTGCTGCCAGACTATTGCAGGGTATGTTGCGATGAGGAGGAGTTGGAGACTGTCGAACATCTCCCCTGCAACTGCCCAGCCCTTGGTAGGTTGAGGTTGAGGACCTGCGGCAGGGCCTTCTTTGAGAACTTTAGTTCTGTGTCGAGAGCCGACATCAAGGCTCTCCACAGATTCATTAGCAGCTTGGGCTGGTTGAGAGGTGCTAGGGCTTCATAAATGTAGTCGCACTCTCAACCTCTGTAGTTTTGTGTCTGTTGTTTTTCATTCCTCCGTTTCCCATTCTCCCTCCCCTTCCCTACATTCCTATATCCTCCTTTTCGTTCCTCCCCTAAGGACAATGTACAATGGGTCAATTTCGACCTCCGGGTACTGTGCTTGTCTTGACCGACAGATGCACGTCCTCTAACCTAACCTAACCTAGTTCTATTTCCGACAATTTATTTTTGAAGTCTGTGCATAACTCTGTTTGAAGTTTCATTTGTTGTCCTAAAAGTCCCAGTTTCTCTTGATTTGTATTTCTTTTAATTTTTTTTGGCGTAGATGCCGCAGGTGAAGTTCTCGGCTCATCAATTTCGTTAATGTCATAACAGTGTCTAAATTTGGCTCAGGGTGTGGTGAAACATTTTGCTTTCTCTTAATTCCAAATGGATCTCTATGTTCGGTAACAGCACGCATGTCTAATAAATTAATTGCTGCTTCTTCGACAGCTGAAAAAGTATTTTTATTGAACGGCCCACCACTTGTAGCATAGCTTTCTACTTTGTCATGAGTTAGTTTTTTTTTAAATTTTAATTTAAAATCGGCTCACACCTTCATCCAACCTTCTCTGGAACGAGATGGGGGACCCATAGAATTTAGTTCTTCTGAAACGGTGTTCCACTCCTCTTTAATATTTATTTTATTTAAAATTTTATTGAAGCCATTTGCCAAATATGGTTTTTGCTCCAATATTGCTACTAATTTTGCAAATTGTTTGGCAGTTGTGATCTTTACTCTGAAATATACACCGGAGTTATGTACACAAGTACATAAAAACGAAATCTATTTCAATGATATTAAATTTTTTGCATGCTTACATTTTATTTCCTCCCATTGCATTTATTTCTTAAATGATTTTAATAACGTCGTGATCAAAATGTTAAACGACAAATTTTTGTACTTTTGGCAGGCAAATACGCCAAAAACGGTACCATTTTTGTAATAGATTTGAAGAGTGTCGTATTCATTTAAAAAAAACGTCTAGCTTACGCCGCGAAAACGACAAACACAATAAGGGTGAATGTCAAATACGACAAAAATTATCGTTAAGGTTTTTTTAACGACAAATAAGCAAATTAATTAAAAAGAATTAAAATCGTGGATTTAAACAAAAAGTGACTATCAATTAAAAAAATACAATCATAATAAATGTTTTTACTTTTTATTAAATATAGAACTGTTAGAACAGAATCCAAATTTGGCAAAAGGATATACAAGCGGGGTAAATCAAATAAACGTGAAGGAAGAATGAAGCAAAATTGCATATCAGCTCAATGTTTTAGAACCACCAACGCGTACTAGTGAAGGCTAGATAAAAGTTTTATTTATTTATTTATTCATTCAGGCGTAAATACAGTACAACAAGATATTATCTTATTTAATAGTACTGCTAAGGATATAGGCATAAAATATTACAAAGATAATAACCTTAAAAATAATTAACATTAACAAAAATTAATAAAAACAAAATCTATAATAATTTTAAAGAAAAAAAAATGTGAATGATTAATTACATTTGTACATTATTGTTCATTTAAAAACTTAATTATTGCAGTCTTGAAATGCTTTGCATTGCTTAGTAATTGTATGTTGTTCGGGAGTTCATTCCAGAGACGAATTGCATTAATGTAAAAGTGTCTCTCAGATATCCGTTTATGGTATCTAACGCTATTAATTTTCAAGCCTCTATTAGACCTTGAAAAAACTAATCTATTAAACAAATAATGGGGTTTCCTAAGATGGATGATTTTATGTAGGTATACCAGAGTACGGCACTTCAACAAATTCTCAAAAGATGTATTATAAATTTTATATGAGAACTCAGATATCCTACTGTACCTTGTACGACCATAAACATATCTAGCAATACTGTTATAAGTGACCTTTAGCCTGTTCCTACTCATCGAGTCACAGCTAGAAAACAGTTCACATCCATACAGTAAATTGGGGATGAGATATGTTTTCGCTAGCAGCATTCGAATATCAAGCGGAGTAAAATATTGCGCTAGATAAAGATTCCGCAACATGGCAACCGTTTTACCACAGACAGCATTTATATGGTTGGACCAGTTAAGACTGTTGTCAAAGACAACTCCAAGATTCTTAACACTATATACAGTTTCAATAGCAGTATTATTAATCCTCAATTATGTAAGCTGTGCCGTACAGTTTATCTTGCCTATTATCAAAGCCTTTGATTTCCTCGGATTGAGGCAAAGACCATTAATCGACGCCCATTGAAACACATTATGCAAATCACAATTTATCCTTCGTATACAATCTGTAATATCAGACGGCATGCAACTAATGTACAGCTGGACGTCATCTGCGTACATTTGTACATTGCAAAACCTCAACTTTCTTGGCAGGTCATTAGAGTAAATTGAAAATAAAAGTGGACCAAGTATCGAGCCCTGTGGGACACCTCTAGATGTTAAAATACTGTCCGATACAGCACCATCATGATACACAAATTGACTCCTATCCCGCAGATACGACGACATTAGCTTGACAGCAGTATCCGAGAAATGGCACATGTGTTTTAACTTTTGGCATAGAATAGTATGATTAACAGTGTCAAATGCATTAGAATGATCGAGTAAAACCAAAAATGATGTCAAATAGTTATCCGCACTTAATCGCAACTCTTCCGAAACATCAATGAGTGCTGAAATGCAGCTGTGATTAGGTCTGAAACCAGACTGCCTTTCAGACAGCACGCTATTACCATACAAGTATTGGGTTATCTGCTTATAAATTAATTTCTCGAAAATTTTCGATAAGTATGACAAAATTGCGATTGGGCGGTAAGTTCTATCCTGTTTAGGCACAGGTATTATTTTGGCACTTTTCCACATTGTAGGAAAAGTAGATGACGTAATTATAGTATTAATTAAATGAGTCATGTACGGTAGAACGTATGGCAAAATTAATTTTATAAATTTGGGATTAATTCCATCACTTCCGATGGAGTTAGACCGAACAGCCAGAATGCTCTCAACAACATCATCCTGTGTAACGTTATTAAATTCAAAATTCGGTTGAATCAAGTGGTTAGTAGTAGGGAAGGCATCAGAAGCGTTGTAATACTCCAAATCGGCATCAATTCCCGGTATATTCGCAAACTCCAAGCTGAGTTGATTTACATCAATCATTTCATTGGATTTAATACCACTATTCATTATACCCAATGATTGTATATCTCTCCACTTTCTACTGGCGCTAATATTCGATCGAAATTTATCAGCAAAGAAACTCGATTTTGCGGCCCGAATTTTCAGATTCGTGTCTCTCCTATATGCCCTAAAAATTTCGTAAAGTTCATTCGTCCTATACCTTTTCCATCTACGAAAAGCATTATTTCTTTGATTAATTGAGACCCTGATATCATTCGTAAACCATGGCTTTTCATTACGTATGTTCTTTATCCTCATTGGTACATATTTCTCAAATAAATATTGTATATTTCCCTGTAAAAAATTAATCTGGTCATCCACTGTAGGCATCAAAAAGGTCTGATTCCATGGTATAGTTACCAACTCCATTTCAAGTGAAGCAAAATCAATGTTTTTAAAATCCCTATACTTAATCACTTGATCCGTTGTTGCCGTTCGAAAATCAAATGAGAGGAAAAGAAGATCATGTTTAGAAAAAGCAGAGGCAGAAAGTTGGTCACATAAAAGCACTCGATTAGGTTTATCAACAAAACACAAATCAATTAATGTACTAGCACCTGATGTGTAGTGCGTAGGCATTGTGCCATTAATCAAATGCAAACCGATGGCACTCATATCCTCCGCCAAACCTCTATCCAAAAGAATATTATCATTGAAGTCACCTATTAAAATAGTATCCGAATAACCCAAAGTGAGTGAGGGCAATTTATCCAATAAGGGTTTGACATTAATCCTATTGTTTGGTCGGTAAATTACAGCCGGTAAAAGTTTCTGATGGCTACTATAGAACTCAAGAAATAAAAATTCAATATTATTGGAGATAGTACCAAGTTCACCATTATCAGTAACTGTAGTCAATAGAGTTGGGTTCGTTAGCTCTTTTCAGTGTTCGCTCTTTCTAGTTCAGCTCCCTGTAGTGAACTAGGTCGTTCTTTTAGTTCAATAGTTCAGTAGTTCTTTCTCAATTTCGGTTATATTTAAACTAATGTAAACAATGCAAATTTATATCAGTAAAATAAAAACATATTCATAAAGAGTTTTTTCATTTTACATAAAGTGTAATATTTAACATTTTTTCATTTCTATTAATTCATTATATGCCTAAAGCACTTTTTAACTAAAATTACTTAACTGACTAACAGATTATCTTGTGTGAATCAAACTCATTATCGAAATTTGATTATAAAAAATATTTTATAATTTTGTTTTTTTAGCAATAAGGTGCTATTCCAATGCATAAAATTTGAATTACATTCAAGAAATGCAAAAAAAAATTAATTTTAATACATCATCAAAAATTACATCAGTATTTGTAAAAGCATATAATTTTTTTTAATATTTAATAAGAATTTCTTCGGATATTTCTTTTCTAAACCATCCTTTTAATTAAATTGAAAAAAGTATATTATTTTGATTTGCTTATTTTTGTATTTTTTGAAAATTTCGCGCTTTTTTAAGGAAAATGTCTCCATAAGTTCTTTTATTAGTACGTGGCAACACCGCCGAATACCATGAAAACAATAAACAACAGAAAAGAACGAATAAGAACGAAATGAACGAATAAGAAACGAAAACAAGAGAGCAATGAACTACGGAGCTAAAAGAACACATTTTTCAGCTGGTTCTCTTAGTTCAGTTGTATGAATAGTTCAATTGAACTAGTTCGTTCGTGAACTACACAACTCTAGTTCGGTCGTGAACTACACAACTCTAGTTCGCTCGTGAACTACACAATTCTAGTTCGTTCGTGAACTACACAACCCTAGTTCGTTCGCGAACTACACAACTCTAGTTCGTTCGTGAACTACACAACTCTAGTTCGTTCGTGAACTACACATGAGAACGATAAACAAAATAAAAGCACTAATAAGAATGAAATGAACGAATACAAGAGAGTCGTGAACTACGGAGCTAAAAGAGCTCATTATTATGACCGGCTCTCTTAGTTCAGTTGTATGAATAGTTCAATTGAACTAGTTCGTTCATGAACTACACAACTCTAGTAGCCACTCTACTACCAAAATCCACTCCATCATCGACCGCATCCTCCATCTGCAAAGACTGTAATTCTACTCTTTTACAAGAAATTGATGACCTCACGTACATAGCAACACCTCCTGCATTCGATATTCTATCAGAACGAAAAATGCGATAACCTTGCAAATGATAGTAGCTGTCACTAACATCAATTCGAAACCAAGTTTCCGAGATACAAATTACATCCATCTTTGATCCTTCAAAGATAAATCGAAATTCGTCAATTTTCCTGTGAAGGCTCTGGGCATTTATATGGCATATATTAAAACCCGATGCTGTTCTAGAAAGTATTCTGACCATGGTATAAAGGTTTTCTCTAGAATGAACTACTCCATTTTCACCAAATTGTGACATCAATATTAAAGAAAAATTTTTGTTTAGCAATGCAAGCGCAAATATGTAGAACAATACAATAATAATTATTGAAAATTACAATATGAGAAATGTTGAAATAGATATTACCTAAACTATAGCAAGTAAAAAGCGAAATATATATTTTTAAAACAAAATTAACCATTTTAAATAAGTTCCTAATTTGCCTCTGGTGGGCGAAACATTCCGTGCAGAATTTTGAAATCATCTATGAGTAAAGGGTCATTCTCACCAATTTTCTTAATGTACACGAGGCCTCTATTGATGAATGCTGAAGATATAGCATGACTTCTTTTGAGACGTCGTACATGTAGAAAGATGCGATGATTCTCCGGTGTTAGGTTTTCATTTACATAAAATGGAACAGAACTATCATAACCAATATTATTCAGACGCAAGACATCCTTCTTCAGATAGCTGGTTATGGATCTCAGTACGAAGTTTCTGTCGTAAGGACTTTTAAACTTAATTATGATGTCAGGATCTCTAGTTACGGTGTCTTGTCTTTCTCTATCTGCCCTTCTTAAATAATTATTTTTAATATTTACCCGAAATATAGCCTTAACATCAGGAGCAGTAATATTTGAAACTTGGCAAAGTTTCAAGTAAATATCAACTAGATTCTCATTTTTTATGAAAGGGATGCCATTGACACGTAAGTCATTCGCAACGATTGAGTTCTCCTGTTGTCGGGCATGCTTTTTTAAAGACAATATTTCCTTCTTCAATTCCTCATTTTCATTAGTGATTTCTATTATTTTATCCGACACTGTATTATTAATTTCTTTTACAGTCGATTCTATTGTCTGTACTCTTTCCGTTAAATTATTTATTTCATTCATTGTTGTGCTCAGTTTCTTATTTATCTCACTCAAGAGACGATCTTCGCGCTCTTTGAACATTGCTTGTATAGTTGTTTCCAATTGTTCAGTTAATTTCTCAAATCTCTTATCCATTATTTGGACGAAGCGAAGAGGGGAATTAGTATTCGCTAATCGATGAGAGTCACAATGTAACAAACGAGGATTTTTTGGAGTATTCTCCATTACATCCTCTTTTGAAAATTGTTGTTCGGTAGATGAGGTTTGTTTATGCATGTTAGATTCTTTTTTGCTTGTTTTCATCTTTTTGTTTTGACTACGCACTTTCGCTTTGTACATCGAGTTTATTAGATTTAACAAAACTGTATTCCTGTTTATTGTTTTTGTTTTATTGTTTTATTTTTGTCTTATGTATTTCTGTTTTCTCAAATAAGGTCACTTTTTGGCGCGGACAGTTAATTTCACGAAAATTGTTGTTTCAATTGTTTTATATATTTTTTATGTTTTGTTATTGTTTAGTATTTAAATTGGATTGTTTTTGAAGATACACAATACAAATAAAAAAAACAATATTTTCACAATAAGAGAGATAATTTGTTTTATCAGTTTATCTTTTTTATCTTTAATCTTTAACTCGCACTATTTTGAGGTAAAAGATATTTGATTATAAGATGAAACAGAAATATTTATCTGTAGATTTGTTATTTTTTAAAATTGAAAATGTGAAAGTAAAAATAAAATAACTATTTTCGGGTTTTATAAATTAAATTTCAAGGATTTTCAAGAGCGTTTAAGAAAACACATCTGTTCTGTTCACTTCGATGACTCATCAATTTTTTGTTTGGTTCACAAAAAATCGAGTGCCATGCTACAGGAGGTGGTCCATATAGACAGTTAATATTGTTACCCGTGAAAGAAGCTGCTGCCAATTTATTACAATTAAACTCTATTGTAACTGGTACTTCATTTGCTATTCGAGGTATCAATAAGAAAAACGATTGGAATAAAGCTGAATTCTTTAAAAAGACTCGTTGTTACCAATAATACATTTAATTTAATTTTTTACTTGGAGTTTGGCATTTTTTTTTACGCCGAGGAGGGGCAAATGTACCTAACCGCACCATAGAGGAAGTCGTCAGGTCCTCCATGTGTGGGGGTCTCACCCACTAAATCCCCCCTCGTACCGTTGTGGAGCCACTTCGGAACTACGGTGGTACTACTTCGGAGTGGAGCCCTTTGGCCGCCTTCATGCTCACATCCGCGTCCGGATTGCGTATTGAAGGTTGAGGAGAATTCTAAGTGTCTCCACTATTCCTTCCGTCCAAGCTCCCGACTAGGACCTCGTTTGACACGTGAGCTAGTGTCATCTATGCCGGCGTGCCTATATGCTCCGCAGCCTCCAGATCTCTCTTCTTCAGGCTCAGAATGCGCTCCACGTAATTCGTCACTGAGGCCCTATTCTCCCTGCTCGCAATCATAACCCCGACAATGTTAGCGGCCGTTATCGTTCCGATCATGCGTCAGTGCAGAGCGATAGCTCTGCTAACGTGCACATTCGTGCCTTCCTCGTAAAGGCAGTAAGGGGAGGTGGTCTTGCCCATTCTGTTCAGATATTTCCTAAAATATCCGTGACCCGATAGCGTCTGTGTAACGTAATAATTTACTTCTCCAAATTTCCAACCAATCCACGGCTTTATGTCCGGATTAAGTCTCGCTGTCCACCTTCGTTTATCCTCATCGTTCCATCGTCGTTGCCATTCTGAAATGGTGTTTTCCCTGAAATGACCGGTTATGTGATTTCCAGCCGATTTTGCCTTATAAATCTTCATCCGCTCTGCTGCCAGCAGATTGACAGGGATTGCACTGTACAATATGCTGACGCGATACGTAGTGCAGCTGTTCTCTGTACCGATAGAAGTAAGTTCGGCCGTTTTCCAACCTCTAGCGGTTTGGCCCAAATTTCGCTCCCATCAGGAGTCTTCGTCTCGCCGGTAGTGGGCCTCCAACATTCGCCATTAATCTGCTGAGCTACCCAACAATCTTCCGGGCTTTATCAGCCGAGTACTCAAACTGGTATGAAAATGTCAGTCTGGGATCCAGCCTTATTCCCAAATATCTTACCGAGCTCTTGGTCCTAATTACCTCGTCTCCATTACTCATGTCCACCTGTAAGGGGATACGGCAACTAGTGATCAGCAGTAATTCCGTTTTATGCATGGCCAGGTCTATGCCGTGGGAATCCAACCATATTTTCGTCCTTAGCATGACACGTCTCAGTTTTCGCTGCGCCTCTTCCGTATTCCTGGCCGTAATAACGGCAGCTATATCATCTGCGTATCCAACCAAAAAAGTTCCATTTGGCACATCCTCCCTTAGAATTCCATCGTAGTTAACGTTCCATAGGTCAGAGCCAAGGATATATCCTTGTGCCGCTCCTGATGTTATATGTTTCACCCTTGGTCCCGAGCTTGTGTTATACAACAGCTGTCTGTTACTCAGATACCTACTTATTATGGCCAGGATGTAGTTTGGTACCGAGAAATTATACTCCAAAGCATTCAATACATCGCTCCATCTTAGACTGTTAAACGCGTTTCTAATGTCCAAAGTCGCAAGCAGTAGCACTGGCCTCGTAGAGCTACTCGTTGCGTGACCATCGCCGCTTCTGTCACCTCTCTCAAGGCGTCAATTGTAGACCGACTGGGTCGAAATCCATATTGTCTGGGAGGCAGTCCGCCACCATTCTCAATAGCCGCAGTAAACCGTGGCTTCAAAAGCCTCTCGGATGGGTCCTCCGGATCGCCCTTTCCCTTGCTTATTAAGACCAGCCGTTGTTTCTTCCATATTTCGGGGAAAATACACTCCCTTAGGCACGCGTTGTACATTCTCAGTAGGAGTTCCGGTCTTTGATTGGCAATCTCCCGTATTACCTCAGGCGGAATGCCGTCGGGCCCTCGTGCCTTACCGGGTTTTAATCCGACCGCTGCTGCTTTCAGCTCCTCTGGGGAAAATGGTAAAAACTCTGTGTTGAGCATGTTCTGTCGCCGTTCGTTCGCCGGTTCATGTGTAGGAAATAGTGTATCCACTATATTTCCCATTACTCGCTCGTCCATAATATCCATTGGTTTCCTTTTGTTAAGTTTGCCCATTACAATCTTGTATCCAAGTCCGAACGGGTTTAAGTTTACGTTTTCGCTTAGTTCTTGGAATGCCTGATTCTTCTTGCGCGTTATAGCCTTTTTCAGAGATTTCTTTGCCACCTTATATGCCCGCATTTCCTCAGCGGCTGGTCCATCGGGTCTGGCTCTCGTGTACCTCCGCCGTAGACGTAGGCACTCTCGCCTGAGTGCTGTGATATTGTCGACCCACCAGTACACTGCTTTCTTTCTGATATTTGGTGGTCTCAGCAAGGGCATTGCCTTTTTGCATCCGCGTCTTATTATCTCCATTGTTTGTTCTACTCTTGTCCTCGCGTCGTTCGAAAGTTTCACTCTGCTACACAATCTGTCCACTTTCTAAGATGAGCCGATTAGGATTCAATTTTCGTGCATCCCATCTTCGACTGTTCGTGTTGTGATTGTCCTCCTCTACTCTATTCCTTGAAGCAAAGGTGTACGATATGTACTGGTGATCACTGTCCGTATATATTTTCAGGACCTTCCAGTCCTCGACTCTGTGATACATGCCCTCCGAAACCATAGTGATATCCGGGATGGTGCCCTCGCAGCCTGGTCGTCTGAAGGTGCTACGCTCCCCTCATTCGCGAAGATCAGTCCGGTGCGATCTGCCATCTCCACAATTCGCCTGCCCCTTGGATTGGTATTCCGCATTCCCCACTCTACAGCTCTGGAGTTAAAGTCGCCTGCCACTATGAGATTGCTGCCAATCTGCGCTATTACGTCGATTCTGGCCAATTTCTCCTCAAAGGTTCCCACGTCATCATTGGGAGTCAAATGACAACTCATTAGAGTGATCTCATCAAACTGTACCCAGGTGAAACAATCTCCTTGGCCAAAGACCCTGGTTATCCGTTATCCATATAGCTGCCGTAGTTGTTTCATCACCCAGCCAGAATCCACTATTCTTCGACGCATATTGTTCGCTTACGTCAACTTCCTGCTCCCTGACTATTTGCGATAGCAAAGAAAAAGCCACCTTCCCTCTATGCATATTCAGCTGCAATATCCTCATGATGTCTTTCGCAAGCTCATCTCATAGCCCCGCGATTTTCCCGACTCCGCAAAGCAAATACAACATCTCAGTGTGTTTCCTCTTATGCTCCTTTTTTCCACATTTCATACATAGGTTTGATCTGTCCGGTCCATTACCTTCCCACCGTCTGTGACCACTTCCGAAGCATCGGAAACATCGTATAGGTACCTCTCTGACCATTATCCTACAGTTTGTCCAGCCTATTCTGATCCTCTGTAGTTTCAGAAGCGTCTTCGCACAGCTCATAGAGGTTGATACGAAGGCCCTTTTTTGCTCTCGGTTGTCCGCCCTAGTTAGACGAATAGATATATCCGGGTTTATTCCGCCCGCTTCTCTCTGTACCGCCGCCTGGATTTCCTCGGTGGTTATGAGGGCATCCAGGTCTCGGATCTCCAAAGTGATCACCGATGTAAGTTCCTTCACGGTTGCCTCCTGTTCAGAACGCTCTTCAGGTTCTCTCTGAACTCGTCCCTTCCGCCTCCTTTACCCATTTCAATGAGTATGACACCTGTTTTAGTCTTCCGAATGGCGCGTATCGCTATCTCTGATTCCTCCGGTTTTATTTTGCTCCGTATGTTCCTCAAAACATCAGCGTAACTGTGCCCCTCGGTTGGGTGAATTACCACAGCTTCTGGACGATTTTTCACAGTTCTCTGTCGCTCCTTTTTCTCTTTCCTTGCCGATTTCTTGCTCTTTACTGTACTCCATTCTCCATGAAGTTTAGCATGGCAAGCACGTTCGACTGTTGTCTTAACTCCCTCAGCAGTAGTATATTCTTTCTCATCTTCAGAAGAAGAAAATGTAGCAACACTTAACATATTATTTTCGTTGAAAATCCTTTTTAATCAAAATAATTCATAATTTGTATTGTGTTATTTCTTACCGCCAACAATTTATTTTGGAACAGTTTGTGCACGGGGTCTATCATAATTTTTATAATTATGAGAATTTTGAAACAATCTGTGTTTTTCATCTATTACAAAAAATGTCGTTGTCGTAAATTTTACATGGCACCGAAAAATTTTAAAAACGCCTACGACTACAGCTGTCGAAAAACGACTTCGACACTCATGTTAAGGCTAATTATGTCATCAAGCCAAAGGAGAGCTTTGAATTAGATCGGAAGGCTTCCTTCTTTTAAGCCTGCGTTCCAAACCAATAGGATCAGCAAGAGATGATGCTTCTGTATTTACGTGGTCTCTGAGTCGGGAGTTATGTTTGTGTATGTGGCAATCTTTACAGTCTCTTTTCTAACAGTATTTACTCCAAGGTCACGATGTAAATCACTTATGCCTATATACCATGGTGAGTTTACGATGCATCTGAGTACTTTATTCTGAAAACGTTGAATAATAGTTATATTTTTTTCGCTTGTGCATCCCCATAAGTCCAAATATGTTTAAAGATTTGATTATATACTAGCAGATTGTACCCGGCGTTGCGCGGTTTATAAAAATAACAATAAATAAAAATCCGGTTTCGAAACCGGCTTCTTAAAAATGCAATTTTTCAAATTATTCGGAAACCGGTTTAACAAATAACCCAGTTTTTTGAATACTCTAAGTCCCAAATATAAATGCACTCAATTTGCTCTTTTCCCCCTTTTTGGGCCCCTTTTGGTTCAACTTTATAAAAGGAAAACCTCCAACAGCTATTTGGGAAACTTAACCAAGTTAAATCAAAGAGGAATGCCTTTAATACAGATAAAATACACCATTTATGCATAAAGTACTAATTTTTCCCCATTTCTGATCCCTTTCTCCCATTTTTTTCCCCTTTGAATCAAAATTTTGAAAAGATTTATTGCATATAACTTGCACCGACAAAAGCTTGATCAATATCCCAAATTTCAAGAAAATCGGTCCAGGCGTGATTGGATAACGAACAAACCAACAAACATTTGGGAAACTTAACTAAGCTACATCGTAAAAAATTACCTATTACCATTTTTTCTCCCCTTTTGGTCAAACTTTTAAAAAGATTTATACCCTATAACCTGCACCGACAAAAGCCCGATCTATATCCCAAATTTCAAGAAAACCGGTCCAGGCGTGATTTGGATTAACAATTTATTTTCTATAGACAGTTTGGATTTTCTCCCTATAGCCAGTTTAGCTTGTTCCTCTTGAGTTGTAGTTCCATAATTTTAATTTTAACATGCTCTTTCCAACGTAACTTTGCATCCAGTGTCATACCAAAATATTTTGCCGTATTTGCAAACGGTATTTGTATACCATCCATGAATATAGGGCCTAATGTTGATTCATTTGTAAAGTCAACATGTGTTAACTTAAAACTGTTCAATTTTATGCACCATTTTCTAGTCCATTCTGTAGCTGTTCTGTTCTGTTCATTCTGTTTTGTAGCTTGTGTTTCGCCCCATTTTCAGTTCTGGCAACTGACAAAATTGCCGTGTCATCGGCAAATGTAGCCATAGTCGTTCCAGCAACTTCAGGTATATCACTGGTGTATAAAACGTACAAAAGTGGACTCAGAATGCTTCCTTGTGGTACTCCTGCTTGTATTTCCCTTAATTTGGAATATTCATCCTCATATTTGACGCGCAACAACCTATTCTTCAGGTACGATTCAAATAAAGTACAGTACGCTCTTGGCAACTGTGTGCTTAATTTCGTAAGTAAACCCGTATAACTGACTTTGTTGAATGCTTGTGAAACGTCGAAGAATGCAACGGTACAAACATTTTTTTCCTCTAAAGTTCTTTCTATCACATCAGTAATGCGATGAACCTGCTCAATTGCTGAATGCGCATTTCTAAAACCAAACTGATGTTTAGGAACTAAGTTCCTTTGTCCAATTATTCGTTTTATGTGAACTTGTAATATTTTCTCATATAATTTCGATAAGATGGGCAGAAGCGAAATAGATATATATGATTTAACTTCAGTTGGAAGTTTTCCAGGTTTTGGTAGTCAAAAGAATGGTACATAAAGCAGTCTAAATGAAGCATTGAAAATTTATGTTAGATTCAGGATTATGTTATTTGGTAAATGTCTAAGATCTTCAGTTGTTATTAAGTCGAATCCAGGACATTTCTTTAATTTTAGATTAAGATGAATTTGTTCAAAAACCACAATTGGTGGTACTTCAGGTATTGCGTAGTCATCTCGACCATTAAGACTACTGACTAAATAAAATGAAATATGAATTTAAACTGTAATTGCATTGAATCATTAATTATTTGTAAGATCAACTCACAAAAAATAAATGTCGAAAAGTAATTTTTAGGGAGAGCATTTGGGAAAACATTTTCTATTTTAAAAAATTTCCTACATTTTATGCCACTTCACTAATAAAATTACGATAAGGAAATGCACCTTCCATTTCATATCCTTCATCCATACTTGATTGGGAAATCCATGACGGAAAAATAGTATAAATTAGCTTCCATTTCTTTTAAATCTTTTCTGTACGTAGAGCGTAGACAGTTTATTTTTTGCGCCACATCTTTTTTTCCGCATTTCGAAATTTTCTTCATATTTATTTAAAAAATTTTCGTACTGCGCATTTTTTTCTACTCTATTGCTATATACTTTTTATTTCACTTGCAATAAAGCAGGCAAATTGCGATATACTTCTATAAATTCAAAAATAAAACTTTATCCTCCATCTTTTTTTATTATTTCTCAGCTCTAAACTTTCAAAATAAAGGCGAAACAAAGAGCGATGATACTCCTACGGAATATAGAGAAAAATTAAATTTGAAGTTATTGCCAGCACACAAATCAAATTTGCTTCAATTTCTTCGGAACAGGTAGCAAAAATCAAAATATTTTGGTATTCTTTAAACTCTTCTCAGCCTGTACGTGTGAGTACAGTTTTAGCAATACAATCACAATAATGGTAACTTGATCCAATCAGTTTGATCGTAGCTGCGCTACTTTAGATTCTATTTTCATGCTGTTTTCAGCTATTTGTTGTTTTTGTTGGTGTTTTATAACGGCTCGGCGACAGCCGAGTATGTGAAATGTTAGGTAAAATAATTGGTATATGAATTATTTTTCACGATATGATCATTAATTGTGCATTTGTTTTTAATTTTTAAAAGTTCCTTACATTGTATGAATTTAGGGCATCTATTTAATGAAGCGAAGTGCTTGTCAAGACAGTTTCCAGGGAGGAAGATTACATTGTGGACAACTTGGAGGATTTTGCAGTGATTTTTTGTGTGAATGGAAAGTTTTTTACATGTCTTGCATCACTTTAGAAAATATTTACGAGCATTTACTAAACTCCAGGAAATTTTTACTTTTGTTGGTAAGTTATAAAGGTCGAAAGTAATTAACAAAACTCCTTTTTTATGTTTCCTTCCAATTTTTAAAACATGTAAACGACCACTACGCCCTGGTCAGCTAGATCCTTTATTATTTCCTCGTCAGTGATGTCATCTTAATAGGCTTTTGTGTAGTTCAATCTTTTGTGAAGTTTACATTTGATACGGTGGAGTCCAAATAATTTAATTTTGAATTTACAAATTTATTAGCAACTTGTTGATAGTTAACAAGAATGAGAAGATTACAATTAACTGCGAAGCATGAGTTGGTTGAAAGTCGCGTATTTGGATTATTTGACTTTGTTACGATATATTTAAGATTAGGTTGAGAAAGCTTTGGAAGTTCAGAAAAAGGTATAGAGCTTAAAATTTTTGGTCTTTTTCTCTTGGGACTACTAGAAGGTTGGGGGCCCTGTTAATATTAAAATAAAGAATAAGTCAAAAATACGATAAATAAAAAGACCTGGTAAATGTTTATTTATGGACAATTAGCGTAAAGACACGATACGTCAACTTATGTTAAGAGCTAGCCGAAGATTGATCTTACAATTATAGAATTCGTTATAAAAAAGGATCCAAAATGTGCCACGTAAATACTCTTTCAAGGTTGCCATTGCCAAAAAAGGATGGAGAGAAGAACGACAGTATTAAAACATTTTATTTAGTAATAGAGCTTCCGATTGATGCTAAATATATTAGACAAGCAATGGAAAATGATAATAAACTCAGTAAAATTTATTAGTTTGTTATGTACCGATGGCTTACATTCATATCAGCAAATATACGAAAATATTATAACAAACGCTACCGTTTACTACGGAAAATTTACCGAAACCTTTACAGTGTGAAGTTCTCGAGTCGTTACATAACGTTGGCAAGAATTTATGTTTGGTGTCTATTAGTATGATTATGTACCTTGTGCATCAGTTTTTGCATACAATATTTGGCTCATACAAGGCTAGGAGTTATGAATTGAATTGTGAAATGAATTGTATACGATCGGCCTAAAAAAATGTGAAAATCCAACCCTTTTTAATATGCTGGTTGTTCTCCATGTTTGAAGGATGATCGTCCCGAGGATTTCTACCCGGAGGATCCCTGAGCCGAGGTTGTCATTATCTGTGAGTGGGTGATGTAGGGTAGCGCAAACTGATGGATGTCTGTCTCTGGGATCTCTGGGGCAATTATGTCTGGTCCGAAGATCTCTGGAGCGAGGTTGTCTGACCCTAGGATGACTGGTGCGAGATTTCTATATCCAGTGAGTGTGTGATGTAGGGTACCATAAAGTCATATTGATGACTTATGGAATATTGTGGCTTTGTTTATTTTATTTTTAGTCTTTGTATGATTTTATATTGACGAAATACGTGTTATTGCTGTTTTTTGTTAGTGCGATATGTTTCCATTGTGTGTGGCTTAGTTTATTTTATTTCTATTTTTTTGTATGATTTAATATTGAAGAAATTTAAATATAGTTGAAAATATTGTTGTTATTTTTTATTAATGCGATACATTTCAGTTAGCTCTTGTTTTGTGAAAATATAAATATAGAAATTGGTGGTTTTCTAAACAACCTAGTTTATATGTTAAAAAAAAAAACATTAATTCCACCAATTTTGTATTCTTGAAATAATAAAATGCTGTCAAATTTGCAGATTGTCGAAAGTGTGATAACGACACATTGATGTTGTAAACAATACCAAATAAGCAAAAAAATAACCAAATTTTTTTTATATGTAAATGCCATTGTTTTCAACAAATTTAATGTTTAATACAAAAATTTTATTTTTTTTCTGTGTAGTTAAACTTTAAATCGATGGCTTAATATAAAAGAGGCCTAACCCAGTTTTTTCACAATACCATTTTTTATATTTAGCCCTCGAAATAATAAATTAAGGTTTTTATTTATTTGTATTAAAAGTTTTCTTAAAATTTCAATTGAACGTAATAACGCTTTGCTAACGATTGCAAATTTTCAAATAATATTAAAGAAATGATTATTGTATTACCGATAATAAAAAAATAACCAAAATGAAAAAAAAATACAAAAATAACCAAATTTGGTTAAAAATAACCAAAACGGCAACGCTGGTCACCAAAATTTGTTTGGTTGTGTATTAGTAAGTAAGAGAGAGCAAATAAGTTGAAAGCTTGCAGTCATAGAAAAATGTTAATAATATACACTATTCCGATTTTCATTTCATCAACACACATAAAGTAATACATGTTTAATTTAATAATTAGGTAATCCTCTTTTGGATGTTTGTTGGGTACTAATTTTGGTTAATAAATTTCCTCTCCTGATAATAATCGACCTTTTAATTTATTCACATCATTTGAATTATTTACTCGACTACTAAAACAAATAAAATGTGTTTTAAGATTTTGAATTTAAAAAAAAGTTTTTTTAACAAGATATTTTTTGAGTGAGAACTTAACAAAAGAGCTTAAGCAATATGTGTGAATTCTCTCTGCACAATCGTACTATGAAATGGTAATCGCTGTTCTAAATACAGCACTATATACAAGACCAGCGGTGCCACAAAGAAAAATTTTCCCCTACCAAAACCTACCAAAATTTGAATTTAAGTATTTATATTTATTTTTATATAAAACTCGAATATGTATACTTAACAACTATTTAATTCTATAAAAGATAAATTTATATTTAATTTCAAAAGACTAAAAAGCTACATGTGTAGCAGCAAAGACGACGAGAAGAATTAAATTCTGTTTTCGTTTGTCAATTCGTTTGCTTCTCTCTGGCGCGTTGCCAGATAGTTGGTTTTGTGAAACAGGCAGGCTCGATGCTGCCACATCCACTCCTTCTCCAGTGACCAAGTCAGGATCTGATTGAAACGATATTTCCGTAGGTGTTGGACTGCTTTGCGCAATATTCGTGGCAGACAGAATTTGAGGAACGGATGAGGTACTTTGAGAATTAAATTTGTGCATTGTTGATCAAGTGGTGTTCTGTTGAGTATCATTTATGATGAAAGCTGGTTTCAATCTATCTGCGGATACATTTACATCATTTTCCTTGATACGAATTGTGTATAATCGGTCTGAAAGTCGTTTTACTACCTTGTACGGACCTGTGTAGGGTGTCTGTAGAGGTTCTCGAACAGTATCAGTAAGTAGAAAGACGTGAGTGCAATCACGGTGATTTTTCATTTTTTCATTTTGCATTTATTGTGATGCGTTGATGGTATAGGTCGCAGAAGATTAAAATATTCTCGAAGTTTTTATAAAAATTCAGAAGAATCCATAGGATTATCGGCTTCATCAAAGAAATCATTCGGAAGACGCAATGAACCACCATAAAGTAAATCTGTAGGTGATGCTTAAAGATCCGCCTTGAAAACGGTTCTAAGTCCAAGTAGGACTGCCGGTAGTATATCAACCCATGATACGTTGAGATGACACATTACAGCAGCTTTGAATGATCTGTGCCACCTTTCAACCATGCCGTTGGATTGAGGATGGTAGGCAGTTGTTCGTGAACGCTTCAAGCCAGTAAAATGTCCAAGTGATTTAAATAAGCTGGACTCAAATTGTGTACCCTGTTAAGTAGTAATAAGACAACCGAAACGAGATATCCAATTTGACCAAACCGCTGTTGCGGCAGTCTGGGCAGACATGTCCTTCAACGGTACAGCCTCCAGCCATCGAGAGAATCGGTCGATCATTGTAAGACAATAATGTTACCCTGTACAAGCGACGACTACGATGTCTAAATGGACATGGTCAAAATGATTGTCTGGAACATCGATTTTTTGCCCTTTGGTGGGACCGACAATTTCGGGACCAATTAATGATTTGTCTTTTTATTGCAGGCCACATGTACATTTCCCGAATTAGTTGAAGAGTGGCTTTGCCACTTGAGTAAGATAGATTGTATATTATATCAAAAATTTGTTTCTGAAGTTGTTCAGGAATATAAGGTCGTACATATCCAGTTGATACGTGGCAGTATACTGATGTAGAGTCAAAATGAAAAATTTAAAGTTTCAGAGAATTATTACCTTCCAGTAAGGCTTTTAACTCTTCGTCTAATTCTTGAGCTGATTGCAGTACTTTCATTGAAATTGTTGATGGCATAGAAATTGCATTAAGACGAGACAGTGCATCTGCCACTATATTTTCAGAACCGGACAAATAAATCATTTCAGTTGTAAACTGTGAAATGTAATCAAGATGTCTCAATTGTCGAGGCGAAGCTTTCTCCGGTTTTTAAAAAATTCATAAACTATGATCAGTTTTAATCACAAAATATCGTGCCTCAAGCATATGACGAAAATATCTCACGGCTTCATAAATCGCAAGCAATGCGCTATCATATCTCTCGGCTGTTGATAATTTTCGAGAAAAGACACCGAGAGAGCTCCAAGTATCATCAAATTTTTGTTCAATGACAGTTCCAATAGCTATGACAGAAGCATCGGTACTTAGAGCTAGGTCTGAATTGGTGCCGAGTGTGCTAGCATTGTGGCTTCACTAAGACTACGTTTACAAGAAGAAAATGCATCTTCAGATTCAGGCGCCCATGGAACTTTCATCCTGTCGTTCTTTCTTGAATTGGTTAGGAAATCGTTGAGTGGTGCCTGTAATTGTGCTACATGAGGAATACATCGTCCATAATAATTAATAACACCCAAGAATCTACGAAGTTCGCAAATGGTTTCGGGTTTGGTGTAATTCAAGATGACAGTGACACGATCAGTTGGAGGTCGGTAACCACTACTATTAATCATGTAGCCAAGGAACCGCATGCTCGTCATCCACCAGTTTTAACGAGGGTTGACATATGCCATGATCCAATAAAAAATCGATTTCGGCTTTCGCTGCAGCTAGTTTATCCTCATACAGTCTTCGTGGGCGATCAGCAACTGGTTTGCCTGTAGTTTCAATATGATGGATAACTGTTGCCTCAGCATTAGGTTTACGAATTAAAGTTGTTGTTGTAATATCAATAAATTCTGCAAGTAATTGTGAAAAATTATTATTTGTTGTAGACAATGTTGAAATATTAAAATCCTTAGTTTCACGCATTTCGCCACTGCTTATTACGTTTATAGTATTATCAATAAGACATTTTCGTCCGAGATCAATACGTAAATTGTAATGATCCAAAAAGTCAGCCCCAAGTATGGGCGATTGGACTTCAGCAATAATAAATAACCATTTGAATTCACGGCGGAGACCTAACTCCAATCTAAAAACACAATGACCATAATTCTTGATTTCACTACGGTTTGCAGCGAGAAGCTTGACAGTGGTTGGCGTTAATGGTGCTTTGATTAAAGATTGGGGTACTATTGATACCACTGATCTATTAAAAAAAAACGTTCGTTGATTTATCGAAAATATGTAGACGATTCTCATGTATTAAGTTATTATTGTCGCTGTCGCCAACCGTATTGACTGACGACAGCCCCATTAGTTTTCCAGCGGGGACAGGTTGGTTTACAATGTTGAGCTGCGTCACCAAATTTCGTATGACACCAGCATAATTGTATTTCAGTTGAATTCTGATGAGGATTTCGTGGACAGCTGTCGATTAAGTCTGAATCTATTGTCGTTTTGTTGTAGCTGAATTTTCTTAACTTCATCTGTTCAATTTTTTTATCGCTTGGCAAACATCAGAAAATAGGAATATTTGCGCCGAAACGTAAAGATGCTAAAGGTACGGAACTTTCCATATTATAATTCGTATCTAGCATTTTGTCGGCCGTTTCGGAAAGTTTTTCCAAATCATCATCCTTCCACACCGATAAAATTGGACGAATGGAATCTGGCATTTTGCCCAAAAATAGTGTGCGAATAATTGCCTCATTTTGTTTACCTGGAGCTAGACATTTCATTGTCGATAATATTTCTGAAGGTTTTTTACCTGCGGTTTCATAAGCCTACAGTAAACGTCGTAATTTAGGTTCAGAAGTTTCAGCAAATTTTGCAATGAGACGTTCCTTCAATGTATCGAATTTATTAACCTGAGGAGGATTCGTTATCAGGTCCTCAATGGATAAAAGTATTTCATCTACCGTACTGAGACAGGATCAAATTTGTTAGAGTCTGAAGTAACGGCACACAAAGCAAATGATCTCTCAATTTGTGTAAGCCTCAAATGCGGATTGTGTTTGTTGAATTTCGGAATATGAACTTTCTGAAGATTTCATCTTGATGCGTCATTCACATTTAGTTGAGACTCTCGAAGAGTGTTAATTTCATGATGTAAAGCTTGCATTTGTGCTAAAATATTTTCCATTTCGGCCATGTTAACACTACTTGCACCAAAACAGTGAATTCCCTCACCAATTGAAAAAGTGTTGCTAATGTTTTTCTTAAAAATAGAAGATTACCATATAACAAACCCCTCCATAATCTTATAATTTTTACATTTCAATATTTAGTAAATTCTTAAATAAAGCAAATTTAATTTTATGTAGTGGTTTAGTAAAAAATTCTGCTACTTGATCCCCAGACTCTATGTACTTTAAATTTATTCTTCCCTCCTGAATTTGCTGTCTAATAAAATGGTATTTCAATTCGATGTGTTTTGATCTTCTAGTCTCCAATTGTTCGGCAATATACTTTGCTCCTTGGTTATCAATATTTATAACAAATGATCCATCCCCATTTGTAATACCAAATTCATCTAGAAGTCTTTTCAGCCAAATACCTTCTTGTGATGCAATACTCAAGGCAACATACTCCGCCTCTGTGGATGATAAGCTTACTGTCTTCTGCTTTGCAGTTTTCCAAGATAATAGGTTCATATAAGATTTAAAACAATAGCCAGTTGTACTCTTTCGGTCCTCTAATTCACCCCAACTAGCATCGGAATAACCATGTAAAGGCACACCTTGTCTTGATTTTGTGTATGTCAACCCATCATTCCTAGTTGCATTAAGATAACGAAAAATTATCTTGACTGCATTAACATGTATTCTTTTGAAATTTTCCTTATATCTACTTAATGTGTTAACCGCATAGGTAATATCAGGTCTCGTCCAAATGCTCAAATACAGCAAACTACCTATGGCCTGACGATACTTTTGCTGATCCAAATTGGAATCACCACGATTTACCTCTTTACTGTTCCAATTCTTTTCAATAGGTGTGACTTTAAATTTTGTGTCTTCAAATCCAAATCGTTTTAACAAGTCTTCAATGTTAGTTGATTGCTTTAATTTCAGATTTCCATACTTCAATTTCACAATCTGCATTCCAAGAAATTCTCTAAGCTCTCCCAAATCTTTAATTTCAAATTGTTGTTTTAAAAATAGTTTAACATCATCAATCTCATTTTCATCATCACCACATAACAGAATATCGTCAACGTATAATAGTAAAAAAATCGTTTTCTTCTTATATAAACAGTAATCATTCTCTGATCTCTTAAAACCATATTGTATAATTTTTATATTAAATTCATTATTCCAGCATAAAGCACTTTGCTTCAAACCATAAATTGATTTATTTAGTTTGCATAGTTTACCCTCAAAGGGCGGTGGTACTGTCATAAAGATGTCTTCTCTTAGCTCACCGTTCAAAAAAGCACATTTAACATCCAACTGATGTATTTTGTAGTCATTTTGCAAGGCCATAGAAATAAATGCCCGTACCGTGATGCTGTTGGCTACCGGTGCGTAAACATCAGTGAAAGAATCCAGCCATTGCTTACAACCTCGAGCAACCAATCTTGCCTTTTTGCGTATGTCACCTTTCACATCTCTTTTAGTGTTAAAAACCCATATAGCATCGATTCTATTTTGACCTTCATCTTTTACAACAGTCCAAGTTTGTTTTTTGTTAATAACTGCTACTTCTTCTTCAATTGCTTTTTTCCATTCGGCATCTTGGTAAGCTTCCTCGAATGAGCTTGGCACATTAGACAGCATTGTTGTAAAGGCACACATTGTAGCATCATAAGTCTCATAATCATTTGAATACTTTGGTGTAGTTTTTAACCTTCTACTTCGCTGTACTTCATTACCTTCCTCCACTTTATTTTGATTTTCAGTATCGTCTATAACTTCTTCATGTTTATTTATTTCGTCAACATCTTCGATATTCATTTCTTCATAATCTACCTCTTCTTCATTACACTTCTGCTTTTCATTAAAGCTTATTTTGAATGTATCATATTTCATGAATTTCACATCTCGACTATTTATCACCTTCTGGCTTCTGTTATCATAAAATCTGAATTCATTAACTGTATACCCTACTAATGACATCTTTTATGCCCTTGCCTCAAATTTACCTCTGCGAAGTTGTTCTGGGATGATTACATAAGCTTCACACCCAAAAGGATGCAGTTTATTTAAATCCGGTTTCTCTCCATACCACAATTCGACCGGTGTCTCATTAGTTTCTATTGCTGTCGTTGGACATCGATTAATCACGTAAGTAGCATGCTGAATTGCTTCACTCCATAAATATTTTGGTAGACCAGAATCTAACAATGCACATCTGGCATTATTCACAACAGTTCTATTGAATCTTTCGGCAACGCCGTTAAGTTGTGAAGAATAGCGTCTGGTCGTTTCAATTACGATTCCATTTTTCGAACAGTAATTAGCAAAATCATTGCCTTTATATTCAGTCCCGCCATCTATCCTCAGGATTTCAATTTTTCTGTTTTTGTTAAATACTTTTTCAGCACAATCTCTAAAGGCCTCAAACACTACAGATTTACTACGTAATGTACATATGACCGCGAAATGTGAATAGTCGTCGATAAATGTAACGAAGTACTTTTTACCATCTATACTCATGTAATTTATGGGTCTAACCAGATCACTGTGTACTTTCTGCCCACATCGCAGACTTCTTTTCCTAGTACCTTTAAAAGGCAATTTCGTAATTTTTCCTTTCAAACATATTTCACAATTGGCTTCACTACCATAATAACAACTATGACCGAATTTTCTATGCAATTCAATTTTAGCTGGAGTTGCTTCAATTTCAAAAGTATTGGTGCTTTTTATTCTGAAAGTCTGTCCATTTTCATAATTCTTAATCTCTATTGAATTGCTATAGAAATTTACATTGTACTTTTTCTTTGTTATTTCTCTAACAGAAATTAAATTTTTTTCCAATCCTGGAACCATTAAAACATCGGTCAAATACATTGGACCACCGTCAGTATTAATTAACAGATTTCCATGGCTTTCGTAAATTAAATGTTCACCCTTTTTTGCAATTGTTATCTTTGCCAGATGTTCCAATTTACGTATATTGTTCATATATTTAAACCACCTTTCATTCACCATATGATACGAAGCACCAGAATCTAAAATGAATTTATCATTACTGGTTATATTACGGTCACTTCCTGCGACTTCACAATTAAAAATAATCGGACTAGAGTCAGCACAATTTGCATTACCGCTTTTCGTATTTCTACGACCACCACTACCGTTTTGTTGTTGCCTATTACCTCCCTTGAATTTGTTTTTACAATATCTGCTTATATGACCAAAGTTATTACAGCTAAAACATTTAATATTTTTCATCGCTGAACAGTCTTTCATCTTATGATTACCCTTGCATTTGTAGCACAGTAAACTGGACCGGAAACTACCATTACTAAAGGCAACTGACAAGGTTTTCTCATTCAATTTACTTTCTTCCTTAAGAAGTCGGCTGGTCAGATTATTCAAATTTCTTTCAGCTGCTGTTGTGCTTTCCCACGCTGTACTAAAATTAGAATATGCCGCCGGGAGACTCGAAATAATTTATTTAATCACCATTGTTTCGCTGATGTCTTCACCTTGTGCCTTAATCTGCGCCAAAAGTGATTCAATATCTGCTAAAAAATCTTTCACGCGAAATGTGAACTCTAACCTAAAAAATTTTTGCATTAGAAACTGCAGCTGTGTTTCGTCTTTTTGCTGATATAATGAACATAACTTATCAAAAATTTCCTTGGGAGTCCCACAATTCAAAATATTTCTTAATTCAGACGGCTCCAATGATGAAATCAAAATTCTTTTCGCTTTACCGCATCTTAGATCAAAATCCTTCTGCACGCCTCTATTATCTTCTGCCGGTCTACCTTCACTACCATCAACAATACTCCAAGCGTTTATGCTTTCCAAAAGAGCCTTCACTTGAAAACACCAAACTTCAAAACCATATTTTCCAATGCTAATAACTTTAACATTCATTTCCTCCATCTTAGTGCTTTAGATGACCTGGGCCCATAACTTGTTAATAATACTTTACAATTCCAAAGCGCCTCCAAACAAATAAAACGTGCCGACTCTATGAGATTGAATTCAAGAAGAGATATTTATTAAAAAGAAAAAATGCTGCCAATGTTTTCAAGAAAAAGGATTACCATATGACAACATAATTTAATTGAAAAAGTGTTGCTAATGTTTTTCTTAAAAATAGAAGATTACCATATAACAACAAAATGTTTTCAATGAATTTGTTGAAACTGTCCATAAAAGCAATTCATATGAAAATCCGCAGTTTAATACTACACTTCGGGTGAGTTTAGACACTAGTAGAGCTTCACATAATTCCAGTTTTGGAATTGTAATGCGTTTAATCGGAGAAACTTTAGTTTTTGCGATTAGCAACTAAGTTTTTATGTCGTTTTCTGGGCTTTCCGTTCGAATATATATAGCACCACAATATACTTGTTCTGAGGCATCTCAAAAACCGTGTATCTAAATGCGATACGTTGAGGAGAAGTTCATCCATTTAGGGATTTGAATTTGAGAAATAAATAGCAAATTATTTAGAAAAATGTGTCACTTTCCAAGTAAAAGTTGAGATATCCCTACATCCCAGGTAGATTTTTCCTTCCAATGTTCCTTCATAAGTATTTTGGACACTATTAATATTGGACTCAACCGACTAAATGGGTCAAATAACCTCGCTATTACTGAAAGGATTTTGCTTTTCGTAGCAGGTGGGGTAATCTTAATCGGCTCTACGGCATAGTAAAAATTGTCTGTTAATGCGTTCCAGCGTATTCCTAAAGTTTTAACGATGCTGGAATCGTTGAACTTCAAAAAATCTTCGTCACGAAATTCCTCCCGGGGCAAATGGTTTAGAAGCATCAGATAATTCGCTGTCATTTTCTTGAGAGGGAATCCGGCAGATTTTAAGGCCTTAACAACTGCCTATTGTTTGAGTTTAGCATCCTCAATGGAGGGTCCACCTGACAAGATGTCGTCGACGTATACTTCAGTCTTTAAACATTATTGATGCTTTTGGAAACAAGTATTGACAGTCTTCATTCAACTCGGGGAGGTATCTCGCACTAAGTAATTATTGGAAAATGTAACGTGATTGACTTTGAATGATGAGCATCCTGACTGGAAGTCTCTCTCAAACTACTAAACGTCTCTAATGTTTCGATTCGGTCAGACAAACATTTTTTTAATTGCTCCCATGTAGATAACTGCTTGTGATTCTAAAGCGAGCCTTCCCAATCACGCGAAGTTTCCTCAGGGAGCTTTGACTTACAGATATGCATCAGAAAGCGATCGTTCTTTACTCCTACTTCAAATGATTTAATAATCGACAATCTGTCTTTGACTGTTTAGTTAGTTCTGAATGTTTTTCCAACATTGAAATAAAAAATGTTCAGATTTCAAATTTGATGTTGAAAAACGGACTTCTTTTGCTTGAAATTTAACATCAACAATTATAAAACTATTTTGCTGTTGCTGTTCTTATCTTATGGCTTTTGTAATATTCCTAATAAAGCTAAAATAGTAACAAATACTGTTCTAAAGTTCTTTCCAATTGTAATCTTTATTTAAATTTCATACATTGCAAATTGTAAGGTATAATTAGTTTTTCCTTGCTTAATTTTTTGAAAATAAAAATTGCCTGGACAGAGTTCTTCAATTTGATCTCTTGTCATCCTTAAATATTTTTCTGGGAAAAAAAACAAAATTTTTTCGAACTCGAGCAATATCCTTTCTTAGAATTTGATATTCACTCTAATACATTTGATGATTGGGTTGGTACTATTTATGGGTCTATCCTTTAACACATTCCCTGTCAAGGTGCTTATAATAAAGTATTATTCCTAGGCCGAAAATGGTACACGATAACTACTTTTACAAATCTCTATAAATACATGTTCTTTTTATTTTTGAGAAAATGTATGTTATTTTCATAATTACGAGTATTAATATTCAAATGGTAAAATGCACAAAATGACAATAAAAAATTAAATTTATTTCACATAGAATAAGAGACATAGAAATGATGTACAAAAGAGAATATATATTTTGCTCAAGTTTAATAACCCTATTATAATTTATCACACTTTCTGCATACCATGGTTTGTGGTTCCTTCTTAATGGTCTACTATTATATAGTTTTGTAATTCTAGAAGGTAGGACATGGTCATCTTGTTCAGAGTATACATCATTAAATGTATTACATAAAAAGGAAATCAGTAACTTTATAAAATTGAAATTGAACTATTGTTTTTTGTATTATATAAAATCGTTGCATTTACAACTGTATTCTATAAAAGTACAAAAGTGCTCCGATAAATAATTACCATTTTGAAGGCCGGTTGAAGCTGATAAAGTTGATACTGACCGGTGAATAACAACACGTGAGATTGGATTCAGGTTAAATTTATCAAATTCAATATAATTTAATAAAATGTTTGTTTATTTTACGAAAACTGTCTTACATTTTCAAAAAAAAAAAAAAAATTATGTACTTTCCCAGCAACCCAATACATACCTAAAAAATCTAATCTTTTTATTATATGTACATAAATTTATTTATTTAAAAAAGTAAAAACTAAAGAAATATAATTTTTTATTTAATTTATTTTTAAAATTATGAAACATCATTATCATCGTCCTTACTTCGATGACGTTAGCATTTATTTTTCTTAATAATTAAAACAGGCAAACGTTACTAATGTAATAGCGTTCTCCTATTCGAATTAAGGTAAGAAATGCATTACATTACATATAAATACACCTACATTTAGCCCCTTCTCTTTGCCATGAACTAAAGTTTTCCTGACACAGATATTGTGTGCAATGTAGAAAGACCTATCCTTTTTTATTTGCCGGGCAAACATTACACTTACAATATTCAATGTTAAATAACGATTCCAAAGGAGTATAATTATTTTTTGAATTTTTATTTTCTAGCAAATATTGCCTACATATTTCTTAGGCTCTTTATCGTTGTTTTAGCTTGTTGATTTTTGCCTTAATGTGTTTTTCTTCTTCTTCGTAAGTTTTGTATGTCCTTCTAACTTCCCGAAACAAACGGATTAGCAGAACGTTACGTGCAGATATTAAAAAGAAAATTAAAAGCTATGGCAGAGGGCATTTCGCCGCTCAATATCAAGGTGCAAGAAATTCCTCTACGTTATAGAGCAACTCCACTAGCTAATGGAAAAACACAATCTCAGTTGTACCTGGGTCGAGACCTTAAAATTAAACTTGATGCTATCCGCCCAATTCAACATCAAAAAGCTAGTTTCGTTGGCAGCTGTTCGTCAGTTTAGCGTGGGAGATAGAGTTCAAGTACGATGGTATGAAAAAATAAATTATTATGGAAATACGGAACAATTAAACTCAAGTTTGGGCGGCTTCATTACCCAGTGGAGCTTGAAAGTGGCTATGTGCTTAAACGCCATATTAATCAAATGCTCAAATCGGATATAGAAATATCTAAAAAGCCTGTTTTCGTTGCTGAACCTCCGAGACAACGTAAATCAGAAACTGAGGAAATACTAATTCAACGTCCACCTACCAACGAACTAATTATACCACAAGCGGTACCGAAAGGGCAGCATAATGACACCATAAGGAAGTCGAGTCGTTCCAGAAAAAAGCCTGGCCGTTTTAAGGACCATGTTCTATACTAGCGTGGGAGATTGCAGTGTACTTTCTCAATAATAATATATGGCAATCATGTATATGTAATCAATCATGCATATGTCATCACTAATTATCTTTACGCTTCTATTACTTTTTCCTTTTTTGTACAAAGCACACATTTTTTGAGTTACACGTAAAATTTAATAAAGTAATTTGTTTTATTAAATATAAACAAATCAATGCATGTTTTACTTTCAATACACAAAAGTGGCCTTGGCGATTGTGTTTCTCTTTGAGGACTACCTAACGGTTGCTACCCTCATGGGTTTCTTCATGCTCGTTGTAAAATATGGAGTTATTCATTCCTTTCAAAAATTAAACAGAACTTAATTCTAGTTTAATGTTTTAATGAATCTTAAAAATGTTTATAATCCAAAAGAATGAAAATTGCTTGATAGCCATAATAACGCGACTTTAATTATTATTTTTCTCATTTCATCAAAAAAAAACAATATTTTTTTCATTTTTATAATTTTGATTTTATTCAAAGGTTTGATTTCAATTGTTACAAAAGGTGGAGGTAACTTAGACTAAAGCCACGATTATGCTTTGCAATAGTTGTATCGGGTCCACCATCTAACGTTTTTTTTTTTTCTCATCTACTGTTTATTTCGTAAATGGTAACACTTAGCTCATGTCTGATTCGACAGATATGGGCTTCCGCTGAACGAAAATGGTTGTGTATACTCGTTTTCGCTTCGCTAAGTGGACCTGCGATCGACTTACAGAAGACGCCGATTTTGGCAAAAAAAAAGATAATCATATTTTCAGATGAAGCTCATTTTGATCTTGGGAGGTATATAAACAAGCAAAATTGTCGCATTTGGGACACAGAACACCCGCAATGTATGCGCGAAAAGCCGTCGCACCCAAAACGAGTCCCTGTTTGATGCGGATTTTTGTCTAGAGGCATAATTGGGCCATTTTCATTCGAAAATGAGCAAGGAGTGGCCATTATAGTCAATGGCGATCGTTATCGGGCCATACTGTACTAATTTTTGTTCACAAAAATTGAAGAGGAGGATATTGGCAACATTTGGTTTAAACATGAGAGCGCTACGTGCCACACAGTCGAAGCTACAGTTGATGTTTAGCGCCCTGTTTTTGAAGATCGCATTATCAGCCGCAGATCTGATGTCGTTTGGCCACCTCGGAGCTGCGATTTGACACCGGTGGACTATTATTTATGGGGTGCCGTCAAAGATAAGTGTTACGCCAACAAGCCAGAGACAATTGACGCTTTAAAGGACAATATTCGTGAAGCCATTGGTGAAATACAGCACAATCGTTATTGTGCTTAAAAATTGGACCGATCGTGTAGGCTACTGCATGGCCAGCCGAGGTAGCCATTTGAATAAAATTATTTTCCATTATTAACCGGAAGGATTGTACTTTCAAATAAAAAAAGAGATTTAATAAAATATTCAGTAGTTTTTTTTTAAAGCATTTAAAAAAAAGTTATTTGGCGGGCCCTTTATATATGGGGCCATTATTACAATGCCGTTAAGGGAGGATTTTAATGGGCAGATAAATTATTTTTTATTATTATAAATGGAGAATATGGTGGAAGTGAGCGTTAAAATAAAGGGAGGATCATCCTACCGATAACTTTTAAAGTTAAGTTTATGTTTGAGTTTGCCATATCATATATTATTTTCAAGATGGCAACTTCAAATATAACCGAAATGAGCATATAGTCGTCGAATATTCAAAAGTACGTGTCATCAAAAAAATCAAAATCGAGTTTTTGATTGATTATGCTTCGTAAAGGTATCTAAGATACCTCTACCAATTTTTGCGACCAAAAATATCGTTTTTATATCAATAATTTAAAATACTTTTAATTTTATAACGTTTTTTGCTTCTTCTGTAACATTCGAAAAAGTGCTGTTACATACTTTTGGATTTTCGACGACTATATAAAACATAAAAACGAAGCCCATCCTTGCCACTACGTTTAAAAAACTTGTTTAGTTAAGCAGTGTTATCTACATTGCTCCAGCACTGCCATATTTTTTTAAAAAGTTAATTTTATTTTATCTGTAAAGCTATTATCACACGACATGTATTTTACATATGCAAAAGATGTACACATCGTCTGAAACGAATGAAACATTGCATATGTAAAATACATATGTAATTTTTTCAATTAGAGCATGCTCTATTTTTCTGTGACAAACATAAACAAAACAGGTGTTTGTCTTTTAGAAAATTGTTTCGAAAAAAAAATAATTGTGAACAAATTTAAAAAAAATGAGTAAAGAACATGAAAAAGTAAGTATTGTTCCATATTTTAATGAATTAAATAATGTTTATTGTAGTTCGATTGGCCCAAAGAAGTATTTTTCTTAGAGATTAAGGGAGGCACTTTTCCCAACAACTCGGAGAAGGTTTTGCAGGACATCCTCGCAAAATTTTTAAACGATTTTGGGTCTTCCAAACGCAATTCGTCCATAGCTATTGATGCAAACCCTTATGGACTAGGGACCGATTCTTTTTTAATTTATTTTTCTTTTCTATTTTTAATTTTCATTGCTGATATTATTGCAATAACGCTGAACACTACAATTGTTTTATCGGCGGTTTTTACATCCATTTCACTTCTAATTATTTTTAACAATTTATACACAATAAAAAGTCAGTCTGTTGTTTACATTTTGAGATTATGTCATACGGAAAACATACACAGGTGTGATAGCAAAAATTATAAAATGACAACTTTGACATACACACGGAATTACAATGGATAAAGAAACTGACAGTACATGCGTAATATACATATCGTGTGATATCCTCTTAAGTTGTAATAATGAAAATAAGTTAAAGGTAACTTTACAGTTTCCTTTAGCTTTAAAGTACATTTTTGCAATAATGGCTCTTAATGTTGTATTTTCAAATTGCGATTATGATTCACAACACCTATTCGCAGTGTTGTACTTTATGTTGTGTATAATCACATACCCCGATTATGATTTACAACAGTTGTTTTTAAGTGTTGTCAGAACTGTCGAAAACACAACTCATTAGTTGTGTTGTTGCCGCGGAAAGTTTAAGAAAGGAAATGGAGAAAAATTTGTAACTATATATCTACAACAGTGCATATAATTTTTTGTGTAAATTATGAATAACTGAAAATATCTAGAAATGCTGGTTTTGTTAATTACAGCAATTCCTGACATTGGCCGTGGCAAGTTCCCATTTGGAGTATTCATTGGAGCTAAGTAACTTGGGTCGACCCATTAGTGTTGCAAAATAATGGTAAAGGGTTAGTTGAAAAATTGTAATATTTTTTAAGTATGTGGCACCCTGCGGTAAATGAAACTTGCAACTAACGATCAAATACCGAGTACCGCTAGTAACCGGCATACAGGATCAAAGGAACCACACCCAAGTTCGTTCAAAATGTAATTTCCTCCTTCTTCTTCCTTTTGACGCCGAGACAGCAACAACTTGAGCTTTTTCGTACTTTTTTTTAAATCGAAATGAATGAAGAATTTGAAATAATAAAATAAAAGTGACTTTTTAATATTTAAGTGAATGGGAAAGCTTAACAAGACATTAAGACATGTTGCAGGCATGGACTCATTATAAAGCCAATTTGAAAAGAAAATCGGATGCTAATAAAAACTTTCAAGCTGCTGGTGGTGATCCATCGACGGAAATCAACTTGACCCCATTGGAGCAAAGCACAGGACAGTTAGTGTCTATGCAATCTCAAGAAGATCCAAATGGATCTGCAATGGGATTCCAAATTCAAGACGTTTCAGATGAGGTTGAATCGTAATACGATATTAAAGGGCCCTTCAACTAGCACTAACCAATGCAAACAGTTGAAATATTGCTTACAGTTTGATTCCTCTCCGCAGAAAAGGTAGTTTCTGTGTCATCCCTTAAAATTTATATAGAATTAACAAAAAAACATACTCAAAATAAAAACGCCTTGAGAAGAACTCATAAAAATTATCAAGTAAAAAATGCTAGAAATAAAAAAAAGGACTAAATTACAAAATGAATTATCAAAAGCCAAACTCCTTTTATTTATGTATATATGTGTTTTAGCTTTAAGTAACTATGAGATCTAAAATGAATTTTATTGTGTGTATAGTTTTTTTACATCTATATATGTATTTTAATTTTAAGCACTCATGAAATAAATTAATTGTAATACATACAATAAAAAATATAATCAATCAAAATCAAATTTTATTTAAAAATATAAACGTTAATAAAACCAGCCTTTTTTAATGTTCCTGTTTTAATAAAATTTAAAATTTGTGTTGTAAATACGATTTTTGTTCTTTTTACTGTTCTTTCAAACTTCACTATGCACTTAAATTTTTTCCAACGTAATAATTTTTGTTTTCAATTGAGAGTTTTATACACTCCGGAACGTATTTTAAAAGAAAAGTATACTAACATTGTCTCTGTACAACACAACATTTAAGTGTTGTGAACCATAATCGGGGCCTTTGTGTTAGGTGAATAATAGTAAAAAAAAAAATGATCCTGTCAAATTTTAAGATCAATCGGTTGGGATTATGACTTGCGGCACGTCACCAAATTTAAAGGAAACCATAATATTTAACTTTCTTGCCTAATAACTTCAAGTTCTATTTTTATGAAAAAATGTTGTATGAGGAAGATGTTTGCAGTAGTTTTAAAAATGGCTGCTCTCCTAAACGTATGTATGCAAAGTCAAAGTTGTGTTAAAACCAAGTTGTACTACTTTGCAGCACTGAAAAGCAAATTTTCATTGTCACATTAAACTTTGCAATTAACGTTTAGGAACATATGTTTACTTTGCATTATTATAAAGAATTTGTGAAAATAAACAATGACAGCAAATAAATTTATTTTTGAAAGTTTTTTGGATTTGTACAGTGAAAATAGCTCCAGGAGCCAAATAATTAATATTAGACTTGTTTTAAAAAGAAAACGCTTTGTGCTTTTTCTACTTTAATAACCTATTCCAAGGAAATTTACCAAAAAACAAGAATTTTGATATTGTTATTGAAGAAATGCTTGACGATGTTTCCTTTAATCACTTCAGAATGAATATTGCGACCTATCAGGTAAAGTGACGTTTATTATTTTGTACGGCATAATTAATGTCATCTTATTTTAGAAATTACATTCCTTGCTAGCCCCCACAAAACTGTACGTTTTTTATTTTTGGAAGAAAATTCTGGCTCCTTTGAAAGCCGGCAATCCATTAGTAGCTTTTTAGGTTCATATGTCCATTTAATATTGTAAAAAATATAGAATTAAATTTGAATTTTATTAAAAATTTAATTTTTCAATTAAAATTATTTATTTACCTTTCTTTTTTCGCCATTGTTTATAAAAAGCATAACCAATTTAATTGATGCATTTTATTTATTTGCTTTGCATCTGAAAAATTTATGACTTTAGAAATTCATTGCATTGTCAACATTTGCACAGTTGCTTTTAGCAATATGTGACATTGTCGCACTGCAAAGCAACCTGCATTTAGGAAAGCATCCAATGTTTTAGTACGCGGTAGTATTAGGATTCCCCAAAATCGTACACTGTATTGATATTAGTTGTTTATGTGTGTAAATGAAACGGCCATGCACTATAAAGATCCCAACCGTATTTTATATGTACATGTTAAGTTGCCGCGCTTATCGCTGGAAGATATTGGAACGTCAGCGGGTTAAGCGGTGCCTACTGTTTATTTAACATAACAAAGGTAACGAGTTAAGTAAAAAAAATTCGACATTAGTACTTTTAATATGCTTGCACTAGGACTACAAATTAGAACTAGCTGGAAGTGCCCCAAATTCTTACTTTCGAAAACTCAACTGAAAGAGACTAGGCGCCAGTCTATGCTCGAAATAACTAATAAGAGATGATGATGATGAATTGTTAGACCCAACTTTAGCGTTTTAGAATAGAAACAATTGTAACGTAGGGTGCTTTCGTAAATTCAGCAAATTTGTACACCACCGTGGCAGTTACGCCAAGTTTTGTTGCTAATGCGTTATCAGGTGTTGCATATGCTCTGCTACTGCAGAAATTGCTTTTTAGAACGTTCTTCGAAAGTTAAAAAAATGTTCTCAAAATTAACAATAACAAATATTATTGAAAATTTAAAAGGTGGATTAATACAGTGTTTTGTCTATGGTACTTCATCAGATATGTTTGAAATTTTCAGAAAGTGGTGTTGCGCTCAGTCTTATTATTTCTAACTTTAATTCTTTTATACGTGGTGTGCAAATTTAAAAATTTCCCGCTTATTTGTTAATTTGTCATTTCAAAGTCCGATTTGATTCCTTTTCCCACTTTTTCACACAATACTGACTTTTTCTTTCTTCCTTCCTGGAAGGTTGATTCCACATCCAGTCTAGTCCGTATTATTAATTTTTGTATGTTAAATGTAAAATCTTCCTAGGAACTAAAAATATAAATAATTAAAATTTTCTATAACAATATCGGTTAAATTGTATTACTTTGCTATTTTTCTGCAAATAAAGTAAAATTTTCTTTTGTTTAATAGATTTTATTTCACGAAACTACAATGTTATCGAAAAAATGGCTTAACGCAAGCTATTGCAGCTGAAATTTAACTGTTACTATATTTGCAAAAATTTGCGACAGCATTGCAATTTGTCTGCAAAAAAAACGTTCGACTCAAGTCAGTGCTGCCAAGTATTGCATTTTTGAACATTTGATTTTTATTATGCTGCAGTGTTGCACAACTGCATTTACGAACGTACCCAAACTTTTTCATTGCAATTTTCTTGACGCCAAAGAAGTAATTTTTCGTATTTAATTTTGTTGCAGATGTCTGACTTAGGGCTTGAATCGTGGAATCAGGTCTAATAACTTCCTCGCTACCTACTAGACTACGATGATTTCAATAAACAATACCAGTCTAAGAAGACTTAAGCCAATTTGTGACATCTGCGTGAAATCCGCAGTTCTTTAAAAATGTTTTTAAATAAATTAGTAATAAAAATATTTTGATTAAAAACGTAATAAAGTCCCATTATATTTATTTAAAAAGTGGTTTTTCTCGAAAGTATAATTTATGACTTGATATGTTATTGCTTGATATCACAGATAATAGAACCTCACTGTCTTGGTTTTCGTTTACTTTTGTAATTCAAGTGGTCTAGAACGATTTCATGGTACTGCAACAAATACACAACTTCGTACACATTAAAAATATATAACCCAAGTTATACTTACAACTTACAAAAATTACAAAATCGTTTATGGAACCTTAGTTCTTAAAATGTTAATATTAGGATGCCACTAAGGAAAAAATGGTTGAAGAAATACGAAGCAATACAAAAGAAAATATAGACGGTATTGATTTATTATCAAAGAAACGAAGATGTTTTTTACCAGGTTTTTAATAAGTCAAGAATTTTTGATAGAGAATCCTGCGAGTTAGAATAAAGTTAACGTTTCCATTAAGGCATTCGCCTACAAAACGTGAGCAATACAAGTTAAGCTAATGGCAAATTACACTTCGCCTCTTACAAATGATAAACAGAATATTTTAAAAGTTGTTCATGACATTGAACAAAGGTTTTCCAGTATTCCCAAAAAGCGAATTAATTGACACACTATAGTTGTTGCAGTTTTACGCTGAGGAGGAGTAAATGTACCTAACCGCACCATAGGAGTAGTCATCACTATCCCCCGTGTGTGGGGCCCTCACCCTCTAAATCTCCCCCTCTTTTGGACCCATTTTGCCCACTCCGGAACTACCGTGGTATTACTTCGAAGTGGAGTCCAACTGGCCATATGGCCCCTTCACATTCATATCCGCGTCCGGATTGCGCAGCAAAATTCATGATTTTTAAACATCCACTCTATTTCTATCATTCAAGTCAATTTCCTTCGCTTTCAGTAAGACTTCAGCGTAGCTGACTATGCTGTTCCAATTTTCCTCGCTGTTCAGAACTACACCGCATAAATTTCCGACAGTACAGGCGCGAACTTTAGCCTCAAGATTCCTTCTTTCCAATTTCCATCTCTCACAGTGAAAGAGAGTGTGTTCCGCATCATCAATCGGCGCATTATCATAGATGCAATTTGGTCGCGTCATCTTCTCCATTTTAAACAGGTGCTTACAAAAATAGCCGTGTCCAGATAACAGTTGTGTCAGATAGTAGTTAACTTCCCCAAATTTCCTCTCCATCCAGCAAGTAGTATCTGGAAGACGTTTTGCCGTCCATCTGCCACTCAGGCTCAGTGTTCCATTTCTTTTGCCATTTTTGTATGGTTCGCTTTCTGTCGTCATCGACATTAACTGTTTCCTCGTGCACGTTTTTAGCCTCCCACACTCTCTTCCGCTCGCTTGCCTCTAGATCTATAGGTATTACACCACTAATTACCAGTACTGCTGACTTAGATACAGTCCTATACGCCGATGCCACTCTAAGTGCAGCGGTTCGTTGTACCGATGTTAAAATTTTCCTTCTACATTCGACCTTCAATGCTTCTGCCCAGACCTCACTGCCGTACAGCAAGATAGAGTCCGTTATTGCCATCATCAATCTGCGCCTGCTCTGGGACTCTGAGCCCCGACTTGCGTCGTTTCGTCGCGTTTTTAAAACTGGAAAAATTCGATTTGTGTCGTTGCAATTTCAAGTTGCGTTGGTTCGAATTACGCCGTTTTGACCCCGATTTGCGTCGATTCTATTTGCATTCTTGTGATTTCGATTTGCGTCGCTAAAAACGGTTAAATTTTTACTGCAGCATTGTGCATTTTAAGCATTTGTAGTGGTAGTGATGATATTAATGAATTTTTGCTGTCTCACGATGAGGAACTTGATAATGAAAATTTTTTAGCCATTGATATTCAACATATTTCCTGTCATAACAGGAGATGACACATTAGAAGAAAAAAAATTAACAGTCGCCAATATTTCCAAAGCTTTGCAATTAATTTCCCATGCAATGTATATATTTTCTGAAAACGATAATGACGAAAACCGTAGCACGGGCAGAGCAGCATCCGTTGAGCAAGCCATTGGTTGTTACAAAAAATATATCAACAAAAAAAATCTTTAAAAATTCAACAAACTTTGGACAGTTTTGTTAAAAAAAAAACAGCAAAACCATCGAATCAAATGGATATAAGTGTATATGTATTTCTGATATAGATTTATCATCTGAAGAGAGCTCAATGTAAGCTATATAAATTAGAAGTTTTAATGCACCTACTTTTTTGAATATACATACATACATATGTAAATGGATAAAATTTTTATGTTTTCTCTTAATTTATTGTTTTGTTATCTCTTTATAATAATTAAATCTAAACATTTGTTGAAGCAAATGAAATAAATAAAAATATATTCATACTTGTTTTTATCAAAAATACAAAATTTTCCCCAATAAATTAAATTTTAGTGCATTTATATAGAAAAAAGTAATTCGATTTGCATCGCGTTTCTCCGGTCCCCATTAACGACGCAAGTCGGGACTCTAGTGTACATAAAAACCCTTGGGGTTAAACATCCTAAGAAAAAAAAGTTGATTCATATTAAATAATTTACTTTCCTACATTTTCCAGTTAATTTCCTATAATAAAAAATGTGAATATTGACGTATGAAATATCATACCTATCCTAAGATTTATTATTTTTGTCATTAGTATTATTATAATTATTGTTAAAAATGTTACATCTTCAAAATATCATTTTTTCTACTTCAATTCAAAGGGGATTATTTACAATTACAACACTGCTGCTTAAAACGGGATCTCCTGAGTTTCGAATTTTATTTTCCTTAGAATCCGGGTCACCTGGAAACAAAACTAGCTTTTAAAAGAATTCAAGATATATTTATTCGAATTTACCCCTTTTATCCTTTATAACACAAATTGAAGATGACAGAGTATTGTGACTAACAGATGAGTTATCGGGATCATTGAAAATATTATAACAATTTATATTATCTTCTAATCGGTTGTCAAATTCGCCGTTGTCATACTCAGGAATATGTAGATTCTCTTCAAGTTCAATTAAATTATCCATAAGTTCCTCTTTTTTGTTAATTATATTCTTTTCAATATTCTGTGCACTATCTTCCAGCAATTTTTCGGTTTTTTTTGATAAACTTTTTGGTCTATAGTATATAGACGGAAAAGTATTAGTTTTAATAAACTGTTTTAAATACTTCATAGATTTTTCCCATGTTTCAAAATCTTTAATACGACTCATCTTTAACTCTAATCTCTTAATTTCCATTTGTTTCCGCTTTCTATCAATAAACAATGTTTCTCTTTCTTTTTTAATTGACTCACGCTCCAATATTTCTTGTTCTTCTAATTTTTTTTCAATTTGTGCCTTTTTTTCCTCCTTTTGTTTTAGTCTGGATTCTTCTTGACAGAATTTATGTAACGTGCCCAAAAGTGCTCCAAACATCCTACGGTTTCTCGCTCTAGATTCAGAATCAGCGCATTGTGCAGCTACTATTTCTTGACGCGATGGTAGTTCCCTAATAACACGTGAAGTTAATCTCGGGCGTGATTCTCCATCATTATGCCAAGGGGTAGGCGAAGAAAGCCGCCGAAATACAGACTTCGAATCATTTGTCCTTTTCTTTGTGGAAGCTGAATCCGGTTGAAAATTTTTGAATTGCTTCTCATTATCGCATCGCTTTGAATCGTTTGATCTAAAAGACAAAGTAATAAATACAATTGTTTGACAATTTGATGCTTGGCAGAACGGTTTTTGTACTAAGTTGCAAACAATTTTATGTTTAATAAAATTAAATTATAGTTTATAAAGAACTTCTACTTTATTTAAGGTAATACATGCTATATTTATGTGTGTATAGGTCAATTCGAATTTAACTAGCAATTACTAAAACCAAAAGTTGACAGAACAATGTTAAGTAACTACGAAAAATATTCAGGTAAGAAACCACCCAAATATACCTATATACTCCATTCGTTCCTGAGTATAACATATCGCTCCTTTATTGCAACATAGTCATATCTCAAAAAATTAAAAATTTGCAGTTACTTAAGCAAAACTGCTCTTTTAGACCTTCTGCACATGTTGAAAAAAAAATCAGTTTTATATCCCAAGCTGAACCGAAGTTATAGCAAAAAGTACTTGCGGCAATTAGATCATAGGACTTATGTTTTGAAAACTTAAATCGCATTTTGCCATGTTCAAGTTTTTTTGAGATATGACTATGTTGCAATAAAGAAGCGATATAACAAAAAATGCCATTATGTAGTTTAATCGTTGTAATTTTGTGGTTTGCAAAAACGCTAAGTCCTCAAAACTACGAAAAATATTAACATTATTAATTAATTAATAATAATATTATTATTTTGTAAAAATAATTGTTTACAAATTTTAGAAACTGAAAAAGCTACAATGTTTTTTGTGTCTCCTGTAAAATTTCAAAAATGGGACTTAACACATTTGCGAATTATACTAACGGTATATGTTTTAAGACTGTTTGGGGAGATTGTTGATATTGTGAATAAATGGGACTTGTGACAAATTGTAGCTTAAAGTGTCCCTAATAAAACCCATTTGGTGGTATATCCCAAATAATTTTAGAGCGTGAGAAATCTGGCTTGAAAAATTCACTGTGATAACAGTGTCTGGGTAGGATGATCGTTATTTTTATAAATTCAATATATAAAAAATTGCTACTTCTTGATTGAGAAATAAAATAAAATTAATAATAAGAAAATATAATTAAAAAACGATCATCCTACCTGTTTACGCTGGTCACCCCAATTATAAGTAATGTAAATACGCTTATGTGGAATTTGAAAAGGAAAATAAAGAATTGATCGTCCTTCACTTGTTGATCAACCCCTAAACCCGAAGGTACGTTGTTAATTAATTTGTGATTAATTATTGTGTATTTTTTTCTAATACAATTTTCTTTCGGCTTAAATGAAAATATTTTGTTTAATTTACCCTGCACCCCCAAGACATTTTGGTCCTATTCGAGCCAGATTTCTCAATACAAAATATTTGAATTTAAGTCTCTCGTTTCACGATTTGGGGCCGTATTGGCCCCAAATTTTAAATTAAATTTTTTTTTTTTTTGCGACAACACTCCCCTCCCCAAGTACATATAAACAACATAATTTATAATTTTGAAGGTATGTAATTTGAATTTATTTTATACAAAAGTGAAGTTATTATTATTTGAAAATAAGTGTAAAGATAATAAAGTGAGAATTGAAAGTGTGTTGTTGTAGTCGGAAAGGAATAAATACAAACGAGTGCATTGGTGGTGCCTTATTTTGTATCTTAAAGAAGTGCACAAGTGTTTGACGCCTTTTGCACGTTGAAATTAATTTCGAAATAAATGTGAGAAACTTTTTTGCATTATCTATTAAAATTTCTTTCGCTTTTGGACGTAAAAAATAAATTTCAGAAATTTTATTTTCTTTTATCGCGTAGTTCTGCTGTTTTTGTCAGTTGCAACTTTGTTTGTCATTGTGATTTAGGTTCAAACACAAGACATTAATATTATATTTGTTATTAATTTATATTATATATTTATGTATTATTATTTTTTAATATATTTCCCTTATTTAAATTACATTCCTTTTAATACTTTTTATTTTTTCACCTTTTTTTAATTAATTGTTTGGCGCTAAAATTTTTCTTTTGCTAATGTTTTGATTTCAAACACAAAATAAACAAATACTAATGATATATTAAATAAGCTTTATATTAACACCGTTGACTAACTACGAGTCATCTCTTACCTACTTTTTCTCCTAAAAAACATCATTTTTGCCTTTTGATGATATCTACGATCTAAAAATAGTTTTTAGTAATATAATGTGAAAAATCAAATTGTCGTTATTAGCCAGTTTTCTGAAAGTTGCCGCGGCAGTCAAGATTTTAACTTCTATGCGAAACAAAAAATAAAAGAAAATGTGAAATCAAATAAAACTCTGTGTATACACGAATAAAGAACTAAGCAAATTTCTGAGTACATGAAATTCTGAAATCACCCCCGCTCGTTTTTCCCCTCTCTCCTACAAACTCAAGAGTGTTTCGTTTCGAAACAAATTTCAACGTGCAAAATGCGTCTTGTTTTTTATTTTTTATTTTGTTTACTGCCTTTGCAAGTAAACTTTTTATTGCTTTCTACTCCAAGTTGTCAATTTTCACTAAGCCGGTGTTAATAATTTTCTATTGTTGACATTATTGTTTGCGTTGTTTTTTCGGCAATTTTGTTATATATTCTTACACTAAAGTAAAAGTAATTTGAAATATTTATTTGGAAAGAGTTGGATACTTTTCTAAAATGGTTAACTTTAAAATTTTTGATTATTTTATATATTATATTATAAAATGGTATAATATACTATATACCATTTGCCAATTTTTAATATTTTCGACTTCGAACGTTATTTCGCTGTTCAGTTCAATATTTTGAAAGCGTTTTGTTTTTTTTTTTTTCCTTAAATTCCTCGTGCCGGAATTTCGCGTAATTATCGTTGCGCACCGCGATTGTTTTTGTTTCCTTTTGGGAAAAGTTTTGTGACCTTTTTAACTCGATTTATTAGAAGGAAGGTTCCTTATTGCTACAAAATGGAGCGCAATTTGAGGAATTTTACTAAATATTTCAATTGTTTCGCGGATTTTTAATCTTTATTCGAACTCTTCCGCAAAAGGGACATTCGGTTCATTCCCTCGTCACTCATCTGCTGGAATTGATTCGTTTATGAGAGGTCTTACGCGATAGCTACGAGGACCTTCTAGAGACTGCCGAGGACACTAAGGTGTCGACGAAGGATGTCAGGGCAAAGTATATGTCGAAATCCGCGAACCCATTTCCTGGTAGTATCCCAATACACCTTCCTCCGTGTGACACTCAGACATTTTCTGGGGATTACGCTTCATGGCCTACCTTTAGGGACAAGTTCTCGGCCCTTTACGGGATTAACCCCCATGTTAGCAATATTCAGAAGAAGTATTATCTTCTGCAGAAAACGGAAGATAAGGCGACGGATATCATACGAACAAGCGAGTACTGGCAAATTCCCAATTGAAAACTGTTCAATCTTTCTGTTATTGAAAGAGAATCAGGACCTGTAATTAAACAATTGCAGAGGACAATCAATGATTGTATAACTAATTTATCCTTGCTCGGGATTGAGATAAAGAATTGGGACATCATATTCGTGTGTATTTGTTCCACTTGCTTACCTGAGAACACTCTTGGCCTTTGGGAACAGTCCCAGGGTCCTAATTCGTCCTTGCCGAAGTCGAGTAGCATGAACTTTTGACTGCAAAATATCGAACTTTGGAGTCTGTCTCTGACATTATTGGCAGTCACAACCCGAACCCAGCGAGTAGTCGTACTCGGAATTTGAAAAATTCTCCTCAGGAGAGCTGAAAGGTTCAGACTTTTGGAACGACAGTGACCCCTACTATACCCCCGAAAAAATGCCCTCTGTGTTCGGATAATCACCCCATTCTATTGTGCTCCACATTCCTCAGGATGTCGGTAACTGAAAGAATAAATGTTGCCAAAAGGAACAGGATTTGTACGAATTGTTTGGCAACCTCGTACGAATTTAGAAGATGCCAAAGCACTATTGTTTGTTACATGTGCAAACAAAAGCATCATTCGCTGCTTCATCGTACTGAAGCCCCTAGTCATTCTCGACCTAAACTCGAAAATAATTCGGTAACCCCCGCGACATCAAGTCACCCTGCTGCTACTTCGGAGCATACAGTAGCGAGCACAAAAAATGCAACGTTGGATAAAATTATCTTTAAGTGCGATAATTTTAAAAAAATGGTGACCAGTTCAAAATATTTCTTTGGGTTATTAATCCCATTAACATTATGTAAATATTTTTAATTAATGATATATTATTTTGTCATTTATTAAAAAGAGTGCGAATTTCATGGGAGCAATAAAAATGCAACAGCATAAATTTTAGTGTGTTTATTTAAATTAAATAGTAATTCTTACAAAAAAAAAAATCTTAAAATTAATATTTAGTGGCGTAGCCCTTATTTTTTATGACTTCTTGCAACCTAGAAGGCATAGAGTCGACTAAAGCTATTAATGTGTTAATGGATATTTTCTCCCATTCACTTTTCAAATTTTCTTCTAATTGCCTCTTATTTGACGGATGTTTCCTCTTAACTTCCCGATCTAATAGCTCCCATAGATTTTCTATGGGGTTTAGATCGGGAGACTGTGATGGCCAATCCAAAACATTGACATCATTGTCACTTAAAAAGTTTCGAGCTAAGCGACTTGAGTGCTTTGGATCGTTATCCTGTTGGAATATGCTACCAGGAGGCATTTTTTCCCGCAGATGAGGAAGCAGGTGTTCTCCAAGGATTTCACAGTACTTCTTGGCGTCCATTTTTCCTTCGATTTGAGTTAAGGGACCTACCCCATCACGGGAAAACGCACCTGTAAATACGTGACGTAAAATCAATAATTTTTTTTAAACATATCGTTCCTTACCCCACACCATTATTGATCCACCGCCACGTTTTACGGTTGGAAGTTGATATCTTGGAGAATATCTCTGTCCAGGCGGTCTTCGAACAAAATTTATCCCATCGGAGCCAAACAAATTAAATTTGCTTTCATCGCTCCACAAGACTTTAGCCCATTGTTCATTTGACCAATCCTTGTAACGTTTTGCAAATTCCAGGCGCTTCTTTTTATTGATTGCACTGATGAGAGGTTTCTTTGCGGGTCGTCTCGCACTCAAATTAGCCTCTTTCAACCTACGGCGAACATTTGCTCATTTGCGAAATTAGCAACGTCCACTGCGGACTTTCGTGGATCTTTTTTAACCAGTGCAATCATCTGGCGGTCTTGGCGAGAGGTAGTTTTTCGAGGATTACCACAACCTGGTTTCCTTTCCACACTATTTCTCAAGGAAAATCGAGATTTAATCCGACATACGGTTGATTGATTTACTCCAAAGAGGTGTCCAACTTTACGCATGGATTTTCCTTCTTCTAAGGCTTTAATGATTGCAGTTTTGCTGTCAGCTGAGAGCTGCTTCTATTACAAAACACATGTATAACTTATTTAAGAAATTTTCAATTATAATTAAATAAATAACTTACTTTAACTATTTTTTTATTATGTTGCATTTTTTTTGCTCGCTAAAAATTTGCACTTTTTTCACTAATTCAAAAATATTTAACTTTTTAAAGCAGAATTTGGAATAAACTGTAGTTACTTTGAAAACTTATAATTGAAAGAATTAACAGCAAAAGAAAATAGATAAATTAGTTACCGTTATTTAGAAACAGATCTTATTAAAGATCATATGGCACAGTGTTGCATTTTTTGTGCTTGCTACTGTACTTCTCGTTTTGAGCAAAATTTGACGGAGAAGCCAATAACTTCTGCCGAAAGTCGCTCGTTTAGAAATTTCTCAACCCAATTACAGTCCACCCCATATTCTACAGTCTTGTTGACCACGACTGTAGTAGATATCATGCTCAATGACGTGAGATATTCTGCTATTCAGGCTACAACATTCTCTGCCCCTGCCGCTACGATACTCGGCTTGAACGGAGCAATAGCAGCCAATTCCGCTAAAATCTGCTTGATTTCCTTGGGTTCATCTATTGACCAAGAGTTTCATTTGGAAACTGATGCTTATGTGGTCGAGAAACTTACTGGTCGCCTACCCACCTGCTCTCTGACAGACGTAGGCGATTTTGATTTGTCCGAAATTCCAGTTTCTAACCTCAAATGCTGTCATATGGATCTGCTATTAGGAGCAAATATATATTCCCAGATAATGTTGACCGACGTTAAACGGAACCCTAAGGATTCACTCATAGCACAAAGGACAGTGTTTGATTGGGTACTTACTGGCAGGATTCCTCAGCCGAATTCGTTGAATTCTATAGTTTCGTTTTTCAGTCACTTGGACTTGAATGACCAATTGTGGGAAGTCGAAAAAGTTCCCAAATTTAGGAAAGTGTCGGCTGAGGACAAAATTTGGAGAGGACTTGTACCTTCGCACTACCACTAGGAATAAAGAGGGTCGATATGTTGTTATCTTACCCTTTAGGTCCGAATTTCCTGCCAGCATGAAACTTGGTTTTTCCCGGAAAATAGTGCTTTCACAATTCACACGGAATGAGACGAAATCACTGAAATCCCCAGAGATTAAGAGTCAGTATGACTCTGTTATTGGGGAGTATTCTAACATCACAAAGGTAAACGCATATTGCGCTCAGTTTCCCAACTCTAACTATTACATGCCACATCACGCTGTATTTAAACCCGAAAGCGCTACCACGAAACTTCGGTAGTGTTTAATGTCTCAAGCCCGTCCTCAAACGGTGTTAGCCTTAACAATGTCCTACACCCCGGACCACTTTTGCAGTCTAATCTATCTAACCTGGTTTTGCGTTGGAGGCTGTTCAGATACGTCTTTTATTCAGGCACGTTTTCAACGAATATTATTTCGTCGAAACCCCGGGGAGGATATGAAGGATTATGAATTAAGGACAGTTACATTCGGAGTGAACTGTGGCCCTTATTTGGCAATTAGAACTTTGCACCAATTAGCTGATCAGTGTAAGTCAAGCTGCGTCCTCCATCTTGCGTACTCAAATGTACGTGGCCGATATTTTGTCAGGTGCATTCTATTGAACAGGGTATTCATAATCGCGATGAACTAATTTACGTTTTGAAGTCGGCTGGTTTCTCATTGCGAAAATGGACTTCTAATGAACACTTATTGGAATCTAATTTTTTTAAATTTTCGGATGCTAGTCTGGGTTAATTTTAACCCTGAGTATGATGTACAACTTCGTGCATTTTGTGATGCTTCTGAGAAAGCATATGCTGCCGCCCTTTATAGCAGAATCAAAACCCCGTCGGGTGAAATATTCACTCATTTGCTCGCTGCCAAGATAAAAGTTGCACCAATAAAGGTGCAAACCTTACCCTGTTTAGAGCTCTGCGGTGCAAATCTGTTGGCAAAAATGGTACATGCTCTCCTCAGAACTGAATTTTATCAATTCGGAAGCCTTTTGTTGGACAGACGCAGAATAGTTCTGTCTTGGTTTCAAAAACCCCAAAACTCGCAACTTTTGTAGCGAATAGAGTTTCGTATGTTTCGGATACTGTTGGCATCGATAATTGGAATCATGTCGAAACATATCATAACCCTGCTGATCTGGCTAGTCGAGGCATGACAGCCAGGGAATTTATCAATTCTGACATCTGATGGAAGGGCCCTACTTGGCTAAGCCTTCCGCGTTCAGAATGGCCGAAGTCATCATTCAAGCTTGAAAGGTTGAAACACGACTGGTTCAAGTGAACCTTAACACGACCACGCCCACGGAGAAATTTTGCGCAAATTTTCTGATTTGCCTCGTGCACTGCGAGTGTTGTCGTTCGTTTTTCGTACAATATAATGAAAAAGGACCGGGCTAAGTTTCTTACTAAGCTGCGGCGTAAGGTTGTGTCGGAAAACATTTTCCAGAATGGCATGTCATTCCCCCTGGAGCTCCTCATATGGGCGGCCTCTGGGAGGCTAGTATTAAAAGCTTCGACTCATTTACGAAAGATATCGAATGCCCAACGATTAATTTTTGAGGAATTCGCTACTATGCTGGCAAAGTAGTATGTTTATGGGGTTTCGCGGCCAATTTTTTAATTGTTATTTATTTTTTTTTTCGGTTTTATTTTTGGTTTGTTTTGCGAAAGGCTAATGCTTTTTGATATGTGTGTGCGTGTGTGTTAAAATTTGGGGAGCATGCATAGCTTTAAAATAATTAATTCGTTGCAGAATTATGTATAATCGATCTATTGTATACCTATACGCTTTGCATTTAGGTGTGATTAATGTTGAAATTAAAAAAAATGTTTAATTGGTTCTTTTATTTTATTTATTATTTTATTCAATGCAAAATGCATATCACGTTACATATACTGTCTGGCGCGTGTAAACAAAAAAATATTTCATATATTTTTCATTGTGATATTTGATCTGCCGAATTCTCACGCCAGGTGTGATTAATGTTTAAATAAAAAAAATGTTTAATTTGTCATATTTTTTTATATTAATATTTTTATTAGACAAAAATAAAAAAATATTATTCTAAAACTTATACTAAATACATTTCTTATAATTATAATTAAATTTTATTAAAAGTACAGTTTTTACATTTCAATACATAATAGAAATTTATTATTTTTCTTGCTTCGTCCGTCATCTACTTGTACCACCCATTGCAGTTTTCTTTAATAAATTAACTAACGAGTCGTGTAGTGTAGAGGATTATGAATATGCACAAAAAGTATGGAGACATTAAAATGTATAACATTAAAGGATTATTTACTTTTATATTTAAAGGTAGACGTTCTTTTACTCTGTGACATATTTTAAAATTTCCGACAAGTATGTAAAAACATCCGGTTTTCTTAATAATTAATTCGTTATAGAATTATATGTGATTGATCTATTGTATACCTATACGCTTTGCATATAGGTGTGATTATGTTTTACATCAAAAATGTTTAATTTGTTTTATTTTTATATTAATTTTTTTATTAGGAAAAAATAGAAAAAATATTATTCTAGAACTAATACTAAATTCTTATTTTTTATAATTATAGTTAAATTTTATTAAAAGAAGAGTTTTTACAATTCAAATGTTTATATTTTTTGAAAATATTATTAGATATTTATTTTTTTTTCAGTTATTAACAGATTCAAATTTCAAAATACGTTTATAAAGATTAAAAAGCTTAAGTGTTAACAAGTATTGTGTATAGAATGTTTAACATCGACAAATGTTGAAAGATTGTGAATAAGTATTTTCACAGTTAAACCTATGTATGTATCAATCTGATTACTATGTTTTATTAATAGTTCCTCCAATTCAGCTGATAACATCATTTTTAAGTAAAAATTTTTTGTTATACTTTATATGTATAAAGAGTAAGGATCAACTGAAAATAAAATTAATAACTTTGAAGCTTTTATTAATTTACAATGTGTTCTCTTTTTAACAAAATTTCTAAGTAAAATGACATTCTTTCTCGCACATGTATGATTAAAATTATTATGATTTTCACAAATCTTTATATTTTGATTATCTTTATACAAAGTTTTCATGTTCGAACAATCCCAATAATTTAAATTAATTATATATATTTGTATTCTTTTCCAAGTAGTTCTCTTAACCATCCGACTTCTTCTTATCCCTTAATATATACAACAGGATATTCTTCTTCTTCTTCCCTTTTTCTTATAGTTAGTATTAGATATTCTATATATATACTCTATACGCTTTGCATATAGGTGTGATTAATGTTTAAATAAAAAAATGTTTATTTTTATTTTTATAATCATATTTTCATTAGAGAAAAATAAAAAATATTATTCTTAAACTTATACATTTCTTATAAATGTAATTAAATTTTAATAAAAGTACAGTTTTTTACAATTCAATGGTTTTTATTTTTGAAAATATTATTAGATATTTCTTTTCTTCAGTTTTTTACATATCTGCAAAAGAATTAAATCGTTATAGAATCTGAATATAGGTGAGATTAATGTTTAAATAAAAAAATGTTTAATTTGTTTTATTTTTTATAAAAGTATATTTATTAAAAATTAAAAACATTTTCGCACAGTTTATTCAATGTTAAACACATATCCAGTTACATACTGTCTAGCGCCTGTATCCCAAACTATATGATATATTTTTCATTATGATATTGAAATGAATCTGATAAATTCAAAGCATTTTTAAATCACATAAAAAAAGTCAGACAGTTATACAATATCAGATTTCCGATTCATTTCGCAATACTTAATATTCTCAAACTAATGCATAATAATTAATTTTAATAATAATTAAAACCAATATTTTTCCAAATAATTAGTCAGCATTTTCGCATAATTAAAATCATCACTTAAATTATTAAGACACATGTATATAAGAAAATGTAAAATATGAAATGTAATTTTAAGCTAAATAATCAAAAATTTTGTTTTAAATATAGTTTTTTCATTAGGAATTTAAAAAATAAATTTATATAAATAGAGTGTGTTAGAGTATTAACTTTTCATTACAAGTTCTAATTGAAATATAAAAAATACGTAAAGAAATGTCATTAAATTTATTTAGTGCTTATGATGTCTTTCCTCATCAAGAGATGACCTCATCAATCACGCCATCACCACCGCCACCATCAATCACAGCGGCGACTGCAGCAAAGGAAAGGTTTTCCGCTCTAATGTCTAGAAGTTTAAACGAAATCGAGAGGATTCAGAGGAAATACACCTCATATATCGCTAAACAGAAGACGATAGATGAGAAGCTCAAAAAACTGCAACAAAAGAAGGAGGAGATAGAGACAAAAACGCTACAGTTTTTAAAAAAGCAGGAAAAAGAAGGATCGTATTCCCGATTCTCCGTTAGAGGTCCTTCACAAAAGTCGTTACAAATGTGAAATTTGTTTCAACTATTTACATGGAAAGGATGTCGTATTCCTCGGCTGTACACACTTCTAATGCCTTGAGTGTCTAAGAAGGTGGAACAAGTTATCGTGTCCCCTCTGCCGATAAGAAATTAACAACGTACATATCATAAAAAAGCTGGAGGATTGTTATATTATATATAAAGTTCCCCCGTCTAATATAATGTATCCTACGCTAAGTAACTGATCTCACTTCCCATAGTGTAATAAGAAGTGATGATGATAATAATGATGATTTATAATAAACAAATTATATTTTTTCAAATTTAAGAATATGTTTATAAAAACTATACATATTTAATAAATAATGAATTATAAAACAAAAGATTTTGTTTTTATTTTTTGAAAATATTAATAGATATTTATTTTTTTTTTTTCAGATTTTTACAGATTCAAATTTTAAAATATATATGTTTATAAAGCTTAAGTATTGTATATAAAACTGACTATATTATATATTAAACCCAACGCCCTCTACTAGATCTTTCAATAGCGTCTTCATATTCAGAATAAGGCATATCAAACGTTAACATATGTAACAGATATCATCTTCAACACTATTATAATTGGAAGAGGGAATGATTTGGTTATCTTTCTTTATTTTTTAGCTGATTTGTTAATAGTCTCAAAACCTATATTATCATCTCGTAAAAAGATTGTGAATAAGTATTTTTACAGTTAGACCTATGTATGATATTATTAACACATATAAATGAATGATTTACATAATTACAAATTCTAGATTCATTTATAAATTTCATAAATGAAGCTATATGTTCCTTATCAATCTGATTAATATGTTTTATTAATAATTCTTCCGATTCAGCTGATAAAATCATTTTTGAGTAAAAATTTTTTGTTATACTTTATGTGTATAAAGAGTAAGGATCAACTGAAAATAAAATTAACAACTTTAAAGGTTTTATTGATTAACAATGTGTTCTCTTTTTAACAAAATTTTTAATTAAAATTACATTCTTTTCAGCACAAAGCTTTATATCTTAATAAAAAAGTTTTCATGTTCGTACAATCCCAATAATGTAAATTAATTAAATATATTTATATTTATTTTCCATTTCTTTTGTATTTCTTTTCTATTACTAACTTTTTCATATCATATTCATATTTTCATATATAATGTTCTTTTTTTACTTTTTATTTTAATTTTTATATATATCTTTCATTTTTTTTTAATAATGTTTTTTTTTTGTCTTTTAATCAGCTTTTTTTCCTGAAAAAGAAATCTGAAATCTGTATATAAACAAATAATAACAAAAAAATGATTATTTATTATTTTTTAATTTTATTCAATGTCAGATGAAGTAAAATTTTTGAACAGTATATAGTAGTATAGGATCCAGCGGTCTCCCCTCCATTCCAGTCTACAATTATTTTGGGTTAAATATTTTCTTACAAGTGTTTCAAACCATTGTTTGAAACATTTGGTTGTTTTCTTGAATTTGAAGAATGTTGTCGCCTTCAATAGTTCTTCCTCGAAGACCTCGTCCATCCAAAGCTGAAACTGTAATGTTTTCTCTTTTTAACAAAATTTCTAAGTAAAATTACATTCTTTTCAGCACATGTATGATTAAAATTATTATGATTTTCACAAACCTTTATATTTAGATTATCTTTATATAAAATTATGGTTAGATTACAATTACGTAAGTTGAACAACTGCATAGGAGTACATAAGAAAAAAGTTGTGATTATATTACATATTAAACCCAACGCCCTCTACTAGTTCTTTCAATAACATATTCATATTCAGAATAAGGTATATCAAATGTTAACATGTAACAGCTATCATCTTCAACACTATTATAATTGAAAGAGGGAACGATTTGATTACCTTTCTTTATTTTTTAACTGAATTGTTAATAGTGTCAAAACTTATATTATCATCTCGAAATGTTTCGACTATGCCATCATTTATTAATAGGTACTTATTTAAGTTTTTTCTTATTGTTAGTCGTGTAATGTCGATGGATATTCTAGATCTACTTGTAATATATAAAGCAATGGAGATTCCTCTTCTATACTATTAACATTAAAATTTTCAAAATTTTCAACTCATTTAAAATTTTTATATAGAAGGTATTTTGACATTTCATAACCATATAAATTATTTACACTGTAAAAAATTTCAGGAAACATAAAACTTCAGGCAAATTCAATTTAAATAAACTTGAAAGTGATTCAAGATTGTTGTTAAATATTTAATGTAAAAGAATTAATGAAAACAAAAACTATAGTAAAACTTGAAACTTAATCAGAATTTCAAGGTTTTTCTTTTATCATAATTTTGAAGTAACATGAAAATCAAAAATAAGGAAAAATGTATAAATCAAGCGAGAATAAAAATAAATAAAAAATTTTAGGAAGAAATAGAATTAAAGTTGCTAACTGATATTAATATATGTACACAATTTTGTTGTTTGAGGTATCACGGGAGGTATTTTTCAATGTTCTAACAGATATTCAATAGCTAATAATAATTATATTAGTGATTATGATTCCAATAAGGAATCAAATTATATAATATTAACATTAAAATATTCAATATTTTCTACCCGTTTAAAATTTTTAATTAAATCCGAATTTTGCAACAAATTTCAAATGTATTTATTAATAGCATATGTAATTATACTTTGTACTTATGAATTTTGTTACGCGTTTAAGAAATTCCAGGAAACATGAAACTTCAGAAAAAAGCAATGCAAATAAACTTGAAAGTGGTTCAAGGTTTTTGTTAATTATTTAAAGTAAAAGAATTAATGAAAATAGAAACTATATCGAAACTTGAAACTTAATCAGAATTTCATAGTTTTTCTATTATCATAATTTGAATTAATGTTAAAATCAAAAATAAGGAAAAATGTATAAAATCCAGCAGAAATAAAAACGGAAAGAAAGTTAAAACAGTACATAGCGTACTATTAGCAAATATTATAAGACACATTCAATAATGATTTTCGATAATGTGAATCGTGGATACAAAATTCGATAAGAGATTACTTTTGCATGGGTAAACATAAAAATATTTATTGTTTTTACTTATGACAAACGTATACTAAAATACCTAAACATTTAATACTTGACAATGTAAATATGATTATGATTTTTAAACAAGATAAAATGAACTTGAGACATATACACATATATATATATATAATAATTATGATATTGGTGATATTTCATTTAATCAATTTGTAGATGTATATAATAGATGTTGGAAAAATAAAGATACAGTGCTGTTTTATAAAATAGATTTATCATGATCTACCATCACAATCGAATCTATACTTGCAATTAATTAAAGAAGAGTGATACTTGAAATTTTTGATATGTAACAGAATTATATTCATAAGAGGTCATTACACAAAGTCCAGTTACTTTTTTACATATACTCCTTTGCATAAGAGATTCAGATATAGTAAACCTTTCAGAGAGTAAGTGAATCTATTCACTCTAGATTTCTTGTCCTTAGTAAAGATGATGAATTGAATAAAAGAAGATATCGTAAGGGATTTGATAATTTTATACAGTTATAAGATGAGTTTTAAATAAAAGACAAAATGAATTATAAGCAGATAGTGATCAGATATAAAGCTGATAGTTAGCAGATCGTGAGCTGATCATAAGCAGATAGTGACCAGATCATAAGCAGATAGTGACCAGATCGTGAGCAGATAATTACAGACAAATAAATATGAATAATATATAATAACTTATTAAAGGATATTATAAAAACTAGAATAATATTAAAAGAAAAATTAAAAAATATTAAATTAAATATATAATATGGATAGGGTAAATATATTAGAAGATCTATAACAGAAACTTAAAATCATATAATTGAAAAACTTTAAAGTAACAATAAGAAAAAACTTAAATAAGTACCTATTAATAAATGATGGCATAGTCTAAACATTTCGAGATGATAATATAAGTTTTGACACTATTAACAATTCAGTTAAAAAATAAAGAAAGGTAATCAAATCGTTCCCTCTTTCAATTATAATAGTGTTGAAGATGATAGCTGTTACATGTTAACATTTGATATACCTTATTCTGAATATGAATATGTTATTGAAAGAACTAGTAGAGGGCGTTGGGTTTAATATGTAATACAATCACAACTTTTTTCTTATGTACTCCTATGCAGTTGTTCAACTTACGTAATTGTAACCTAACCATAATTTTATATAAAGATAATCTAAATATAAAGGTTTGTGAAAATCATAATAATTTTAATCATACATGTGCTGAAAAGAATGTAATTTTACTTAGAAATTTTGTTAAAAAGAGAAAACATTACAGTTTCAGCTTTGGATGGACGAGGTCTTCGAGGAAGAACTATTGAAGGCGACAACGTTCTTCAAATTCAAGAAAACAACCAAATGTTTCAAACAATGGTTTGAAACTCTTGTAAGAAAATATTTAACCCAAAATAATTGTAGACTGGAATGGAGGGGAGACCGCTGGATCCTATACTACTATATACTGTTCAAAAATTTTACTTCATCTGACATTGAATAAAATTAAAAAATAATAAATAATCATTTTTTTGTTATTATTTGTTTATATACAGATTTCAGATTTCTTTTTCAGGAAAAAAAAAGCTGATTAAGACAAAAAAAAACATTATTAAAAAAAAATGAAAGATATATATAAAAATTAAAATAAAAAGTAAAAAAAGAACATTATATATGAAAATATGAATATGATATGAAAAAGTTAGTAATAGAAAAGAAATACAAAAGAAATGGAAAATAAATATAAATATATTTAATTAATTTACATTATTGGGATTGTACGAACATGAAAACTTTTTTATAAAGATATAAAGCTTTGTGCTAAAAAGAATGTAATTTTAATTAAAAATTTTGTTAAAAAGAGAACACATTGTTAATCAATAAAACCTTTGAAGTTGTTAATTTTATTTTCAGTTGATCCTTACTCTTTATACACATAAAGTATAACAAAAAATTTTTACTCAAAAATGATTTTATCAGCTGAATCGGAAGAATTATTAATAAAACATATTAATCAGATTGATAAGGAACATATAGCTTCATTTATGAAATTTATAAATGAATCTAGAATTTGTAATTATGTAAATCATTCATTTATATGTGTTAATAATATCATACATAGGTCTAACTGTAAAAATACTTATTCACAATCTTTTTACGAGATGATAATATAGGTTTTGAGACTATTAACAAATCAGCTAAAAAATAAAGAAAGATAACCAAATCATTCCCTCTTCCAATTATAATAGTGTTGAAGATGATATCTGTTACATATGTTAACGTTTGATATGCCTTATTCTGAATATGAAGACGCTATTGAAAGATCTAGTAGAGGGCGTTGGGTTTAATATATAATATAGTCAGTTTTATATACAATACTTAAGCTTTATAAACATATATATTTTAAAATTTGAATCTGTAAAAATCTGAAAAAAAAAAAAAATAAATATCTATTAATATTTTCAAAAAATAAAAACAAAATCTTTTGTTTTATAATTCATTATTTATTAAATATGTATAGTTTTTATAAACATATTCTTAAATTTGAAAAAATATAATTTGTTTATTATAAATCATCATTATTATCATCATCACTTCTTATTACACTATGGGAAGTGAGATCAGTTACTTAGCGTAGGATACATTATATTAGACGGGGGAACTTTATATATAATATAACAATCCTCCAGCTTTTTTATGATATGTACGTTGTTAATTTCTTATCGGCAGAGGGAACACGATAACTTGTTCCACCTTCTTAGACACTCAAGGCATTAGAAGTGTGTACAGCCGAGGAATACGACATCCTTTCCATGTAAATAGTTGAAACAAATTTCACATTTGTAACGACTTTTGTGAAGGACCTCTAACGGAGAATCGGGAATACGATCCTTTTTTTTCCTGCTTTTTTAAAAACTGTAGCGTTTTTGTCTCTATCTCCTCCTTCTTTTGTTGCAGTTTTTTGAGCTTCTCATCTATCGTCTTCTGTTTAGCGATATATGAGGTGTATTTCCTCTGAATCCTCTCGATTTCGTTTAAACTTCTAGACATTAGAGCGGAAAACCTTTCCTTTGCTGCAGTCGCCACTGTGATTGATGGTGGCGGTGGTGATGGCGTGATTGATGAGGTCATCTCTTGATGAGGAAAGACATCATAAGCACTAAATAAATTTAATGACATTTCTTTACGTATTTTTTATATTTCAATTAGAACTTGTAATGAAAAGTTAATACTCTAACACACTCTATTTATATAAATTTATTTTTTAAATTCCTAATGAAAAAACTATATTTAAAACAAAATTTTTGATTATTTAGCTTAAAATTACATTTCATATTTTACATTTTCTTATATACATGTGTCTTAATAATTTAAGTGATGATTTTAATTATGCGAAAATGCTGACTAATTATTTGGAAAAATATTGGTTTTAATTATTATTAAAATTAATTATTAATTATTATGCATTAGTTTGAGAATATTAAGTATTGCGAAATGAATCGGAAATCTGATATTGTATAACTGTCTGACTTTTTTATGTGATTTAAAAATGCTTTGAATTTATCAGATTCATTTCAATATCATAATGAAAAATACATCATATAGTTTGGGATACAGGCGCTAGACAGTATGTAACTGGATATGTGTTTAACATTGAATAAACTGTGCGAAAATGTTTTTAATTTTTAATAAATATACTTTTATAAAAAATAAAACAAATTAAACATTTTTTTATTTAAACATTAATCTCACCTATATTCAGATTCTATAACGATTTAATTCTTTTGCAGATATGTAAAAAACTGAAGAAAAGAAATATCTAATAATATTTTCAAAAATAAAAACCATTGAATTGTAAAAAACTGTACTTTTATTAAAATTTAATTACATTTATAAGAAATGTATAAGTTTAAGAATAATATTTTTTATTTTTCTCTAATGAAAATATGATTATAAAAATAAAAATAAACATTTTTTTATTTAAACATTAATCACACCTATATGCAAAGCGTATAGAGTATATATATAGAATATCTAATACTAACTATAAGAAAAAGGGAAGAAGAAGAAGAATATCCTGTTGTATATATTAAGGGATAAGAAGAAGTCGGATGGTTAAGAGAACTACTTGGAAAAGAATACAAATATATATAATTAATTTAAATTATTGGGATTGTTCGAACATGAAAACTTTGTATAAAGATAATCAAAATATAAAGATTTGTGAAAATCATAATAATTTTAATCATACATGTGCGAGAAAGAATGTCATTTTACTTAGAAATTTTGTTAAAAAGAGAACACATTGTAAATTAATAAAAGCTTCAAAGTTATTAATTTTATTTTCAGTTGATCCTTACTCTTTATACATATAAAGTATAACAAAAAATTTTTACTTAAAAATGATGTTATCAGCTGAATTGGAGGAACTATTAATAAAACATAGTAATCAGATTGATACATACATAGGTTTAACTGTGAAAATACTTATTCACAATCTTTCAACATTTGTCGATGTTAAACATTCTATACACAATACTTGTTAACACTTAAGCTTTTTAATCTTTATAAACGTATTTTGAAATTTGAATCTGTTAATAACTGAAAAAAAAATAAATATCTAATAATATTTTCAAAAAATATAAACATTTGAATTGTAAAAACTCTTCTTTTAATAAAATTTAACTATAATTATAAAAAATAAGAATTTAGTATTAGTTCTAGAATAATATTTTTTCTATTTTTTCCTAATAAAAAAATTAATATAAAAATAAAACAAATTAAACATTTTTGATGTAAAACATAATCACACCTATATGCAAAGCGTATAGGTATACAATAGATCAATCACATATAATTCTATAACGAATTAATTATTAAGAAAACCGGATGTTTTTACATACTTGTCGGAAATTTTAAAATATGTCACAGAGTAAAAGAACGTCTACCTTTAAATATAAAAGTAAATAATCCTTTAATGTTATACATTTTAATGTCTCCATACTTTTTGTGCATATTCATAATCCTCTACACTACACGACTCGTTAGTTAATTTATTAAAGAAAACTGCAATGGGTGGTACAAGTAGATGACGGACGAAGCAAGAAAAATAATAAATTTCTATTATGTATTGAAATGTAAAAACTGTACTTTTAATAAAATTTAATTATAATTATAAGAAATGTATTTAGTATAAGTTTTAGAATATTTTTTTATTTTTGTCTAATAAAAATATTAATATAAAAAATATGACAAATTAAACATTTTTTTTATTTAAACATTAATCACACCTGGCGTGAGAATTCGGCAGATCAAATATCACAATGAAAAATATATGAAATATTTTTTTGTTTACACGCGCCAGACAGTATATGTAACGTGATATGCATTTTGCATTGAATAAACTGTGTAAATATATTTTTAATTTTTAATAAATGCATTTTTTACAACAAATAAAAGAACCAATTAAACATTTTTTTTTAATTTCAACATTAATCACACCTAAATGCAAAGCGTATAGGTATACAATAGATCGATTATACATAATTCTGCAACGAATTAATTATTTTAAAGCTATGCATGCTCCCCAAATTTTAACACACACGCACACACATATCAAAAAGCATTAGCCTTTCGCAATACAAACGAAAAATAAAACCGAAAAAAAAAATAAATAACAATTAAAGGGGTGATCCCAAATTTGTATGGAAAAATATGGAATCATTGGTCTAGAAAACCCATACAAAAAAACTATGAGCAACCGCATACAAAAAAACTATAAGCGTGATCCCAAATTTGTATGGAAAAATTGGCCGCGAAACCCCATAAACATACTACTTGGCAAGAATAGAAGCTTGCTTAAACTCTCATCCTCTTTGTCCCATGACGGATAACCGCTCAGATATTAACCCCCTGACCCCAGGTCATCTCTTTGTGGGAAGTGCAATTCTCTCACCCCCTGAACCTTATTTGTCGATGGAATCCCTCAACTACGCTAATAGGTGGCGAAAGTTGAAGATTCTTCATCATTTGTTTGCGCATCGCTGGAAGGACGAGTACTTGGTTGAACGCCATAAGCGCAACAAGTGGAAATGTCCCCAACGAGATTTCGCGGTCGACGACTTTGTGATCATTCGGCATGATAACTTGCCTCCAAACGAATGGAAGCTCGGTCGCATCTATCGTGTGTACTTCGGCTCCGATTCTAGAGTAAGAGAGCTGATGTTCGAACTGCCAATGGCGTTCTAACGCGGCCTATTGTGAAGCTCGTACTGCTTTCTAACCCGAATCAGAACTAATTCATTCCTTTTTTTTCTGTGTCTGTTTTGTCCTTTATTTAAAGATGTCCGAAGTTGCACCCCGAAGACTCACAGTTGAACGTCCAGAAAATCGAAGTCTGAACGAAGTAATTGCCGGTTCAACATCCAATTGCCGATTATGCAAAGGCAATCATACGCTGCAAAGGTGCCTAGCATTCCGCCGATTAAAAACCTTTAAGCGATTGGGAGTCGTCAGGAAATATAAATTTTGGCCCAATCGCACTTTTTAAGGAATTGTAGAAGTAAGGAGCGGTGCATGGAATGTCTGGGACACCATCATACCTTGCTGCATCTTCGGCCTTATGACATCAAAAGCCTTCAACAACCACGCAACTACAACAACAAAGGAGCTAAGGCCATCAAGGTCAACACACACCATCTTTTTGTCGACTATAAGGTAACCTTCGATACAACTATATGGGATCGTGTTTTTGCAGCAATGTCTGATCTCGGTGTACCTGCGAAGCTGATAAGGCTATGCAGAATTACGTTGAGCAATTCCTGCAGCTCCGTTAAGGTAGGAATGGACCTCTCCGAACCTTTTGATACCGGGCGAGGTTTCAGACAAGGTGACCCCTTATCATGCGACCTCTTCAACTTCGTAACGGAGTGTTCTGCATAAGGCAGGAGTGCATCGCAATGACACTATTTTTCAAAAAGCTGTCCAATTGCTTGCGTACGCTGACGACATCTACATCATTGAGCGTACCATGCGAGATGTTACTGCTGCCTTTAGTGCTATTGAACGGGAGTCTCAGAAGATTGGTCTGGCAGTAACTGAGAGCAAAACAAAATATATTTTATCGACAAGTATAGACGTGCGGAGTATTTTATTCTATTGTTTATATTTTTAGGGCTAATAAGTGATTTTTTTCTGGTAGTTATATTTGTGCAATGTATTACGAATGGTATTTAAGCAAACATCTTTTCCACTGCTGTTTTTTAAAAATACTTTTAATTCTTAGGCATAGCGAATGATTTTGCTTTTTACGAGAACAATCATCCAAGCACATTTCGGGTGTGGCAAAGCTTTGGTTGGTCCATAATTGCCCCAAACTTATAGCAACCCCTGCACAGAGCCCAGATCTCAACGTAATTGAAGTCTTTGGGAAGAATTAGCTAGAAGAGTATACTGACAATTTAAAACTTTAAATCGGCTTAAGGCTGGATGCGTGAACCTCCATAGAACCTGTGGTACGCTGCAATTTGGCAAAATCAATTCCAAAACGTTTACAGACCGTTCTTGAGAACAAAGGATATGACACAAACTATTAATTGTTGTCTTTTGTCATTTTTGGTAATGGTGCTCTTATTTGTCCGATTATGCGTTGAGCGCAAAAAATTGAGTTAATTTCCTTTTTCTTTATAAAATTACCGTTATCATGAAAAATGTTGTAATTTTTTTATTAATCTGAAAGTCTGTAATATAGTGTAAATAAATGCAAAAAAAAACATATATTTAATATATAGTTTTTAAGTTTTAAGCCCATACATATCAGTCAAATGCTTGTCCGATAATGCAATGCAGCCACTGTATATGTATATTCCGATTTTATGTTGCTTACTTTTAGCATTTGCTTCCTATCGGTTAGGTATGATTTGAAGCATTTTAGTTCATTTTCCTGCATGCCATTATTATAAAGTTTCTTTAATAAAATGTTCCGATCAATTGTCCCGAAAGCTCTTTTAAAATCTAGGAAAATAGCGAGTATTTTGTAATTTTTGTTATATATTTCCATCTATTTATTACATAACAGTTTCACATGAAAAATTTTTTCTAAATCCCGATTGGTATTTTGAAAATATATATACAGTCAAACTCGGTTATAACGAATTCTTGGTTATTAAGTACATATTTTCAAGTCCCAACGTTTTAATAACAATTTTCATACAAAAAACATCGTTTATTACGAAACGAATTCTCGGTTAAAAGGAACTACTTTAAATTGTCCCAGTAATTAAATTTCATACATTTTGGTTTTTATAACGAACCCACAGAAATATCTTTGAAGTGTGGCAATAGTCTTTACTTTTATTTAATATAGCAACATTAAATTATAATTCAATGTCTTTAATCAGCTGATAGATTAAAATAATTAAAACGTCAGTTGCTAAATAATATGAAATTGCCTAAAAATGCGAAAAAATCACTGTATGTCCTTCAAAAAATCAAAATATTAAGTGAAATAGATGAGAAACGGAAATCTAATAAAGGCATATGCAAAGAATATAATATAGTTCTTAATAAATGAAAACGAATTTTTTCTGGTCCCACGGAGTTCGTTATAACCGAGTTTGACTATATATTGCTTTCATCAAAGCAATATTCATGTTGTATTTTAACGACTTTTTCAATAATTTTTCCAGAAGTTTTAATGTATTTATTGCTCTAAATTCTTCACATTTTCTCGTTTTTGTTATTTTCTCTATTGGTGTTATTACAGATATTTTATAACTTTCAGGAAATTCTCCTGTATTAAAAGATTTATTTATAAAACTCAGGATATTATCAACACCTTCGTTCTATAAAATTCGAAGTGGAAAAAGTCTGTTCTGAGTTATGAACTCTCAAAGTTTTCACGACTATAAGTGTATTCTAAGTAGATTTTTCCCTATAACTTCAGGAGCGAATCGGCGCATCTTAACCAAATTTTGATAATATTTGAGTTAGAAAACGTAAAATTTAAAAATGCAAGAATATTAAAAACGTTGTAAGCACACTTATAACGTTATAGAATGCAGGCGCCGATATTTCCTATGATGTTCCAATTATCCAGAATTATATTAATTTATATATTGTTAAAATCTGGTTTATTTTTGATACGTTTCTATAAGACTTATTGCACAAAATTTAGATTTTGTATTTATTACATGTGTTTAATTTACATATTGCGCGTGTTCTATCGAATTTCTAATTGATTTTATGCTATCAACAAAATAATTATTAAATTGGTTGGCTATCAAATAGTTTTCATTAAACTCTAATTGATTAAATATCACAGATTGTATCACGTTTTGTTTCTTATTAAATACTATTTAATTAAACGCAGTTATTGATTTTACAAACGGCAATAATTAATAATTTAAAAATTTTATTTTAATTACATAATTCAAAGGTAAAACTGATATAAGTACAGTTCAACAACTCCAATAATTCAGACAATTCTACATTTCGGACAACTTACAATTTTTACCTCCGCAATACGGACAAATTTTTTATGCAAGAAAAAATTTAAATTCCCGTTTTTAACTCGCATTGTTGGTTATTCATACTTTTATTTACATTTTGTACTTTCATTACTTCAGTTTCGGAATATTCTTCCGCAAGCGTGTTTGTCCAACTTCATACCAAGCATCCTTTACGTCTTTAAATAATAAACGCAAACATAAAACACTAACTTGAAAGGAAAAGTTTGATATTTTACAAAGTCTTGATGAATTTCTAAATCAACGATTTGCAACATTAAAGAAAATAAAAAGAAGATAAAACAATTTATTTCGAATACCTATAATTGGACCGATAATGACATAACTGAAGAAGATATCAGCGATTTGGTGACTGTTGGAAATGAATTTTCATTAGATTTTTCCTATTAAGAAATAATACAACACGCTAAATGAAAATAATCGCCAGTGCTGCTCACAGGCTCTGAAGACGACTTTGTAGAAATGGATGCAAAAACAAAAATCATTTTCAGTTCGTATTCATAATTGACAATATTCCTTAAATTCCTAAAAAATAAAAATCTGTCTATAGGTAAAGGTTTAGTAAAAATGTCAGCAATTTGGTGATTAGTGGAAACATAATTCATTTCAAACATTTTTTCTTCATATTTTTGTCTTATGAATTGATATTTGACATCGATGTGCGTACTACGTTTGTGAAATTCAGGATTTATAATTAAACGTATAGCACTTTGATTGTCTATGTATAAGCATATTTTAATTTTATCTGGAACCAATTCAGAAATAAGTTGCTGAATCCAAATCTCCTCCAGACTCGGTGGTAAACAAGGAAACACTCTTTTGTCGTGAGATGACCAGGAAATACTTGATGACCTTCTAGTTTCTGTGACATTTTAAAATAGGCCCATTGTCAGCTGCAAATGTTAAACCGTATTGTTTAGTGCCTTTTAAATATTTTAAAATTCTCTTTACAGTATTAACATGAACATTTAAAGATTTCTACAAAAGCCTACTAACAATCGTAAAACTTATATCTCGCCGTGTTGGCAGCATCAAATACAGTAGTTTTTGACTTCCAAAGTCTGATCTGAAAACATACTACTATTTACGGATGTATCGCACAGTGTACTCACAGAATTAGGTTCGGCCATATCAAAACTTCCTAGTAATCTCTCAATATAGCTTTGTTGATTAGTACCATCATTTAAATGTCGAATTTCTAAACCCAAATAGTGTTTAGCATCAAACACTGAAATTTTGTTTTAAAAATGCTAAAAACCCTTCAATGTCTGCTTCAGGTTTTGCGGCAATTAAACCGTCATCTATACACATATATTGCGATCATTATTCGCTTACTGACGTCATTATTGAAAAATACACAATGATCAGCTTTACTTTCTTCCATATTATATTTTTTTAATAAATTTGAAAACGTGAGGTTCCAGCACCTTGCCGCTTGCTTTAAACCATATAAGCTTTTAAGAAGTTTGCATACTCTGCCCATATTATCAGAGTAGCCTTCTGGTTGATTGACGTAAACGTTTTCATTTAAGTGTAAAAAAGCTGTTTTTATATTGAATTGCTTTAGTTTTAGTTTTTCTGATGCCACGAGTTACTAGCCTTGCTTTGTAACGTTTAGGTTCATTTTCGGTTGCTTCTTTTATTGTATATACCCATTTTGTACTAACAACTTTACACCCTTATGGTAAATCAACTAGTTCCCAAGTATTGTTTTCTTTTAGTGAATTTATTTCTTCATACATAACTTTTTCCCCTTTATTGGATAACTTTTCCGCATTATAATTTGATGGACAATTAGCAATAACAGCATGGTCGTCTTTTACTACATTTTCCGCCTGTTTTCTTACCTTGCTACGTAAACGATCACTTATAAAACTCTTTTGTGTAGCGACTTCATTTTCTACCGAATCGTGTGCGTCTTCAAAAATTTAATTAGAAATATCAGAAGAATTATCTAGATTTTGTTCACTTGTCTCGTCGCTTTTTTCTTGAACTGGGATTTCATAAATACTAACATGTGTTAAGTTATTTACATTTGTTTGAGTACACCATAGTTTCCTTTAGTTGAACGAGCATCGTCGTTTAAAGTTTTCTCATTTTTGATGTTATCGGTACTACAAAATTTTACGTTTCTTACAATTTCAACTTTATTTTTGTCTGGGATACTCAATAACCAGTTGAATCTTCCTCATATCCAACAAAAATTCCTTTCTGTGATTTTTTATCCCATTGCTTTGGTACATGAGTAAACACTACACTACCAAAATCTTGTACACTTCTACGTTAGCTTTTTTACCATACCAAAGTTCAAATGGGATTTTGTCTCTTTGTGTACTAGTTCCACTTCGATTAAGTACTTTTTATCCAAATTTTTTGCGTACAGTGCTGTTCTTGCTGCTTCTACAACAGTGCGATTCTCTCTTTCTATTGTTCCATTTTGCTCCGGCTTATATGGAACGGTCTTCTGGTGAAAAACACTATTCTTACATAGCAAAAGCTCGACATTTTTATATATAAATTCTCTCCCATTATCAGATTTTATAGATATCACACTATTACCAGTTTCAGTTTTGACAACGTAAAGATATTTTTCAAAAAAACCACATACCTCACTTTTTTCTTTTAAGAAGAATAACTTTTTCTAATGTAAAAAATCATCTTTTATCAGAAGAAAATAACGTGCTCCTCCAATTGAGTTATTTTCCATGGGGCCACATAAATCGTCATGGACCAGTTCTACAACTTTTGTTGTAGAAAAACTTGGAAAAGGTAAACGACATTGTTTACCATATACATAAGCATCACAAGATATTTCTTTTTCATTCTTAAATGTAATGTTGCTATTTTTCTAAAAACGTCTGCAATGTACAGTGTTTTGATGTGCCAATTTACAATTTAAGGTCAGTTGTTTTCACTCTGTAACATAAGAAAAATGATTTTGTTTCGATGGTAAATTTACTTGAATTAATAGTTTAAACAATTTTTGAGTGCGAACTCCCACTAGAACTGTAGTATTATTTTTCGAAAATTCACAACGCTGATAATCAGAAGACATCTTTAAACCTTTTTCCTATACTTATTTTCATACTCATTTATAATTCATGTATTTTTTAATTTCCAATAGATTTTCTTCACAGATGTTTTGTGCTTTATCTATTTTTCTAAGTCGCTCTTCATATCCTCCTTCGATTACTTGTAGCAATTGTTTTATCACATTTTCATTCTGACTTAATGCAAATTCGTTCTAATAGAATGGTTCTGTTTGTTTTTGTTTACACCAACTTATTTGTCCTTTAAGGCTAGAACTACATTGTGGATATATTAGATACGATCATCACAATTAAACCGTACAAAATTTCAGGCCTCCAGTATTTTCGTTGAGTATTGGCCAATTCCGAAACATCTATTCGAACAATGGAACACTTTTTATATACACAACTTATTCACCATACAGTACTTTTACACTGGTGACACTCAGCCATGGCTAGGGTCAAAACACACTGCCTTTTGTTTAGTATTATTTCAATTTTACTGTGTATTTGCTTATTAATATGGCAACTTCGTTTTTATTATATACACAGATCCAAAAACTTCCAATGTTAAGTAAATTTTTTTTTAACAAATATGTTATTACAAATTTAATTAATTTATTACTTTAACCAGTACTATTTTTATAAAAGATTACGGAAAATTCCCCATGTTCCATGTTCCCATGTTCTCTCAGTCAGTAGTTCTTTCAGTCAGATTTGGAGCAAAAAACTAACACAAAATTGAGGCAAACATTTGCCCTATGTGGCGCACCTTAATTTAACTTTTTTGTGTTACGTTTAAGCATATATATGACTGTATGTATATGTATGAATACAAAATAATGGAAAGCAGCACTATCAGTTGTATAATTTTCGTCTTTATACCACTTACTTACTTAATTGGCCATAACAACTCGATTAACGGATTTCGGCCTGCCGCAACACATCCTTCCAGGTGCCTCTGCTTCTTGCGCGCCTACGTCAATTGGTCACACCAATCAATGATAGGGTTTCTTCGATTTGGTCCTTCCAACGGATACAAGGTCGTCCTCTTCGCCGACTTTCGCAGATCACCACATCAAATACTCGTCTCGCCGGAGCATTCTCCTCCATTCGAACGACATGACCGAGCCAGCGCAGCCGCTGGATATTAATACGCTGTACAACGTCCATGTCTTTGAGGAGCTCATACAGCTCAATGTTGAATCATCGCCAACTCGCACTGGACCGAATACTCTCAAGGCAGCTGCATCAGTTCTTAATAGGGTCCATGCCATAAAGAAGCACGGGTAGGATGAGCGTCTTGTAGAGTATTAGTTTCGTCTTGCGAGAGAGGTCTCTGCTACTCAATTGCCTATTGAGACCATAATAGCACCTGTTGGCAAGAGTAATCCTGCGCTTGATCTCCAGACTGACATCATTTTCGGTGGTAACGGCGGAGCCAAGGTAAATGAATTCCTTGACTGTATCAAAAATATATTTATCAACCGTAATTTGAGAATCAATACGCCGCACGGCTCTACTTGTCGATAACTTATACTTCGTTTTGCCCTCATTTACTGCCAGACCCATCTTATTAGACTCCCGTTCAATAGCACTAAAGGCAGCAGTGACATTTCGTTTGGTATGCCCTATGATGTCGATGTCGTCAGCGTACACAAGCAACTGGACAATTTTTTGAAAAATAGTGCCATTGTTATGCACTCCCGCCTTTCGCAGAACACTCTCCATGACGAAGTTGAAGAGGTCGCATGATAAGGGATCGCCTTGTCTGAAACCTCGCACGGCATCAAAAGGTTCGAAGAGGTCCATTCCTACCTTGACGGAGCTGCAGGAATTGCTCAACGTCACTCAGCAGAGCCTTATCAGCTTCCCAGGTATACCAAGCTCAGACATTGCGGCAAAAACACGATCCCTTATGGGGCTATCGAAAGCAGACTTATAGTCGACAAAAAGATGGTGTGTGTCGACTTAATTTTCGTGGGTCTTTTCCAGGAATTGGCGTAGTGTGAAGATCTGGTCGATGGTGGACTTGCCAGGTCTAAAGCCGCACTGATAAGGTCCAATCAATGTTTTGACGAGTGGCTTCAGTTCTTCACACAATACGCCTGTAAGAACCTTATATGCGATAGGGAGAAGGCCCCCTGTAGTTGGCGCATATCGTATGGTCTCCCTTTTTCAGGACAGGACAGAGGACACCGAGGGTCCAATCGTTGGGCATACTTTCCTCTATCCATATTTTGTAGATGAGCTGGTGCATGCGCCGTACCAACTCATTACATCCGGTCTTAAACAATTCAGCGGGGAGGCCATCAGGACCTGCCGCTTTGTTGTGTTTAAGTCGCATAATCGCGACTTTAACCTCTTCATGGCTAGGCGACGGGATCTCCACGCCGTCATCATCGATCGGGTTCGGAACATCATCTCTAGAGGCGGTATTGATGTCGTCATCGCCTTGCAGCAGAGTAGAGAAGTGTTTCCTCCACAAGCTCAGCACCCCTTGCGGATCTGTAACCAGGTTTCCATTCTCATCCTTGCAGGAAGACGCTCCGGGCTTATACCCCTCGGTTAGACGCTTAACCTTTTAATAGAATTTTCGAGCGTCATTCCTACATCCTCCTATACCACTGACAACGAAAATATTTGGACAAAAGTTTGTATCGTTGTATTGAGTGTATTGTTGGAGAATCATACAACAGTGTATGCTTGTTATTTTTCATTTTCATATAGAAATCCAATACATCCGATGAATCCGTATTAGTTTCGTGCATCGGTTTATATAAATGCCAGTAATCAAGAAAAGAATAAAAATACAAAGTATTGTCTATGTAACTTGAGCCAACAATTAACATTTCAAAATTGTATTGTTCGCACAGAAAATCATCTGTTATTCAATTAGTTCACTTTTTTCCTTTCCTTTCATTTTGTTGCTTGAAAATTAAATTATGAAGATTGGTCTTCTTCTTCTTATTGCTTTCGAAGTTTGGAATTTATTGTGGTATGCGTAGTTTTTAATATTTGTGTATTCAATGGATTTTATTGATTGACAATCTCACAAAGATTTTTGGAGAACAACACAAATGATATCTGATTGTAGCATCATTTGCATAAGATGTGATCTCGAAACGGAAATATAATTTTGTTCCTGGTCTTATCACTAACCAATGTTTCTATAGGTTTTTTTTTGTCTGCAGGCACAAAATCGGTTTGTCAGCCTTTAGACTAAGTCAAAATAAATTATAGAAGCTTGATTTTAAAACAAATAACAATAAACTTAGAAAAAAACAGCATCGAAAATTTATGAGACATATGCAGGTATCCCTCGTATAACGCGGTACTTCTTCAACGCGATTTAAAAAAAATTAAAAGTTTCATTACAACGCGAAATTTCGACCAAAAAAAGCAAACAAAGCTGATAACTAATTTCACAATCCCACAATCGCTGGAAGAACGTCCAACAAAATGTTTTATCAAATGACGAAAACTTTTTCGAAGAAATTTCTTTTGATGAAGTTATACGCTCAGTATTTCGACGTAATATGATGTTCGAAGTAAGTGACACAAACTAGTGAATATTTATGTTTTACGATTTTTGGTTTTATTTTGTTTTTTAATTTTTTTAAAATAAAGTGTTAATACTGATCTTGAGTTGTAAACGTGCATCCATATTTAATTTAGTACCGATTTTATTTTGTAAAAAGTTTATTGGAACGTAACCCTTAAATTTATATGAAAGCTGAGTTTTCAATAAAGTGAATTACATAACGCAGACTTTTCCTGGAACGTAACCGCCGCGTTATACAAGGTACTTGCTTAATGGTTTACGCTTCCTTAAAATGACGTATATTATTAACAGTTTCCTAAAAAGGCGAAATTTATATGCCCGAACGTAAACCGTAGCAATATTATCTTTAATGAATTTTCTGATATTGCAGTAACTATCGATGAATTGTTAAATTGGTATTTATATTATTGAAGATCCACCAGAAATATTAAGTAATTCAGAAGTAGAAGTCAACGGTTAGGAAACTGATACAATTCAATCTTATGGAGAATCTCTTAAGAGAATACATAGTATAAAAACCATTAAACCAAAAGTAGATTACAATCTGTATATTATTTCCAAAAAATTTATGTAATTTTTAAATATTTTAATAAAATATAAAATTGATACATACTATTGCCTAGGCGGAGATCTACCGTAGGTAGATAAAACTGCTGTCACGGAAAGTGTCCGACTGGAAGAGCTTTCAATGTGATATTGATATACATATAAGAAGAATTTTGTGATAAAAGGAAAACTATTGCATGAAAGTGAATAAGGTTCAGGTGAAGTAATTATTTTAGTCACAGAAAGGTCTCATAGACCGAACTTTATTTCTGTATTAATATATATCTTGCTTACTAGTCATTTGTTAAGGCAGATTCAAATTAAAAAGAAGATTATGTTCAACTACATAATTTATTTCTACATTAAAATTAAACACCAGCAATAATTAATATTTAATTTTTGTTTTTAATGAAAAATTGTCTTAATTGAACGTACGTACATTTATAGTTTCGTGTCAGGAATGTCTGGGGCATCCATCTTTTCCATAGAATTGGTACAAAATTGTACATTGCACTTATAAAACAGTATACCAAATAGAAACTACACCGAACATATGGTTTAAGTTATTCAGCTCGTATATAATTAGAATATTATTTGTAATTGTATTGTAATTAATAAATAAATAATGTTTCTCCGTGTCTACTTAGTCTCTATATTATTAATTTCTTCGTTGGCTGTTTAATTGTTTAGCACAGAATTTCGAAAAGTTGTATTGTAAAAAAAGAAACCTTTTACAATTATTATAAAATACTATCTCTAAATTAATAATATATGTATTACCGAGAATCTCTGGATAGTTTTGGTGCACGGCCAACAATTCTTTTGATACTGTCATTTATGACCACCAGTGTGTCTTTAGCCTTTTCTAACTCCAGTTCAAGATCGTTATAAGTTTGGATTTCGTTTGTATTCATTACAATTCACTAATATTTAAAATATATAAAATATATGATAAACAGTTCAACTTAATAAAACTGATGTAAACACTGGAAAGGTGCACTAGAGTTTCTATCGAACGTATTCAGTGATGGTATCTGAAACTTATCGATAACAAATTACTTTTACTTCTTGCCAAGTTATCTAATCAATATTAATTAAAATCCCATCAATCTGGCAGCTCTCTGTGGAAATCTTTACAAATTTATAAGTATGAAGTCCTAAGTCTACTTTTACACTTGACGGAACAATAAGCAGACAGACGAAGTTTGTCATTCAAACAAGAGTGAAAGGGGACTCGTAATAGATTTTTTATCTACTGTTAATGTAAAAGAACAGTCTGGTAAATAATTTATTTAAGATCTCGGCGCAGCTAGGTCCACTGACTTTAAACAATGACAGCATTTGTATTTATTATTTTGGAAAAATAAGTTTGCCTGTTTTCTATCCGTGTGGAAATTTTTGCCTAATTGGCTATGTACATCGGACTAGTTTTCAGACGACAGATAAGGGCTGATAAGTATTTGTAGTAGTTTGGAAATCATCAAAACCAAATTCCAAATATCACCAATGCATTTTTCACAACTTTATACTCATAGAGACTCGTAGACCAGAGAAATATGGAAACACACTAAGGTAATGAGTGTTTAAAAATATTACCGTTAAAAGCTCACCTATAACCGCAGGGTATGGGTTGGTTGTATTTCGAGTTGCGTTGTCGCTGTTCGCGAACGTCCCTTAATTAAGTACAGCCTCGTGAAGCCAAGACTGAAAATTAAAAAAAAGGAAATTTGTAGTAGGAAGTGAGATAAAAATAGAAAGATTATGAACTAAAGACAACTAGGAGGGCGTTAGGGTTACGGTTAAGGCTAAGAGTGGAAAGAAAACATTGAAAGAAGATTAAAAGACGATTAATTTCTCTAGAGAAGACGACGACGTGGTGTTGATGGAAATACAAAGTGGCATTAATACTATTGTCGTAAAGACAACGGTGTTGTGCTAATTTTTTTTTACCGGAACGCGTTCCTGACTCCGGTTCACGGTTCGAAAAAACAGGCCGGTTCGTTCCGGTTTCTATTTACTTCACTTTAAAACCTTATTTATAAAAACACAATTCGCCAAAAATTAGAAAAAAAATCAGCAACACCACTGCGGCTCGACAACACCGCTGCGTAAAGGGGTATAATTCCCTTCGTGCTCTTGCCTCATTCAGGTCTATTTTCAAATATCAGTTCGCTCCCTGCGAACAATAACAATTTTCTATCTAGTACTAGTAAGCACCAGTGTTGCCACGAAAAAAAAAAATATTGTAACCAACATTTGTGAAAAAAATCACCAAATTAAAAAAAATATAACCAAAATTAACCGGCGCAAAAGCGCTGTGTTCATTTGTTACGAAAATCGCATTTGTGCTGCGAAATTTCAGTGTAAAAATTCAGTCAAAAAGCTAAAATAAAATCAAAAGACAAGAAGACCCTATAAATCATTATACATAGGCAGGCTATTAGAATTTTGTAAATTTTTTTATTGTAATAATTAATTGTAGTTCTCGAACTATCTCACCAGAATCGCTTAGCAGTCAAACGGTTAAATTCGCAGTTTTTTTATTTTACTTATTTTAAAATTTGAATTACATTTAATATATGTAATAGAGTAAGAAAAGAAACGAAAAATAAGTAAATAAAATTTTAGTCTTACTACTTAATTTATTTCTATGTACAAAGAAAACAAAAGCTCTTTTTATAAGAAAAATAAATAACCAAAACCGTAAAAATCTACACATCTACACATTGAACAAAAAAATAACCAATTTTGGTTAGAAATAACCAGAAACGGCAACACTGGTAAGCACACGCAAGAGATCGTTTTTAAAATTCCCTTTAGTTCCAAAGCACATTCTTATTGTCACTGTACTAGTTCAGTGGTGCTGCTAACAAAGCGAAATCCTTGATAAATCTGTGATAATAATTCGCAAATGCGACAAATATTTTAACCTCGTTTTTATTGGTAGGAATTGGGTAATTTTTAATTGTTTAAATTTTCGAAACATCAGGCATTTCGAAATGCATTTATGGCCTAGGAAAGTCACCTCTGATCGAAAAAAATTACACTTTTTTTAATAAAAACCAGCACTCATGCAGAGCATTGTGCAGGTTTAGGAAAATAGGTTATAGGAAAGTGTTAAGAGGGAGTAGTGTTTGTGGACATTTGATTTAAACTTACCAATATCGTATTTCACGGGAAAAACCTTCGCAAGAAAATCATTCCACAAGCGAGCAGTGCGGGCAAAAAATGAATTCTCCCTGTAATGCATTGTGCGGTTCACTGGACAATCAACCACAAAAGGATGTGCTCTGCGAGAAGCTCGAGTACCACGTAAAAATATGTGATTATCGGGAACCAAGCCCCTTATCTCTCGAGAACACCTCCCATTATAGTACCGATAGAACAATGCTCCAACGAACCAACGATGCTCCAACGAATCAATAGAGTTGGATACCTACTGTCATTAATAAGCACCTTCACCCTCTCCTATTCGCTGTCGAGAAGCTTCAAAATAGACTTTGAAGCACCGGCTCATACATGAAAGTTGTACTCCTTCCGGGGTCGGATAAAGGTCCTGTAAATAGTAAGAAGGTCGGATGGAGTGAAGTATTTTCTGCACCGTTTCAAAAAACCAAGGCACTTGGATGCTTCCTTCGACACTAGAAAAATATGATCGTTCCAACGAGCATCACAGCTAATTCTCATGCCCAGAACATCAAGAGCATCCGCCTCCTCAATATTTACATTACCCATAGATACAGATGACAGAACACCAGCGCCAGCATTACGCCGGTGTGTCAAAAAACAACACTGGGTCTTGCGCGCATTGGTCTTGTAATGGCCAATTATGTATGTACGTAGACTAGAGTTAACAAAATCAAATCGAAGAAAGGGGAAATATTATTTTTGGAAAAAATAATACGGACTTAAGTATTCACACCACAGCTCTGAACATTCTGTACTCGCTAAAAATGCCATCACTTACAAAATATTATGGGGATCTTGATAAATTACCAGAGACAAATTATTAATTGTTGCGTACGAATAGGACTCTTCAAAGACTTGTTTTTGCCACACCCCGACTACTTCTAAATATTGAGTATTGAGAAATCTAGAAAACCTTTGTCAGGCTCAACTGGAAGAAACGGTCTGGTGTGTATATAGTCAGTAACAAAATGCTAATCTTTTTATAAAGTCACCGTAATATAGTAGGAAGTGCCATGGCTTATTAGACGTGAGACAACATTTTAAACCATAGCTATGACATCTCCTACGAAATATGAAATAATATTTCTTCATTGACTTCCTCTCAGCAGCTTTCTGGCATAAATAAATTCGCAATGAAAGTTTCTTATTAAACTGTAGGTCCCGCTACTCAGGTATAAAATTAACATACACAATATAAGCGGTGTGAGAAGCTAGGGCGTAATCCTGATTGAAGGGTTGTAATGACCAATTATGTATATATATATATATATATATGTACGTATTATTCCATATTATCCATTAGCTTACTACCAATACTGTCAAAGCTTTACGAAAAACTGTCAATGATCAAATCAATACCAAATGCAACCACATATATGTCAAATTTATATTTGGGCTTAAGGAAAGAAAATAATATTATTATATAAATCCATACATTAGTGCAAACAAAGCATTTTAGAAGAAAATGTACTTTGGTACGGTGTTTCACACCGAGTGGTTTTAACGCAAAAATAAAACCTGGTTTTATAATACAAAATTATTGCGTTAAAACCATTTTAAAACCTTTTTTGAGTTGGTTTTATGAAATACAAAAATATTTTCGATGTACTAAATCATAGCTACCAACATAGAAATGTTGAAAACAGCTGAAAAAAAAAACAAAATAAAAACAAAAATAGCTGTGAATAAATAAAAAAATAAATGTAAATAAACATTTATTTTGTGTTAAAAGGAGAAAATTTGGAATAATTTTTAATTTCTTCAATGAAAATTTTAAAAATTTTTAAATATTTAATTATTAATCGAAATGTGTGTGGTTTTTGGTCACAATGAATATAGCTTCTTCTGCAAAAGGTAAGTAAGAAGCTAAATATATCAAGACGAAATAAGATATTGCTCATCAATTTTTTTCTCGCAGAACTTTGTGAATATTACGAGTATTTATTAATTTATTGAATGAAAAAGCTAAAATACGGTAATTTTTTCATTATTAATCGAACTATAAGCAATTTCCCTTGACAATTAAAAAAGTTCCGTAGGCAAAGTTAAGTAAAAAGAAAAATACAACAAAATATATACTCATCACTTTTTGTTTTAGGAATTTGTGAATTTACCTTTAAATTGGTTAAATACTAAGTTAGAGACGATCGCTGAAAGGTGTCACCAAATACAATAGTTTTGAATTACGTTTCTGTAATAGAGTGATTCATCTCCTGTCAAAATTATTCTTTTATTCTACTAAAATATCATCAACTATATAAAATAATAAAAAGACACCCCGAAAACTAACAAAACATAAATAAATTCCGCAAAATTTTTTTTAATGCTAAAATCAGGTTTTAAATTTTGATGTGAAAACACTATTAGATATATGGTGGGGTAAGTTATATAAACGACCGAAATTTTGTTATCCATGGGGTGGAGTTTAAAATTTCGCTGCAGTCAATTGCGGGCTGTGTGCCCTAGGGTAGTATATTGGGACCAGTTCTATATTTACTGTTTACTTCGATTTTGGCAATATGTAGATAGATACGCACTTATTTCCTTTGCGTGTAGAAGAATTCCTACCTAACATCGCAGCACTTGCGATATTACATATTCCAGCTAGAAAAGTGATTAAACCTATGGAGGAAAACGATGAAATAATAAAAATATGTTCACGTACCACTTACATTGCACAGAAAAACAGTACGAAGAAACATACAAATAGTCCCTCAACCTTAGCATATAAAATTTCACATAGAGACAAAGTTAGCTCTAATCAAATTGTAAGTATCCCAAGATGTCGGGGCTGAACTTTTACTGAATTATTCTATTCTGAAAACAATATGGTGTTGTGGCATACAATTATTCGAAACTATAGCAACTTTTTAGTTTTTCCTTTTACTTGTAGTTATTATTAACAAATTATTTTATTTTGATAGGCTTCAAGTAGTTTGTATTCTTTATATTTTAACAATTCTGATTTGTCCGGCTTACCAATTCTTAGATATAAAATATTTTGAAGATATACTTATGTTGTTAGCAGCGGCTTATATGTTTTTTTTTTTCAATAGTTAACTACCCTGTACTAAATTTTTTTTAACACTATTACAGAATATCTTAGAAACTCGGAAAGAAGTTTGAATTATATTTTATATTATGGCTGTAAAAGGTGGTTCATTATCCTATGCTGAAGATGAATTTGGAAGAAAGCTGGATAGATGTGTGACTGATTTTTTAATCAAAAGCTGTAAGTTTAATTATATTACGTAATAAATGGCAATCAATATCAGTGAACAATAAAATCTATAAGCAGCGAAAATATAGAAATAATTATCATTTTAAATAAAAAATGAGCTCGAAAGAAATATTAAAAGCAACGAAAATTCATTAGCGAACGCACTACCGCAACAAATAAAAACTAGTTGTAGTGTGGGTTTGGCACATTTTTTTTTTCAATGCGTTCTGTCAACCATTTTTTCAACAGATACAAATTTAGCGCCTGACGCTATGTATTTAGCCACCTAGGCGTATAATAAAAGCAACAGTGCCTTACATTGAAGACAGTTTTTGTTGTCTTGTCGAGGAGCCTCTAGTTTTTGTTCCAGTACGTTCGTTCATATTACCACTTTACCCTCAGTGAAAACCAGCTGGTCTACATTAACAAAGCCACAGCTTCCCAAAACAGCCAGTGTTTTTCTATTGGCATAACATCTTTTTTGGTGAAGTTCTGTAATTGGTTTTGTAAATAAATAGTTTTTGCTTCCATTTCTAAATATGTTGTACTTCTCTCTCAGTAATGTTTTACGAATTTTTAATCAAAAATTTTGAAGGGATACGTTAGATAACTCTTTTCGATTTTTATTTTTATGATAGGTACGTACTTTTGAATTATTGACGACGATATGCTTTAATTAATACTCTTTATAAAAATAACAGTTTTCCTCTTAAAAACATTAGTATTAGTTTCATTTTTAACATCAAATGGAAATATATTGTACAGATTTAGTCCTTTTTAAAATAGCGATTTTTGCTTTGCAGTAGTGTTAGCTTGTTGAATTCTGAAGTCCATGACGTTTCTCAAATTGTGTGGTTATATCTCCTCAACGGAACGTATGTAATTGTTTTGTTAGTTTGTCTGGTGCACCTCCTATTTTCATTTTTTTGAATAAAATATGTAGTGTTAACTTGTAGTCTTCCTTATACATTCAACCCTTTTAAAGTATCTACCAGAGAACAACATGAGTTGATTCACTTTTAGTGTCTACTCACATGTAATATGCTTTTGTTATGTCGTTTAACCCAGATATACCCAATGACCTATATGTAGTACACCAGTACGTTTTTGTTTACTTGATATGTACATTGAAGTCGCCGTGGTCTAGTGGGTAGTGTGTTGGCTTATTAGACAAAAGGCCCGGGTTCGAATCCCAGGTCAGACATCAAAACGAAAAATATTTCTACGGCGACTTCCTCTCAGCAGATTTCTGGCAAAGACTGAGAGTAAAAATTGCAATGAAAAGCTTCTCAAAAATCTGTCGTTCGGAGTCGACTTTAAACTGTAGGTCCCGCCACTCATGTATAAAATTAACGCACACAACATAAGTGGTGTGGGAAGCTAGGTCGTAATCCTGACTGAAGGGTTGTAATGGCCAATTATGTATGTATGTGTGATATGTACATCACGTTTATCAAAGTACCGTTTTTTTGTTGACTTACTCAGTACTCATCAATACCTTATGGGAAATTATGTGATCGCTTTATTTAGTTATTGAATATTATATACAGTGATAGTGATATTCTCATAATGACTGAATATGGGGCCACGTTTGTATGATAAGTAAAATTTTGTACACTTACAAGTAATTTCACAGGAAAAGCAAACAAGATGTGGAGCCTGCCGTCATAAAACCTTGTCTAGATGAGGCATTGGATTACATGTAAAATGATTTGTGTCCTATTACACCCAATAAGTCATCTGCCCAATATCCTTCAAAAACCATTTTTTTTTTTCTTTAAAAATATATAAATGCACTGTTTTTATTTTTCATTTGCTTCCAAAATAATATCAAAATACGTTTAAAATGATGATGATCAAGCAATAGGCATATCTGGGTTAACATCAATATATTTTAATGATATTGTTTGTAATGTTGATTCTCCAACTACTGAATGTAATATACTCACTTTTGTTTTTTTAGTATTATTAATATAAATAAATAAAAAATTCTTACTCTTGTTTGATTGCTTTGTATAGAAATCAATTAAGTCACAACTCATATAAAATTTTGAGTGTTTTAGAATTATTAAGAAATGTTAAAAATGGAGTTTGCCACATAAAAACATATTTAAATTTTATTCACTACTTGTATCCACTAATTCACTACTTGTATCCACTAATTCATTATTCAACGTTTGATGAAGCACCACTAGAATTCCAACTATTTTTTCTAATTTTATTCAACCAAACCAATGCGCTACGGAAAGTATATCCGGTGAAGTAAATCGATACAGTTCTTTAGTAATGAATATTGATACGAACTTTGATGTATTGCAATGGTAATGAAACCGTACTCCGGAATACTCTCGTTCACACAAACTTGCCCAAAAAATTCTGATTATTCTCCCAAGGTAACATAATCACAGAAAAACATAACTGCATTGCTACATCTACACACTGTACATACACAATTGACATATGTATGTAACTACTTCTTTTTTTTTTTTTTTTTGTTGAAATATATATAAGAAAATATATATCAAAATGTTTTTTGCATTAATTAATAAATAAATTATAAAATAAAACTCCTAGGCTCACTTGAAAATTTTACATAAAACAATATTTGTTCAAAAAGTTCTTTAAAAAGTATTCAAAATACTCATTCGTTGCTTCTGTGAATCATATGAATCAACAGAAGTAGCAAGGAATTCTTGAAAACAGGTTCGATAATATGAATCATGTATTACAGTATTTAATTTTTTACTATTAATTGCCTGCTCAATATTCATTTTAGAAAATACAAAACTATGCCATTTGATTCCCATTCATGCAGATCCTGGTATCTACTAGAGGTGTGCACAAGACATTCTGCTAGCTTACCCTTCACCGAATGCAATACAGTGATGTACTCTTTTCTGTTGCTCTTGATTTTACGAGTGCAATGAAATGTGTATTTCTCATTTATTCAATGTATACAACAGCACTCGTTTGCCTGTGCTTTGCTTTGCTGGGTCGCCGTGGTCTAGTAGGTAGTGTGGTGGCTTATTAGATGTAAAGCCAGGGTTCGCGTCCCAGGCCAGACATCAAAATAAAAAATACAAAAAGTATTTTTTCGGCGATTTCTTCTCTTTCTCTTCTTGGAAAAGTTTCTCAAAAATCTGTCGTTCGGAGTCGACTTTAAAACTGTAGGTGTCGCCACTTCTGTATAAAATTAACACACACAACATAAACCTGCACAATGCACTGCATGAGTAGGGGCCATCCACTGAGTGCTGGTTTAATAAAAAAAACTATGCTTTGTGTTGTACTACTGAAGCTACATTTTCAGTATTGCCATATGAATATCTGTAGTAGTAATGTAAAATGTAATGTAAGTAATGTAAAATGTTTTCCCCAGAAGTAAAAAGTTGCTGGCAATGCTGGCGTCGACGAAGATGTTCGGTTGCCGAGAGCAAAAAAATAAAATGCATGTTGTAACTCTATGAAGAGTACAATATTTTTGTTGCACTCTTCACACAACTCTCTTTTATACTGTTGTACAATGTTTTACGAGTGCAGTTTTTTTTTTTTTTTTTTGTACTCTATCTTTGTTTCACGCTTATTTATATTTGCAACTACAATCAATATTCGGTCTTGAGAAAAATGCAATAGTGTGCAATTTTATATGTCTTGTGCACACCTCTAGTGTCTACCATCCATCTTGTTGATGTTAATCTCTCTACTTTAAGTATTACAAGCATTGTCTTATTTTGAAACTTCTGCCGTCTTATTATATGCTAATCTAAACAGCCTGAATATAATATTGTTGCCCCAAATTCAAAAAGTGATTTAATTATTGTATTGTAATTATTTATTGATGTTATAAATGACATTTTCTTATGCGTTTGAAAAATTCAATTTTTTTCCCCGATTTTCTTACAAATAAACTCATTATGATCATATGCTATATAAATCAAATAGAATGTTCTAAAAAATAATATTGTAGTATATCGTCCAAGTTCTGAAAAACGCATATCGCTTAATGTTGGCGTTTTCAAATCGAAATAGCTGTTCTGACAACCGAAATCGCTAGAAATTTGCCGTTTTCAAACCGCTGAAGCGATTTGTTCTTTTTTTTTTTTTTTGAAATGTTTATTTTTGTTTTTTGTTTAAAATACATATAAATTAGAAAAAGTAAACACATGTTTTATTAAACCAAAGACCTCTCAATGCTGTTTCTAATTTCCGCTCCTGCGACATTATTTTTCAATTCATCCGAGTCTTCTTCCACTTCTACATGTGTTATGGAAACTGACTTCTACAGGAACTTTATAATGTTTGAAAATGTTATGCAGAGCGCAACAAACATTTACTATTTGCACTACTTTCGACGGATTATAGGGAAGACACACCTGAAGGCTACTAAAACGGTTTTTAAGTTCCCTATAGTCCTCTCTACTACATTTCTTGCTGACGAATGCACTAAGTTAAATTTGTGTTGCATTGAACAAACACCGCAAACTTTTATGGCACTAAAACATAGGGTTTCAATGCATATGCCGAGTGGTCTAACAGCCATGAATTTCGGTTTACACGGGTATATATTTCTTCGTAATATGTGCTTGCCTTACTTAAATTCCAGACAAAAGCATCGTGGCATGAACCAGATCTAGTTGCATCCACAGCGCGAACTTTCATTTGATAATCACAAATCTACATGGTATTAACTAGGATCAAAGATATAGATGTATGTAATTGAATTAAATTTTGAGATTCTAAACTACATATGTACATACAATCAACGCATTTAAGCTATAGTATCCCTTTCGGCAATAATGGGGTTCAGAATCATGCGAAGGCTTTATAAGTCTCACATCTACAGATCCAATGACGCAATTGTGCATCGTTTTTCTCCTTCTTTTATGTAGAATAATTGGATTCGTCCCATATTTTTCCATAAAATCCACTGACTTAAAGTTTTTGTCCTATTGTATCGTTTGTTTGAAGTAGTAGTGGACTCTTTGTTTCTTTGGCATATTTGCTTATATCAAAATCATTATTAAGTATTATATCATTACGTAGCATTTTTTCCTTGTATTGGAATATTGACATAACATTTTCTCACTACTTATTCAAGACTTTTCAAACGTAAAATTAATTTTTATTTTCGTAAAAAAGGTTGATGAGAGAACCTCATTTACAAAATTATATTTTTGGTGTATAAAAGGATAAAAAGAAAATCGCAATCACACATTTTAGAAATATGTTGAAATATAGCGTAAACGATTTCAAATTTATACGACAAGACATCTCCGAATCGCTTTTTTTACGGAAATAAATATGTAGTCGTAACTGCAATAATTTAATGTAACTTATGTATTATTATTGCAGTGAAAACTCTTCTAACGGACACTTCCCGTAGGCGGTCACCTCTTAAACGGACAATTTTCCTAGTCCCTTTGTTTTACAAGAAATTTTAAAACTGATTACTCTCTTCTAGACGGACACTCGACTGGCTGGACGGGGACACTTTTTTCCATAAAATACCTCCAGTAGATGGACAAAATTCAAAAATGTTAAGCGATAAAAACATATTTATGTATATACACACAGAAGTAATCAAGTATTGACACAAAAGAGCAGTTTTACGTTTTTCTTAAAAAATGTCTCAGTACTTTTTACTGAAAGTAAATTTTGAAAAAAAAAATTTTACTATTCCCTAGCCTGGAATATGCAGATGCAAATAAAATGAAATTGGAAAAGATTACGGTTCTTAGTACTAAATAAAAAGCTAATAACCATATGCTTATAAGTTGACAAAATTATTGACACATTTTATTATTTTCAAAAGTATTTACACAAAGTCCGGTCGCAATCTTTATTTTAATTTTTTTATTTTTTACATAGTTTATTAATAAACTTAACTAGTACTTTGTAATACCGTCTTTTGAATCAATGAACGCCTGTAATCTTTCTGGGAATGAGTTAATTAAGTTTTGGGCAGATTCGGGAGTCAATTTAGACCAAATTTTACTAATCTCTTGTCTCGTCTATCGGTACCATAAAAATGTTATTTTGTGTAAATACTTATGACTACCTCTGTATTATAAAACTGCGCGATTCACCTTTTTAATATCATTGGCAAATTGTTCTGTAGTTTTTTTCATATTTTTTGAATGTGTTCGTTTGGGACAAATGATTCGAAAGAGGAATTTGTAGAGCTAAAAATCGATGTAATTAAATCGTTCGATGAAGCACTAACACAGATTGCGCGTTTGAAAGCTTTTGCTTTAAATGTTTTTGTGGCATATGAAAAAATTACCAATTTGGAAAACCGTTTAGAGGAATGCAAAAACATGAAGGCAATTATCAGAGTTGGGGGTAGTGCACTAAATTTGCAGTTTTCACTAAATGTTAGTGATAGTGCAAAATTTTTCACTATCACTAATAGCTATTTAGTGTTGAGTTGAAAAATAACAGCCTCACTATGCAATAGTGGTAGAGGTACACGAAAGTTTTTCACTAAAATTAATTTAGTGATAGTGAAAATCCTTTTTTTTACAGTTTAGTGCAAATTTTTTTTCTCCACTAACAGGATAGTGGAAAAATGTAATCATTCACTCATGTAAATGGAACTCAAATATATATCATTATATTGAATTATGTTATACTTTTTTATTTTTATCATATTAAAGTAGTAACAAAATTAAATAACAAAAGGAAATAGTAATGTGAAAAAATAAGAAAGTTTGATCAACATATTTATGTAAGAAATCAAATTAAATACATATTGGTACATAAAAACCTTAGCAATTATTTGCCACTTAATTTATTTCTGCGAGGAGCGTCTACCATTCCACTAAATGAAAAGAGTCGCTCTACTGGAGCAGAAGATGGCAATAGGACATTGAATTTTAAAAACATTTGTCTAATTTTTTTATTGGTAGTTAAAATATGTTTCTCTGTCACTATAGTGGTGGAAAATCAAAATGTTGTCACTATAGTGGGATTTAGAGGAAACGTTAGTGCACTATCCCCAACTCTGGCAATTATGTAATTCAAAAATTATTTCGGGAGATATGTCTTATATTATATGTTTATATAAATGTGTGCAAACGAATCTTTAAACTAAAATGACTTAAAAAATAACTAAACTTATACTTAGGTTGTGTTGAAATTTGTCTACTCATTAGTCATAATAGCACAAAGTAATGACATTTCTATAGCAAACTATCCCGTGAACGGACACCTCCTGTTAACGGTCAAATCTGCTGTGACGGTCGGCGTCCGCCTACGGGAGATTTCACTGTATTTTTTATTGTTTTCATTAGAGTGAAATCCTTTGACAATCCACTTTTTAAGTATTAACTGTAAAAAATAACAAATAATTTATATATGATTTTAATTTTTTCTTTTAGCTTGTGGATTAGCTATTGGATCCGTCGTTTCTCTTTTATTTTTAAAACGAAAGGCATGGCCTCTAATAATGGGAACAGGCTTTGGCGCCGGTGTTGCTTATAGGACCTGTGAAAAAGAATTAAACATGTAGTCATTTTTAAAATAAAAAGTAAAATTTAAATATAATTAAAATGTTAATTAATTTGTTAACTGTAAAAATAAAAAAAAATAATATTTTAAATATAATGTGAACTATATAATGGCAATAAAGCATTATTAGAGAATGGCAGTACAGCAGTGTCGCTTAAATTAAAGTTTGTATTTGAAAACTGTGAAATTTAGCTCCATTTCAAAGTTACTAATCTTGTTTTAACATCTTGCCTTATGAGTTAATTTCGAAGAAATACTTGAGTGCAAACTATTTAATTTTAATTAAAATAGTACTTGAATATTTTATTAATATTTTTTTATAAAATTATTTTATTTAATCTGTATAAGAACAATTATTAAATATTATAACGTTTTTACCTTTTTAAAAACGTTTAAATGTGAGTTCGTTAATTTCAAACCAAGTAAAAATAAATATGTGTTTTATTTCAATTAAACTCTCTTTATTGTCCACACTACTTCTGTGTCACTGTTCACACTTAACTGATACAACAATAATTGCTTTTTCGCTATTATTGACACACTATTCGCAACTCTGCTCACAACCGATATCTTCGAACACAACTGTTTTGTTCACTCAAGACTGACTCAATTACATCTGACTGGTTGCCTGTCTTGTCTTGCCCTTTTATATGCGAACCTCGTCAGTATGATGGTGGTTCTCGAAGTGGAATGTTCGGGGTTTCGCATTCTCGAAAATTTTTTTGCGACTACATTATTTATTGTTGCGTTACTTAATTGTCTGTCCCTTTTTCTCTCATACTTGTTGTAGATGGTTTACTTATAATAAGTTCGATGTATGCGTTAGTGTGTATTTGTGTCGTGTGTATTGTGTACACATTGCTTCATATTATTTCTAGCTTTTGTCTATCGTTAATGTTAAACGGTATTATACTATGTTCACGTATGCAATTTAATTGAGTCAATATTCGGCTAATTGAGAACAAAATTTGAACCGTTAAGGTACAATAAATATACGCAATATTCAGCTTACTTAATATTCATTTGACAGCTGGGAAACTAACCAGCTGCTTGTTTCAACAACCACAGAGTACACAGAATGGAAAGCAGTAACGTTTGACAAACGCTCTTTGACATAATTTTACATAAATTTTTACAGGGAGAAAAAAAAAATGAATTATACCTTTTGCAAAGCAAATGTGTTAGAAGCAAGAGATATACAGAGTGAAAACTGGTGGATAAAGTTGAAATATTAAATGTAAACAAACGTTGATTTTGTGTTAAAAAAGGGAAAATTTGGAATATTTTTTAATTTCTTCAATGAAAAGTTTAAAGATTCTGAAATATTGAAATATTTAATTATTTGTTTTTGGTCGCAATGAATATAGTTTCTTGTGCAAAAGATAAGTAAGAAACTAAATATATCAAGATCAAATAAGTCATATTGCTCATAAATTTTTTTTTGTTGCAGAACTTTATGTATATTACCAGTATTTATTAATTTATTGAATGAAAAAGTTAAAAATCGGTAATTTTTTTATTATTAATCGAACTCTTAGCAATTTCTCTTCACAATGAAAAAAGTTCCGTGTGTAAAAGATCAGTCAAAATAAAAATATAACAAAATATATTCTCATGACTTTTTGTTTTAGGAGTTTGTGAATATACCTCTCAATTGGTTAAATACTAAGTTAGTGACAATCGATGAAAGGTGTCACCAAATACATTAATTCCGTATTACGTTTCCCCAATAAAACAGTTTATTTCCTTTCAAAACTATTCTATTATTCTACAAAAATATCATCAATTTCTACCAAAATAGAAAATAAAAATTTACCCTAAAAATTAACTAACAAATAAACAAAACATAAATAATCAGACAGGGACAGAAATACTTTTTGGTAATATTTGCTGTCTCTTTCACAAAAATTATGTAAACGTCAAACTTTCGTTTCCATTCTATGCATATTCTGTGGTTTGAACAGTGTGACATAAAAGTAGTGTGAATAATAAAGAGTTTCATTAAAATAAACACATATTTGTTTTTGCTTGGTTTGCAATCATCGAACTCATATATAAACGTTTTTAAAAAGGTAAAAACGTAACAATGTGTTGTATTTTTTGATTTGTTTTCAATAAAAAATGTAAATATGAGAAAGGTGTTGCCAGATCGCTAATTTGTCAACTTTATTTTTTGAGAGCTGTTAACAGTGTTCTAACATTGAATGCAATTTTTTATATTATTGATCATGTAGCTTTAATAATGTAATGTTTACTTAAGGTTACTCAACAAAACAATGAAAAAATTAACTTCAAATTGGATAACAATACCAGGCGACTTTTTTTAAATGTCATCTGGTAGTCCTATAAATAAACAAAAGTCATCTGCTTTACAAGGCATTATCAGCACTCTCGATTTATACAGGGCATAAAATGTAATGCCCTCCGCCATTGGCAACTGGGAATTATTTAGAATAATACATACCACCCTTTTAGAGGTCGAAACATTTTTAAGAAACAAACGTAAAATTGCATTTTGCGTTAATAAAATGTACATTTTTTGGTAGAGAAAAAAACACCATTAATTTAATAAAAATGCGTTGTAGTTGTTAAACTATATTCGTATTTTTACATTTATACAGATAGAGTGGATAAATTATATACAGCGTTGTCAACTTAGTGCTTTTAGCACTGTTTTTAGTGCTTTTTAAAACTTTCGACGCGGAAAATTTTCGAGTCAGTGCCTAGTGCTTTTCTTTTCTTATCAGTGACACCAAATTAAAAATTTAAAGAAAAAATTTTGGAGATTAAAAACAATTTCGGGCGAAGATACATTTTCGAAGGTAAAATCATTTACATTTTATACGTCTAAAAAAATTATGTTTAATGTACGTTAACTTTCACACATGAATACTTTCATTTACATGTAAAACTACAGTCTTAATATATCGAATTAGTATATAAATTTAACTATAGACTAAAAGTTAGTCAATAAACTTTTCTAAAAGCCAATAGATTAGACTAGACTAGACTATAGGCATATATTTAGTTATATTTTTATTTCTACTTATCTTTTACACACGGAACTTGTTTCATTGTTAAGAGAAGATGCTAAGAGTTCGATTAATAATAAAAAAATTACCGAATTTTAACTTTTTCATTCAAGAAATTAATAAATACTAGTAATATACACAAAGTTCTGCAAGAAAAAAATTTTATGAGTAATAGGACTTATTTGATCTTGATATATTTAGTTTCTTACTTACCTTTTGCACAAGAAACTATATTCATTACGACCAAAAACTACATACATTTCGATTAATAATTAAATATTTAAGAATCTTTAAACTTTTCATTGAAGAAATTAAAAAATATTCAAAATTTTCCCTTTTTTAACACAAAATCAATGTTTGTTTACATTTAATTTTTCAACTTTATCCACCAGTTTTCACTCTGTATATCTGTTGCTTCTAACACATTTGCTTTGCAAAACGTATAATACATTTTTTGTCTCCCTCTAAAAAATTATGTAAAATTATGCTAAGTGAGGTTGTCAAACGTCAAAGTTTTCCCTTCTGTGTATATTCTGTGACCTCAACAATCTTGACTATGAAATAAACTTTTGGAGGAAGGAAAAAGGAGCTGTTATTCCAGCAGAAAATCAGAAATATTACACGTGTATAGAAAATTTAACAGTAGTAAAGATTACATCTATGTTCGAGGCATTAACATCAATGTAGTTAAGGCGATGCGTATTCATGGGTTATTGTTTACCAAAAATTTGTTATGGAACAATCATGTTGAATTTACAGCACCTAAACTCTTAAAAATAAACAACCTTTTGAAGCTAATTTGTTTCTATACTAAAGGCCCTCACATAGAGACTGCGATAAATATTTGTAGATCCCTAACAAATGGTATTATTCAACATTGCATAACTTCATACGGTTGGACATCACAAAGAAATATCAACAAAATTAATGTAGCTTTAAATAATTGTTATAGAACAATAACAGGATTGCTTCGATCAACACTTCTAGATTTTTTGAGAAATGAAACCGATTTCTCAGAATGTACATCTTTGTTTGAGAAATATTCAGTATCTATGGCATCAAAAGCAATTACCATTATTAATGATGGGTTGCATGAGAATTTTTGGAAACACTTTGAATCTACAACTAATTCAGCTTCAGTCAATAGAAAAATAATCCGTCTTATAAGACACACTAGAAAAAACCACCTAATCCTATTAATTTATACAAGTCAATTAGATGACAGTCTGTCATTCTTGAATAAGAAGTTCAGTTTGTTTTAAAAAAATGATGTTGGCATTTTCGTGGCCGAATTACCAGATTTGCAGAGCGCCATAAAATATGCGATCGAACAACCGAAAAAAATTTTTTTACACTGTCGTCAAGGCTATATGAAAAAATTAACAGGGGTTATATGACAATTTAGACTAACATTCGCAACTCAGCTGTGAAATTGCTGTTTTATGGATACCATCCTATATTGGCATCGTTTTCAACGAAGCAGCTGATAAAGTTGCTAAGTAGGCGTTTACTTTACATGAAGTTACTGGTTCTCCAGTTTTTCCTAAAACAATATCTAACCCTTAAAGCTTAGAAGACCAAAATATTGCATTATCCTCACACGTTCAAAATGTATTTTGCTGGCATGTCTAAGAGTCGGCAAAACTACTCTTAATACCGAACACTATTACGAAAGAACTGATCCTGCTGTCTCTAATGAAACACTTACTGTTTTTCACATTTTCTCAGAATGTCTTGAATCAAAAATTGATGCACCACTAAAGATAATTTAAAGAGATGTCTTTAGGTTTACGTCATATTTATTTTTTAAATTAGCTTAGCTTGGTCCTAGATACCCGGCGCCCTTTTTATTTATATTTTATGAATTAATTTTGTAAAATATATATTTAATAAACAAATAAATGAAATAAATTATAATTTGGGTTTTTAAAATACACTGAGTTCCAAAAGTGAGTAAACACCATTGAAATAATTAATTTTTTTATGATAGCGAAAAAAGTAAACGAATAAATTTCCAAAAATAAAAACTTTTATTTATTACTTGTAAAATGTTAAAACAAAATTATTGCTGTGCTACAAGTATAATTTTATAATATAAAATTTCTAAAAAAAATTCTCTCTGGGAGATTTTACTTTCCTCCTATTCTAAACAAACTTCGAAACTGGGAAAGTTTTCCCGGCGAAAAATTAGCTATTACGAATGTCATAAAAAGAGGGAAAATTATGACATATTTAGAGAATAATTCCGTTAAAAATTTGAAGAGGATTGCGTCAGAAATTTAAGTAATTTCAATTTTTCATTAAAAATTTGATAAATATCTCAATTTCAGTCGCCGTAGTCTAGTAGGTAGTGTGTTGGCTTATTACACGTAAAGCCAGGGTTCGAGCCCCAAGCCAGACATCGAAATAAAATACAAAAGGTATTTTTTTCAGCGATTTTCTCTCAGCAGATTTTTGATAAAAACTCAGAGAGTAAATAAACTTACCATGAAATGTTTCTTAAAAATCTGTCGTTCGGAGTCGACTTTAAACTGTAGATCCCGTCACTTATGTATAAAATTAATACCCACAACATAAGTGGTGTGAGAAATTAGGTCAATAATCCTGACTGAAGGGTTATAATGGCCAATTATGTATGTAAATATCTCAGTTCATTCATATTTTGAGGTCAAAAACAGCAAGTAAGAAACAGATAGAGACTTATATATGCAAGCAGTCCCACCCAGATGTTGCCCGAGAATGGTTTAAAGGAAGCAAAGATGACTTAAATACAATATGGCGCAATTTAAAGGCGGAATTAAACGGAGCTAGGCCACCACTTAAAAGTATCGCCGAATGGATAAAGGTATGAATTATTTAGGGCGAGTTTTTGAATACAAGTTTAAACTCGAGATTAAGTTAATCTCCAGTTAAAGTTAATCTTTCGTTAACTTCATTTTCAGTTTTAGAATGATAGTTTAATCTTTGTAGGGCTGCCACAATTATATGCAAAAATTGCATAGTGTTTCACAACAATTTGCTTTTGTATAGAAAAACAAACAAAAGCTGAATACTATTGATCTTGAAGAAAAAAATAATTTTTGGAAAAAAATAAATAAATTAAGACTGTCTATTGTCAATTTGTGTTTTATATAATTCATAATTACTTAAAAATGTGTCTTATTCGGCTTTCTCTCACTTAAAAACTATTTTTTTAAATAAAATTTGTCAACTACTTCTCATAGTTAATCAGCAACGTTGCTGGTTTAAACTTAAGATTAACTGATTAACCGTAAGGTTAAACTTAAGATTAAATAAATTCAAAAACTGAAAACGAAGGTTAACTGGAGATTAAATTAATATCGAGTTTAAACTTGCATTCAAAAACTCGCCCTAAGTGGCAATAAATTTTCCTTTCAGAGCAACAAATGAAAAATTTATTTTTCAGGTTTGGTGCGACCAGAAGATGTATGTACGCCATAAGGCGGCACAAAATTTTCTCGGGCAACTGGTGAGGAAATTATTTACAACCTGATTTATATGGAAGACTTTGTGGAGGGCGTGTCTAAAAAATTTGGGTTAGGCGCATCTGGTCTAGAAAAAACATTAGAAATATTGTTGGATTCCACATCCGGTGATGAGGGTGAAAGCAGTGGTGTTGATAATGAAGAACGCCCCAAAAACCACCTGCGAAAAAGTTGAAGCTGGACTCCAAAGAGGACTAGCAAAGTTTTGATACTGTTACCGATTGACACAAAAGCACCAGTAAATAAATTTACGCAAAAGCCAAAACAAACGCTCATTACCGACATTCTCAAAGAGGAGATTGGTATTCAGAAAAAAATACTTTAGAGTACCAAAGAAATATACCGGTCTATTGATCACCTTACCTTTATGATTTAAAAAAGGCAGAGGTGGAAGAGATCAAACGGCACAACTTGGTGATGGAGCAATTGAGACTGAGAGAAATCGAGCACAAAATTGAAAAAAACCGTCGTATTTTGGAAGAGCAAAAGCTTAAGCACTGAAGGCAATTATATACCATCAAGTACCTGTTAATTTTTTCTTTTTTTAATTTAAAAAAACGCATATAAGATTTATGATTCATTTTAATTTTTTATTTATTTAACTTTAAGTTTTTTTTTACAAAATGTTATGGACAGTGATATTTATTTTTTTAATTAACAATATTTAAAAACGCGTTGTATTATTTTTATATTTTGAAATTAAAAAAAAAAAAACTAAGCTCAAGTTAAAGCAAATACAATTCACTGGTTGTTTCCTATATAATTTTTGTATTTTGGGCAACGGCCAAATACTGGGGAGAGGCTAAGGATATCACATCACCGTCTTGAACGCTGCGAGTTTCTACATTACATTATACATAGTATAATTCTCTAGCTCCAAGAATGCATCGCAATCTATTTTTCAGGACACCATTTGTACGCTCAATAACGTTACGACACTTGGTATGAATTTCGTTAAATTTTATTTCAACAGGTCCATATTGCGAATATCTGTAAGAGATTATAAAAAAAAAAAAATATATACCTATTAATATTCCAATATTGTTTTGTTAATATTTAAAACCTTACCAAGGAGCCAATAGTTGCTACCCTTTCTGAGATATTTTTGCTCAAGAAGAGCTCTTAACTCACTGGTGTTCGAAATAAAACAGTCGTGACACGCTCCAGGCTGAAAGGCATCTACGTACTGAATCCTCAGCTCATGGTCACAGAAATTTTTTATTGTTTTAAAATTTGGGTTAAAATATTTTTGACAAAATTGATTTACCAGCATTACATTTAAGATGTAGTACCCCTTCCTGTTATAGTATAGGTGCTTATTATTAGATGGAGCAACAATTCGGACATGAGTTCCGTCAACGCATCCTATACCGCATGGAATGCCATGCTTTATATACAAATTTAAGGCAATTTTACGGGTTTCATCCTCTGTTTTACAAAAAGTTATACACCTTTGACATAGATGCTCCTCAAACATATTTATAACTTCTGAAGGTGTTTTGTGCCATAGACACATCAGAGTCCTTCCCCACACCCGTTTGGTACCCACTTTTGGCCATGAAGCGAAGCGTTGCACTTAACTTTACGAGTGGGAAAACTGCAACTGACTTTAGTGGGATGTGCTGTTAACATATCCAAAAGGTAAAAAATAAAGGCTGGTTTATTTACCGTGTAATATTTTTCAAATCTAAAAAATATTTTTTTTATTCAATTATAGTACTTTTTAAGGCAACTTCTTACAAAGTTTGTGGCAGCTCAAATGGGTTGGTGGCATCACCTAATATTTTTCTTGCTAACCTCTGTTCATTCTTGTCCAGCACTTCACTTTCATCGTTTTCTTCTTCAGCTAACATTATACATGGAGCACTAAACATTATTTCTTTTTTCTCTGAACTCTTTTTTCACTTCAAAAATTTTTATTTTTAACATTTATAAAATTAAATTGGTAAATTTGCACAAATTTTTTGTAAACATTAAAAAAAGAAGTAAAACAGCTGACTGACTTCGAATGTTTCGAATTCTCCCTCCCTTCCCAGACTGTTCAGAATTGGAGGATTTTCTTTTTGGGAAAAACTTATTCTCTTAGAATTCATTTACCTGGGAGATTTAATATCTACTTTTTCCCCGGGAAGAGTTTCCCAGTTTCGAAGTTTGTTTAGAATAGGAGGAAAGTAAAATCTCCCAGGGAGAATTTTTTTAGAATAGGTTAGTTGGGAAAAGAGAAAAAACTACCAGAAAGTTTCAGTTTAGAATAGCATTGATTGACACTGCTAAAAAGTACCACGTAATAATGTAAGAAAATTCTATTTTTTACAGGTTCATACGTTCCATTTACATTACATTTCCATAACCATTCGTTTTACTTTAACTGTTTCTTACTATTCCAGTTACATTCCGCCACGGTCGGTTAACTGAGTCTTAAGGACGTGTTTCTCTAAGTCGAATGATTTCAGATGAACGTCTGTTTGCATGATAAACACAAAAAAGGGAGTGTTTTTATTTATTTGAAAAGCACACAGCCGTTCGTCTGAAACCATTCGTCTTATAGAGACATTTACTAAAAATATTAGTCCGTTTTGATGTTTAAAAACTAATTTACGAGATATCTTAAAAATTGACTATATGCTTTTCTGTGACAGTGTTATTCGCTGGAACATCTGGATACTTAAATGAAGATTGGGGCTGTAGAATGCCTAGATTCATATTGCAAGCTTAGGTAAGAGAAGTACTTTTTTTGGATCAAGAAGTCTCTAAAAAAGAGTGCACTAGGCAGACACTTTAATTGCAAGACCCCTTAACTCAGTTGTGAATTTGGGTATCTTGAACATTTGTGTAACATATAATACAGACCGATTGAAATTTACACATGTCTGTTCATGAATAATTACATATTACTGAATTCTAAACTAAATTACTATCAGCCCAATCATGAATAAAAATTCCGCATGAAATTTCTCTATTTTCCCTTCTCTCCTATTATGAATACTAATTCCGCGTGAAATTTTTTACTCTTCCTTTTTCTCTGTTTTAATCCCACTTTTATCAACCGTGTGAAGAGAGAAATATTAAAAAGGGAAAAAGTAGGTATTCTCAATGTATTTTAGTTTGTATTTTCCCCCTAAAAAAATTCACTTATAAAATACAAGGGAGTTTGATTAAAAATTTAAGTAAATTTGTATACAACTAAATTTAAAAAATATACAATATTTAAATGTTCCTGTAGGTCTAAAACAACTATTAAAACTCAAGTTCAACAATTGGTTACATTAATCTGTAAGTCGATTTGTCTAAAGACGCACTCATTTTTATTTAGCGGCAATTCAAGAAGATTAGATTCACCCCTTAATTGCATTCTGGAAATACATTGGCTGTTTTGTTGTTGCTTTTCTAAACCTCGAATTTCCTCTACCAGGACACACATGATGGCACTATTCATTATTTTCTTGTATTATATTAAACCCTTATGTATTTTTTCAAATTGTATTAATTTTATTTAACTTTAATTTTATTTTATTTTCACAAATTGTCAATAATTTAACATCAATAAGAAACACAGCTGACTTTAAAATTCGATATTGCCACTTTTCCAAACTTTTACTCCCGCGGAATTTGTAATTAGAGGATTTCTTTCTCGAGAAAAACGTTTTCCGTGAGAAAGAAATTCCTTGAGAATATTCATGATTGGGCTGTATATTACGTTCAATTTTGTTCGACTTAGGAATAACCGACTTTTTACTAAACAGATATGTTAGTAGCTTTCCAAAACAAATCTTACATTTCTTTAATATATATATATATATTTGATAGAGAAAGCTGTAAGATTAGGTCAGCACATCAATAATTTTTATTTTGCTACATACTTTATGACAAATTGCATGGGACAGAGAGATTCCAATCCAAAACAATAATCAAGAATTTATTGTCGTTACTACTGTCTAAGCTACGGTTCTGTATAACGAAATGCAACTTTATTTGACCTTGGATTTTAGTAATCCCTTTCACTTTTATTAAAACAAAAGCCAAAATTATATTAAGTTTAAATTTATATTATAGCTCGTTAATTTTATTTTGTTTAATTTTATTTCCTTCATTCGTTCACATCACAAATACTTTCTCAATTTTCGGGTCAACAAATTTTGTGTTCGTAATTGGACAAACCACCACGCCATTTTCCTTGGTTATTTGAGGAATTGCCTAAAAAGATAAAAAAAGTTTAGTTATTGTCATATTATAGACAAATTTTAATATTAAAAAAGGTTAGTTTGAAGCAGTCCATAATTTTCTATTTATTTTTGCAAACATCTTTATTATTATTTGAATACTTTTAAATTTAATGGGTATTGGGAAATACAACCCTACCAATTTCGAAATATCCCTAAATTGCAACTCTATGTTGATGTATTCTTAAATTTAACGTTTATTTCCTAATGCATTGAAGTACAACTCTAATATTTAAATTTGACGTTTATTTTATTGTGATCTATGATACTTTTCAAGTATAACTCTGTTTAAATTTAGTATATAAGCGTCTAAATTTGCTTGAATAAATTGATTCTGCTTTCTATCTTCAAACCAAGCTTTGCTTTGTCTAGTAAGTGCACCGAACGGCTTAAATTTGTCATTGGCTGTAGAACTGTCAGAATACTTTTTTTTCTAAGAAGAAATTGAGTTTCTTTGCTGTTCCTGATTGGCGAATATTCATACAATTTTTTGAGGTAAAACAACAACAAAACGAGCCAACAGATAGTTATATATGTAAAAAAAGGCTTCTCCTCTCTCAACTCAAACAGCCGCCCAATCCAATTAAATATGGTGTACGGCCTGCTTAACATCAAAATATGCTACAAAAAGAAAAAACGCGATGACTAACAAACCGGTGATCAACAAAATCAAAATTCATTTGGAAATCAACCTAGACATGCACAGCAAGCGAATTTTATCAGAAAACCTAGTTTCTCCTGCTATTGATGTGGTGCACCTGGTGTTTACAGGTCAAACTGTGATACCTGTAATACAAGTGGTAAAGACAGTCCACAATATCTGCAATTTAATACTTTTCAAGTATAACTCTGTTTAAATTTAGTATATAAGCGGCTAAATTTGCCTTGAATAAATTGATTTCTGCTTTCTATTTTCAAACCAAGCTTTGCTTTGTCTAGTAAGTGCACCGAACGGCTTAAATTGTCAATTGGCTGTAGAACTGTCAGAATACTTCAAAAAGAAAAAACGCGATGAATAACAAACCGGTGATCAACAAAATCAAAATTCATCTGGAAATCAACCTAGACATGCACAGCAAGCGAATTTTATCAGAAAACCTAGTTTCTCCTGCTATTGATGTGGTGCACCTGGTGTTTACAGGTCAAACTGTGATACCTGTAATACAAGTGGTAAAGACAGTCCACAATATCTGCAATTTAATACTTTTCAAGTATAACTCTGTTTAAATTTAGTATATAAGCGGCTAAATTTGCTTGAATAAATTGATTCTGCTTTCTATTTTCAAACCAAGCTTTGCTTTGTCTAGTAAGTGCACCGAACGGCTTAAATTTGTCATTGGCTGTAGAACTGTCAGAATACTTTTTTTTTCTAAGAAGAAATTGAGTTTCTTTGCTGTTCCTGATTGGCGAATATTCATACAATTTTTTGAGGTAAAACAACAACAAAACGAGCCAACAGATAGTTATATATGTAAAAAAAGGCTTCTCCTCTCTCAACTCAAACAGCCGCCCAATCCAATTAAATATGGTGTACGGCCTGATTAACATCAAAATATGCTACAAAAAGAAAAAACGCGATGAATAACAAACCGGTGATCAACAAAATCAAAATTCATCTGGAAATCAACCTAGACATGCACTGCAAGCGAATTTTATCAGAAAACCTAGTTTCTCCTGCTATTGATGTGGTGCACCTGGTGTTTACAGGTCAAACTGTGATACCTGTAATACAAGTGGTAAAGACAGTCCACAATATCTGCAATTTAATGCAATTTCATCGACAATTGACCTACAGTGGCAAATCGAAGTTCATCCAGCTGATCAAGATAAAACCACTTTTGTGACAACCTTTGGCATGTACAAATTTAAACGCATGCCATTTGGTTTACGAAACGCTCCAGCTACTTTCCAGAGGTTAATTGACCGGTTGAAAGCCTCTTTGGGAGAAACTGTGTTGTTGGCATACTTAGATGACATTATTTCCTGCTCTCCAAGTTTTGAAAATCATCTGCGAGACCTACGGAATATTTTTCAACGTTTACAGGAATTTGGCCTTAAAGTTAATTTGAGAAAATGTCGTTTTGCTTACACCCGAAGAAATTATGACGGATCCAGAAAAGGTATCTGCACTTAACAACAGAAAAAGTCCGAGAAATGTCAAAGAAGTTTTGTCATTTCTACAGGCATGTTCATGGTATCGTCGATTTATACCATCATTTGCAGATATATCTAAACCTTTATCAGCCCTATCGAAGAAAAATGGCATTGGAGCATTGAACAACAACAATCTTTTGATAATTTGAAGAAATTATTGACAACAGTACCTATGTTGAGACAAGCTGTTGATGGTGAACCATTTATTCTCAAAACAGATGCCAGTGCTTATGCTCTTAGTGCAGTTTTGCTCCAGAGAGAGGGCCAAGACGAACACCCTATTGAATACGCAAACAGACTACTTTCGAATGCAGAACGGAATTATTTTACAATTGAGCGGGAAGCTCTCGCAATTGTTTGGGCTGTCCAAAAGTATCGCGGCTCTATTGAAGGAGCTCCTGTGAAGCTTGAAATGGTTGATGAAAATCAAAACACCAACAGGACGACTAGCACGATGGTCTTTGATGCTGCAACCATTCGATATAAATATTGAATATAAGCCAGGAAGAACCAATGTCATTGCTGATGCGCTCTCAAGACCACTCTGTGACGATGACCATGACGATTCCAATCCTTGTGAAATTTGCATATTTTTAATTGAGATGCCAAGAAAAAGTGCCAGTGAAATAAGAAATAGTCAAATAAATGACCCTCAACTTAATACGATTATTGAATGCCTTGAGAATAATACAGAGGATTTCGCCTACTGGTCAAAAAGAGGTTACATCATAAATGACGACGTCCTATACTGTTAGACAATGAAGAATCCGAAGACGCTCAGCTCGTCATACTCAGTGAAGAAAGGCTAAACGTACTTAGATACTCCCACAATGATGAAACTGCCGGTCATTATGGTATAGAAAGAACCATTTCCAAAATTACATCCAGATATTACTGGCCTGGTATACGAAGACATTGAAAAACATGTCAAGGAATACCTAGAATGCCAAAGGTACAAAGCTACGAACCTAAAACCTGCGGGGCTTTATCAAACAGTGGCGTGTAACCAGCGGTTTGAAGTAATTGCCATTGATCTCTTAGGTCCATTGCCCGTCTCACATAAAGGATTTCAATGGATATTTATTGCAGAAGACATCGCCATCCGTTTGGTTGAATTTTTTCCCTTAGAAATAGCCACTGCCGATGCTTGCGCTAAAATATTAATCGACGAAATGTTCCTACGATATGGGGTTCCCAGGAAAGTCATCAGCGACAATGGTGCTAAATTTGTTTCGGCAGTCATGCAAAAAATTGTCTACTGTTTTAATATCGAACACATACTAACCCCAGTCTACCACCCTGAGGCCAATCCTGTCGAGCGCAAAAATAGAGACATGAATGCACAACTCTCTATACTTGTTGGAAATGATCATCAATCTTGGGATGATAAATTACCCACCATTTGATTTGCATTGAACAAAACGCTATGCCAAAGTACGAACTACACTCCAGCTTATTTAACTTTCTGGCGTGAACTTTAAACACTAGATGCCATACAACATGACTCAAAAGCCATAATCCAGTCTGAAAATTGTTTGTCAGAAATAACGCCATATTTACAACAAATGGTAAATACTTTCAAGGATGTCAAGGAAAACGTTCATAAACAACAGGATCATAACAAATCAGCAACAGCCGAAGACGAAATCAGCCTCCACTAGATATTGGATCCAAAGTATTGGCTACAATACACGTATTGAGTAACAGCAACAAAAAACTTTCATCAAAATTCGTTCCAAAGGGGGATGGTCCCATACGTTATCATAGTTAAAAAAGTTGAATTTTATATAAAAATAGTTTTTACATCGGTAAAAATATTTTTTTTTTTATTTAAAATATTTTTTGTAAATAATTTTATTTTAAACAAAAATTAATAGTTCAAATGTGTTTTTAAGCAAAAATAGAACACCAAAAATAATTATAAACTTTTTTCAATATATTCTATTTAAACAATAAATTAAAACAAATTTCCCAATCATGTGTCTTTTTCCTCGTCTGTTCTCATTTCATATCCAATAAGAATCCTAAACGGTGAATATTTTATACTACGCGGAGGAATATTATTTATAAGTTGTTGAACCTTATCAACAACATGTACTTTTTTCAGAATCTCTTGGGCGCATATTCGATAGCGATGTTACCACTATCTTATTAATCCTTTTTACCCGTCCGTTTCCCCTAGGAACACCCCTTGTGATAAGATGTTGAATATTATTCTCTAGACAATACTTTTGAAACATATTAAAGAAGAAAGCTGTTCTGTCCGATATAATTCTTTTTGGATACCAAAAACCCCCCGATTAATTCATAGACGTGAATAACTACAACCGTTTCAGTTATTCTGGTTGAATACAACCAAACAAATTTAGAAAAATAATTAACCACTGCTAGTATGTGTCGAACATCTCCTCTGTAACTGCCCAGCAATTGGTAGGTTGAAGTTGAGGACTCTTCTTTGAGAACTTGAGTTCTGTGTTGAGAGCCGACATCAAGGCTCTCCACAGATTCATTAGCAGCTTGGGCTGGTTGAGAGGTGCTAGGGCTTCATAAGTGTAGTCGCACTCTCAACCGCTTTTGTTTTGTGTCTGTTTCTTTTCATGTAATTCCTCCGTTTTCCCATTCTCCCTCCCCTTCCCTACATTCCTATATCCTCCATTTCCTTCCTCCCCTAAGGACAACGTACAATGGGTCAATTTCGGCCTCCGGGTACTGTGCTTGTCTTGACCGACAGGTGCACGTCCTCTAACCTAACCTAACCTAGTATGTCTTTATAACTCTTCTTTATTTCTTTCAGAAGGGTGACGTGATCAATATGATATACACCCAACTCTTTTTTTACACGGTAGATACGTCACTCAGAAATCCGTGTAGAAAAAGAGGCGTTTCCTATATTAAAATGGAGGATACGTTCCATGTAATCTGAAAACCGTGTAAGATGAAATAAAGAACTATATTTACTTCGAAAAACCGTGTAAAAAATATTGAAAACTATAAAATTTCAGAAATGCATACAAATTGTATGTTCATATGGAATTTTATTAAGCATTAAAACTTAAAACATGTAATTCATATAGGTGAAAAATTGGTAGAGCAAGCAAAAAACAAAAGAAATCTTTTAATCCAGAATTAAGAACGGAAAAATTGGAGAAGAAATAAAGAAAAAATATTTACATCGCTACTTGATAACAAGCGCAATTGTTTGCGACGAACTGGACTAAAGTCGGTATCATAACTGGAGATAGCCATCAAATTATCTAATGGTGACTTTCGTCCGGTAATAGAGTTTTGAACTGTCGGACTACATTTCGAAAGGACTTGCTCCGTCGACTTTTTTATTAAAATCTCTTTTATAGAAGGTTGAACTTTTGATTTTTTAAGTTCTTTATACAACTCTTTATAACCAGCAATACAATCATTAATATCTCGTTCGAATTTCAAGACACGTTCCATATTAGGACAATTTTTAAGAAATGATTCACCATACTTTTACCAAATGTTAGTAAGTCATCAATTAAACTAGCAATTAGTTGACATATTTCGGTCTCCTCGTCGTTATTGGGGATTTTGAAACAGTACTAAATTATAAATTTTTTACAAACATTTTTTTTCAACCGTGTAACTTCAAACCGTGTAAAAAAAGAGTTGGGTGTATTGTTAACGCCTGACCTGTCTTATCGATAGCGGTAAGAAGTCCTTCTAGTTTCCTGTCATAGCCTCAGTTATGCATTTTATACAACTGAACTATTTTGTTCACTTGCAACACAATATGTGGAATATAAAATTCTCTTTCTTTCTAAGTTTCTGTATTTTCCTAGTACCCAAATGACCTTTTTCATATCATATGGAATCACCATAAGTTTCTGATTTGGATTTTTATAAATTAAGCCGTCTTTGAGATAGATATCCCCATAGCTTCCGTTCCTAACTTTCCTAACGGCTTTAAGTCCAATCTCCTCAAAATTAGCCTGTTTTATGGAGTCCTCGGGCAACAAATATGAAATTCCTAATAATGTTATTAGGAATATTATTTTCTATGTGCCTGGATGATAACCTCTACGGGATGAAATTGTTGATCATCTGCGCTCTTCTAAAGCAAAACACCTCTATAGTCGTTATACTCAGGTCCGTATGTACTTCTGAACCAGCATTCGGATTATACAACTTTAGAACATATGTATACATCAACTTTCGTTGAATTGTCTAAGTGATATAATTTGAGTTTCTCTCATTAAAAAGCCAGTATTTTTTTTTTTATAAAATCATATAATGGTTTCGTAATTGTATTTCCACAAGTCCACTAAAATATAACGTGAGGCCTAAGAACCGTTGTAACGTCTTTTAGTCTTGCGGATCTGGAAAATTTACAACTGTGTTCTTCCCTAATGGTGTTTTCTTTCTGAGGTTTTTCTTTACTCTCATAGTTTTTGCCAGAAATCTGCTGAGAAGAAATCGCCGAAAAAATACTTTTTGTGTTTTATTTTGATGTCCGGCTTGCGATTCAAACCCTGACTTTACGTCTAATAAGCCAGCACACTATCTACTAGAGCACGGCGACTTCGAGAATAAGACAAATATTAAAAAGGATCTGTGTTTACCTCTTATTAAGAAAATGAATGAGAAAATTCTTATTTATGAAGATGAATCTAATAATTTTTCGCAACTAAAATAGATGCAGTAAAGTCCATATTTTTTTAAAAAAAAGTTTTAGATTTAAAAATATGTCGTATTTTTTGATTTGTTTTTAATAAAATATGTAAATATCAAAAAAGGTGTTGCCAGATCGCTGATTTTTCAACTTAATTTTTTTATAACCAAAAGAACTTACACTGAATGCAATTTTTTTGCATTACTGACCATGTAGCTTTAATAATGTGTAAATGATGCTAATTTTTTCTTTATTTGCTTGCTTTCTCCTTAGAATGACATATAATAACAATCTCAAACCGGAAATACAAAAAATGCAAGGCAGCATTCCGTCTGACAAAGGCTTAATGAGTTTGTAAAGTTGGCCAACCCGATTAGGCAATTGACTTCGATTGCGGCAAATCTTGTAAAAACTCATTTTCTAGAAACTCATAGTCTGTATTTACTCGTGAGGGCAGTTTCAGATAATTTGTGTTCTATCGAGTCCTTCTTCCTTTACTTCCAACCATTTTTTAATCGAGTCGAATCTACCACATATCTATAAGGTAATTGTGTCAGCTGGCAATTTTCTACATCAGATATTTCGTAACGATCATTTCCTAATTGCTTCTGAACCATGTATGGGCCGCGATACTTTGGCATTAATTTCGGCATTTCACTCCTGGATTTGTATTAACATTCTTAAAAACAACTAAATCTTCAGGTGTGAAATATTTTGGTGATTTGTGATGGACATGGAAATATTTTAAATTATTCTCCTGAGACTATTTTATGGTTTCTGAGGCATCCTCCCTTATTACCTTTAAATCCCTGTTACCATCCTCGTACCTGTCCTGTAAATATTCTGTCAGTTCATCAACTCTCCTCGTTTTTCAATTCTAAATAGTAAAGGGGTCCATACACTACACAAGTTTGCAGGCACAATCAAGTGATTGTGCTAGCCGATTGAACGTATATGGGCTTGTGGTGCGATTGTACAAGCTGATTGTGAGATATTAAAATGAATTTGATATTTTTATGTTTGTGCAAGCTGGCTTGTGCAGTGTTTTGTAAAAAAAAAAAAAAAAAAAAAAAAAACTTTTTACAATATAATTTTTTCAGTTGTAAATATTATGCCAAAAATAATTATTGTGTGGTAATGAACCTGAAAGATAAAAAACATTTTGGGAAGAATTTATGACTTGTACGAATCAATGCCATGTCTATGGAAAATATAAAGTTCTGATTATTGCAATCGTGACAATTTTTCCAATTGTTTGCGGGGAAATGGCTGTAAGAAACTTTAAGTCCTCATAACTATTAACGCTAGCTAAAAACCTCAAAGTAACAGCTAAACGCTGATGTGATGAAATTGGGTACATTACTTAACAAATCATAGAAACATTCTTTACCCATTCTTAAAAAATTACAAAGATTATCTTCAGCGCTGGTTTCCTATTCTTTAAGGAGTTTAACATCACTTAAATTTTCCATTTAGCCATTGTTTTATCCAAATACGCTTTTTTCTTCCATTATGTTTTTCGTTTCTTTAATAACAGCAATAACAGCTGGTGTAGTGTATGGGCCCGGTAATATAGCTGGTGATTGTTTTGTAGCACTGTGAAGCGAATTTTTGAGTGCAAACTCCACTGCGGCAGTTTATCTGTCCAATCACAATGTTCCGCTGGCCCAGATAATTTCGATAGCATAGCCCTCAAATCTCTATTTGTCCTTTTCAATTGGCCGTTCGACTGTCGAGAAGCAACTGATGTCTTCACATGAATATTTCTTTCGGTTACAAATCTATTGAATTCATAAAAAGAAAAACACGTACCGCGGTGTTTACGTTTGGACCTAATTGCCAGTAATGGACCAATATGTTCGATATGCCAGGTGCCCAAAGGGATAACCTTCTTCTATATGTTGCATAGGTTCCGTTCATTATTTTTTGTGGCCCCGAATAGTAAATACATTTAAGGCAGATTCTTATGAATTTATTTAATTATCCTTCATATTGAAGTCGCCGTGGTCTAGTGGGTAGTGTGTTGGCTTATTAGACAAAAGGCCTGGGTTCGAATCCCAGGTCAGACATCAAAACGAAAAATATTTCTTCGGCGACTTCCTCTCAGCAGATTTCTGGCAAAGACTCTGAGAGTAAAAATTGCCATGAAAAGCTTCTCAAAAATCTGTCGTTCGGAGTCGACTTTAAACTGTAGGTCCCGCCACTCATGTATAAAATTAACGCACACAACATAAGTGGTGTGAGAAGCTAGGTCGTAATCCTGACTGAAGGGTTGAAATGGCCAATTATGTATGTATGTATGTATGTATCTTTCATATTAGGAAACCAATAATATTTGCCTATCCTGTTCATACATTTCCCAATACCAGCATGACTATACTTCTCATGCACTATTATTATGTTTCCTCTAATTCCTCCGGCATATATAATTGTCTTTGCCCAAGACTACCTATTCTAAATACTAAACCAATAAAAACTCCTCTTTTTCACCATACACAAGCGCTATCCTAATGTCCTGTATCTTCGGATCCCTTGATTGCGGAATCTGAATGTTTGACTCAACTTCATTCTCATCGGCCCCAATAAATGGTTCACGGCTGAGTGCGTCAACGTGAGTCATCAATTCTCCGCTTGTGTGCCTTGTGCTATAATTATAATTTTCCAATTCTAAAGCCCACCTGGAGATTTATTAATTTCCTACTCAATGCTAGTGTAAGGGAGTTACAGTCGGTCACAATAGTGAAAGGGATTCCTTCCAAATATATAAGAAACCTTCTTAATGCATATATTATGAACATGGTTTCTAATTCAAATCTGTGGTACCTAGATTCTGCCGGTGAAGTGCACTTACAGTAGTAAGCTATTGGGTGAAATTTACCATCTCCTAGTTTTTACAGGATTACAGAGTCATGGTCTTTAGTCGCTGATCACATGCTGCCAGCGCAGGAACATTCGTCAGTCGATCCTTCAGAGTCAAAAAACGTTTCTACATTCGTCAGTCCAATTAAAATTTCCATTTTTCTTCAACATGTTCAAAAGCCTTGATATACTCATAAAGTCGTGTACAAATCTTCGGAAATAGGAAATCAGTCCTAAACAACGTTCTACCCCTTTGCAGCCCGTAGGCATATGATACTTTTTTATAGATTTTATGTGATCCTCATTAGGCCTAATACCCATCTCGTACACATGATAACCTAGTTATGCGATATGCGTATTTACACTTATTCATATTAAGTATCAATCCTACTTCACTTAAAACACCTAACATATCTAACAACAACTCTGCATATTCCTCCATAGATTCAGTGGCGATGACTATATTATCTAAGTAAACTAAAATCGTATCTGACTCCATAAAATCCCTTCAAAACATTATCAATTAATCGCTCAAATACAGCACAAGCATTTTTCAACCCGAAAGGCATATAACAATATTCGTATTATCCTATAGGTGTGACAAAAGCTGTATATTTTATTGATGCATGAGGACATCGGTACCTGATGGAAACTATTTTCTAAATCAAGGGTCGACAAAATTTTTTTATTACCTAAGTAGTCCTCGATTATGAGCAAAGGAAAATTATCCTTCAGTGTCATTTTATTCAGGGGCCTGTAGCCTACGCACATTCTCAGTTGCCCGTTTTTCCGTCTTACCAACACAATCGACGAGGCATTTGCCGAATCACTCGGGCGTGATTCACTTATACAACTAACAAACATAGAAAAAAGTTAATAAGACCAGCGCACTTGTTTTGTTGTCTGAAGGCAACACTTATCAATTGGAATGCATTAATACCCTTAAGGTGTTTTCTTTTCTACCAAAAAATGTGCATTTTATTAATGCAATTTTGCGTTTGTTTCTTAGAAATGTTTTGGCCTATAAAAGGGTGGCATGTTTTTTATTCTAAATAATTCGCACTTGCCAATGGTGGAGGGCATTGCATTTTATGCCCTGTATAAATCGATAGAGCTGATAATGCCCTGTAAAGCAGATGACTTTTGTTTATTTATAGGGCTACCAGACGATATTTAAAAAAAGTCGCCTGGTATTGTTATCCAATTTGAAGTAGGTTTTTTCATTGTTTTGTTAAGTAACCTTAAGAAAACATTACATTTGTAGTGATCTGTAATATGGCAATCCTACAAACTTATTAAGCCTTTGTCAGATTGAATGAAACCTTGTATTTTTTATTTCCGTTTTGAGGTTATTATTGTAAGTCATTCTAAGGAGAAAGCAAGCAAATAAAGAAAAAAAAATAAAATATATCAAAGGAAATACAAAAGCGGCTAAATAATGGATCTTAGACCTAGTCGCCAGACACTGACTGATGCATCAGATGTCGCCGACATTGAATTCATTCTTCTGCCATGCTGAGCCAACTACGTGCCTTATATGAAGCGCTAATGAAGGAACAAAGTAACCACACTTTAAAACCAGCAAGTGGAAGACATGAAAAAAAAAATGTTACAGATAAAAAGAAATGACGTGTAGTTGTAGATTTTAGAAAACTCAACGACAAAATTGTAAACGACAAGTTCCCACAAGAAGAAATGAAATGACGTGTAGTTGTGGATTTTAGAAAACTCAACGACAAAATTGTAAACGACAAGTTGCCACTAACACGACTAGAACTCCACGAACAATCCAGACCACTTTCTGCATTCTCCACATCAAATGGACACTACCAGTTCAAAAGATTGCCATTTTGCTAGCAGGTTTAGAAACCGATGCTTTCTAATACGTTGATGACATCATAATATTCGGCTGCAGTTTAAATCATCACAATGAAAATTTAATTCGTGTTCTTGAATTTTCAAGGAGATACAATTTAAAATTAAATGCAGCGATAAATGAATATCCAATTCCAAAAAACGTGGATGAGGTAAGATGTTTCGTAGCATTATGCAACTACTACAGAAGATTTATACCCAACTTCATAGATATAGCCCAACCACCAATTTTAAATGGGATGAAAAATGTCAACATGCATTCGACACATTAAAAGAAAAATTCATTCAACCACCAGTTCTCCAATACCCAAACTTCAAAAAGCCATTTAAAAAACAGCACACGCATCAAATTACGCATTATACACGATTTAAAAAAGCCTGTAATACAAAAAAAATTATGAGCCATTCATTGGGGAATCAACTTCTTTCGACCATATTTATATGGTGGAAAATTCATAATGGTTACAGACCATAGACCACTAGTATATATATTTTCATACAAAATTATGATGCTGGACTTATGCGATTACGATTTTGAAATAATATATATAAAATAATATATAAATCAAGAATCCAGACTGACTCAGATATTTTAAATAAAATGATATCATTGTACATGGAGTCGTCGTAGTCTAGTAGGTACTGTGTTGGTTTATTAGACGTAAAGCAAGCGTTCGAGCCCAGGCCAGACATTAAAACAAAATACAAAACGTATTTTTTTGGCGATTTCCTCTCAGCAGATTTCTGGCAAATACTCTGAAAGTAAAAAAGTCGCTATGAAAAGTTTCTCAACATAAATATGTTGTTCGGAGTCGACTTTAAACTATAGGGTCCGCCACTTATGTAAAAAATTAACACACACAACTAAAATGGTGTGAGAAACTATGCCAATAATCCAGACTGAAGGGTTGTAATGACCAATTCTGTATGTATGATACCATTACACATTGATGAAAAAAGAGCACTAGTTATACAAGGGCGATGTCAAACAGGATGTCCCAGGCCAGACATCAAAAATAAAAAAAATACAAAAAGTATTTTTTCGGCGATTTCTTCTCTTTATCTTTTTGAAAAGTTTCTCAAAAATCTGTCGTTGGAGTCGACTTTAAACTGTAGGTCCCGCCACTTCTGCATAAAATTAACACACACAACATAAGTGGTGAGAGAAACTGCGGGCTTCTTGGGGACGATTGCTGAAGACTGTCTAATGGTGAAGGTATAGCACTGGCCATTTTATAGTCACCAGCAGCAACTCGTTTTCTTACCGTTCGCATCTTCCCTCTCTTTCCACCTTTCCTACAAACCTGCACAATGTACTGCATGAGTAGGGGTCATCCTCTGGGTGCTGGCATTATAAAAAAAAAAAATACGTACATACATAATTGGTCATTACAACCTTTATTGTTGGCTTATTAGACGTAAAGTCAGGAGGATCCCCAGGCCGGACATCTAAACAAAATACAAAAAGTATTTCTTCGGCGATTTCCTCTCAGCAGATTTCTGGCAAAAACTATGAGAGTAAAGAAAATTCTGCCATGAAAAGTTTCTCAAAAATCTGTCGTTCGGAGACGATTTTAAACCGTAGGTCCCGCCACTTATTATAATGGTTGTTTTAGTACAGACTGCCCACTCCATAACAGTAGTGAATTGCGGCAGATGTTGATCCTTTATTAGATCGTCCCTTGTACCGCCAGATTACTTTAGTACTTTTCAGATAGAAATAACGACTATACAAATTGCCGCAGAGTGAATTCTGTATCAAAGCATATCGTATGGTGTTATACTTATATTTCAAAGCGGTTATTACTCCCTAGAAAAGGCGTTCGCCACATCTAAGTTTGTCCAAGAATGTTGAGAATCGAGAATCGAATAGTGCGACATTCGACTTTAATCTCATTTGGGTTCCTGGGTACGGGGATATCGAAGGTAACAACAAAAATGCACTTGCATGGGCTAAAACAACAGGAATTTCAATAGAGTCCATATATGAGGACGGGTCCCTCTGCAGAGAGGCAAACAAACGGTCTTACAAACACTTCATTAATTGGTAAAGAGAAAACAACTGAACATCTTCTGTCATTGTTCGGGAACCTGAGAATAAGAATTTTTGAGCACACAGAAATTATTGATAAGACATGTCTGCCCGAAGCCGATTTGAAAAAATTTCACACATTCATAAGACTTTAGGTATGATTGAGTGGCGCCGACCATGAGCTGTAATTATATTATACAATAGGTAATATAGGTGTTAAAATGAAAGCTTATAATACCCAGGTAAAATAGGTTCATTAAGGTGGCTGCTTGTTGAACCTAATCTAAAAACTTCTAAATAAGTTTAATATTAAAAACAACTAAGTAAATGGCAGTATGTAATAAAATTCTAGTAGAAACATTTCCATACATATAATGGAATGACAATGTCACTTATATTCATACCAATTGTCCAAAGATTTGACCATTCGGCAACATCATTGGTAAATTGTGTTCGTTCAGTGGAAGCCCAGTAATCCTGTAACGACAATAAGACAATATTTGTATAAGTATAAAATTTTAAACCATTTCTTTTATTGTTTATTATAAAAATATATATAAAAACGCAGTTCAAGTTTAAGTTATTATATTTAATTGATAAAAAATAAATAAATACTTTAACCAATTGTATAGTAATTGATTTTTTTAAACTAACATTAAACGATAAACATACATAATTGATCATTACAACTCTTCAGTCAGGATTAATGACCTAGTTTCTCACACCACTTATATTGTGTGTGTTAATTTTATACATAAGTGATGGGACCTTCAGTTTAAAGTCGACTCCGGACGACAGATTTTTGAAAACTTTTTATGGCAATTTTATTTACTCCCCGAGTTTTTGACAGAAATCTGCTGAGCGGAAAGCGTCGAAGAAATACTTTTTTTGTTTTGATGTCTGACCTGGGGCTCGAACCCTGACTTTATGTCTAATAGGCCAACACACTAACTACGGCAACAGTAATCGATATATGCATTCGTTTAGCATTCACCACATTCTTATCTTATTAGAAAAAGTATTATTACAAATATTTTAATATGGACCTTTTGTACCACTCTCTATATTATATTTAACTAATAAAACAAGTTAAACTTTTAAACTTTTATAAATTGTATTGTACTCGACTACTTTTTAAAAGAAGATAAATATAATATAAGTACAAAATCTAAATAAGATGAAAAATATAAGCACAAGCTCTCAAAGTATAATACTTAATTAGAAATAAACTTGTTTTTTTTTTTTTTTTTTTTTTGTAAAATATTGATAAAAAATGACTATCGTTTTTTTTTAACTGTATTTTGGTTTTAGATTGCATACAGTCTTTTCAGGTGTTTGACTAAAGATTTTCCAGTCTATATATCTACCGGTGACTTTGTTATGTCCGCTAAAGTTTTTGATATACCACAGTGGTGCTGTAATGATGCTAAAAATCTCTTTAAGTGCCTTTGAGTTTTTTCTGTCCGTAGCCTTAAATAGCATATAAGTTTGAGAAAAGAATGAATTATCCTCACTATTCTTCTTTATGTATATACGATTTTTATTGACAGATCTTTCCGTAAGTTCAAGTTTTTGATATATTCCAGAGATTTAATTTTGCGTAAAACCTTGTTTAGATATTTATGAATTTTTTTATCCGTAACACTGAGGCATATTCTTTCACCCGAATAGAATATCAGCATATTGGTTTGAGAAGAGAATCAATGGACCATTCTCACTATTCCTCTTTGAGCATATAAGAACTTTCAACAGGGATTTCCAACTTTGACAGTGGTTCAACCTATTTGAAGGTACTTTTGTCAAATTTAATGTAATTTGTTCAATCTGTTATAACAAGTCACCGTGGCCGGATAAAGCATTTAGCAGCACTTGCAAATAGTAAACAATTTTCAGTAATATGAGTGTTCTGTTAGGTGAACGTAATATCACCCATTTTTTTTTTATACCTGCACTCATGGGATGACCCCTACTTATGCAATGCATTGTGCCCATAGGTCGCCACTGAGATGACTATTCCCTATGAGGTGGATAAATTTGAATCGTCTTCTTCAGTAAACGATAAGGCATGATCTGCCGAAAACATCGCCACCATACGTAAGAGAGAGAATTCGAAAGAATTCGAATTTTGCGATTGGCCCAGTAACTGAGAGCAAGCGATCATGGATAACAATGCTTTCTAGAGCAATTGGCAACTGACCGAAAATCATCTTCAGCGATGAAGTCTATTTCTGGATGAGTGGGAACGTTGACAAACAAAATTCTAGAATGAGACGATACCAATCCATATCAGATCCAGAAGCGTTCAATTCGTGCTATAAAAGTCACTCCTTGGTGTATTTCAGAATAGCGTCGTCATGGGTCAATATTTCTTTGAGGGCAACGTTGTTCAAGCCATCACTATTAACGACGAGCACTTTAGGCTGAAGATTACAAGCTTTTTTTGGTCAAATTCAGCATGACTGATGCGCCGCAGTCAAAGAAAATTTTACATTTTCGATACGCTCCACCCAGAGAAGCCGAGGCGGACATTTCAACGATGGTATATTACCAGACGTTGGCACCAATAGCCCCCTGGGGGCAAACATTTTCGGTTTTTTACACACATAGGACACGAAAATAAACAATGTGCATTAACAAGACCGCAAATATGCATTCAGTTGCCTGTCAGCTTTCAGGGAAGCAGATTGTCGTCATTTCTTTTTAACTTTTTTTTGTATTTCAATTATACACTCAAAGAAAAATTAATTAAAACGTGGTTATCACAAAATTTCCATACATTTTTAGGTATGTAAAACTTCTATAATGATATTTTTTGCCTGGTGAAATATTATAGGAAAAGTTCCCAACTTTTTCTTTGATTTTTTAAGTGAAATATGTCTATCCGAAAAGTAATAAATGGCATCAATGGTTTGTAACCAAAGTTTGTTCGAACATTCCTTGAAACAATAATTACTAACAGTTTTCCTCCGTGTTAACACATGCCTCTCACAAATACACTCACATTTTTATCATGTTCTCTCTGTGCCGACGTCTGCTCTAGACTTTGGATTACCATTTCATAATGAGTTTCTAGCCGTCTATGGCCTGCTATGGACAGCAAGAGGACAGAGTGGCTGCTGGGCTTGGTTAAGGCCAGCTTGAGGTTAGTTGTCGGTTTTATCACGGGGCACTGCGAGATTAGGTCGCTGACCGGGATCTGGAACAGATCCCAGCCGGACTACTGCAGGGTATGTTGCGATGAGGAGGAGTAGGAGACTGTCGAACATCTCCTCTGCGACTGCCCATCCCTTGGTAGGTTGAGGACTCTTGGCAGGGCCTTCTTTGAGAACTTGAGTTCTGTGTCGAGAGCCGACATCAAGGCTCTCCACAGATTCATTAACAGCTTGGGCTGGTTGAAAGGTGCTAGGGCTTCATAAGTGTAGTCGCACTCTCAACCTCTATTGTTTTGTGTCAGTTTCTTTTCATTCCTCCGTTTCCCATTCTTCCTCCCTTTACCTACATTCCTATATCCTTCATTTCCTTCCTCCCCTAAGGACAATGTACAATGGGTCAATTTCGACCTCCGGGTACTGTGCTTGTCTTCACCGATAGGTGCACGTCCTCTAACCTAACCTAACCTAATCAGCGTTGCCATTTTGGTTATTTTTTTTCTAATGTGTAAATGTGTATTTTTTCTTCATTTTGGTTATTTTTTTTATTATCGTAAATAAATCAATCACTTCTTTATTTATTTTTTTTTTTAATTTCCATTACAAGCTTTGCAATCGATAGCAAAGCGTTCTATTCCTTTAAGCGGGGTTTATTACGTTCAATTGAAATTTTAATACAGTTAAACGGTTATAATGAACTCTGTAGTACCAGAAAAATTAGTTCGTTATAGGCAAAGTTCGTAATAAACGGGGTGAAGTCATAGAAGAAAATATAAAATGCAAATAATTTTTTTCATTTATTAAAAACAAAAAGTATTTTTTTTATAAAAAACCAAAAATATGTGTTAATTCTTTTTATCTATCAGCTGATTAAAGATGCTAAGATAGACGTCTTTTGCACGTTCAAATTTGTTTCGAAACAAATTTCAACACTCTTGAGTTTGTAGGAGAGAGGGGAAAAACGAGCGGGGGTGATTTCAGAATTTCATGTACTCAGAAATTTGCTTTGTTTTTTATTCGTATATACACAGAGTTGTATTTTATTTCACATTTACTTTTATTTTTTGTTTCGCATAGAGAAGTTAACATCTTGACTGCCGCGGCTACTTTCAGAGAACTGGCCAATAACGACAATTTGATTTTTCACATTATGTTACTAAAAACTATTTTTAGATCGTAGGTATCATCAAAAGGCAAAAATTATGTTTTTTAGGAGAAAAAGTAGGTAAGAGATGACTCGTAGTTAGTCAACGGTGTTAATATAAAGCTTATTTAAAATATCATTAGTATTTGTTTATTTTGTGTTTGAAATCAAAACATTAGCAGAAGAAAAATTTTAGCGCCAAACATTAAAAAAGGTGAAAAAATAAAAATTATTAAAAGGAATATAATTTAAATAAGGGAATTATACTAAAAAATAATAATACATAAATATATAATATATTATAATATAATAACAAATATAATATTCATGTCTTGTGTTAGAACCTAAATCACAATGCCAAACAAAGTTACAACTGTCAAAAAAAGCAGAACGACGCGATAAAAGAAAACAAAATTTCTGAAATTAATTTTTTACGTCCAAAAGCGAAAGAAATTTTAAAAGAAAATGCAAAAAAGTTTTTCACATTTGTTTCCAAACTAATTTCAGCGTGCAAAAGCCGTCTTACAATTAAATGCTGCCATATTAAATAAAAGTAAAGACTATTGCCATACTTCAAAGTTATTTCTGAGGTTTCGTTATAAAAAATCTTAAATGTATGAAATTTAATTACTGGGACCATTTAAAGTAATTCCTTTTAACCGAGAATTCGTTATAGACGAGGTTTTTTGTATGAAAATTGTTATTAAAATGTTGGGACTTGAAAGTAAGTAAGTAAATTTTATTGAGACTTATTCTTTTTCGATAACATGTGTTTACTTAACTAAATGGTAACATGTATGAAGATATATAACTAGAAAAACGCAACTTGTTGATTTTTTTTTTCAAGGGAATATGTTAATAAAACAAAATTTTAAGATAACAAGGTTTGCTCGCGACCTTTCACTTTTGCAGACAGCGCAAGAGAATCTGTCAAATAAATAAATAAAACAAAATAATTAATATAACACTTAAAACGAGTTAACAAAAATCTGTTATAAAATAAAAGTTGACCACAAAATTCAAAATGTCGACGAGACAATGGGTGTAAATATCACAGGATTATAAGATAAATTTTAATGAAATATTCGATATAATACGGTGGTTCAGGTACATTTGTCAAACTTTGTCAGATTTAGATCAGTCAAAACGGGGTGAGCTGAGCTCTTAATATTATAAATTTTTCTTTTTATCCCCTATGGGAGCCAGGCATTATTTTGGAGTAAAATTGTGGCAGCATATGTGGGTCAGGATCGATGTCTGTGTTCTCGTTCAGTATACCAACTGGAGAGAGATAAGTTGAACTTGTCCAATGCAAACACCTTTCCAACTCATGAATTTCATTCATCAGGAAATTTTCGTGGGTGGCCAGTTTTTCAACAAATACCCTTTGATGGTGGAGTGCATATCTACAGAAGGGTTGGACTCTAGAGGTGTCATATATGTAAGGATTAGAGTACTTCCTAGTGTGACTTACATAATGTTTGTTGATACACTTCCGCAGGATCTTCCGTTCAAATATTTCCAATTCTTTTGCCACTATTGGCGAAATAGTGAACCAGATTGGAAATCCATATAACAATACGGATCTGATGGTCACCTTATATAGGAGCAGCTTGGTTTCACGAGGTAGATATTTGTTATTAAATAAGTATGAAAACATCCCAGCTATTCGTTTGGCCCTTGTAGTGTTGATCGCGCATGTTCGTTAAATTTATGCCTAAATATTTTATTGTAGATTTAAATGGAATCTCAACCCCATCGAGCGCGGCGCGTAACATTTTGCTTCGGTGTACTACTGACCGATGACACTTTCCGGAAGCATTCCTGATACAGATGGCCTCTGATTTGGTAGCATTTATCCTAATTCCCAATGTTTTATAAAATTCGTGTATCAACATAAGATGAGTTGAAACATTGTGAAGAGCCTGGGCTGGTGAGGAGCTGTGGGCATAAATTAGGCAATCATCTGCGTATAAAATTGCTTTGAGTTCTGTGTGGTATGTGGAAAGTCAGGAAGAAAAATATTAAACAAAAATGGGGCAAGTACGCTTCCTTGAGGGACTCCACTATTTACATACCCCAATGATGAAGATGAACCCTGTATTTCGACAGTAAATTTACGGTCGGATAGGAAACTCTATATCAATTTAACTAGATAAGGATCAATTCCCAGATCTATCAGTTTATAGATAATCCCACTATGACACACCGAATCAAACGCCTTTTCTATATCCAAAGATATCGCCACAGTGCAGAATTGATTCCTCAAGTTTGAGGATATGTCACGGTGAAACTTTAAAAGCGCGTGCTGTGTAGAGTGGGATTGCTTAAAACCAAATTGAAGATCTGATATAGGGTTTATTATGAATTCATTTTCAATTTTTTCCTTCAGGTCGTGCTCAAATACCTTTCCAAGATTAGAAAGCAGGGATATAGGGCGGAAATCGGGCAATTCCTCACTATCATTTTTTTTATTGGGATTATTTTTGCCAACTTCCAATCAGTGGGAAAATAATAGTTGTTAATACAATGATTTACAATACATGTAAGTACATCAAATGTTGACTGTGGAAACTTTGTGATGATGTAGAGTTGGTGAAATGGTATCTATCCGAATTTGTAAATTCGTTAAAATTGTCGTCAAAGGTGAAAATGTGGTTTGGGATTACTTCAATACAATTTAAAATTCTTGAGTCAAGATCATCCACTGCCTTCTCTGGAATTGTTCGGCGAAAAATTGATGAATAAAAGATTTGGAAACTATCTGCAATTTCCGCAGGATTAGACATGACATTATCATCGTGTCGTATTTGTCGACACAACGGAGATTCCCTTCCGCCTGTAAATCGGTAAATTTCTTTGAATGCATGTAATTTGTCATTAATTTTTTCTGCGTGTTCAATTCCAAAAGATTCTTTAATAATTGAATGATAATATATTCAAAGATCTATGGTCCATATTGAGATCTAACTTTGTTTAGAAGGCGCAAAAATTCGGATTTGGCTTCAGACTTTGGCATGTTTTTGAATTCATTCAGGAATATGTTAATTTCCTGCTCCAGGGTTAACTCTTCTGGCTCTAAAAAGTAAGTGGCTAGGTTCAAAAAATCGTTAATCACTGACGATTTTGTTTGTCGGGGATTTCGTTGAGACATTGGATTTTGAAAGAAGCTGGCGTATGTTTCCTTCGCCGAACGCATGGCAATGTTCACTGTCTTGTTGAGATTTTCCGCTGCAACGGCCTTTTCCTATATTACCTTCGCCATCTTATTCTTCTTCACCGTAAAGTATTTTTTAAAGGTCGGACAACCACTCCAATTGGCAGGAAGGCCAGTTTTTCTACAATTGGAACAATAGGGTTCTGAGAAATCTTCTCTTGGCATTCACCCGGAGCGTGGTCTTGATCACATTTCACGCAGGTATAAGCCGAGTTGCAGTTGCGTGCGATGTGGTCCCAGCGTTGACATCTACGGCACTGTATATTGCCGTCCTTCTTTTTTGGCTGTTCCCAAGATATAACTTAGTTTTGTAGGCCACGAATTTTTGAAATACTGCTCAATGATTTCTCTGGGAGGAGGGAAACCAGAAAGAGCCCCGTGTCACCATTTTGTCTAATGGACCTTGACGTTTTAAATTTGGTTACAGTAGCAACTGTGTCCGGGACAATAGACTCAAGTTCCATCTTAATTGCTTCACTTTCTGTGTCACCAACCAGTCCTCGTAAAAGTATCGACTGTTGTTTGAGTTCCTTTGGGGTGAAGGAGTAGGAATGAATGTTCTTTGCTCTAAGTATAGCCATCATAGATGAATGAACTTTGTGGTCTGGAAAATAGAGCTTGCTTTTACTTTTATTAACATTTTTCACCTTAAATGAAAAATCCGGAATTGTAGATTTTAATGTATCTACCAATGCTTTTATGTTTACATTATAAACTATTATTGGCGGACACCATTTTCTTCTAGTGTCATGTTGTTGCTCGTCCTTGTTTTGTGTTTGATTTTTTTCTGCCGGCGGGGTGCCTTGCAAATCAATATCTGCTAGAACGCTGAAGATGCCAAATTTATTTTGGTCTAGGGGAACATGATTAGCCAGTCTTCTAGATAAATCAGAGATATCCACATTAATTGGTGGTATAGTGCTTTCTACTCTTCGTCGTTTACGGTCATTTGGTGTGTCCGATGTATTTATTGTTGTATTTGTGCAGCCATCTAAAACAGCAGTCGATGCAACCATAGAAGTCGCCACTTCCTCCTCTGAGACATCGTACTCCATATCATGGGGCAAAAATACAGACATACAATTGCAATATTATGCAAAATGGTGCAAGTAGTCCGTAAAATCAAAATATAATAAAATATTAAAATTTTATCTCTCCGCGCTTAAAAAAAATACGTCTGACCTAAACGGTGTTGCCACAGTTTTTTCTTGGGACTTGAAAATATGTACGTAATAACCAAGAATTCGTTATAACCAATGTTGCCAACTTAGTGCTTTCCGCACTATTTATGGTGCTTTATGAAACATCGTACGCGTAAATTTTTTCTTCTAGTGCCTTTTTATGAAGAGGCACTATTATGGTGCTTTTCAAATTTCATTACAGTGCTTTTCGTTGATTTTTAATAGCCTTTATATTGAAACTACAAAGAAAAATGTCAAAATATTTTTAGCGTAAAATTTACAACACGATATCAATAGAAAATGCGGTTAAACGTAATCTGAATATGTGGCTAGAACTTAAAACACATTTTAATATTCTTAAGGACAGTGGGTATGTTTCACATAAGGATATGTACAATAATAATAACAATTTTGTATATCTCACGTATTTAAGTTCCTTTTTGGGAGAGGTTCAATTTAGCATTTGAGGCAAAAATGCAGGCCACGTTAAGTTGTATAATGATTTGTATAGATTGCTAAAAAATCTGACTAACAAATTGATAATAAATTGTGAAAATTTTAATTATTTAGAAGATGATATAGATAGTAATTATAATGAATTTTGCTACATTGGTTATAGTTCTGAAAAGGCCTGCAATGAATACCAAAAACAGTAACCGAAAAAAATATTATTAAATAAAAATGTGTTCTTGTCACTAAACACCTTATTTATGAAATTAGAGCTAGTCTTCCTAGCAATTTAAAAATTTAACAAAAACTTTCCTTATTCAGTGTCCAAAATCTACTATATGCCAAATATAGATGAGAAACTGGCTTTCCTTGACGATAACATTCTTCGGCTCTTTAATGAAACTGTTCCGTTAAGGCCTAAGTCCAAGTGGACGAAAACTCAACCTTGGTTTACGGCAGATATTAAACGTTTGATTATTCGTAGGAATAGTGCTTTTCTCAAAACTCCTGATTTTGAATGCGAATATCGTGCAGCCAGGAAGTGTGTGAATACTGATATAAGGCGCGCTAAATATGAATTTTATAGTAGGCATTTTGGTACAGCTCTGAGTCCAATAAAACATGGAGAACCATTCGAGACATTGGTCTTGGAAGCTCGGTTACGAATGGCAATGTCTCTATTGACGTGAGCGACTTGAATAATATTTTTACTAATCTACCTAGAACACAGGATGATGATAATTTCTACAGTTTTAGTTCCATGGCTTCTAACAATTTGAGTAATTTTCAATTTACGTGTGTTAATCAGGTCGACGTTTTGTCTAGTTGACAGTGTATTAAGTCCGATGCAATCGGTTATGATGACATTAATCCAAAATTTGTGAAAATTATTCTACCTAAACTCCTGCCTTTTATTACTCACTTGTTTAATTTCATTATCATGTCTGGTCATTTCCCCACCAAATGAAAACATGCCAGGATTATACCGATTCCGAAATCTAATGGGGAGTACAGACCTATCGCTATACTATGTTATCTCTCTAAGGTCCTTGAGAAACTGTTGAATCGTCAGATAAGTGAATATCTACGGGAACATGACTTGTTGTGTGATATGCAGTCAGGTTTCCGTTCGAATAGAAGTTGTATAACGGCTTTAATTGACGTGAGCGAGAATATTAGGAGGGAACTGGATCGCAATCGGTTTAACTTCTTGGTTCTTCTTGACTATTCTAAGGCCTTTGATTCTGTTAATTACCATACCCTGATTATGAAACTTCGTTATTTTTTCAATTTTTTTCATAGCTCTACTAAACTTATTGCCTCTTATTTAATGAATCGTTCGCAATCCGTTTATGCAAATAACATGTCTTCCTCACCATTGTTTTTGAATAGAGGAGTACCACAGGGATCCATTCTTGGACCTCTTCTGTTTTCCTTATGTATAAATGATCTTCCCAGTCAGTTGTCCTTTTGTAGAGTACATATGTACGCTGATGACGTGCAGCTATATCTGAGTAGCCCGTAAGATTCGGTGTCGGCGAATGATGCCAGAATCAATGCTGATCTTGAGCGTATACACATCTGGGCCTTGGCAAATGGACTTTTCTTGAATCCCCTTGAATCTAAATGTCTTTTGATACATAAAAGATTACGCAGTCCCGTGATTACGGATGATATTTTTCTGAACAACAGCAAGATTTCACTGACCACCAAGGCTAAGAATCTCGGCATTATTTTTAATAGCACACTAACTTGGAACGATCACATTAATTTTGCTGTGGCGCAAGCGTATGTGAAACTCAGATCCCTTTGGGCTACTCAGGCTTTTACAGCTCTGAGAATAAGATTACTTCTTGCAAAATCGTATATTATGCCTGGCCTTCTTTATGGTTCCGAAATTTTCGCTAACTCAGATTCCTTCTCCAAGCGAAGACTTAATGCTGTCTTTAACTTTATTAGATATGTCTATGGCTTAAGAAAATTTAGCTCTACATCTTCCGTTTCTGAAAACTTATATGGGGTATCTTTTGAGAATTTGATTAAAATAAGAGTGCTCTTATCTTTGCATAAAGTCATTTATACACAGGAACCTAAGTATCTATTTGATAATATTATCTTCGCCAGGTCACGCAGGGGATGAAAATTGATACCTCCTGCACATCACACACTGTCTCTGAGCGGCAGTTCTCAATTTACTCGGTTCGTTAACTAACTGGTAAAGTAACGCATTTTAGAAAGCAATTGCTCTTCTTTTTCTCTAATTAATATACATATATTACTTTTGCTACACAAATAACATATAATTTTTTTTTTTATTTTATTATCAAATTAATTAATTAATTATTTTTATACTCAAACTTTTTTTTTGTTTTATTTTTTTTTTATCTTTTTACTCTTTCTTTTTACTCTTTTTTTGGGAAAATAAAACTAGAACAGATCTTTTTTGGATAGAGGTTAGTTAATTTAAAAACTCGTTATGTCCCATTACTTAAAATTTTTTAAATTATAAATGTTAATTTTATAAAATATACTGAAATATTTATATGAATTGTTTTCTTTTGTGTTGTAGCTATTTTAATTAGTTTAACCATAATATTTACTTATCAAATAAAGAATATTAAAAAAAAAGTTTTATAAACGATTTTTCTTACTAAAAAACGGTAGTGCATTTTTACCCTTTTTAAGCTCAAAAAATACGCGTTTTTTAATTTTTTGTGCGCCTTTTGATATACACTCGTTCGCAACACTGGTTATAAACGAGTTTGACTGTACAAATAAATAAAAACTTTTATTTATTTGTAGTTTAACTACAAAGAAAAAACTAAAATTTTTGTATTAAACCTTAAATTTAATAAAAACAAATACTTTTGTATAGACAAACTTCGATATAACGAAACTGAAGTTGATCATAAAATACTTCGTTATAGCTACTTTTTCGTTATAAAATGTATCAGTAAAACCTTGGTATAAAGAAATTAGAAGCTATACGAACAAAATTCGTTATAACTATAGTTTTGTCACGTAGTACGTATGTGTTCAGTTTGAAATAATTTTTGATAACGGTACTTTGTTTAAAATTTTATTTTGCTTTACCATGACTTCGTTATATAAAGCCTTTTGAATCAGTATTTCGCTATATAGAGGCTTTGAATTTAGAATTTGTTGTTTTTGAAACGAGACTAACATTACTCAAAACTTAATTTTTTTATTATTCTCGCTTCGTTATATAGAGGCTTTTGAAAGAATACTTCAACTATATAGGGGCTTTGCATAGCCGGGACTGATTTAGGTTAGGTTAGGTTAGAGGACGTGTACTTGTCAATTCTGACAAGTACAGTACTCAGTGGTCGAATTGACCCATTGTACTACTTTCTAGCTTCTCACAACACTTATGTTGTGTGCGTTAATTTTATACTTGAGTGGCGGGACCTACAGTTTAAAGTCGACTCCGAACGACACATTTTTTGAGAAGCATTCCATGGCAATTTTTTACTCTCAGAGTTTTTGCCAGAAATCTGCTGAGAGGAAGTTACCGAAAAATTATTTTCAAATTTTCGTTTTGATGTCTGACCTGGGATTTGAACTCGGGTCTTTCGTCTAATAAGCTAACACACTACCTACTAGACCACGGCGACCTCAAAAAACTGTCTGATATAGCTTTATTATTAATTCGTTGTATAAAGACTTTGGTAAGAATTATTCGCTATATAGAAGTTTAGTGGCTCAGTATTTCTACGAAAAACTTTGCAGTAAAGAGGTTTTATCAAGGGACTCAGAAAATAATTAGCTATATTGAGTTTTTCGTTATAACGAAGTTCGTTATATCGAAGTTTTACTGTATAACATTTTTTTTTTTTTTTTGGTTATTTTTATTTGAATTTTGGTTATACAATTTTGTGGTTGTGGCAACACTGTTCATAATATAATTATGTAGAGAGAATGCGCATATAGTGCTTATGCTTTTATTTAGTTGTCGATCACACTGCTGCCAGATTTTTTTCAGCCCTCATTCCCGAATCCATTATTTTATCCACAAAAATCCCCAAATCCATTATTTTATCCACAAAAAAATCCCAAATACAATTCAAAAAATTGTTTCTTATTTTATTTAAAAATTAATTTATTTTATGTGCACCTTTTTGTAGACCTAAACCAATATTTTGGAAAAATTAAAAGGTTGGTTGTTAGTAGAAGAGGAAATTTATGAACTAAAATAAGTGTCCAGCAAATATCTAAAAAAACATTACCTAATTATTAAATCAAAAAGGCTTAACTCTATGTATCTTGATGAAATGAAAATCAAAATTGGATATATTACTAACACTTTTTTATTACTTTAAACTCTCAACTTATTTTCTCTCTCTCTCTCTTAAACAACCAAAAAATTTTTGATATTCCTTGGTCTAGAGCAGGATAGACAAATATTAGTAATATGACGCAGTGTTATAAAGCCATATGGAATCCATTGAGAAATAAGAACGTATGGCTTTATTTCCTTGGAAGGAATAAAATAAAGCCATTATGGTGTTATTGCGCATTTAAATATTTTGTTAACTATCCTCAATCACTCACCCCTCTTCTAGTTTTGTGTCAGTGAAGTCTTCTCCAATGCTATTTGCACCTGAATCGCAGTCCTTGCTGTCAATAGTATTAATGAAACTTTTCTCAATCATATAGTTCTTCATTTTAGAGGATAGTCGCGGACCCTGCGCTCGGATTCACCCTCCCTTCCACCTCCTCGACCATATTTTTCCAGCACTTGACCATTGCAACTCATTCTTTTGGAAATTTGCAACCGTAACAATTACTCTGTTATGGCGTTATTTCCACTTTGGTTACAAACAATTATGGTGTTATTGCACTTGGATGTAGGTAATAAAGCCATATGGCCAATGAATGGCATATGAAACCAAATGGTTTTATAACACTGCGCCTAGTAATATACCATATTATGATTTTCATTTCATCATACACATAAAGTTATACATTTCTGACTTAATAATTAGGGAAAGTTTTTAATAGTTAATACATACTACCCTACCCTAACAACTATTACTTGATACACCACACATTTTTATTTGGTATACCATTATTTGAAGTTCTATATTTTGGATAATAATAACACCGCCTTTTCTGAAAGACAATTTTATAATTTTTAATTCAATATAAAACATATTTTAGAAATCTACTGAAAGCACAAACTAGAGCAAAGTTTCAGTATTTTTAGACCAAAACTATCTGATCACAATAATTTAGCAAGGTGTATGAATTCTTGTCCATGCGGTTCGAAAAATTAAATTAGAAATAAGTGAGAGTGTGCCGTTATAATAAAATTATAAAAATATTAGAAATCAAAAAATTTCTTGCGAAACCACTATTAATTCATACACCAAGCGCGTTTTAATATATCAAAATTCAAAATAACTTATTTTAGAGGATAGTAATGACAGCCCCTTAAGAATCACTGTTTCTGAAAGGTAGTTCTATAATCTTAGAACTAATAAAAAGATATTTGTATATGAGCGCCCTGGTAGTCTAGTGGGTATTGTGATAGACTATTAGCGTGAGGGTCGTGGGTTCGATTCCCACCAGAGGCTCTGGTCTGTGGCACTACACCGAGCTTATGGTCCAAGTTACTCAGTTCGTATAGAATTAGATTATAATTTGTAATTGTATTGTAATTAATAAATGACTAAATATTTGTATATATTGGCGTAAATATTTTGAAAACACATCCTGAAACAAAAGTTCATTTTTATAAAAAACTGTTTGACCGATATTAATTCATGCAGTGTATAATTTAATTCTGAAGTTAATTTTTTTGAGACTTTTGCTAAATTAATAAGTGAAATGTACTCGTGGCAGCACTGAAAATTAATTTTAAATTTAAGAAATTTAAAAAAAAAATAACGGGACTGTTCTTCAAAAAACTCTTCTACGAAAAAGCAAATTTTTTCTAGTTAAACTTTGTAAAATTTTCAAGTAGCTTTTTGTAAATAAAATTTAGCAATTATCGTTTAAATTGCTGAAGTGTTGTAGCAGCACGCCTTGCACCTCTTGCTAAAGCGGTTGTAATTGCAGCCATCGCCGAAGCAATTGTTGACTCACTTGGACTACGTAATATAAATTCAGTCGAAAAGTTGAACATAACCTCAAAAAAGACAACAGAAAGCACCGATTTTACTGCATACAACAGCAACTGGTGCAGCTGACACACTACGACTCTTTTTGGTCTCTTCGAATTCGTTTATCTGACGTTTGGCTTTCGAAATACTTTTCAACGCCTCTAACATGACGTTTTCAGAGGTATTGAATTCGTAGTTCCATACATGGATGACTTATAAATAGAGTTATCCTATCTCGACGAATACCGATATCATTTAAAACTTTTTGAACGCTTATAAAAACATTGCTATTAACTTGGCTAAATGTGAGTTTAGAAAATCTAAGATTTCATTTCTCGGGCGTATAATAACTCCAAAACGCATCGAACTATTACCAGACCGCGTCGAAGCTATACAAAATTATAAAAAACCAACACTGGTAAACGAGTTAAAGAGATTTCTTGCCCTCATAAACTTCTTATGCGATTTATAACCACAAGCCATTGAAGTACAAGCACCTCTGTTAGCAATGATATCGGGTAACATAAAAAATTACTGAATTCAACTAGCGGGGGGTAATGAAACTAGTACCGCTTTTGAAAAATGTAAATATAAACTGGCAAATGCCTCATTACTCGCACACTCAACTCACGAAGCAGAAATTTCACTCTGGTTCGATGCCTCCAACATTGCAGCCGATGTCGCCTTACACCAAATCGTTAATGGCCGGATTCAATAGCTCGGGATTTTCTTCAAAAATTCGACAAGACTCAATTGCGTTATGACACTTACGATCGTGAGCTAACGGCGATTTACTTAACACTAAGACACTTCAAATATATGATGGAGGGCTGCGTTGGTTCCATATATACGGATCATAAACCTATTACGTATGCCTTTCAACAAAGTTTTGAAAAAGTAAAGAATCGGCCAGAAAGACAACTTGATTATATTGGTCAAACAACAACTGGCAATAAACACATATCCAAAAAAAAAAACATTACTGCAGATATGCTTGCGAGGATATCAGCTATCTCAAATAGTCCGTATATTGATTTTGAAAAATTAGCGCGAGACTAAAAATCTGTCAAGGAGCATGATGCCACTCACAAAGGTAAAGTTCATAATAACTTACAACTTAAGTCTTTTGCCATTACAGGGAGCGATAGCCACCTGTATTGTGATATTTCAACAGAACGTGTTCGACTGTGTATAACGGCAGCTTTGTGAAAAAGGTTTTCATTCTGGTACTAGAGGCACTGCAATATAAATGACAAGCAGATTCGTGATGCCAAATATTCGTGGAGATAGTATTGAGTTTGCTCGCAGTTGCATACAATGCCAGCGATCAAAAATAATGCGTCACTGAAACAATATAAAAACTGCGGTAATCGTTTTTCACCAATAAACTTGAAAATTGGAAGTCCACTTCCTCCGAGTGGTGGATACCGCTATTGTCTCACGATAATAGACAGATTTAGACATTCCCCGAAGGCAATACCTATAGTCGATATGTCAGCAGCAACGGTAACTGAAGCTGGGATCACCCGTTTGGGCATTCCAGCAAACATAACATGTGACCAAGGGCGACAACTTGAGTCAAACATTTTTAACGAGTTAACACGTTATCTTGGCATAAACCACTTTCGAATAACAGCATCTCCATCTCCAGGCAAATGACATGATTGAAAAATGGTATAGGACACTAAAAGCTGCAATTTTATGCCACGACCAAAATCGGTGGACAAAATTATTACCACTCATTTTGCTGGGCTTAAGAACAACGTTGCTTTGGAACAACGCTGCTAATACCGGGTCCGAACAACCTGCGGGAAGCCTTGCAAAGTATCCAACCTCAAGAAACTTTTTGGCATGGCGAGACTAAGGCGTTTAACCACATCCAGATTTGAACTCGAGTACACACGTATTTCTTCGTAATGATTCAATTCGCCCTTTTTTGTCCCATCTTTACGAATGTCGTCCCTATCAGGTCGTGAAAAGGAGTGAAAAGTTTTCAAAATCAAGATAAATAACAAAGAAAATACGATATCGACCGATAGACTTTAGTCAGCTTACATCACGATGAACTGCATCCAGTAAAAAATAACTTTAAATCTCAACCTCAAAATATAGCACCTAATTATACAACAAATTCCAAGCCATCAAAGACCCTAAACTACAACAACTCCGAAAACAAATCCTAAACCGATACGAATTTCGCCTCACTCTGGTCGTTAGGTTCAAAATCTACTCCGTTTTTTATGAGCCGGTTCACAGTCTAATGGGGGAGTACTGTCTCAGAACTGCAAATTAATTTTAAATTTATCATCTTTAAAAATCGCTTTTTTGGCAACACAAAAGAGAAATAACGGGACTGTTCTTAAAAAAACTCTCCTACGAAAAGGCACATTTTTTCTAGTGAAGATCTACATTTTTGTATAAGCTAAGCAAAAAAAATTTTTTTTCATAAATATCGCATAAATTCAGTCGCATAAATCGCATTGTGTGTAACTTGCAGTAAAAACGGTATAGAATGCAAGAATCGCTTGAAATGCAAGGTCGTATGAAACGGATGACATGGACTTTCGGTTTTACATACATAATAATGTATGGAAATTTTGTGGTGAGTTATTTGTTTAACACAGTATCATAAAATACAACCAGACGCTGGCACAAAGAGAACATGATAAAAATGGGAGTGTATTTATAAGAGGCATGTGTATAACCCAGAGGAAAATTGCTAGTAATTATTGTTTCAAGCAGTATTCGAGCAAATATTGTTTATAAACTATCGGACTCTTCGGAATAAGAGACATATTTCGCTTAAAAATTCAAAGAAAAAGCAGTGAATTTTCCCATTGCAAAGGATGACAATATTTCACCAGCCAGAAAATATCATTATGGAAAGATTTATATACATAATAATGTATGGAAACGTATTTTAATATTAATTTAATTAATTTAATATTCCCACCCAATTTGTTTGGGTATATAATTGAAATACAAACAAAATTTTCAAAATCAGTGACAGCAACATACTTCACTGAAAGCTGACAAACAAGTGATTTGGTCTAGAGTAAGAAAATCATTGTTATATGGATTATAGATGGCTGATACACTTTCAGAAGAGATTTTTGAACAGGTTTCTAATGTGTAAAAATTTTTTACTTCACACTTCTGGGCGCGTTTGTCTAACACGTTTTTGTTTACAACGTAAACTAAGTGTAAGAAAAGGAGTAAGAATGACCTAAAAGACAATAATCTCAATTCTACAACATTTCAAGAAATAATTACTCTAATCTGGGCGAAAACTGATATTTTCTCTTTCCACCCTACAAATGGTATAAAGTTCGCTGCTTCAGTAGCGCCTTTTGTTTCGCGATATGTATAGGATCACCATATTTGTTAGGGTAATACCTTCGTCAATTAGAAAGACGAACTTTTGTTTTCTTCTTCTTCAGAAGACTAAACTTACTAACTTATAAATCAATATTTAAGAAAAATAATTAATTAAATGTTATAATATTATACGGTCTACAGCGGCAAATACTTTAAGATTTGTAATTTCAACCTCGTCGTTTCATCTATCACTTTACTTTCATTGCATTTTTAAATACAGAAGATAAGATATTGTTTACGATAAAAAATATAAACACAACGTCTATGAAACTGTAAAAAATTATATTCATAACAGGATAATTAGAACACATCATAGAGAACATCCATACGATATTTTTCTAGTAACAAACAAGTATGACTTACTTTAACTCATAACATCTAAATTTCTTGTAATTAGCACACCGTTCTAAAGTAGACATAAACATCATTTGAGGTTAATTATTTTTAAGATTTGGTGGCGGTACTACTTCTGTTTAATACAATTGTAAATTTCCCGACTGTCAAGAAGTTTCTGATAGCTGACATGTATTATTTCATTCCATGCCTCAGGTCTTGAAATTTTTGTGTTCAACTTGTGCCGCAAGATCGTTCCATGAATTAGACTGCAATAAGAGCTTTATGCTGACCATATTATTAGCTTATTGGTCCTGCTTTCATTGTCATGGTCATCATTATCTTGCATAAATACCCATTTTATATTAAAGTTTTCATGAGCGAATTGAATCAAAAAAATGTTGATCCATAAAGCAATTATGTTTTATGATCAGACCCTGACTATGTTAAATCTTGTTTCAGTAGACGTTAAGCAGGTTCTTTCAATTAGAGTCAAATCGATTATATTTAGATTGTACCTGAATAACGTCAGCTTATTTCTTTACATTTTAGCAAAAACACTACCATAGGTTTAGTCAGCGACGGATGATTTTTGTCCAATTTAATATCTGTGCTCTTCTTAAACATGTTTAATCATTTCTGACGAAGCTATGAACGGATTCTTCTTCTTAAGAGTAATTATTAGACGATTTGAGACATTAATAGTGTTTCTTGATAGGAGTTTTTTTCTAATGCCCGCGGTTCTTTTGTGATCTCTTCAATACGTCAGTATTTTTGGACAATTTTTAGATGTTACTACTAGTACTTGCAATTTTAGAAATGTCTTTCGTTTATTTTTGTACATATTTATTATTATTTTGTAAAACTTTGGAAGAAGTTTTTTTTCCCGGTTTTAGATAAATTATATTCAGTAGGTTATTTTAAATATAATGTGACAAAAAATTTAACCTTTTTAATTACTATTGTTTTAGGAAATCTTGAAAAATTGTTGGATGGTTGAATTTAAATATATGCTACAAATATAATTTTGCTTGTACAATGGGTCAATTTGACCTCCTGGTACTGTACTTGTATTGATTAACAGGTACACGTCCTCTAACCTAATTTTGCTTTAAAATTAAAAAGCGTTCTGTATATTCATAAACATTTTTCCCCTTTACTTGAAGTTACATTTTTTCTGTTAAATCTAAAAGCCTATTAAGGCAATAACTACTCTTTAACTACCTTACTGACGCAAAATTTTTAAATCATTGTATGACACTTTTTTATATTTCAAAATAGTGCCCTGTTAGTTTAGCTGGAGCATTAGTGTGAGGGTCGAGTGTTTGTTTCCCACCACTACACCGAGCATATGGTCGTATTTATTCAGATGGTATATAATTAGATGTAATTCGTAATCGTATTGCAATTAATAAATAAGTTTCCATGACAGAGCAATCAGACAGGAATTTGGACGCTGTAGCAGCTTTATTTAGTGAAAATTCTGAACTGCAATTACATTTATGACATTTTTGCCAAAAATTTGTTTTAAATTTTCCAACAGCAAACGACCCAGCTTTACATTATCAAAGCTTATTAAACTTGACTTGATCCTTGTTTACGGGCTTCCCAATTATTTAACCGTTCTTTTACTTTTTAATTTATTTTTAATTTTCATCTAATTTATTTACAATACAATGCTTTCTTGTGTTACATCCATTTGTCAAAAATGTGTGTAGTTGTAAATCAGTGTAGTTGTTTCAAATAGCTTGACAGATTAGCCATAAAATGTACGTTGTAGCGTAGTATATTTTATATATATGTTATTTTATTTTATACCGATTACTATTGAATTGTACGTCACTAGAATGTGTGACTTTCTTAAGATACAACACTGTCATTAGGTAAATACAACACTGTAATGGAAAAGCACTATTTCGTTGGGTTTGAAATTGAATTTGAATACCAGCACTTGCTGTGATTGATATGAAGAAAAGCCCATACTGAAAAGGGTATAAAAGCAGCGCACTCAACGGAATCAGTCTTTTCTATTGTTGCAGGTTGGTGAGAGTGGTCACACAACCAATTGCAACTGCTTTATAAGCTTCGTGGCAGCGATGGTTGCCGGTGCTTATTTTGTAGATGCAATTGGTTGACAAATTCTTAGTAGATGTTGGTCGCGATGATGGCCGCAAATACTTGGAATTTTTGTGACTCTTTCCTTTACTGTAACTTTTCTATTGTTGCAGAACTTAACTTGTAAGTTATTGTGAATAAAGAAACGGTTATAATTGGCGCCCAACGTGGGGTAGAAGACAATGCCCATATATTGACAATGTAGAAACAGAAATTGCGAAAGTGGATTCCATTTTGAACTTAAGAAGAAGTCAACGTGTTGCAGCCAAAATGGTTACGCTATCAACGGAACAGTTCCAACAACTTTTAAGTGCTGTGGGTAAACCAAATGAAAGATGTGGTTCTTTCAGCAGTTGCTCAGCACGATATAGTGGTGAACGAAATCCATCGAAAGTGGAAGAATTCATTTCTGCCATCACGATATTTAAGGCAGTGGAGAAGATACCAGATGCGGACGCAGTCAATGGTATGCCGATGCTTTTGGAGGGTGATGCGGCGGAATGGTGGCGTGGTGTTAAAGCAAACGTGACTAAATTCGAGGATGTAGTCCGGATTGTACGTGAATCATTTTCACCTCCGAAACCTGCATGAAGTTTATATATGGAGATAAACGAGACGAAGCAGCAAAAGAACGAACCTACTGACTCGTTCATTCGTAGGAAACGTGCATTGTTTACACGATTGCCGAATTGCCCGTCGGAGTCTGACCAGATGGACATGGTGTTTGGAATGCTTCATACCCAAATAAAGTCAGCACATTCGACGTGTTATTGAAAGACGCGCGAGATGCGGAACAGGTTTTGAGTGAACGCGGTGCAGTGAACACTGATGTGAATATTGCCAGTGGTCCTAAGAGGTGCTCTTTTTGTCGGAAGAAGGGACATACTATGGATACTTGCTTCAAGAAGCAAGAATTGAATTCGAAGCAGGTCAGAAGCGATCCTGTAGTGAATAAGCCAAAGTTTTCTTGTTACAGATGCAATGCTCCCGGCGTGGTGAGAGCGAACTGTCCGAATTGCAGCAAAAAGATTAATGGTAGTTCACAAGTGAGTGTGAGCTTTAATTCCTTGGGACTGTGTATTGAACGAAAAATACCAGTCGTTAATGTTGAGCTGTTTGGTGTTCCAGGGCAAGCGTACTTCGATTCAGGTGCGAAGACGAGCGTAGCCAGTTCGAACTTGAAACGCGTAATGGATTCTAAAGGATGCAAATATGACTCCATATTGTGTAAAGTGACTCTCGCGGATGGTACTTCCTGTGAAAGAGAATGTTTGAGAACCAAATGCAACATCATAATCGGCGGAAGATGTCTCGACATCCAATTTTTAATTTTTCCAGAGGATAACAGCAACCGTACGTTAATTGGTTCCGATTTCTTGGAGGAAGCGGGTATAGTTCTAAATATGGGCCAACGTTACTGGTACTTTGAGAACAGTCCTACTCAACATTTTGATTTCAGTGAATCCTGGCCGTTGGATCTGAATCTTGTGGAGACGATAAAGGTTACAGAAACATCCAGCAAGCGTGTTACAAATCAGAATACAGTGGAACCCTTGCTGATTACTCCGAAGAGGGTACGTAGAACAAACATCCCGGCTTTATAGCCCTATGATCCTGATTATAAAAGGCAGAGCGATTACTCACCTCACTCAATACAGGCAATTTTTAAAGACGCAATCCCTCCCGATATGATGACTCCTGAGAAAGCTAAAGACAAAGGTCTTTTTACTAGTGTGGTATATAGACCACACAATGATGACGACAAGGCGATTTTCACCCCATTATATGCTTTTGATTGCAACATATTGACACCGACAGATGGTGCACAACTGGGTGATGAGCAAAAAAAACACTTGGATGGAATATTGTTTAGTCATAAAAGTGTGTTTGGTGGTTTGGGGAAACCTTCGTCATATGCCATAACAAGATTGATACTCCAGAGGGAATAGTAGCGGACCCCAGTAAAATCCAGGCTATTGTTGAGCGTAAAGAACAAAGAGCATTCATCGCTTTGAAGGAGGTCTTATCCACCCCACCTGTATTACGACAAACCATCGATAATACGTCATATTCCATTAAAACGAACGCTAGCTCTTATGCACTTGGAGTAGTTTTACTCCAGGGGGAGGGTCAAGATGAACTCCCAATAGAATATGCAAGCCGTTTATTGAGCAACGCTGAACGAAACTACTATACTACGGAACGAGAACCTCTGGGTATTATTTGGGCTTGCAATAAATTTCGTGGTTACATAGGAGGAGAGGAACTTGAGCTCCTAATAGACCATAAACCTCTGAAGTGATTACTAAACTTAAAATCACCGAACAACTTGAATATTCCCCTTGGTACCTAGCACTCTTCGGCATTAACGTTATACAAGATTACTAACAGAGACGATTATCCAGCACCAGTTCATCCTATGAAGAGACGAGGAAGACCGAGGAAACCCAAATATACGATGCCAAGTGGTTGAAGCCTAGTAAGATGTTGACGTACTGCTCGAGCCGAGATTCCGTACGTCAAAGGGGGAGACTGTAGCGTAGTATATTTTATATATAAGGAAACATTATGTTATTTTATTTTATACCGATTACTATTGAATTGTACGTCACTAGAATGTGTGACTTTCTTAAGATACAACCCTGTCATTAGGTAAATATAACACTGTAATGGAAAAGCACTATTTCGTTGAGTTTGAAATTGAATTTGAATACCAGCACTTGTTGTGATTGATATGAAGAAAAACCCATAATGAAAAGGGTATAAAAGCAGCGCACTCAACGGAATCAGTCTTTTCTATTGTTGCAGGTTGGTGAGAGTGGTCACACAACCAATTGCAACTGCTTTATAAGCTTCGTGGCAGCGATGGTTGCCGTTGCTTATTTTGTAGATGCAATTGGTTGACAAATTCTTAGTAGATGTCGGTCGCGATGATGGCCGCAAATACTTGGAATTTTTGTGACACTTTACTTTACTGTAACTTTTCTATTGTTGCAAAACTTAACTTGTAAGTTATTGTGAATAAAGAAACGGTTATAACGTGTAAAATGCGGTAAAATGAGAAACACGAATTACTCTCTAAACATTTTTGTTTACCAAACTATAATTGAGTGATGTTTTATGTTTATGTGTTTTTTCCTGAAATTTTGCTTAGTTAAGAAAAATTTTATTATTTTTTATCTATTTAATTCATCGTTGCAACTTTTAGTCAGGATTGTGAAGAATATAATAATTTAAATTTTTATATTTTCCTTCCTAAAAATATGATTAAGGACTTACCTGCAGATTAGACGACTCTGCACGCAATGAGAATATGGTAAATTTGTTGCGATTTTGTTAAAATCTTTCTGGCACACAGGACAATTTAAATTTATGCAATTTGATGAATAACACTGAGGTGTTTTTAAAGATGACAGACCAGCCTAAAATTAAAAAAGTTATATTTTTTTATTAATTGATATATTAATCGCAAAACTGTCGTTAAAAATATTTGACACATTAAAATATGAGTAAATTATAATCAACCATCGATTTCTATAATACTGCAGTCTAGGTTTATTGTGTTTTGTAAATGTGTTGTGTGTTGGTCAATTTTGTGCTACTTAAAAATTGTGCTAATTAAAAATGCATTTAATACATTCCTCAATAATACATACATACATAATTGGCCATTACAGCCCTTCAGTCAGGATTACGACCTAGCTTCTCACACCACTTATGTTGTGTACGTTAATTTTATACATGAGTGGCGGGACCTACAGTTTAAAGTCGACTCCGAACGACAGATTTTTTTTTGAGAAGCTTTTCATGGCAATTTTTACTCTCAGAGTCTTTGCCAGAAATCTGCTGAGAGGAAGTCGCAGAAGAAATATTTTTCGTTCTGATGTCCGACCTGGGATTCGAACCCGGGCCTTTTGTCTAATAAGCCAACACACTACCCACTAGACCACGGAGACTTCATAATAATTACACTTTGCGACAAAATAAAAAAAATTAAATACACGCGGATAACGACATGCTGTAGGCATTGCTACCAGATAAATGAAGCATCAAATCGTCAAATATTTGAGAAAAAATCGCCACAGACGTTCACTGAAATCGCGAAAAAAAAATAAATAAATAACAAAAACATATCGCTCCTTTATTGCAACATAGTCACATCTCAAAAAATTAAAAATTTGTAGTTACTTAAGCAAAACTGCTCTTTTGGATCTTCTGTACATGTTGAAAAAAAATCAGTTTTATATTCAAAGCTAAACCGAAGTTATAGCAAAAAGTGTTTGCGGCAATTAGATCAGAGGACTTATATCTTGAACACTTAAATCGCATTTTGCCAAGTTCAAGTTTTTTGTGGGATATGACTATGTTGCAATAAAGGAGCGATATAAAGTCAATGTTAAGCACCGATAATATTGCATCATTTATACCTATGTATGGTGTAAATATTAGGGAGTCAGAAGATCTTGTCTTTATGGGCATGAAAAGCTAGTGTGATGCTTGCTAGGAGTGATACATTTTTCAGTGCTTTGGTTTCTTAAGACATAGCAATAAATACTTCACTTCGTCTGATCTTCTTACAAATTACATCATTTATAACCGACCAAAAATGGAATACAACTATTTTAATACAGTCTATTTTGATGCTTCTCGACCATGTGCAGGTGAGGCCGCAGGAGATCGTTAATCACAATAGTGTTCCAACTCCACTGATTCATTGGAGCATCGTTGCAATGTGGGTTGTTTCACCGTTCTATCGCTGCTACAATGGATATTGATCAAGCGAAATAAGGGGAGATATTTTGAAAATCATGTGTTCCTACGTAACACTAGTCTTTCTCGGCCATCACATCCGTACGTGGTCAATTGGTCAGTGTACCGCACAATGCATTACAGATGAAATTCGTTTGTTAGACGGACTATTCGTATGTAGAAATGCCTTCATGCAGAGATCTTTCCTTTTGCTTATGGTATAAAAATATTGGAACCTAGTCTCTATAAACACTGTACCCTCGTCTTCATTCCTGTTATATATTTCCCTAGTTCCAAAAACAATGCCAACCCCTGAGTGTTGAAAAAAAAATAATGGAAATGTTCTTCCAATAGTAATATTAGAAGTTATAATCGAATTTTTTAAATTGTCTGGAACGGCGTATGATAATTTATTATCACCTACGATGTTATTTACGAGGTGAAATTTTTTTAGCTCAAATATAAGACTTTATACCTTGTTATTTAAAACTGACCATTTTTATTCGGGAGCGTACAAATTGGTGAAGTTCGTTAAGGCTTTCTTCTCTTCTAGTGGCTTCCCTTTCTGTGGCGGGCTTAACTCCAAACTGCCAAAGGACAGTTTTTCCTCAGTCCCAAAAATTATCTTGGCGGGTGATCTGGATATTGAATCATGGACTGCAGATCGGTAGGTCAGTAGAAACCTCAGAATGTGTTCCTCCCAGTCCTTTTGCTGCTCGCTCACTACTTTGCGCAAGTCTTCCTCTAAGATTCGGTTAAATCGCACTACCATTCCATCTGACTGTGGATGAAGCGGCGTTGTTCGAGTCTTCTCAATCCGTATTAAAAATGGTAAGTGTTAGATTGAAAGCAAGGTATGATCGTGCAGCAAACGCTCAGGGCTTTCATGAGGGACGACTGGTTCTATTATACAACCCAAAGCGGAAGAAGGGATTATCCTCCAAGCTACAAACCAGCTGGGAAGGACCTTATAAAATAATTAATAGGTTAAATGATATCGTGTACAAGATATAAAAAGCTAACAGCCCCTGAACAAAAATGAAGGTCGTACATAAAGAGCGACTAGCAAAATATGGGAAAAGAGGTAATGAGCCTAATCGGGACGAAAAGGCTTAATTGAGCGGCAGTGTTACGCAAGAACAATCGAAACGGCCTAATATCGTTTAACAATAAAAACAATAAGCAAAAGCTACAAAAAAAAAGAAAACGCAGGGACAACGAAAGCAAACGCAACAAGAGGCAAATACACATTAACAAATACATCGAATATCTTATAAATAAACCAGCAACAACAAGCATGAGGGATAGACAACTAAGCAAACGCAACAACAAACAATGTAGTCGCAAAAGAATTCTCCAGAAGGCGAGACTTCGAACCTTCTACTTCGAGGACCATCATCACACTGAAGGCAGGCAAGCAGTGAGTTATAATTCAGCCTTGCGTGAAGTTGCGTATGAAGTAAAAAGTCGTGGTGTGAAGATAAGTTGCGTGTGAAGTTCGAAGTTGTAAAGTTCTAGTTGTGTGATAAGAATAACGAATAAACAGATTATTGTTGTATCAGTTAAGTGTAAACAGTGGCACATAAGATAGTGTGGACAATAAAGTGTTTCATTAAAATAAACACATTTGTTTTTACTTAGTTTGCAATTAACGAACTTATAATTAAACGTTTTTAAAAAGGTTAAAACGTAACAATATTAAATGTGATAAAGAAATTAAAGAATTATTCATACTAAGTGCCAATCTCTTCACAAGATAATGCACTTTCAGAATGTCATCAATTATTTCATATTTTTTAAGTAAAGTTTGCTCCTATGAACGGACAAATAATAGATATATGTATACCGTTTTCAAAGTCCATCTCTCCCCTTTCTAACAAGATTTAAATTTTGGAAATCGGGTTAGAAATGTTTCAGTAATCCGAAATTTGTTCGTAAAGTCTAAAAAAACAGGATTTGCCAAATAAAAAAGGTTTGGAGGGTTCGAGGAATAAAAAAAATATTTTTGAGATCTACTCAACAAAACTCACAACATAGACTATGTCATTAGCCGGGTTTATAATTTTTTTTTATTTTGTCGCATAGTGTAATTATTAAATATTTTATATTAAAGGGCTGAAAAATATAAATTTTTAATTATAATAAACATGCATAAGTTTAAGTAACGAGAACTAAAGTTCAACATGTCATACGAAATGAATTCTAAAAATATATTTCTTTAGGCGGCTTCCTCTCAGCATTTTTTTTGGCAAAAGCTCTAAAAATAAATAAAACTGCCATGAAAATTTTCTCAAATCTGTTCATAGTCGACCGTAGGTCCAGCCACTTATGGATAAAATTATAACACAAAACTTGTGTGATGTGATTGCTAGGTTGTAATTTTAACTAAAATCTATAAAAATAAAGGCAGAACATTACCTGTATTGCAATGCTTAGCAAAGACTGCGATGATATCTGGAACAAGCGATAATTTTCATTGCGAAACTTCAGCACTAAATTTTGCCAACGATTGGAATCAAATAGACTGCGATATGGTTCAATTTCTGTGGAATGGTAAACAATATTAATTTTAAAATATGCATGAAATAATCTTAGTACTCAAAATTATTCATTAAGAACAATGGAGAGAAAAAAACGTTCTCAGAAAAGCAAAGGCACTCAGTTCAGAGAAATGCAACCGGTGATTGAAAAACAATCATGATTTCTTCATGATACTTTCACTCAACTGAATTAATACATGTTGCGATTGATCATTTTCAAATCAATCCAAGCAATGATTGTGTGAAGACTTTGTTGATAAATTCATACACCGCATTCGAACCTTTTTAGACCTAAAAATAAATAATACTCCCAACTTTAAATCTTAATAGTATTTTCCTACCAAAAAATAAATTAAATATGAACAAATCAACCAAATTACCAATCATTTTTAAATAAAAACTACCAATTTTGGTCCAATTGTACCAAAACGCCAACTTGGTTTGCAATTAACCAACTCATATTTAAACATTTTTAAAAAGGTAAAAACGTATGTATGAGTGTTGGTCACTACACTTTTAAACTCGACTTCGAACGATAGATTTTTGAGAGTCTTTTAATGGCAATTTTATTTTCTATCAGAGTTACATACATAACATACATAATTGGTCTTTAGAATCCTTTAGAAAGGATTGTGGACCTACCTTGTCACAGAACTTATGTTGTGTGCGTTAATTTTATACGTGAGTGGCGGAACCTACAGTTTAAAGTCGACTCCGACCGATAGATTTTTTGAGAAGCTTTATCATGGCAATTTTATTTACCCTCAGAGTTTTTGCCAGATATCTGCTAAGAGCAAGTCGCCGAAGGGATTTTTTCATATTTTCGTTTTGATGTCTGACCCGAGGTTTAAACTCGGGCCTTGCATATATTTAAAAAGATACATGAGAAGGATACAGGTGTTTATTTTTGCAACATGGTGTTAGAAATTGCAGTAAATTTACAAAACAATCAGTGTTAACAAATTGAGAGGTAGAACAAAAATTAAATTTATACACAAATTACACACGAAGCTAATTACACACATGCTATACAGAGGCCGTGGGGAATTTCCAGAACTATGGAAAAGATATATAAGGTGTAGGACGAGCCTTAATGGAGCAATTGCGCATAGCAAGAGAAGCTGCTACAGGGAAATGTGCGCTGATGTGGACGAGAATCTCTAGGGAACTGGATATAAGGTGGTGATGAGAAAGTTGAACTGCTTCCGACCACCAGGAACGACCTGTGCAGATACGTTGCAATCAATCGCCGCGGAGCTTTTCCGCGTAAGGTCGAAACTACATACTCCATGTGGGACATGCGGTCACCGGAGGAAATCTCGGAACTCAGCAGTTGGGAATTGGAATCAGTCTGTAGAGAAATGAAAGTCAATAAGGCACCGGCAATCGATGGTATCCCAAACATCGTGCTTAAGGCGGCTATTAAGAATAACACTGAGCTGTTTAGACAAGTTTTTGATTCTTGTATTCTAGAGAGGACGTTCCCTGGGATATGCAGAGACTGATTCTCATTTCAAAGGGTAACAATGCGCAGGATACATCGGGATACCGCCCGCTCTGTATGATTGACACTTTTAGAGAGGATAATTTGTAGGAGATTAGAAGCACTTCTTTGCGAAGAAGGCTTGTCGGATCGTCACTTTGGTTTCCGGAAATCACGTTCCACATTAGATGCAATAGAAATGGTTATGACTATAGCAAAGAATGCTATCAGCGGTGAGCGCTTGTTGGAGGGCGATAAGGAATACTGCGCTATCATCACCTTGGACATCAAAAACGCATTCATCTCTGCGGATTGGGATGCCACGCTAGCTGCCCTGGATCGAAAGAACGTACCGAACTATTTATTGGAACTCGTTAAGGACTATTTTAAGGATAGAGTGCTCCTATATGACAGGGATGATGGCTGGAAGTCATATGCGGTATCGGCAGGGGTGCCGCAAGGCTCCGTGCTGGGCCCGTTACTATGGAATGTGATGTATGATGGTGTACTGAGGCCAAGACTCTCTAGAGGTACACAAATTATTGGTTTCCCGGATGATATTGCCCTGGTGATAAGGGGAAAATATATGGATGAATTGGTGAGAACATGTAACACTGCGGTTGGTATAGTCAGGACCTGGATCACGGAGATAGGTCTCAAACTATCTGATCACAAAACGGATGTACTACTTGTAAGCAGTGGGAAGAAGATGGAATTTATTACCACAACGGTAGGTGACCAGCGCATATCATCAAAGCAGACGATTAAATATCTGGAAGTGATAATTGACAACAGGCTCACATTCAGGGAACACCAGTCGTACATCGGCCAAAAATGTGCGGCGACGGCATGTGCACTTGCCCGATTAATACCTAACCTAGGAGACCCAAGATAGGAGAAGAGACGGCTACTGATGAAGGTAGTGACAGCGACTGCTATATATGCAGCCCTGGTATGGGCTGGGGCTATAGAGAAGAGGTCCTATAGAGCAGGAATAGAAGCGGCCTACAGGAGATCAGCTCTCAGGGTTATTTCTGCCTTCCGAACGGTCTCTACTGATGCAGCGTTAGTGATTGCGGGGATGATGCCCCTGAAGCTAGTAGTGGATATAGAGAGGAGGAAATATGACGTAAAGAGAGGAACAGATTTTTCAAACCCTATTCAACTAACTGATGTTGCTATGGATATATGGCAGCAGGAGTGGTCCAATTCCACCAAGGCAAATGGTTGAAAGTGTGACGAACTAGCTTGGTTTTAGTACGTATGCGTTTAGCAAGCCGAAAGTAAATCTTGAGGCGAATCGTGCACATTGGTAGGCTGTGCTACCAATGTCTTTCGAAGATTTTCCAACCTTTAGCTCGTATAGCTATAAAAAAAAACGTGCTACACACACAATAGGAGTGGTCCAATTACACCAAGGCAAATGGTTGAAAGTGTGCCGAACTAGGTTGGTTTTAGTACGTATGCGTTGAGCAAGCCGAAAGTAAGTCTTGCGGTGAATCGTGCACATTGGTAGGCGGTGCTACCAATGTCTTTCGAAGATTTTCCAACCTTTAGCTCGTATAGCTATAAAAAACATGCTACACACACAATCAAAAATTACACACAATATGTGTAATTACACAAGGTGGAAACACTGTAGTATAGGAGTATCAACAGAGCGTCAGCAGAAATTTCTTTGCCTATCACATGTGATAGGAAATTTCAAATGAGCCCACCACTGGTTTAAGGTCTAACTTAATCCTATTTATTCAAACAATAAATGTTGCAAACAGAAAGAATAAAATAATTAATTTACGTACTTATATTAATTTCACTTACTTGTATTAGGTTGATATGCTAAAAGCGCCATACATTCACAAATTTCCTTAATTTGTGATTTCTCAAATGCCGGAAAATATTTTCTGGCATGTAACACAGCTTCTGTTCTTAAATTTTGACGAACAAGTTCAACAAATTCCTGCACACGGAGATTAAATTCTATATTAGAATTAATCCTTCTTAACTTCGATTTATTATCCGTACACCACAAAATACATTTAGCTGTTCTAAAATTTAACAAGTCTTCTTCTACCTCACGTGATGTATGAAAAATATCTACAAATAAATAGACGGAAAATTAATTTTTATGTGCATCATAGCGTTAATCATCAGTATAGTACTATCGAAAAAATATTTTTAGTTTAAGTAAACAAGTTGTACGGGAAAAAAATTTATGAAAATGTATGTTAGTTATTATATTCAAATTTTGAAATAAAATAAAACTATAATTGTTTTGTTGGACTAATATTAATAAAGTAAATTTAAGACAAAAATATGTTTTGGCGCAGTACATGGTTGAACATCCTAATTTGGCGAAAAACAAACTGGCCAAATTGCAGCCAAGGAAAGGCAACAGCCTAAAGATTGTGGGAGGAACTTGTTATTAAGCTGAATTCCTATGGTCCACCCAACAAAGGACGTAAAATTATGGAGAAAGGTTGCATTAATTATCATGTTAAAAGAATAGTACTTCAGAATCTGACGACGATAAGCACAATGTCACAAACGCAGTCATCACTTATTTTAAGTAAATTTTATTGACGTTTTAAAATACAGTCAAACGGGGTATAACGATCTCCGTGGGACCAGAAAAATTAGTTCGTTATAGACAAAGTTCGTAATAAACGGGGTGAAATCATAGAAGAAAATATAAAATACAAATAATTTTTATCATTTATTAAAAACAAAAATTATTTTTTTTTTATTAAAAACCAAAAATATGCGTTAATTCTTTTTGCCTATCAGCTAATTAAAGATTCTGAGTTATAATTTAATGCTGTCATATAAAATAAAAGTAAAGACTATTGCCACACTTCAAAGTTATTTCTGGAGGGTTCGTTATAAAAAAGGTAAAATGTATGAAATTTAACTACTGGGACCATTTAAAGTAGTTTCTTTTAACCGAGAATTCGTAATACCCGAGTTCGTAATAAACGAAGTTTTTTGTATGAATATTGATATTAAAACGTTGGGACTTGAAAATATGTACGTAGTAACCAAGAATTCGTTACAACCGAGTTCGTTACAAACGAGTTTGACTGTATTTGTTGTCACTAAAATTAAATAAACCGTAAAAATTTGGTTTTTTTTATTAAAAAAAAAAATTTATTCTTATTAATACATTCAGCCAAGTTCGATATGTATTAAACATATGTTTTAAATTTATTCCAAGGCAAAAAAACTTAGTACATTTTGATAAAATCTCGATACGTCAGCTATCGAATGCTGTAATCTTTTTATTCGATACGTAACGAAATTTAATTCGAAATGAAAGACAACTTGATCACGTATGCGGCAATTCGACCCCTGTTTTTGTCCTAAATTTGAATGCCATCCCTGAGGAACAAACAATTAAATAATTACCCGATCAAAACGTTGTAGATGTGTACAAATTCCAAAAACATGTAGAAAATGTTCAAAAAAAGAATATATTCACATTTAACTTTTATCACCTACAAACAAAAATAAAAATCGCCCGGAATGTGTTAATGTCCAAAAATAATTCCCTAACCTATAAATAATCATTGCAAATATCCTCCAATGTGGGCTCAATGTAAATTTCGAATGGGATCGAATATATGCAAATAAGGTAAAGTTTGTGATAGCGGCCATCAGAATGATCCTTGCCTTTCTGCACATTTTCAAGTTACTTAATGTACGCATAATCAGCTGTTAAAAGTTAATTACAATATTTATTAATTTCATTCAGCTTACGTTTGTTGAAATACGTGTGGAATTCATCAAACTTAATAATTTTGTAAACTGTTATTATTGCTTAATAATTAAAATTAAGTTTGTTGAACTATTGGAAAACATAAATATTCACATAGTCTGTGCCACTTACTTCGAACATCATATTACGTCGAAATAGTGAGCATATAATCATCATATTCAGCAGAAGAAATTTCATCGGAACTGTTTTTCGATTTCGTAATAAGGCGCGTTATACAAGTTGAAATTTCGCGTTGTAATGAAACTGGTTTTTTTTAAATCGCGTTATATCGAAAACGCGTTGTAGAAGTACCGCGTTATACGAGGGATACCTGTATACTAAGTTATTGGAATGGGAGGTTGACGTAACTCCTTCCCCTTTTGACTGAAAACTCTCCTGAGTTTTTTCAATTATCACTACTATGCTTAGTGCTAGTAGACTGAATATCAAAGCTAGGCCATTAAAAAATTTTAATTCTTCGATTTTTTAAACGTTAGCTGAGACGTGATATTACTTACATTAAAGTTATTATTAATTAGAAAATGTAGTTCAAATTTGTCATCGAAATTACAATACAAATCTCTCTTTATTTATATTTTACAATCATTGAATGTTATGATTTTATTTCCGTTCAGATTAAATTGTCTATTGTTACAAGAACTGTTAATTATTGAATTTTTTTTAAGGTTATTAACATACATGCATAATTGGTCATTACAACCCTTCATTATTAACCTAGTTTCTCACACTACTTATGCTGTGTGTGCTAATTTTATACATAAGTGGCGAGACCTACAGTTTAAAGTCGACTCCGAACGACAGATTTTTGAGAAACTTTTCATGGGAATTTTATTTTTACTCTCAGAGTTTTTGCCAGAAATCTGCTGAGAAGAAATCGCCGAAAAAATACTTTTTATATTTTATTTTGATGTCTGGCCGGGGACTCGAACCCTGGCTTTATGTCTAATAAGCCAGCACACTACCTACTAGATCACGGCGACTTCAGGAGGAAGAAGAATGCCTGATAATAAACTTAAAGAGATGTTGAAGCAAGTTTTGGTTTAATGTTATTAATCCCGGTTTTATTTCTACAGTTTCAATTTTATTCTTTTTCTTAAACGTAAAAATACAGAGGTTAGATAAAATCCTACATTGTGTTATTTATTTTTAATATTTCTTTGTTTTTAAAAATAGGTTAGAGGACGTGCACCTGTCGGTCAAGACAAGCACAGTACCCGGAGGTCAAAATTGACCCATTGTACATTGTCCCTAGGGGAGGAAGGAAAAGGAGGATATAGGAAAATAGGGAAGGGGAGGGAGAATGGGAAACAGAGGAACGAAAAAAAAAACAACAGACACAAAACAACAGCCAAGCTGCTAATGAATCTGTGGAGAGCCTTGATGTCGGCTCTCGACACAGAACTCAAGTTCTCAAAGAAGGCCCTGCCAAGGATCCTCAACCTCAACCTACCAAGGGCTGGGCAGTTGCAGAGGAGATGTTCGACAGTCTCCGACTGCTCCTCATCGCAACATACTCTGCAATAGTCCGGCTGGGATCTGTTCCAGATCCACGTCAGCGACCTAATCTCGCAGTGCCCCGTGATAAAACCGACAACCAACCTTAAGCTGGCCTTAACCAAGCCCAGCAGCCACTCTGTCCTCTTGCTGTCCACAGCAGGCTACAGACGCCTAGAAACAGAACAACCCGATCCGTTCCCCCAACGTCTCTGCTCTTCCCTCCTGACCCATCCATCGATGAGGCCATAGAGATGACAGACTGGGGGGTCAGGACCAACCGTCAAATCGCCACCTGAAAGCGAACCTAACCTAGCGAAGGCATCCGCCGTCTCATTGCCCAGGATTCCGCTGTGACCCGGAACCCAGCATAGACGGATACGGTCCGGTCCAAAACTCCGCAACGCCTCTCTGCACTCGCGAACGAGCCGTGATTTGCACCAGACCGACGCAATGGCCCTAAGGGCAGCCTGACTGTCAACGAAGATCGTGTAAGATTCCGTATCCGAAGATGGGCCACCAGCTATGGTCTCAATAGCCTTCAGTATTGCGAAAATCTCCGCCTGAAAAACGCTGCAGTCATTATTCAACCTGAAGTGGAGTTCAAAACCGAGTTCCTTGCAGAAAACCCCAGCACCTGTACATCCACCTAACTTAGACCCATCTGTGAAGATGGGTATACCACTCTGCCCCTGGAGTACCCCACCACTCCATTGTGCCCTATCCGGTATGAGTATACTCAAACCAGGTAGGAACATAGCCTCAGGCACAATATAATCAGTAGCTTTTTCCGAAAGTCCGTACCTTCCGTCAGGAAAGACGGTATTCAGAACTCTGGAGTGACCTATCGAGCGTTGTTTCCAACAGCCCGATTCCCTCAGGCGTATGGCACTACGCGCTGCACACCGCTAAGTCAAGCGGGGTCAGACAGAGGATAGTATCAAGAGCAGCCTGAGGGCAACTTTTCCTCACTCCAGTGATACTGAAAGAGACAATCCGCTGAACCTTATCAAAGATTTTCCGTTGAAAACTCTTATCTAAGGCACACCACCAGACAACACAGCCATAAGTAATAACCGGTCTAACAATCGCCAGATATATCCAGCGAATGGCTCTCGGCGGAAGACCCCAGTTCTTACCTATGGAGTTCCTACACTGGTAGAAAGCATTTAGTACCTTCTTCATTCTTTCCTCGGTGTTTCGTTTCCAGTTCAGCTTACTGTCCAGGATAACACCCAAGTACTTGACCTCAGAAGACAACGGAAGCTCCCTACCAGCTAATCTTGGCAACCTGAAGGTTTCAATCTTGTACCTACGCGAGAACAAAACGAGGTCCGTCTTATTTGGATTTATCCCCAGACCACACTTTGTCGCCCAAGAGGATAAAATTCCAAGAGCAGACTCCATCAGTTCCCCCAGCGTTGGCAAAAATTTACCACCCACAAGAATAGCCACATCGTCGGCATATGCCACAACCTTAAAGCCCCTACTTTCGAGGAGCCTCAGACCAACATTTGCAATCAAGAGCCACAAAAGAGGGGATAGGACACCTCCCTGTGGGGGGTATAAGGATACAAAATTATCTTTTTAGTTTTCGTATATCTTTAGGTATTTGAATTACAAAAATAATTTTATTTTCCTTGTTTTGGGCTGCAATTAATTTAGTATTTTGCATTTTATAAAGATCTATGTTATAACGAGCTATTTCTTCACTTGTTAGTACATTGTTAAGTATAGTGTTGGTTTTGCTGCAACCAGGTTGTTCTGTATGTGTTCAATATTATTTAACATAATTGTAATTTTTAATAATTAATCTAGATATATAAGCTTATTTTCTAATTCTTCTTTGAATTAATCTGTGTTCTGTCACTTTTTATTGCATCTTTTAGCTGTGAAACTGTTTCATTAAATATGTAGTTTATATAAAAAGTCATTTTCTTTTAAATATGTTGAAAGCTTGTCGTATATAATTTTTTCAAAAATTTTATCAATTGTAGAAAGTACAGCAATGGACCTATATTTGTCTACAGATTTCACGTTTGCCTCCTTTGGTACTGGAATAATTTTATGGATTTTCAAAACATCCGGATAAACTGATGTGCTAATCATTCTATTAAAAATATTTGTTAAAACAGGAGATATCTCATTTCCACATTCCCTAACAAACTTTGGAGAAATTTTATCATATCCCGGGCTTTTATTTATCTTAATATTTGAAATAATTTGATTAATGACAGCATCAGTAATAGTACCAAGATCAAAACGGAGCGAATTTGTATTTAGAGATCTAAACATATTAAAATGATCTCCAGGTTGTATTTCAATTTCCCTTTTCAGTCTAGCCATACTTTCAATGAAACAGTTGTTGAAATAATCCGCTTTAGTCTTATCACCCATTATTGTATGTCCCTGAGGATCATTAAGACTCTTATTTACACTTTTCATCCTCTCCTGTTCTCAAGAAACTCACAGTGTAAAAATTATCTCTACATTTCTTTACAACAAATTTTATTATTCTACTCAATCGTTTTAAACTGATCTCAATAGCTTGGTTATTTCCAGATCTGCGTCTCTTTCTTATCAGTTTTTCCTTAAGTAAAATTAACAATGAGTATGAGTTCAAAACTTAAAGTGTGAGTTCAAAACTTAAAGGTTTCTTAGAGTTAGATACAACAGTTGAATTTTGATTACACTATCTATACAATGAAGCAAAGAATTTGTCAGTTCATTTGGATCAGATAAGTTTTCATAATCAGATAAATTGTTCCTTAGACATTCTCTAGCCTTCTCATAATTACAGTAAGTCATTGTAGACTCAACAAAACCCTTGTAAATCACGTCTGTTTTAAACTTCCACGAAATAAAGTTGTGATCTGACAAACTACACTCCACTGAATCAATATAATGTTTTTTTTAGAAAAATTACTGAACACATGATCAAGGCATGTTCCGCTTCGAGGTCTTGTAATTAAATCATGACAAACTTCGCAGTCATAATTTCTTATAACTGTTAACAAGTCTGTAACATTAGGGCTGTGGTATAAATCAACGTTAGAATCTCCAATAATAATTATTGGATTATGGGGATAATTATTCATGATTGTATCTAGAGTAATAACGAAATCATTTATACTACATTTTTAAGAACGTTGAAAAGAAACTAGCTTAACTAGTCTGTAATCAATTTTAATACTACTCAAAGTAAGACAAATTAGCTCAACAAAATTACTATTTTTGCATATTTCAATCTTATGCTGTATACTGTTGTTAATATATATAGATGTACCACATAAGCATCTTTCCTGCAGCAATGTACATTATCAAAACCAGGTATTTTATAAATCTGCACAACATCACTACTGAACCAAGTTTCTTGTATCGCAATTATATGTGGCAGCTTTGGAAAATTTGCAATTAAAGATTTAAATTTATTAAATTTATGAACCGATGAAACACTCCTTATGTTGATGCTAATTATATGTAAAAAATTTGAATCGGTATTATGAATATAAGATTTAAAATCAGAAAACTTATGATAATATTGATTTTTAATCATTTGAACGAAAAATTATCTATAAACAAAAAATATATAACATATAAATACAATCTATATTGACTAAGAGACATATGGCTCTAATGTGTGCCCCCTCGATAATGATCAGAAACTTCATCGTACCGTCGTAGTCATCTGAAGTCTAGATCTAGTGACCCCCGACCAGTTGCAACCTCCAAAGGGATACTATCTACATCTTTTTCACTCCTAATAATTTTTCAAATTCTTCTGTATTACTTCTTAACAATCGTTCATAACGACGTTTCTCTAACTGTGTGCACATTATTACATGGTATACATTTTCGCATTTATCGCATTCTATGGTATTCTCTTTTTCTTCGATTCCCAATTTACAATGGCCACAAATTAATTTTGGTTTTTTACCATTTTTACGGTTCATACCCGACATATTCGAATAAATTAGTATAACCCGCGTTATAAAACCGCGTATAAAAAGTTTTTAATAAATTTTTATTTTATTTAAATATGAAAATAAAATAAACTTATTCAGAGCACAATTTTTATACACATTTCTAACACAATGTTGCCAACTGTTCTCTTGAACCCTGGCTGGTCTCAAAGTACGTTCCTTGCCCGTCGCCGTTAAGTTGGGGGTGTAGGTTCGGTTAAGAAGACTCCCGATTAGTACCCGGTCCGGTTCTGAGCACCTGTCTCCATAAGGGCTGGTACCAATCCTCGCGTGGCCTCCCTGCATGCAAAGATTACCACGGAACCGTTTGTGGGTAACTACACATATCGGGCAGGGATAGCGGCTTTGAGTGGGGACCCTTTTAACGTGAACAGCAACAACAAATGACAACAGACAGACGATCGGACAGAAACCCATAGTACCCGCTCTTACCGGTGAACGCTCGACACTCCTCTTTGCTAAAAAAAACCAGTTGCACCTGCCAGAGTTGTCAAAGTCCCTACCACTTTGACTACACGCCGGCTGGCACACAAGGAACCAGTAACAAAGCTGGTCTCGAGTGTCGCCACATCCTCCACCTTGGTCGCCGTAGCGAACCCAGCAGAGGTGATAAAGGATGGCCTCACGTGGGCGGTCATTGATCGGAGTTACCCCGACGGATCCATGGTGAAACGCGACCTCGAAGTTATGGACTCAAATTCTGGTCCCTTACCCAGCTGTCGCGACGCAGGTGGGTTTCAGGGACACATTAAACTGATAGCCTGCTCTGACCTTCATTCAACGGAGCTCTGCAAAGAGGCAATCAGTAAGATTGATGAAATCTGGCCGGGAGAGGCCGTCTCTCTGGACCAAATTTCCCATCGCCACCGGTCGAGAACGAAAGTCCTAACCGGACCTTCGGATCCGGAAGCCATCCTGAGCATCCTCTAGGCCAGCAACAAAGACCTTCCTACCGATAATTGGAGGGTGGCCAAAGTTGCTGGCCAGTGGGGTGACTACCGCGAAGCAGTGATCATTCTAAATGAGAAATATTTCCCGCTTATCGACGCCCGCAAGGGCGTGATAAACTATGGCTTCAGCTCAATTAAGCTCAGGGTCTAAAAATCGGATTCTCGTGCAGTCATGCTGACCTCGACAGACCCTATCCCATTGGAACCCGTCCCACGGAACTCCATCTCAGTGGACGCTGTTCAATCGGACCACGTTTTACAGGACTCTTTGGGTCAGACCCAATGCTCGAGGATGTCGAATGTAGGAGTGCATGCAGCCACTCCTCGACACGAAGCTCCTCGACCGGAAAATTGTCCAACTCGGTACTAGTTGGAGAATTTTTCGACAGTATTGCGATTGACACGGGTGTAACCTCTACATTATCAGATGAAGAGAATGCCGATGTGACAATGGTGGATTCTCGTGCCGATGCTGAGTCACACAGATTAATCTGTAACGTCCAAAAATTGCTTCCGCCGCTCTACTCCTCCCTCTAGCAGTGAAGGGCGTAGAGCTCGTACTGATCCAATAACCCTGGGTTGTAGACGGCAGGGTTTGTGGACCCAATGCTTGCGGCTATCGTACCGTGTACGTCCAAGATGCAGGTAGGCCTAGGGCTTGTATAAAAGTGAAAACTAACATTAATGGCTTTCTTCGTCCTAGGTAAAGCGACAGGGATACCGTCACGTTGGTCATCGACATGTCCGACGAATGTTTTATTATTCTGTTTCAGAATGACACTCAAAAAATATTTTATGTTAAAAATGTTCTATGTCATTAGCTGGGCGTATTTCACTTCTTTTTTATTTTGTCGCATAGTGAATTTTTTTTTTTTTAATGCTTTGGAATTCCCGCTTTTTTCTATTAATACAAAATAGGTTTTTTATTCTTATTTATCTATTACATATGGTCTAATTTTTAAGCCAAAGATGAATATAAATTGTTTTATTTTATTGATCTAAAATTATCAAGCCAAAGATAGGTAGCTTAATGTATGTTGTTGAAATGAAAATCAAAATAGGTATATCACTAACACTTTTCTATGGTTGTAAATTAATAAATTCTCTCCACTTATTTTCTCTCTCTTACTCACTAATCACAACAAGTGTTGCCGTTTATAGCTATAGTTAGGGCTCTTAATTCTCTCAACCTGGATCTGAATCTGGTCAGATTTACTGAGCTCCTCCTCAAATCAAGAATAATAATCTCCACAATGGGGGTCTCCCAGCGTCAGAGAATTTTCTGTATAGGAACACCACAAGGCGGCGTTCTATCTCCACTTCGCTGGAATCTCGCAGTCAACTTGCTCCTGAGAGGACTTGAATCATCTGGTAATAACGCCATAGCCTATGCTGACGATATTGCCATAACAGCGTCGAGAATATGTCCGCAGACTCTGTCTGATAGATTAAATTTAGCACTATCAATTATACTGGACTGGTGCGGAATTTTTCGCAAAATATTTGAAATTTAAATCTTTCTTTCAAAGAAATTGTTAAAAAAATTTTGCAGTAGAATAAAAAATGGAAAGTGTTCTTGCTTTGTTTGATTGGCAGGGTGGAATTTCTCTAATTTTTGTTCCTTTTACAGTGGTTTATAATTTGGAACAGAAAGTGGTATTATCTTTTTTTTTTTTTTTTTTGTTTTTCACCCATATACAGTCCACAGTTGAACAAGTTGTCCTATTTTTACTGCAATACAATACACTTAGGGCCATTATTACAATTTGCCGTTAAACTTGGGTTCAGTTAAAGGTACATTTAGCTAAAGGGAACCGTAAAGCAGGGATTACCATTTCATAGCACAATTGTGCAGGAGCACTCACATGCATTCTTGTGTTTTTTGATTTAGTTGTCGATCAGACTGCAACAAGAACACATGTGTGGCGGATGCTTCATCGCTTTATTTCAGAATGACACTCTAAAAATGTTTTATGTTAAAAGATGCTTTCGATAATATTCATTGCCTTATATGTTATAAAATATTTAAGGAATGTAGAGAATATGTTCTTAAACGAAATTTTGTGTTACATCATTTGCATATTAATAATTTAAGTGATAAAGAAAGGAAAGAGTTTTTAATAAACAAAAAACAATTTTTTAAATAAATTAAAAGGTTAAAATAGGTTAAAAAAAATTGGGATATCAATAATTTTGTGTGAAAAGAATAAAAATACCGCTTTTGACAAATAAAAGGTTCGAGAAATATAAAATTTTTTTTGTTCTACCCACCAAACCTCACAACCTACATTATGCCATTAGCATGGTCTAATTTTTAAGCCAAAGATGGATAGCTTTATATCTTTTAATAAAAGATGGATTTTTCATTTTAATTGTTTGTCTAAAATTATTAAGCCAAAGATACATAACTTTATGTATGTGATGAAATGAAAATCAATTTAGCGTATATTACTAACACTTTTCTATAGTTGTATGTAAATAAATAAATTCTCTCAACATATTTTCTCTCTCTTACTCACTGATATACAACCAAAAAATTTTTGATAACCCCAGCCGTAAAGTTGCATACAAACATAATTGGTCATTACAACCCTTCAGGATTATTCACCTAGTTTCTCACACCACTTATGTTGTGTGCGTTAATTTTATTCATAACTGGTGGGACCTACAGTTTAAAATCGACTCCAAACGACAGATTTTTTTGAGAAACTTTTCAAGGCTGATTTATTTACTCTCGGAGTTTTTGCCAGAAATCTGCTGAGAGGAAAATCGCCGAAGAAATACTTTTTGTATTTTGTTTTGATGTCTGGCCTGGGGCTCGAACCCTGGCTTTAAATCTAATAAGCCAACACACTACTTACTAGACTACGGCGACTTTCGTAAAGTTACCTTTTTTTAAATTAAATTATTTCTATTAGTTAAAAATTTCAATGCTATAGCATCACTGTTAAAATGATCCTTTTATCATCCACGTCCGCGAACGTATTAAAGATCGGCATCATTACAATAGACTCACTCACCTAAATTGGTTAAGTGTCGAATATCCGAATGACTGGAGAGACGCTCGGCTGTCTCATAAAAACCCATTCTAAGAAGATGTTCAATCACCATTCTGTCCATTCGTATCTATAATTAGCAAAATAATATTATAAAAGTATGGAGGTTTAAGTTTTTCTTCTCAATAATAAACTTCAAAATTTATGTTAGTTTTCTTATATCTTTATTAATATTTTTTTTATTTATTAATATATTTCGATAACCTCTTATAACCAAAAACATTCGGGTAAAACAAAACAGCGAAATACTTACAGCAGGTGTATAGAAAAAAATTTGTAAAGTTCCCATAATAATAATCAGAAATTTAGAAAAAAAAAAAAACAGTGGAGCTGGACAAAGCGGAGAAAAATTCCATAAATTAGTTAGAAAGAAAGAAGCATATATCCAATGTTCTTCAAAACTAAGCAACTTTATACACTAAATTGAATTGTAATGATATGGGATATAGAACTTAAAAAGTGTAATTGGGGGAACTGGCCATGGTAAATTATAATATTGAAACGACCTAATATCGTTTAACAATAAAAAATAAGCAAAAGCTACAAAAACAAAGACCATGAGTATGAAAGAGATTGAAAACGCAAGCGCAACGAAAGCGAACGCAACAAGAGTCAATGCGTACACAATACACACTAACAAATACATTGAACACCTTTCAAATAAATCAACAACAACATGAGGGATAGACACGAAAGCAAACGCAACAACAAATAAAGTAGTCGCAAAAGAATTCACGAGAATGCGAAACCCCGAATGTTCCACTTTGAGAACCATCATCAGATTAATCTCTTGCATATATAAAAGGGCAAGACAAAGCAGGCAACCTAGTTAGTAATAATTCAGTCAGTTCTGTGTGTAGACACGTTGCGAGCGTTCAAGATCGTTATTGTAAGGATTACCAAAGACTTGTGAGTGTTTACGCGGACAGAAGTGTGAATAGCGAACAAGCAATTATTCTGGTATCAGTTAAGTGTCAACAGTGGCAAAAATGTCGTGTGAACAATAAAGAGAGTTTAATAAAATAAAACACATATTTGTTTTGCAATTAACAAACTCATATTTAAACGTTTTTGAAAAGGTAAAAACATAACAACTGATGTCAGAAGTGGGATTGCAAAAGTAAAAATAAATAAATAAATAAGAAAAAAAAAATTATTAAAATGAAGCTCATCGAGCTAAGAGTGGAGCGACTTATACGAGAGTCGGCTAAACTAGAACTGGCAACAACGGCACGAAGAATGAACTACAAAGGTGTTTTTTTTCGAACGTCCCCGGCCACACACTAACCCACCCTCACCCGACCGCGGAGGGCTCGTCCCCATTACGCAGGGACACGTACACACCACAGTCCGGACTGTAGCGGGAAAGGTTAAAGCTATGGCAACTAGAACATAAAACAGCTACAGAACTTAATCACAAGCTGAACAAGGTAACAAAAAAAAAACAGAACTATCTAATACAAGAACAAAAATACGTTTTTATACGATAATTTATAAATTACTGCGAGAATACAAGCTACGTTTTATGTTACAAACACTACAATTAAAATCTATAGAATTATAATGCGAATTAAATTCATTACATAATTTCCGAAAAGGAAAATTACATGCATAATTCGATCTATAGAAATCTAAGGAAAGAGGACGATAGTGCCGTGTAAATCTTGCAGGAATGCTGAAATTCAGGTTAGAAAGCAAAAACTCAGAGTCGATATCACCTTTAACCAGATTAAAAATAAAACAAACACCTAAAACAGACCTTCTACGTTCCAGAGTAGGAAGTTTTACCAAAGCTAATCTATCCTCATACGACGGAAGCCCATTGGTGTAATCCCATCCTAAGCCACGTAAACAGAATAATAAAAACTGTCTCTGCACAGACTCGATTGAATCACTATGACAACGATAGTATGGATTCCAAATAACAGACGCGTACTCCAAAATAGGCCTAACAAGTGAAATGTACAGTAGTTTTGTTATATAAGGATCAATGAATTCCCTAGCCCATCTTTTCACAAAACCAAGAACAGCTCGAGCCTTGCCAATCATCAAACTAATATGATCAATAAAAGACAATTTAATATCCAATAATACTCCTAAATCAAGATATGAAGGCACAGCTTCCAAAGGGCAAGAATTAATCATATAAGTGGACGAGATTACACCAAGGCGAGAGAAAACCATGCATTTACATTTTCTCAAATTAAGATCCATTAAATTTATCCTGCACCAAGTAACAAACAAATCAATATTTCGCTGAAGAACAGCCTGGCCATGATCATCATCAAAAGTATAAAATATTTTAACGTCATCAGCATACATCAGAATATTACAATCAGAAAGAGCAGAAGGAAGATCATTCAGAAACAATAAAAACAGTAAAGGATCCAAATGGCTACCCTGCGGAACACCAGAAGTAACACATACAGTCTTAGACAATACATTCCTAAACAATACCCTCTGAGTCCTAAGGGAGAGGTAAGAGTCTAGCCAACGAAGAATAATATCAGGAATACCGATTAGTTTAAGAAGCAAAATACTATGATCAACCCTATCAAAAGCTTTACTGAAATCAGTATAAATTACATCAGTCCGAGCACCGACAAGAAAGCCCCTGAAAACATGTGAAGTAAATTCAAGAAGATTTGTGACAGTCGACCTGCCTTTCAAAAAACCATGCTGGAAAGGAGATATTAAAGATCTTGTATTAAAAAAGAGATAATCCGTCACTAGTTTCTCCATCAACTTGGGAATAGCACTTAGCTTGGCAATACCCCTGTAATTGGAAATATTAGATTTATTACCCGACTTGTGCAAAGGAATTATGAACGAACTCTTCCAAATAGATGGAAAATGACCAACCCTCAGAAGCCTATTGAATATAAAGGTCAAAGGACCACTCAAGACAACAGCACATTTTCTTAAAATACAGGCCCGGACCCCGTCAGGGCCCGGCAAGTATGTAAGTTTCAGTCCAGACAAAGCATCAAGAACAGACTCCTCATCAAATGAATATATGTTAGGAATAGAAATACTTCCCACAGAATAAGGATACCCGCCACTCAGATCAGGGCCCGGGTCCAACTGCCTATAAGTAGACTGAAAGAAGTCAGCAAACATATTCCAAATATCAAGGTGACTGGAGGATGATAGATCCCCGTAAAACATCTCAGTAGGAAACAAAGATGATTTACGTTTTGCTCGAACGAAGTCGTAAAACGACTTAGGATCATTAGCGAAATTCGACTTGACTCGAATCATATATTCCTCATAACAGTAATGATTCATTGTACGATAATCCGCACGCGTCCCTAGAATAAAGAGCATAATCAATATCAGAACCTGATCTAACAAACTTTTTAAATAATTTCGATTTCCTATTCCTCAACCTTGACAGTCTAGCCGAATTCCATGGAGGACCAGAACGCTCCAAACGATTTTTTACCAATGGAACACACTTCCCAAAACATTTAAATAATACATCATAAAAGTCACCTAAGATCCTGTCAAGTGAAAGAGAGTCGTACGGTGGCGAGATAAGTACAGACGACCAATCAACAGAGGACAGAAGTGTATTCAAGCGACCAAAGTCCGTACGATGGAAATTAAAACGCCTCTCATTATCAAATGAGCGATCAATTACAGGAGGTGAACAAAAATCAACTTCAATAGAAAGTAACAACGTAGGATGATAACTATCCTCGGGAATAGATATAGGATCAATGCGAAATAAAGAAGAAATACTTGGATCCTCCAAAAACATAAGGTCCAAAATTCTCCCCATGGAATTAAATACACCATTAACTTGGAAAAGACCTAGATCACACATAGCGGACAGAATTTCATCATAGAATGGAACTGAAGAACATGGCACCAATGACCCAGACTCAGGTGAAAAATTTCAAGATATATGAGGAAGATTAAAATCACCAAGAACTACAATAATCCCCTCTTGCCCCATTGAATCCATTACCTTAGAAATCAAATCAAAGTGAGCCCTATAAATATGAATGTCAGCACAGGGAGGAATATATGAACAAGTAATGTAAATAGACTTCCCACGATTATAGACCCTAACGCAAATAAACTCAATATCCTCCGAGGAACTAAAGTCAATTAATTCAGATGAGTATTTAGAACAAATTGAAATAAGAACACCACCACCATTTCTTAACTTCCTATCCCGTCTATAAATATTAAAATTACTAGACAAAATCTCAGAATCAAAAATATCACAATGCAGCCAAGTCTCAGTAAAAGCAATTACATCAAATTCAAAATCAAAACTACTATTATAAAGCAAAGAAAGTTTAGACCTAAGTCCACGAACATTTTGATAAGCAATTCCAAAATTAAAAGACAATTTAGAAGCTAGTTTTTTCGAGAAATAGAACCAGGCAAATCAACACCATTCCTACGATGACCCAGCCTGAATACAAATTCACGTACCAATACACCCTGTGGCCAGAATGCAGGATCAACAATTTCACCAAACTTTTCATCAGCAACATATAATTTAAATTAAGAAATGCTACTATTCAAGGATGACCTCAACTTATAGCAACCAAACTCAAAAGGCTCTCTAATCTTCGATTCAACAAAACCTTTAATATCATCAACCGAAGTATCGCGAGAAAGACGTGACACAAAAATTGTTTTTTTAGGTTTAACTACCACCAGTTCCTTTGGAGCAGAAGTAACTAAACTAGCGGTCATTACAGATGAATACGAACCAGATGACGGTTTAAAAGATGACTGAGAAGTGACATCAACCGGAGGTAAATGTAAAGGAGTATACCTGGATTCATTATTTACGGGCACAGGAGGATTAATTGAAATTGGAGTTTTTTAAGGATTGTGGAGGATGGGGTTCACGATATACATTATTACTATTTATTTCAGCAATATTGGAAGATTGAACATTACAATCCGATGCAGAGTTGCATGAAGGCTCAGAAACAATTGCTGGGTCGTCACGTTTGTATTTATTTATATTTCTTGCAGACTTACGACGTTTTGGGGAAGACTGTGGAGGAGATTTTAAATTATCCAAAGATTTAAAATCATCAAACAATTTTCCATAAGCCGCAATACGATCATTTAACTCAAATGCCTCTTTTTGAAGTTCGGTGAATTTATTTTTAGTCTCTTGGAAAAAACGATAATAGTCCACTCCGATTTTTCTACAGTGTTCACAACACCAATGAAGACCTTTATTTCTAGACACGGCTTCAGCAACGAGACCTGACAGACCACTACATTTAAAGTGACAACATTCATGACACAGCCAACAAACTATCATTCTTTCATCTTCACTTTTTATATTACAATTTTTCAATAAACAAGCCATTTTTACAATAAAAATATAATACTTAGCTCAGAGTAGAAAAACTACGAAACAGATGGTAACTTAATTATTCAAGTGGAAATAAAGGTTCGTTGGGTAGAATTTATTCAGCAAAAAGCTTTCGATATATGGCGACACTAATAAGCTTTATGAACTTCACAAACCAGTTCAATATGAAACTTAAATACAACAATCAGGACGATCAACAAAACTTTCACAGATGTAAAATTTAAGTATATTCACACTTTTATTTATGTAAATATTGTTTTTGTAAAACACAAGCAAAAAGCGGGAGAAAGAACACTTGTTATATATATTTGTATTAATAAAAAATATGTTATATTGTTTTTGTTTGTTAACAGTTTTTTATATCCTTTTTATATTTATTTAATTGTTCTTTGATCGTCTATATTTTTAAGATTGTTGTTTATTTTTCCCTTTAGGATGTTTACTTAATAGATATTAATTATTAATTTTTTAGATATTAATGCAAAAATCGGTCACCCAATAATAACACAAACACCACAAGAAAAAACACCAATTAGAAAAAAAAACAAAAGTAAAAAAAAGACAACTAATCAATCTATTAAAAAAAAATAAAATAAAATTAAATAAAGACACTTATACACAAATTAGCGGAGCACAACTTATAACACGTCTATACAGCGCAAGTATTAGTATGTATAAGTATTAGTATGCTACGTATTAACGGATATACATGAAGCTCCTACAGCTGAGAACCAAAAGCTATTGGCAATTAATTCAAAAAATGCAAGAAGCGAATAAAAAGTTATTTGCTTAGGTACAAAAAGCTTCTAGAGCCGAAAATCAAAAACTTCTTGCTGAAGTACAAAAAGTTTCTAGAGCTGAAAATCAAAAACTCCTGGCTGGTGTTCAAGAAGCTTTTGGAGTCGAAAACCAAAAACTGCAAACAGCAATTTTATCAAAATTTGAAAAGGAGTTCGAAGCAACATCAGAAAAGCTGCAGCAAATACATGAGTCGGTCAAGGGTGTCCCATTTGGAAAAGACCGTTGACACAAAAGTGATCGATTTGGAAAAGACCGTCGACGGGAAACTAGTGATCCTCTAGAGCCAGAGACCGGAACCAGTGCGAGTCGTATTAGAAAGCAGAATAAAACTTCCTTACTTTGAAGGTAGCTAACACCTATCCATGTTCAAGTTCCAATTCGAGACAGTAGCCAACAGAAACGAATGGGACGATGGAGAGAAGGCCTTGGAACTAATTTTGGCGTTAAAAGGTATCGCGGCTCAGATCCTAGAAACCATGCCAGCCAGTGACAGAAATAACTGGTGGACTTACAGAGTAAACTCGGCAACGAGAATAAACGAAAACTGTACCGCATGGAGTTAGATTCGGAAGATAAAGGGAAATAATGGTCATTTCCAAAGAAACTATAAAGCGCCACATTAAAGATCCAGATCCGTGTCACCATCAAGGAATAATAAACGGATGAATTACCAACCACCTTCGTTAAACCGAGCTAGCATTGAGGGGCAAGTGCTGGCTCTCACATATGAGGGCCCCACAATCTCAAGATCAGTCATGCAACAAAACAACATCAACCTTACGGCGTGCGGGTAAATAAATGCAGACAACACATCTTCACTATAAACACCGGTGCGACGCAGTCTATCATCAGATCAGATGTAGTGTAGAGGAAATGTGAGGCATTTAGCAGTGTAAGACTTCGGACAGCTACTGGAAAGTCTGCCACCTTCCACGGAAAAACAGAGGCGAATGTGACGATAGCCAACATCAGCGTAAGTCATATCGCTATTGTTACCGCTTATGGGTTGTGGAACCAGCAGAAATACAGACGGATTTAAAATTAGCAAAGGCCCTCGTCAAATCCAGCGAACAGAGAATAGTCCCGGTGAGAGTGGTAAATCTATCACGTCAGGAAAAAATCATTTGTAAAAACTCAGAGATCGGTCAATGTGCTCCAGTGCAGGCGGTAATAAAAAGCGAAATGTCAACAAAGGATCAACAGGAATTTAGCGTAAGTGTGAAGAACTGGGTAGTAGGCTTTGCATCTCCAGAATGAAATAAAGCCAAAAAGCTGCTAAAGAGATATGCTTGAGCTTTCGACACAAATAATAAAAGACAAAGAACAGGCACGGTCAAACATGAAATTGATACTGGCGAAGCGAGGACTACAAAACAGGCACCCAGAAGCTTACCGCTGGCGAAGCGTAATGAGGTTAAAGAGCTACTCGACGAAATGAGGAGTAGCGGTGTAATCGAACCATCATCGGGTCCCTGGAGCTCACCTGTAGTCTTAGTCAAGAAGAAAGAAGGCAATAGAAAATTTTGCGTAGAACATTTATCCGCTACCGAGAATTGGTGACACACTCGACAAGCTAGCTGGAAAGAAGTGGTTCTCCACACTGAATTTACAAAGCGGCAGGTCGAGATTGCAGATAAGGATAAGGGGAAACCGCATTCACTGGTTTATTTCGCTTAAAGAAGATAAATTCATAATAAAAAAAATAAAAGCCGTGACCTGAAATGTAATAGGGGCTAACAACCAAAAAATTCAAAAATGAGTTTTTAATTAATATTGATGTACTGCTTCAGAATATATGTTCTGCAAAAATTTTATAATCCTACTCTCAAAGATTATCTAAGAACCAAAATAAATCATTTTGAGTGTGTTTTTTCTTCTCCTGTAAAATTTTGAAAAGTGTTGTTACGCCCTTCTGCATTTTGGATGACAATATGTTACTGGAATGTTTTTGATGCTAGTTTTTTTATATGTTATCATATTTACTAGATGTATAAATGCTACTTTATTTGCTAAAATAAATATTACGGGCTTTTCGTCTAAAACTATCTTCATTCGATTTTTCTTGTGAGCTTAACTGCCCTAGTGGTATTAAGGAGTGTTTTATTACTTCTGGTCCGTAGATTAGAAATTTACGTATCATTGGGGACATGTGATACCAAGGATATAATTTTACAAAATATTTTGTGGTACTTAGAGTAAAATTTCGAAATGCTTCAGTTTTTTTACTTAACTTTGCTTAACGCTTAACTATTTTTCCATATATACTACAAAATTTGCAAATTTATAGACCTTTACAAAAAAAATTTTAAAAATAACAAAACTATATAAACTTAAAAAACAACGAAGCAAATACAATCTTAATCACCTGTTGAGTCCATATTTTTTTTTTTATATTTTTATTTAAATACTTGCCGAAAACTAATTTTGAAAACACTGAAAATTTAGTTTTTTCATGAAAGATTATAAAACGTAAAAAAATTTATATTTCAAAAAGGCTTAGTAATGTAACGGTAATTGCTGGAGATACATTTTTTAAGATAGTGGTGCATAATTTTGTGTACTTTTAGCTCATATCAAAAAATTTTTGGTATCCAAGAATTTAATTTTCCAAATATTTCCTATTTTAGGCATCTTAAACCCCAATGTGGGACGCTTTTTGCCTAACTTCAGCATGGCTGCAAGCTTGCATGAGCTCACAAAGAAATTGAAAGCGTATCAATGGGGTGAATCACAAAAAAAGCGTTCTATATACAAAAAGATTTATTGTGTGCTGCACCAGTTTTGGCGTATCCAGTCGCAGCAGAAAAATTCTTCATAGACAGTGATGTTAGAGGATATGGAATTGGTGATGTACTTTCCAAAGTGATCAGTGGTACAGAGAAAGTCGTAGGCTACTACAGTTGCACAATGTCAAAGCTTAAAAGGAACTATTGTGTGACTCGACGTGAGCTACTTGCAGTGCTGGAGTGGATCAAACATTACAATAAGTATCTGTATGGCCAACATTTTCTACTAAGGACTGATCATTCCGCTCTAAGATGGTTGGTGCAATTTACGAAACCTGAAGGACAGTTAGCAAGTTGGATTGAGCGCCTCCAGACTTACCACTTCAGCATTGAACACCTAAGAGGCAGAAAACATTATAATGCTGATACTCTTTACGCCGACCTTCTAATTTGGAGTGTAAACATTGCGTGAAAGATGTAAAGAAGGAATCCATCATTGATATCCGGCTAACGCATATCGAAGCCAATGAAGACTAGTCGGAAGCACAGAAAAGTGACCCAATATTGGCGAAGATCATAGCAGCTAAGAGGACAAGCGACCTACCTGAAATGAGATATCTACAGGAGGTCCTCTTACATACCTAATTGATTATTACAACCCTTCTGTCAAGATTATTGACCTAGTTTCTCACAGTTCTTATGTTGTAAGTGGTAATTTTAAACATAAGTGGAGGGACCTACTGTTTAAAGTCGACTCCGAACGACAGATTTTTTTTGAGAAACTTTTCATGGCAGGTTTATTTACTCTCAGAGTTTTTGCCAGAAATCTGCTGAGAGGAAACCGCCGAAGAAATACTTTTTGTATTTTGTTTTGATGTCTCGCCTGATGCTCAAGCCTTTACGTCTGATAAGCCACGTAAGCTACGGCGACTTCCTACGGTCCTCTTGCAAAAGCATATTGGGCACTCTGGGACAGCTTATAGTTGATGCTTATATCGACATTAGGAAAGCGCCGATGGCAAAACCTCATCCAATCTAGTAGTAATGCTTTACTCCAAAATGAAAAAAGAGTTCAAGGATTTCCATAATGGAGCCAGACACCTTAGAGTGACGCTAGAAATGCTAAAACAACGCTTTTATTGTGTTGGATGTCAATAAGCAGTGGCGAAGTGGATAGCAAACTGTACCTAGTGTATTGCAGTTAAGGGTCTAGTAAGAAGAAGTCGAGGCTAGCTATAACAATATAACTCTGGCGCACCTTTCGACCGTATAGCGATGGATGTAGCAGGCCCTTCTCCTGTCAGCAATGTCAACCGATATGTTCTCGTTGCGAGGGACTACTTCAGTAAATGGCCGGAAGTGTATGCCATACCTAATCATGAGGTGAACACAATATCAACTGTTTTTGTAAACAACTGGGTATGCCGCTACGGGTTAATTCAGGAAATGTGTGAAGTAGACGCCATTAAAAAGACTCGAACGACGCCGCTTCACCCTCATTCTGACGGAATGGTAGAACGGTTTAATCGAACACCGAAAGAGTACTCGCGGAAAGTAGTGGCGAGCAACAGAAGGACTGGAACAAACACATTCCGAGGTTTCTAATGGCGTACCGATCTGCAGTCCATGATTCAACATCTAGATCAGCCGCCAAGGGACTGAAACAAAACTGCTCGGTGACCTGGAGTTTGGAGTTAAGCCCGCCGCAGAGAGGGATGCCACATACACTGGAAAAAAGAAAGCCTAAACATTTAACAATAAAAACAATAAGAAAAAGCTACAAAAAAAGACCATGAGTATGAAAGAGATAAAAAATACACACTAACAAATATACCGAACATCTTTCAAATAAACCAACGACAGCATGCATGAGGGATAGACAAGTAAGCAAACGCAACAACAAATAAAGTAGTCGCAAAAGAATTCTTGAGAAGGCGAAACCCCTAACGTTCCACTTCGAGAACCATCATCAGACTGATCTCTTGCGTTTATAAAAACGCAAGACAAAGCAAGCATGCGTCGTAGTTTGAAAATCGCTATTGTAAGGATTACCAAGAGTTGTGAGTGTTTACGCGGACAGAATTGTGAGCAGAGAATAACGAACAAGCATTTATTGTTGTATGAGTTAAGTGTGAACAGTGGCACAAAAGTATTGTGAACAATAAAGAGAGTTTAATTGAAATAAAACACATATTTGTTTTTACTTGATTTGCAATTAAGCGTTTTTAAAAAGGTAAAAACTTAACAATATATAGCTTTAAATTTTTTATCGCAAACCTTTACACATATAATTGGTCATTACAACCTTTCAGTCGGGATTACGGTCTACAGTTTAAAGTCGACTCCGAACGACAGATTTTTGAGAAACTTTTCTTGCAAATTTTATTTACTCTTAGAGCTCTTGCCAGAAATCTGCTGAGAGGAAGTTGTCGAAGAAATATTTTTTCACACTACGTTTTTGATGTCTGATCGGGGATTTGAACCCTGTAAGTTTACGCTGACAACTCTATAACACAGATATAAATTTTATTGCGGTTATAATTTTGATTTATTTAAAAAAAATTTTGTTAAGTTATATTTGAAATAGAAATTCACCTTGGGAAAAAATATAAGGACACATTTTCAAATCAAAAATTATTATCAAAAAATATTAATATAATAGTTAGTTTAGAAAAGACGGAGCTTTACTGCATTATCAGTCCCACGCCTTCAATTAGGAAAAAAAAGGAGAGAGAAAAAGGAAGAAGAGGAAAGAACACTAAGGAAAAAAAGGGGCAATAAAATTAAAAAAGAAAATATTAAAAGGAAGACAGCTGAAAACACCATCATCTCTAAAGATGGAGATGCCAGCCAGCCAATCGCTTTAATGAAATATAATAACACATTTGCACTAATTGAAGTTCTAAAGCGGTTAATATTATGTAACAACTACGGTGTTGTTTAAAACTGGTAGACATCATTTAAACAAGTAGTCTAAAAGATAATTCACAATTCGTGAGATAGGTTCTTCTGATTTCTGCTTTCGCTACATTCTACAAGTTCCCGATTAGGTTTGGATCTGAAGATAGCGCAGTCCATTTCTTAGTAACCTTTGCACTTCGCATTGAACTGATATGTTTTTATTCGACATAATGTAGCATAAATATCTTGTATATGATATTGCGACCTAACATCATAGCAGGATAATATCCTTCAAGTAACAGTATTACCACCACCATGTTTCCACGTATTAAAATTTGATTAAGATATGTACACTGCGTATATTGGTCTCCTCACAGTATGATTTGAATTAAATTAATTAATATTTGCAAATAACTACAGTAGTTTATCGTTCCTAATTAAAAATAATAATGAAGTAAAATCAGTATTAAATTACTCCAACAACAATTCAAATATAGTGGTGGCAATTTAGGCAAGTACAATCCCCAGAGGTCAAGTTGATCCATTCTACAACATTGTAAAGAAAGAGAATAATAGAGGAGATAGAAAAATGGAGAGGAAGTAGGAAAGAGGGAATAAGGAAGCGGAAGAATAACACAGAACACAAACATACAGAGAGAGCGACTGTACTATTAAAGCCCTAGCACTTTCCAACCAGCTCAAACTAAAAATGAATCTATGGAGAGCCTTAATGTCGGCTCTCTGCAAAGAATTCTTGAACATTATCCTTAAAATCAGAGCAATGCCAAGAAGGAGCCCTCCAACACCATATGTTACCGCGACTAGACTTGTTTTGATAGTATATCTGGAATTATTATGTTGTCCTCCTGTTCGATAAAATATCAAATTTAACTTATTTGATTCTGATGGGTTAAATTACATTCGTTGGCCCGTAAAACAAAGATATTCATAAAATTCTGTACCATCAGAGCCAAATAAGTTAAATTTTGATCTTTCACTCCGAAAAACATAGGCCCACTTTTCTTTTGTCCAATGCAGATACCGTTTAGCAAAGTCAACTCATTTTTTCTTATTAATTTTACTTATAAGTGACTTCTTAGTTGGTCTTCTAGCTAATAAGTTTTCCTCTCTTAATCGGTTTCTCACACCACTCATGTTGTGTGCGTTAATTTTATATGTGAGTGGCGGGCAGGTTTATTTACTTTCAGAGTTTTTGCCAGGAATCTGCTGAGAGGAAATCGCCGAAGAAATATTAATTTTTTTTCATATTTCGTTTTAATATCTGAACTGGGAGACGAACCCGGGCTTTCCGTCTAATAAGCCAACACACTTCCTACTAGACTATGGCGTCAAAATAATATCTTTGTTTTTGCATGCACTTCTACAAAGTTGTCTTCAGAGTATGTGAGCAGCACTAGCGATTCTTTTCGTTTAGCGTGTTGTATTATTTCTTCATAGAAAAAATGTAATGAAAATTCATTTCCACCAGTTGCCCAATCCTTAATATCTCTTTTAGTTATGTCATTATCGGATCCATTATATGCATTCAAAGTAAATTGTTTTATCTTCTCACAAATCGTTGATTTAGGAACATGGAATTTATTTAATTTATTATTTAAAGTCATGAATGACACTTGTTATGAAGTTAGACAAACACGCTTCCGAAAGAATGTACCGAAACTGAAGTAATGATAATGCAAATGTGAATAAAAGTATGAATAATAAAACATGCGAGTTAAAAACGGGAATTTAAATTTTTTCCTTGAATAAAAAAATTTGTCCGGATTGTAGAGGTAAAAATTTTGAGTTGTCCGAAATGTAGAAGCGTCGGAATTATTGGGGTGTCCGGACTAGCGCATGTCCGGACTGTCGAAGTTCTACTGTATATAGTATAGTGGAACCGTATTCGAAGTATGATTTTATTATGGAGTTATATATATTTGCTGCAGTAGATTTTAAAATTCTTTTCCTAATTCTCTTCAGCAAACCAATTTTCTTACATGCTTAATGATGTGTTCATTTAAGTTTAGTTTTTTGTCAATTATAATAACAAATCCTATATATTTTATATTACAGAATTATTTATTTTAAATACTTCGTTAGAATTCATTTTTACTTTCATTATTTTTGTTTTGTTCCCATTTAATTTTAATTTATTCATTTTAAGCCATTAATTTATTTCCGAACATCTTGATATTCTTTTTCATTTTTCCTACTGTATACATAAGGATGTCAGCGTACAATACAACTCTGCATCTCACCAGTATTTTTCGTATGTCATTTATATGTGGTGCCCTCCACTGGCTCCATTATGGAACTCATTTAAGATTTCTTTCGTTTTAGAGGAAGGCACCACTATTAGGTTGGATGAGGTCTGACCATCAGCGCTTTCCCAAAGTCGATATAAGCACCCGTCTATTATTTTTAAGCTGTCCCATTGTGCCCAATATGCTTTCGTAAGAGGACCTTCTGCTGCGATTTCGTTTCGGGTAGGCCATTTGTCCTCTTCTTTAGCTGCTATGATTTTTGCCAACACTGGGTCGCTCCTTTGGGCTTTAGACCAGTCCTCGTCGGCATCGATATGCGTTAGCCGGATGTCGATGATGGATTCCTTCTCCTCAGCCTTCATGCAATGTGGTGGTAATTTTTGTTGTTTGACAGCAACTAACCTTCTGGCGTGCATTTGGTTCTTGTACCCCACGTCAAGAGGTATCTCTACATTCCGCCAACTCATTACCTTTTGCCCCATATTCAAATTTATGCCATGGGCTATCATGAAACCAATGATAACCTCGTCCACAATATCGGCAACAATAAAGACGTGGCTTACGCTGATGTTGGCTATCGTCACCTTCGCCTCTGTTTTCCCGTTTACGGTAGCAGACTCTCCAGTAGCTGTCCGTAGTCTTACATTACTAAGTGCCTCACACTTTCCCTTCACTACATCTGGTCTGATGATAGACTGCGTCGCTCCGGTGTCTATAGTGAAGGTGTGTTTTTTGCCGTTTATGTATCCGCACACCGTAAGGTTATTGTTGTCTTGCTGCATCACTGATATGGAGATTGTGGGGCCATTGCTTGTGGGAGCCAGCACTTGCCCTTCAGCGCTAGCTCGTTTTAGTTTAACGGGGACTCTTGTGCATGCTGTTGGTGGTTCGCCCGTTTATCATTACCTGCTGGCGAGACGGACCGTGACCATTTTCGTGGCTCTTTGCAGTTCCGTTGGAAATGGCCACCACTTCCGCAGTTGAAACATTTAATCTTAGACTTTTGTCCAGTTTCTGCCAAAACTTGTTTAATCATTTCTTTAAATTCGAACATCTTTCGAACTTTGCCTACTGGTGGTCTAGAAATCGTTGGAGCTGTCTCCTGGACTAGTGCAAAGGCCACGGTCTCAGCAAAGGTTGCCTTTTGTGCAGAACATGCCTCCAATTTGATGTCTGAGTCGCGTATTCCGTTAACAAACGCCTCGGTCTTGAAGTCCATTGCAAAGACTTGAACTGACTCGTTAGCCTTTTGCGCTCGGCACCTTAACTCCATGCGGTACAATTCTCGTTTATGCTCGTCACCGAATTTGCGCTGCAACGCCACCATTAAATCGTTGTAGTTGCTTCTACGGCTGGCTGGCATGACCTCTAGAACCTCAACTGCGGCACCTTTTAACGCCAGTATTAATTCCAAAGCCTTCTCCTCATCGTCCCATCCGTTTCTGGTGGCTACAGTCTCGAATTGAAATTTGAATACAGACAGGGGTGAGCTACCATCAAAGCACGGAGTTTTAATCCTGCTGGTTCCTTCCGATGCAATTCGTACTGGTTCGGGACGCTGACTCTGGAGATTGTTGATCTTTTCCTCCATTATAACTAGTTTTCCCTCAACGGACTTTTCGAAATTAATTACTTTCGTGTCAACGTTCTTCTCCAAGCTTGATACCTTTTCCTCGACATTAGTAATTCTTTTGCTGACCGACCTATGCATTTCTTGCATCTCCTTCGCGTTCGCTTCTAGTCTCTTTTCAATTTTCGAGAAAAGTTTTTGATGGATTTGCGCACTTTCTTTCCGAGACTCCGCCAGAAGTTTTTGATTTTCGACTCTGGAAGTTTCTTGAAAATCAGCCAATTGCTTTTTGTTCTCTTCCTGTATTTTCAGATTTTCGACTCTGGAAGATTCAAATTGCTTGTTGCTCTCTTCCCGCATTACTTGTATTTGTTCCATTAGTGCGGCAAGCACCTAACTCATGTCGAGACCGCTGGGGGTTGTAGGAGCCTGTAACTCACGTTCCTCTTCGTCTTCGAAGTCGTAAGTATCGATATCAATGCCACGATTCCGAAGTTCTTCCCTTAACCGCCTTTGGAGCTCATTCTTCGTGCCCATTGTTGGCAGCGCCAATTTTGCCAATTCTTGTTTGAGCCTTTCCACACTTAGCTCCGAGAGTTTCATCTTTTTTTATTTACTTATTTCTACTTTTTAATTTTACAATCCCACTTCTGACACGTTTTTACCTTTTTAAAAACGTTAAAAATATGAGTTCGTAGATTGCAAATAAAGTAAAAATAAATATGTGTTTGGTTTTAATAAATTCTTTATTATCTGCACAATTTTTGTGCCACTGTTCGAACTTGTTTCACGTATACAATGATACTTCACAATATGTGTTAGTTCTTTATACTACTCTGCTTACAACCCTTTTGTAAGCAACAACACTTGTTAGTTATTCTTCTTTCTCACAACCTTTTTGTAAGTACAACACTAACAACTGTTTTCTCAAACGCAACTTGTCTGCACACAAGTCTGACCGAATTAAAGCTTGATAGATTTTAATTCTCAACCAACGTGACGTCGTCTTACACGATTAAATTCAAACTCAGCCCTGCTCGCTTTAACCTGCCTTTTATACTACTGGATCATCAGTGTGATGAATGCCCTTGAAGGACGATGACGTCCTTCGGGAATATTCTAAAAATGTAAACAACCTATTCTTATTTTTGTTGTTTCTTGTTTACATTCGAGCAGGTAGATTAGTTGTTGTTGGTTTATTTGTCTATCGTATTTTATACTGCACATTGTTGTTTCTTGTTTACTTCTTGGTTCCCTTTATTTTGTTGTTGGTTATTTACGTCTTTTTATCCTTTATTCTTGTTGGTATATTATTCTACTCATTCATTGATCACGTGAACAGTGCGCTGTTTTGTTTTTGGGGCTTTTGTTTATCATTTTATGTATGATCATTGTGTTGTTTTTGGAGCTTTTGTTTATTATTTTAACAACACCATTTCCACTTTCGTAACAATAATATACGCACCTAAAATTTAACCTTATGGTACTCTTAAATTATTAATCGCTTCTTCATTGTCGAATTCAATTTCAAGACAAAGTTTTATTGGTTCAACATCCATCATATCAAAGGATACTGAAAAAGATTTTCGAATTTTGTTCATAAGAACAATACTCTTTGCTGCAATCAACAAATCATCGTATACATCGTCGTTCAAAAATAACAGGCATGGATCTTCATAATTTTAATGTCAATTTCTTGCACCATTTCGACCCGGATTCATGTAGTACATATGCCAACTTTGTATGCATTTAGGCACTTTTTTGCCACGTCCCCAACTTGTCTGCATTTTTCTGTGCATTAACCAATTGTTCCACCTAGATTTAGCTTTTCAAAATTCTTATCAAGCTTTCAGATATATCCATGTAAACTGCCCCATCTAATTCAACAAAAAATTAGACAGTAACAACATTCATTTGATGTATCTTTTGTTCTAAATACCAAACAATTTCTAAACGCCTTCTTACCATTTGAAGGTTAAAAAATGCCCCACGTGTTGTTTAGAAGCTGAGCAACTTATTCATCTTCCCACGTCTTGACATGACTTTGTATTATCTCAGTAAGCATAATGGGTTCACCAGAAAAACACAAATTACAGCTTTTAAAACGCCCACAATCAAAATTATCATTATTTGTCTAATCGTCTTCGAGTTGTGGTCCCAAATTTTCTTCCGGCTGCATGTTGATTTTGCACTAATCAGCAAATATTGATTGGAAAGACTCTTCACAAATGTTCTGCTATACGTACTTAAAATAAATATGGGGTCAAAATTTCGACATCGCATATAATGATAAATGGGCGTTTTCGAGGGAGCCATAAACTGATAAGGGTTTGATTCGCTGGAGTATCCCACTAACACACAATTCTCATATTTTAATCCAAATCTAACACCATAATTATCCTTAATCAATACAATATACTTTAGCATCAAATATACTAATGCAGTCAAATGAGTTTATCTCTTCTGCCCACAGCTTGAAAGAGATTTTACCATTTAGTGGTTTTGTAGAACACCATTTTCTGGAGTAACAGGCCGTATTAACAGCTTCTGCCCAAAATTTTGGTGGTGTACTAGCGTGTCTGTTCTTGAGTTCGGTTCCTGAGGGGTGTGAGAAGCACTCAATCGTCTCTGAATGTCGCAATATTCTGGGTATTTGTTAAATTCATTATTGAACTATTCGTCTAATTGAAGCTCTTTAATTTCTGTACCATTGAAAGTTTCTACAAAATTCTTATATTTTCTGAATACCTTCAAAACAGCAGACTTCTGTTTAATAACAAAAACTTCGCAGTATCATCAAAAAATGTGACAAAATATTTTGCCACAGAATGGGAAGACCTTCTTTGATGCGTAAACGTAACTATGCAGAATTTTCAACAGGCCTTCAGCACGCTGCTCACTACCCTTTAGAAAATTCGAACGAACTTGTTTTTCACCTATACAAGTTTCACTCAATCGTCTCTGAATGTCACAATATTCCGGGTATTTGTTAAATTCATTATTGCACTATTCGTCTGATTGAAGCTCTTTAATTTCTGTACCATTGAAGGTTTCTACAAAATTCTTATATTTTCTGAATACCTTCAAAACAGCAGACTTCTGTTTAATAACAAAAACTTCGCAGTATCATCAAAAAATGTGACAAAATATTTTGCCACAGAATGGGAAGACCTTCTTTGATGCGTAAACGTAACTATGCAGAATTTTCAACAGGCCTTCAGCACGCTGCTCACTACCCTTTAGAAAATTCGAACGAACTTGTTTTTCACCTATACAAGTTTCACGTTTGGAGAGATTCTAATTGATCTGTACACTACACACTTGTTCGTTTAAATGGTCTGTGAAGCATTACGATTCTGCAAAATTTATGGAATTCCGGAAAAGACTTCTTATTTTTTAGGATATGAGCGTTCACATGTTTAGTTTTTGCCTGTTTTCTGTTTCATATATAGTACTTAATGTTCTATTCTATCTTCTTTAACTTTCCTGGCTTGGTCCTCTTTTAATATATTTATACGCAAAACACCTGGCAGCTTAAATCTTGTGTCCAAAATAAACCGAAAAATAATCAAACCAAAATACCTATCAGTTCATCACCAATAATAATACTTATCAGCTTCAACCTTTAAAGTGCAACCCTTTTCAAAAGTGTAGCTTTTATAGCCTGCCCTTTAGATTGGAATGTAGTTTCCAATTTTTGCCACATTTCCTTTTAGGCAAAGAGTCCGCAATTAAGTCCAATTCCGAAGGTGCCACTAACATGTCTACAATTGCCATTTGTCTGTTTTCCTGTTTGATTAAAATTTTCTGTCAAAAGAAACAAAAATACTGCCTAGTCTAGATAGTCCATTTATTGGTTTTCCCTGTAAAAAAAACATTAAATACAACATGCCGGTTTTGTTCGCCAGCTTCTCAGTTATAACGGGAGATGTCAACAAAGATTGACAAAAAACGAACAGACTCGGGTAGTGAATATATCCCCAATAATAACTCTTTATGTTATTACAATCAGCTTTAAGATAATGGTGCAAAATTGTAATTGAAATTTGATATCAGACCACGAAATTATCAGGATATTGATAAAATAACGAGAAAATAAGCTCTTAAAAGGAAAATAAAAATGAGGTATGTTCTCCTTTTCAGACGCAAGAAGAGGAAGCGGGAAAGGCGTGAGCGTGAGGAAGTCAAGATGTACAGATGTAGGAATGATGTTCGAAAATTTTATCAAAAGGTTAAGCGTCTGACCGAGGGGTATAAGCCCGGAGTGTCTTCCTGCAAGGATGAGAATGGAAACCTGGTTACAGATCCGCAAGGGGTGCTGAGGTTGTGGAGGAAACACTTCTCTACTCTGCTGCAAGGCGATGTCGACATCAATACCGCCTCTAGAGATGATGTTCCGAACCCGATCGATGATGAGGGCGTGGAGATTCCCCCGCCTAGCCAAGAGGAGGTTAAAGTCGCGATTATGCGACTTAAAAACAACAAAGCGGCAGGTCCTGATGGCCTCCCCGCTGAATTGTTTAAGACCGGATGTAATGAGTTGGTAGGGCGCATGCACCAGCTCATCTACAAAATATGGCTAGAGGAAAGTATGACCAACGATTGGAACCTCAGTGTCCACTGTCCCGTCCTAAAAAGGGAGACCCTACGATATGCGCCAACTACAGGGGTATAAGCCTTCTCCCTATCGCATATAAGGTTCTTACAGGCGTATTGTGTGAACGACTGAAGCCACTCGTCAAAACACTGATTGGACCATATCAGTGCGGCTTCAGACCTGGCAAGTCCACCATCGACCAGATCTTCACAGTGTGAAGTTCACACTACGCCAAATCCTGGAAGAGACCCACGAAAATCAAGTCGACACACACCATCTTTTTGTCGACTATAGGGCTGATTTCGATAGCCCCATAAGGGATCGTGTTTTTGCCGCAATGTCTGAGCTCCGTATACCTGCGAAGCTGATAAGGCTATGCAGAATGACGTTGAGCAATTCCTGCAGCTCCGTCAAGGTAGGAATGGACCTCTCCGAACCTTTTGATACCGTGCGAGGTTTCAGACAAGGCGATCCCTTATCATGCGACCTCTTCAACTTCGTCATGGAGAGTGTTCTGCGAAAGGCGGGAGTGCATCGCAATGGCACTATTTTTCAAAAAAGTGTCCAGTTGCTTGCGTACGCTGACGACATCGACATCATAGGGCGTACCAAACGAGATGTCACTGCTGCCTTTAGTGCTATTGAACGGGAGTCTAAGAAGACGGGTTTGGCAGTAAATGAGGGCAAAACGAAGTATATGTTATCGACAAGTAGAGCCGTGCGGCGTATTGATTCACAAATTACGGCCGATAACTATACTTTTGATACAGTCAAGGAATTCATTTACCTTGGCTCCGCCGTTAACATCGAAAAAGATGTCAGTCTGGAGATCAAGCGCAGGATTACTCTTGCCAACAGGTGCTATTATGGTCTCAATAGGCAATTGAGTAGAAGAGACCTCTCTCGCAGGACAAAACTAATACACTACAAGACGCTCATCATACCCGCGCTTCTTTATGGCGCAGAAGCATGGACCCTATTAAGAACTGATGCAGCTGCCTTGAGAGTATTCGAGAGAAAGGTCCTACGTAAGATCTTCGGTCCAGTGCGAGTTGGCGATGATTTTTGCATCCGATACAACAGTGAGCTGTATGAGCTCCTCAACGACATGGACGTTGTACAGCGGCCATGTCGTTCGAATGAAGGAGGTGCTCCGGCGAGACGAGTATTTGATGCGGGGATCTGCGGAAGTCGGCGAAGAGGACGACCTTGTATCCGTTGGAAAGACCAAATCAAGGAAGCCCTGTCATCGATTGGTGTGACCACTTGGCGTAGGTGCGCAAGAAGCAGAAGCGCATGGAAGGATGTGTTGGGGCAGGCCGAAATCCGTTAATCGGGTTGTTATGGCCAATTAAGTAAGTAAGTATGTTCTGATTATCACGAGAAAGCTGTTCTGGGCACACAACTTTTCCAATTTTTTGATTTTATACCGGTCAACTAAGTCATTACCGATTTAGAGTCACTTGCTTATGCTTGCTTGCAAAAATGTTTATTATTTAGTTTTGGGATATTGCATTTACTTTTTAGTTATCAGATCTTCAAAAATATTCCTGCCAGATGAGCAAAATATTCCTACGAAAGACGAATGTATTTTTTTTTAATGAATAAACTATTATTTCCCTAATTTTAAAAATAGTTACGCATAAAGTAATAACAAATGGCATCAATAAGTAATTACGAACAATGGCAGCTTCGGTGTGAACTGTGGCCAGCGTTACCGCTGGAAATTTTAAAGAAGTCGCACAAAAAGGGGATTTTTGAAAAAAAAGTCTCACAAAAGGGGTATTTTGACAGTAAAAAGTGGTTACATTTTTAAAAGTAAAGAAATTGAACTAATACAGATAAAAAAATAAATTTTTATTATATTTTCTAATATACATTAACAAACATACACATGTTCATTTTTTCATAATTTTTCCAATTGTTTATAATAGAAACAAATTTTTAGCCAAAAATTAATAAGCCTAAACAAAAGTTTTAATTTTTTCAAAATTATTGGTTTGTTTTATTTCTAGCTTTAAATGTAATTTCTATGAACGTTAGGACATTTAGATGTCAAAAATAAAAAATGCATTTTTAAATTTAGTAAAATTCCACTAAATTAAACTTTTTTTCTAACCCACTATATAACAAAACAAAACAAAACTATTATTATAACAAAAAAAAAAAAAAACGGTTCATTAAAAATAAATACAAAATTGTAACAAATTAAAAAAAAATTTATATCAAAAATATAATGTGTGTTAAAAAAACAACTCAAAATTACTAAATGTGTAATAAATTAAAAGAAATGAAGTTAAAAAGCTACATACATCTCAAATAATTATGCTTTACAGAAACTGCTTCATCCGATGATGAAATAATTTCCTCTTCGCATTCCGAAAAACTTATATTTTTGTCATCTCCAACAAGACTAGACAAGACGGCTGATCTCTTTTGTTTTTTTAACAAAAACCTAACATATAAAGTTATTAGTATTAGTTATACAATTATAATGCCAAAACTAATTTTTATTTTAGAGTAATCGAAAAAACAATGATGGATCAAAGATCCTTTTTGAATATTTCTTGATGTTTTCATATTTCTTACAAAGAAAATATACGAAAATTTGGTATCGCATGAAAGGTCTTTGAAAGACGCTTTAAAGTATTTAACAAACTTTTTGGTTTTGAGTTTTTTTTTATTAATTTACACAGACCAGAAAATTGTTAACACGGATACCAAAGTATACTCTAGTCTGTAGTCTAGTCTATAGTCTAATCAATAGTCTAGTCTATAGTATAGTATATAATCTAGTCTATAGTCTAGTATATAATCTAGTCTATAGTATAGTATATAATCTAGTCTATAGTCTAGTATATAGTTTAGTATATAATCTAGTCCATAGACTAGTCCGTATAGTCTAGTCCGTACTCTAGTCTATAGTCTGGCCATAGACTATACTACAGTCTAGTCTGTAGTCTAGTCCGTAGAATAGTTTAGCCCATAGACTATACTATAGTCTAGTCTAAAGTCTAGCCCATAGTCTAGTCTATAGCCTAGTCCATAGTCTAGTCCATAGTCTAGTCCAAAGTCTAGTCCAAAGTCTAGTCCATAGTCTAGTCTATAGTCTAGACTATAGACTAAAATTCAAATTTAATAACTAATTTTTAATTTTGGATCATTCTACTCACTCGTCCATTTTCACATCCTTTATTCTGGGTTTTCTGCAACAACCAATTTTTAATTTTCAATATTTCGTAATTTTTGTGCTGTTTATAAAAGACAAGCAAGTGCTCAAAGTAAATTAACAGAGCAGCGACGCAACGAATGTCTACAAAAACCACAGGCAATTTGTTATTGTTATTTGGTTTGGGCTGTCAAAATTTGCCTGTTGTTTTATTAATGTAAATAAAAGAAAAAATACTTTTTCTAAAAAAGGGGAAAAAAGGATCAAAAATCTTGAAAAGTGTCAGATTTAGTTCATTTTAGTTAGGGGGCACAAAAAGTGGCGGGGTCGCTGAAAAAGTGTCAAATTGCGACTTTAGTCGCTCAACGGTAACGCTGACTGTGGCTACTACTACTACTACAGGGATGACTATATTTCAAAGCTTTCTTAAAGCAGCAATTTAATATCTGGACCTTATGTATATGTATATAATATGGTATTAAGTTTGCCAACACTGATGTAGACAAGAAAACAATTAAACAGCTGTCTTTTTTTTCTGATTTTGGCTTTTTCTTCTAAAATTATAAAAATTAACAAAAATTATGTTTCCTCATATTGCATTTCGAACTTTTATTTATTTAGTTATAATTTTTCCGTTTATGTCTGTAATTCTAATTTAACAAATTTGTTTATTTTTGTTCTGTGAAGTTCCTCTTTTATTTTTGTTGTGTTTTTTTAATCATATGTTTCTTTCGTTTGTTCCTCTTTTTCTGACGAAACAAAATTTAGTTTATGTGAAAACAAAAATATTTACTTCGGTCTGGCCGCAAAGAAAACATGTTTGCTTCAAACTGTATCTGATGTTGTTTCATTGTTATTTGGGAAAATAAATTTTGTCAACTACTTACCGTCAATGTGACCAGCAAACAAACTACAGAAAAATTTACTGCAAATACGAGTAAACATATTTGAAGCAAATATTTTTTCAGCGTGACCACAGCTTAAGGCTCATAATGAACTAGTGGATCAATGCTTTAAATAAACCTGTCGAAAGGTCTTTGCACTATTTTTTTTTAATTTCTACTTTTCTTATAAAGTTTATTATTAAAAATTTTCCGTTTTGGTGATTTTATGAAAAAAAAATTTATTATTAAAAGTGGACAACACTGCTTACAACAGCTGTTATTTGCCACTGTGGTCTTACAAAACATTTGCAGATATTTATTTGCACGAAAAAGCGAGAAAATATTTGACACGAGTGGTCGCATTAGAGATATTTTTATTTGCGAGCAAACAAATTTATTTTCTTGAAATCTTGTTTGCACCCTTAAAATATTTTATGGTCACACTAGAGCAAAGAAAAAAAAGATGTTTTACTTCAAATATTTACTCAGTCTGACCGTAGCTTTAATTCAGACAAATATTATTTTATTTATAATTTAATCGATAAGAAATTTTTACAAAGTTAAAGTTGAAAATAAAAAATGTAAATATATTGACAAATAAATAATGCACAGTGTGAGAATCAAATGTGAAGGGAAATAAGAAAAACACAACAATTGATAAAATGTGTGATATTTAACAACGTAGAATTAAAAGAAAATATGTATTATTGTTGATTCGAATTCAAAGTGATGCTTTATTATCTTACTGTAAATATTTATTGCTTTCATTATATAAATTTTATTCCTAATTGTTTTAAGAAAAGCAATTAATTACAATTTCTATATGATCTTACATTCTTATTTTACATTCTCAACTTTCTGTAGAACATTCTGAATGTTGTTTCGCTATTCATATTTGTTTCCAGTTTGTTTATCTTCTTTAAATTATTTATTTTTTTATATTCAGTGTTAACATTATTTATATAATTAATGATATTCCCTTATAATGCTGTTCTTTCCGTTTATATGATTTTATAATAAAACGTCACATTTATCTAGCATATATAGCAGGTCATTAACAAACATTAAAACTATTTATAATTGGATCAGATTGACACCAGTAATTTGCCTTCTTTAATACGTAATTTTTGAATAAATATCTTCTTGTCGATAATTTCAGAAGCTTTCTTAAAGTCCAAAAATATTTCTATAATTTTTCAATTTTTTTCAACGCTCTTCTATATTTTAATCACATAACTTACAGCCGTTTCACAAGAAAAATGCCTCCTATACATTATTATATTTCATATATTTTATTAACTGTTGCTTTACGATTTTTTCAGATATTTTCAATCAAGTTTTCAAAGTATTCACAATTTTTCTTTTTGCCATTTTTCCAACTCGGATAACTATAGTTTTTTCCGCTTTTCACGGAGCTGACCTGCTCTAATGAATTATTCAAAGTTTCATGCAAAGTTTTCCCTATTATATACCAAATATGAAGAACATTTTTCGTTGATATTCTGCATTAGTCCGATTTGTTGAATTCGTTACTAAATTTTTAACACATTCGCTGCCAAGGACGAGTTTGTATACACTATAACATGAAGGCTTTTGTATTAGCATATTTTTTTTTTTTGCTAGGATTTTTTTTGATAAGATTTGAAACAAAGTCCAATACATAATGGAGGTTTATCAGGATAGCTCGGACAGTAATAACAGCAATAACAGGGTTTTGGTAAACAATAGCACTCAAAATATAAATGGGAATGGGAATGATTTCATATAATTTAGGCTTTGCACAAAAATTTAATACAGAATCTGGCGTTGTTCAGTTTTGCGAATTGTTCACATTTCCGAATACAGACAATTTTAAAAGAGAATTATACATCTTTTAAACAAAGATCATTATTTATGAATTTTTTTATAATTTAATCATTACAAATTTTCTTCACAGTATCTAAATCGCAAATGAAAAATAAATATGCAAGCAGATGTCCTAACACACTTATATATATGTACACTTAACATTGAGATTCCCGCAACTAATAAACACAGAGTTTTAACGTTTCAAATTAAAAAAATCAGTTAAAATTATAAGGTTTTTTTTACTTTTTTTCATCTATTAGAGTAGTCAATGAGGTAAAAAAGTGTTCACATTAAGCGGTGTTCACGTTAGCGCGCGTGCACTGTATTTCGTTAGCCATAAGCATTTGAATTTGCTATTCTATATGTATTCATAGACTAGTTTATTATATCTGTGTCTGAATTCATTTTAAATTTTTTGCTTCAATGATTAGCAAGGTAAATAAATAAGAGGAAATAAGAGGAAGCATGGCCCAATGAAGTCACCGTGGTCTAGTAGGTAGTGGGTTGGCTTATTAGACCTAAAAGCTAGGGTTCGAGTCCCAAACCAGACATCAAAACAAAATACAAAAAGTATTTTTTTGTCGATTTCTTCTCAGCAGATTTCTGGCAAAAACTCTGAGAGTAAATAAAATTGCCATTAAAAGTTTCTCAAAAATCTGTCGTTCGGAGTCGACTTTAAACTGTAGGTCCCGCCACTTATGTATAAAATTAACACACACAACATAAGTAGTGTGCGAAACTAGGTCAATAATCCTGACTGAAGGGTTGTAATGGCCAATTATGTATGAATGTAAAATAAATAAATAATAAATAAATAAATAAATTTGAAAAACTACGATCTTATAACTAATTTTTTCAACATTATAAATGCAAACAAGAACTATGATAATGTAAAAATAAGTAAAAAAAATGCTAAAATTATTGAGAATAATTAAACAATACTCAAGTATACCCTTTTCCATTGGTCTATTGATGCATGACAAATTTCCATGTCTGAGTTTGATTCAGCTTCACCTATGCCTTTAAGATGATCAAGTTTCCTTTTGCAAATATATGCTGCTTTTAATTCCTCATTTATGCACTCATCCGACTTTCGTTTTAAAATGTGAAGACGTTGAACGACGTTCCCAACAATTTTGCTAACATCCGAAACAACTGGACGAACTAATAACACTTTTTCAACTTCTTTAGACACATTTAGAATTTGGTCAACTTCTCTATCTATAGCTTTTTGAGTTGTTCGAAATTTTTTGTTAATTATTTCATACGGAACTTTTAAAGTTGAATGTTCTAAAGATTTTATTTCAGACATTTTAAATATCTAACTATTTTTTAACAATTTTCTTTGTCGCAAAATTTTCTTCTATTTATTAAAATCCCAGAGTTACCCATGTAAAAACACAGAGTTGCCAAGATTAATCACAATAGTAGTATGCTTTACTACTTAAAAGTACGACTCTAATTAAAACATATTGATAGCGGAAGGTACTAACGTTATTGTTACAACTTCAAGTTTTTCTTTCAAGCTTATCACAAAAACTGCTTGACGCCTTTTGCAGATTGAAATTAGTTTCGAAACAAATGTGAGAAACTTTTTTGATTTTCTTTTAAACTTTCTTTCGCTTTTGGACGTAAAAAAATAATTTCAGAAATTTTGTTTTCTTTTATAGCGTCGTTCTGCTGTTTTTGACAGTTGTAACTTTGTTTGGCATTGTGGTTTAGGTTCAAACACAAGACATGAATATTATATGAATATTATATTTGTTATTATATTATAATATATTATATATTTATGTATTATTATTTTTTAATATATTTACCTTATTTAAATTATATTCTTTTTGATATATTTTATTTTTTACCTTTCTTTAATTAATTGTTTGGCGCTAAACTTTTTTTTTCTTATGTTTTGATTTCAAACACAAAATAAAAAAAAATAGTTTTTAGTAACATAATGTGAAAAATCAAATTGTCGTTATTGGCCAGTTCTCTGAAAGTATCCGCGGCAGTCAAGATGTTAACTTCTCTATGCGAAACAAAAAATAAAAGAAAATGTGAAATCAAATACAACTATATATATATACGAATAAAGAAAAAAGCAAATTTCCGAGTACATGAAATTCTGAAATCACACCCGCTCGTTTTTCCTCTCTCTCCTACAAACTCAAGAGTGTTGAAATTTGTTTCGAAACAAAGACGTCCTTGCCAGAATTCATTTGAAATTGCTACTACCCATACGCTGCAGACAATTTTATGTACCAAGATGTCACCGTCAAGAAAATAACTCAAAATCACTAAACTCACTAAAAATTATTCAAGAAAATAACATTTTAATAAAACAGAAGTCAAAGAAAAGGATAGTAGTGAGAAAATATTGGATGAAGCCATTATTAGTTCAACGGTTAGTAAATTTAGAAAAACATTTACATACATATTTGCCCCACCTGGGTAACAATCTTGTCGCGATGTCGTCTTCATAATGCGATAAACAGCAGGGATATACATCAGGAATACTATTTTTTGCTGAAGTAACATTTGTTTGGCGCAATTCTCTTTTGGGCTACCTTCTTATGTTTTTGAAGACCCAAAAATTAGGCCATTTTTTAGACCCTCAACAGAAACTTCAATTTCAGCAGCAGACAGTATCTGTTCTTCCATTTGGGAAATAACTTTTTCTTTATACAGTCCGCCACCCGTTTTCCTTTTTGAAGATTTATTTAATGAAACTTCCTTTTTAACGTTTTGCTAATTAGCTTTGCCTTTATAATATTCTTTGCCTACTCTGTATGCTTTACCATGAAATTTCCAAGAATTTTATTCTGGGTATAATTAATTTTTGAAAGTTTTAACCTACAAACAATTGAATTAATTTTTTATTCATTATTATAAATTTGTTACTTACATTTTTTTAATATTATTCTTTACAGCAGAACAACGTTAATTCGAAAGTTTTTGTGCTTACGAGTAAAGACTCGCAGTGTTGCATCTGAATGATCAAACGTTATCGAATGCCATCATTAGAAATATCGATACACTTTACTCGATAACGAATAAGAGAATCCCAAAACTAAAAAAACTCCCACGTTCGAGTAAATATTCGTTCGTATACAAATGCGAGAATTAGCCCCCCGAGACTTAGATCATGATACCTCCGAAGATGGTAAATAGCAAAGGAAATAAAATTTATTGTTTTACACCACCGTGTGTGTGAAATGCTTGACTGACATTGCCGTTCATAGCTCTGATAATTTAAAATTATTTTCATGAGTGCTCCTTTTCTTTTTATTGCTTTCTTTCTATAAGGTAGTTCGACTAAATGTGTCAAATGCTTTCACGAATTCTGCAAACAGCAAGTGTAGAGTATAACACGATTCTATAGATTGGGGATGTGAGGCATGAATAAAGGTTACCCTAATATCGTGAGAGGACTGTCTTCGAATTGACATCTCTGTATAATCTCTTCGACTCACCCTGTCACGTATATTGCTTTAATACCCCTAATCCTGATACCTGGGCGCATCAGTGAATATTAAGTTTTCTACCAAGTCCTTGTCATGCCAGCGAGGGTTATGCAATGACAGACCTCCTTTCCCCTCCCTCGTTGGACCTTTATGGACAAAGAACATAATGACAAGGATTTGAACGTGACGAACGATGATGATGAAATGGCTACTGAAACTGGACTAGACGCGTCCCAGCTCATTGCGCGAATCCCGGCGAGTATTGTTAACAACAACAGTGAAGTCGTCGGGAGTTTCGCCCCAGCTGGACCGTAGATGAGTCCTTTAGTGAGGCGATTGCTTTGGGAATCCCCATTTCAACGGAAGATATGTGCGTGGAGTCAGACTCTGTCTCCATACAATAGGATGAAGACGGTGACAATATGGTCACCGAAAGGCCCCCGTTCACTCGTATTCAAATTGCTACTGGGAGCAATGAGGTGGTCACTTCCCCTTCAAGGAACCCACTTGTCAGACAGGCTGCCTCGGATCCACTAGCACAATCATCTACTGATTCAGACTGCGAGGGAAAAATTGACTCGTCTGCATCACTGCGAAGCTGCCTCACACAACCTGCTAAACACCCTCCGCTGTCTTGAAGTTGACATCGCTCTTATGCAGGAATCTTGGATCCTTAGGGATAGGATTCTGTGTCGAAGCGATCCTGATTATAGGTTACTTGTTTCAAGAACCAGTGAGAAGGTAACAACCTGTATAGTAGTTAGAAGTAATCAATCAGCCCTTCCTTTTGCACAGGTGACGTAACAACTGTGGCATACTGAGATGATTTTGGGATCGATTTGATGCTGTCGTCCGTGTACATGTCGTATGAGGCTGCCTCCCCTCATGGTGATTTAATTAAACTACTGGTAGAGCATGCGAAGAGGAAATGATGTCGCCTTGTCTTGAGTTGTGATGCCAATGGCCATCACACATAATCGGACAGTGCTGACATAAATACTAAGGGTGAGTCGCTTTAGATTGTATTATTTTTAATAGGCATCACATTTGTAACGTTGGTAATATGCCAACGTTTAGGATCCGCGTTAGGAGGCGGTGATTGACATTAAGCTACCTAACATGGATAGGTCTATGATTAGGGACTGGAGGGTTTCAAATGAGTGTTCATTCTCTAATCACCAACTGATATCCTTCAGTATTCATCTATCTTGTGCTTTTAACAAGCTTTTTAGCAATCCAAGAAGAACCGACTGCATGAGATACGAGAAGACTGTAGATGAGGAAATAAGACGGACCTCGTTTTGTTCTCGCGTATGTACAAGATTGAAACCTTCAGATTGCCGAGGCTAGCAGGTATGGAGCTTCTATTGTCTTCGGAGATGAAGTACTTGGGCGTTGGCCTGGGCAGCAAGCTTATGTGGAATCGAAGCTCCGAGGAAAGAATGAAGAGGAACTGAATGAATGCTCTCTACCAGTGTAGGAACTTCATAGGTAAGAGCTGAGGTGTTCCGCCTAAGACCATTCGCTGGATATATCTGGCGAATGTTAGACCCGTTATTACTTATGGCTGCGTCGTTTGGCGGTGTGCCTTAGATAAGGGTTTTTAACTGTAAATCTTAGATAAGGCTCAGGGGATTGCCTCCTTCGGTATCACTGGACTTGGAGTTGCCCTCAGGCTGCTCGGATAGAGCACAATGGAATGGTGGGGCACTCCAGGGCAGAGAGGTATACCTATTTTCACAGATGGGTCTAGGTTAGGTGGATGTACAGGTTTTCTGTAGGAGACTCGGTCTTGAACTACACTTCAGGTTGATGGATGACTGTAACGTTTTTCATGCGCAGATTTACGCAATCTTAAAGGCTATTGAGGTCATAGCTGGTGGCTCAGCTTTAGAATCGGTATCTTACATGATCTTCGTTGCCCTTTGGGTCATTGTGTCGGTTTGGTGTAAATCACGGCTCGTTCGCGAATGCAAGGAAAATGTGTGTGACTTTACGGTTCATTATAAGCTACAATAGGTTGTTTTGTTGAGTATTTAAAAGTAAGTTTATAATTAAATTTTTATAAATATGTATGTATGTAATTTTTATTAAATATTACGCTAAATAATATGATGCATATATACATGTTAGTACTTATGATGATGTCACCAATATTTTCATCAGTTACAAACCGTTAAGTTTAAATTCAATTTAGTAATAATATTTAAAGTTTTGTCATATAAATGTTTGGCAATTCTTTGGTACTACTAAAATTCATTGGAACGCATACCAGTTCCGAAACTTTGCAACAAAAACAAAATACAAGTAAAGTTTTTACACAAACAATATACATACATATTGCATAATTGGCCATTACAACTCTTCAGTCAGGATTACGACCTAGCTTCTCACACCACTTATGTTGTGTGCGTTAATTTTATACATGAGTGGCGAGACCTACAGTTTAAAGTCGACTCCGAACGACAGATTTTTGAGAAGCTTTTCATTGCAATTTTTACTCTCAGAGTATTTGCCAGAAATCTGCTGGGAGGAAGTCGCTGAAGAAATATTTTTTCGTTTTGATGTCTGACTTGGGATACGAACCCGGGCCTTTTGTCTAATAAGCCAACACACTACCCACTAGACTACGGCGACTTCAATATACATATATATAAAAATGAAATTGCATAAAAACTAAATATATTTATTTAATGGATTTCGTGATATGTGACAAAAGAAAAATATATATAACAAATATTTAGTCGTCTGCTTGAAAAATTTCGCTGGACAAAATTTCGCTCGACGTATTTAATCTCGAACTTTGTGACAGAGGGGTTGATGAACTTAATGGCAAGTGTATTGGTCTAACAATTTTAACTGAAACTGTTTTGTTCAGTTTTGCCGCAAGGTTCTTTTTTTAAATATCTATTTTCTTTTTTGAAATTATTGCTTGAACGTCCGCCAATATCTGAGACTCCTCCTCTTCGGGAAAATCTTGAATTTACCTGCCAATACTTTCCCCAAAAGCCTCGAATGCACTTACATGTTTATTAATAGTGCTTTCGTTTCTTTGAGCATGACGAATTCGATCCGGTCGTCTCAGAGTCCAACGATGTTTCCAACAATTTATCAATATCTCCCTTTAAGTATTAAAAAATATTAATATACATATCAGTTCTTTCAATGTAAATTTTTAATTTATTTTTTTACAGATACCCAATACTGAAAGTAAATAGCAAAAAAAGGTGACGATTTTCAAAAATTGTGGCAATTCCCACATACATTAGATGCACTGGATGGTAAACATATCCGAATAAAGGCACCGGCATATACAGACTTCCAATTTTAAAGGATATTTTAGCATAATTCTGTTTGCTGCTGTTGACGCATATTTCCGATTTATTTACATACAGTGACGAGCACAAGTGAGTGCATGTTCACAATTCTGAGTTTCGTCATCCACAAAAACAAAACCATACAAGCAAATAAAAAAAAAAATTATTTTAATTCTCCATTTTATTCTTAACAAATAGCAGTAAAAAACAATAATTAATGAAATGAATTCAATGAGTGAATGAAAAAACTAAAATAACCCACATAAACTCAATTTTGCACGTTTCAAGAAAATTCAAGAACCTAGCCCAATTTCAATATTTGGTCCGTAGACCCTTATTAGAAATAGCTTGATTTACGCAGTTTGAGATGCTTTCTACCAAATGATCAATAAAATCTTTCGGAATTCGATGCCATTTCGCATTTATACGATCCCAAAGTTTGACCATGTTTGTTGGGGTTGTTTCATACTGCCCGAGCCGGATTTTCACGAATGGCCAAAAATTTTTTATCGGATTGAGGTCGGGACTTTGTGCGGCCATTCCAGCAATTGAAAATTTTGTTTCCCATCCCACATCTTTACAATTTTTGCTGTGTGCTTCGGATCACCATCCTGTTGGAAAATTATTTCTTATTTGGGATAAGCACATTTGTCCATAAAATTCGGAAGATGGGCTTGCAGAATCTTTAGATAGTCTTTTTTCACATGATACCATCTACTAAATGTAGAGCGCCAAGAGGCCACCTTATTAAGCATCCGCAACCAATTATATTTTCGCTGCCATGTTTAATAGTTTGCTTCACATATAATCTTTGAACACGTTCCCCAGGTCTTCGATAATAGTACTGATAGGAACGTGTTATCCATCTGATTGGAAACATGTTATCTAGTCTGATGAGTCCAAATTTAACCACTTTCAGTAAGATGGAAAGCAGTACTTCTAGCGCAGATCCAGGGAACGTGTTCAAAGATACCATGTGAAGCAAACTATTAAACATGGCAGCGAAAATATAATCCAATCAATCCATCCAATTGATTAACGGTGACGGAAATAAAATTCCTTATTTCTTTGTTGGCAACCATGCTTTTGCGCTGAACAAAAATATAATGAAGCCATATAGCAGAAGCATGACATTAAGCGTGCCACAAGACATTTTTACTCGCAGACTATTACCGCCCAAGAATGGTGGTGGAATGCGCTTTTGGAAGGCTGTCTAGTAGGTTCCGCTATAGTGAATGCTTGTTGTGTCCTTCACGATTTTTTAACGAAAAAAGCGGCAACAACAACAGAACCGGCAGAAAATGCAATTGTCGGGGGGTTTTCCGCTATTGCATGTCAAACCAACAAAACTTACAAGTACGCGTGTAGAACTAGGGATGATATTTAACAATATAGGGCAATTTTTAATGGGATAAAATAAATATTAAATAAACTGTATTTGTATATATTAAAAATTAAATTGTTTTTTGTTTTATTTATACTTTTACCTGATTCTACTTGTCAACGGTTTTTCTACGAATTAGAGATGCGTCAAGAAATTTCATACCGTTGTGCCAAACAAACTTGGACTGGATAAAGATTCTGTGTCGCAATCAAATTTTTTGCTTTTTATTTATTTTATATCTATGGATAGTGTTCCTACAGACTAAATTTAAATTTACAAATAATATATATAATTAATATTTAATGATTCAAGTACAATATAATTTATCTCTTTAAAGACTATTTGCTTTCAGAAAGATCAATTAAATAATAAAGATTATTAAACTTTAGACATTTTTAACAAAAAGAGTCGTTATTGAAATTGTAATTTTAATAAATTAAAATTACGAGAAGGTCTAATTGGAACATTAAAATTAATTTTTTGTAACAAATAATCAGAATAGACATCTCCACGTATTAAACCCAGAAAAAAAAGAGACACTTAGCATTATTCTTCGTCTTTTCTGTGCAGGTAGCTTTATTAGAGCGAATCTACTCTACCAAATCTTCTCAAGCAAAATTACAGAAAGCTCTTCTGTACAGATTCAATGAAGTTAACGTAAACGAGAAAATGTGGACCCCATATAACAACTCCATACTCAAGAATAGGGCGCACCAAAGATATATATAATTGTTTTGTTACATAGGGATCAGTAAATTCCTTTCACCAGCGCTTTATAAATCCTAAAACACCATTTGCTTTGTTCACCATCATTGATATATGTTCAAAAAACGTAAGGTTATGATCTAACAAGATTCCAAGATCAGTTATATTTAAAACCTTTTCAAAAATTTTGTCTTCAAAATGTTAAGAGGTATCAAGTTTAAATTAACAATGAAATGTCATATGTTTGCATTTATTAAAGTTTAACTCCAACAAGTTGACTTCAAACCATTGACAAAAATATTCAATTTCGTTTTGAAGAGTTGATTGACCGGATATGTTATCAAATGAATCAAAAATTTTTACATCATGTGAATAGTACTGATCCAAGGTGGCTTCCGTGCGGCACTACGGAGAGAATATCGATGTCTTTAGATAGAGCATTTTCAAATTTCACTTGCTGAGGTCTACTAAAAAGATAAGATTTCAGCTAACGTAGTGCTTTGTTATTAAAACCCATGTACGATAGTTTATAAAGCAAGAGATCATGGTTGACTTTATCAAATGTTTTACTGAAGTCTGTATAGATAACATCAATTTGTTGCCTATTGATGAACCCTTCATTTACTTTAGCTGTTAATTCCAAGATATTAGTAGAAGTTTAACATAATTTTCGAAAGTAATGTTGATATGAGGTTAAAATTGAAAGTATTTGATAATATAAAGAGTCAGTTACAATTTTTTCAAAGAGTTTTGGAATTGCATTCAATTTTGTTATACAACAGTAGTTAGAAATTACCAATTTATTGCCAACTTTAAACAATGGAATTATGAATGATTTTTTCCAAGCAGTTAGAAAATAACCCACTTCAATAGATTTATTGAAAATTGGGACCAGAAAGGTTTTCAGAACAATGTCTAAGAATACTAGTAGATATCCCATCTGGACCTGGAGTAGGGGTGAGCTTTGTATTGCACAGTGGTCCCAATGATGAATTTACCGCGAAAAAAGTCATAACTCTTGTTTAAAAGCACTTAGAGGGATAACAATTTCTACGAATAAGTGATTTGGAACGGTGCGAGCTCACGCCAAAAAAGGGATGATTCGATTAAGGGGGCGTGGCACTTTTCATACAAAACAAGTTAACATAATGACTGCGATAATTTGCATATTTAAATATTTTCACTGAGAGCATAATGATTAATAAAAGTTGTAAAAGTAAAAAAAAAGATAGGAATATTATTTATTAAAAATAGGTAAGGTTTTGTTTATTAAAAATAATTAACATAATTGTGTATTTTAAATATACATGTACATATATTTACATAAATGTTTATTCATCTGAATGGGTTTCCGCTTCATCCGATTCATCTCCTGAAAGGTTTTCTTCATTTAAAATAGAAGTATCTAAAAATAAAACAATTGACTGACACAATGGTTTTGGACTTGTATCGGTTGAAAGAGCCGATATGTAAGGATCCGATGAAAATAGAAGATTGTTAAAACGATCTTCGACGTTATTCTCCCGTGACATTTTTCGAGCATGATGTTCTCTAACATATCTGAAATCCTTGTTGCGGGATTCAAGCGCCTCTGCGGATAACATTCCAATAGGCAGAGCAGCATTTTGAATGATGTCTGCATTTTATGAACGCTAGATGGCATACAATACCAAGGATAAAATTCCACGTATAATTCCGCAGTTTCGAAAGCATAAGCTTGAAACGCTTCTGCATTAATTATTTTAAATGACCTTTTTTGAGAATTATCTTTAGTTCTAATATCGTTTGAAGTAGTCCTTTTGCCTGATTTATAAAGGCTACTTGCAGCAGCAAATGTTAGCTCTTTCGAACAAGAGTTTACAAGATGCTTTGTTTTAGATTGTTTAGATCTTTCTCCTATTTCTAATATCGGTTTGAAGTTGACGGTCCGTCCGAGTTTTTCATGGACCATTTTTTCGACAATTGCGTGATGATATTTCTACCAGCTTGCTTTAATTTATTTGTATAGCTATCATTTTCATAATTTTTTATAGGAATTTTCATAAAATGTAATATAACAGCATTCATTTTTTTTTTCTTGCACCTTTTCAAAGAACCAAACATTAAACAATTCCCTATTGGTGATAGACATCGCAACTAAATGATTTGATATGAAAGCTTTCAGGAAGAAATCGGAAGGAAATTTTGTTTACCATTTAACTGGCCACATATCATAGATATAAAAATATAAAGCATTTTGCTAAATCGGGTTAAATTCACAATTAAAACTCTAACACAAGTTATAATCCAATTAAAATTGTACAATTAACGAATATATCTCAGTTTTCCCGTATTAGGAATTATAAAAATACATACTCCAATTGTATAAATAAAACCCCCAAATAATAAAGAATATACTTTCGCTTTATTTGACAAGGTTTCCAAATCAAACTAAAATATTGTCTAGTCTGTTATTAAAAAAAAACTAAATCTATTGTTTGTGTTTAAAACAATACTGCAGTATTAATATTACTGATATAATAAAAATTTTTATACCGTTATGTAGGCTGAAGACTTGTCATTACAAAACCAAACAAAAAATTCACATATCGCTCCTTTATTGCAACATAGTCGTATCTCAAAAAATTAAAAATTTGTGGTTACTTAAGCAAAACTGCTCTTTTAGACCTTCTGTACATGTTGAGAAAAAAATTTAGTTTTATATCCCAAGCTGAACCGAAGTTATAACAAAAAGTGTAGATCATATGACTTATGTCTTGAAAACTTTAATCGCATTTTGCAAAGTTCAAGTTTTTTTGTGATATGACTATGTTGCAATAAAGGAGCGATATGTATGTATGATCCGACAAAACGACTTTTTTCGGGCTAAACTCGTCGTTGGGACCACCATGTATTGGCGACACATTTTTTTCGAACTGTTTCAGCAGCAGTATACGAAATATGAATGCTTGATGATTGGGATATATCATATATGGGTTATCGGTCGTAAGTCGGTTAAGTCGTAAGCCAAATTTCATAGTAAAAAAAAAAATTAAGATAAAGAATTATATACTGTACTACCAACTTTTAGCGTCAGGAGAACTGAATCTACCCAAAATTTATATTTATACATATATATAAAATTTAATTTTAGAGATTTCCCGCAACTATTAGTATTTTCTATGAAAAAAATTGGAAAAAAATATTGTCGTAAGTGCGAATAGTTGTAATTCGAACGGCCGTAAGTCGGAGACTACCTGTATCAATTTCTTGTAATATTAGCAAGTAGTATGTGTGAAAAAATTTAATGAGGATATTGAATATGAAACAACCGCCTTTTAAGGCGGTAAATTAGATTTAAGATCTTAGTCAAAATCTAATAAATGAACATTTCTGATTTGCGCATAAAAAAAAATTATGTCGTCGTAGTGTATCGGCATATTAGATGCGAACCAGTTGTTCAGCCTCTGACTTAAATATTTCGAAAAAAAACCGAAATATTAAAAAACTAGATGACCCGTGCGAATATTTCGCACCGTTTGTAGTCATTTTTGTAACATAAAATGAAAATAATTAATAGAAATTTAATTAAAAGTATAAAAATATTAGAAATCACAATATATCATACATATTTACATACACACATGCATATGTTTAAATGCTTTTATAATACTTCTTTGAATACAATGTTAGAGGTAATGACAGGGTCATCGTTAATTTTTTGCCCGTACGAATCCTTAATACAAACAAAAATATCTTTAAAAGTACGCACTCGAGAAAAAGCCATCTATAACTGCCAATGTGAAAAGACCAGTTCTGGTAAATACTATCCTACCTTTTGAAGGGTTTGATCTTGTGCTTTGTTTATCGTCATAGCAGAAGCAACTTTGCCAGGGAATTGTAGTCGTGTCATTCGGAAAGGCACAGTTGGATCAGAAGGTGTAAGGTTGAATAATTTTTGTTGATATGGTGTGCTCTCCCAAGTTTGTTACGATTAGCCTGGTACCATTTATTAACCCCTGTTTAGCATTCAGATTTCTGATTAACATTATAATTGCATTTGTCTTTTCAAATGCACGTTATTTATATTCTTACGTTGTACGTTATTTTTATTATTATTTTTCTTAAAACCTTTTTAACTGTTAAATATCAGCTCACACTATATATATGTATATATTAAAAGACACCCTATTACTACCCTTCATAAAACAAACAATGCCATCACAATAACGACATTACCAAAATGGCTTTTACAACTTTATATATTATTATGTGGAATAGTATTACAATTAAGCGACTCTGTTTATCGCACTTGATCTAACAAATACTGCAAAGTATTGCCAAAACAGCTTTTTACAACTAATTATGCATATTATATATAACTGACTTAGGGCGAGTTTTTGAATGTAAGTTTAAACTCGAGATTAAGTTAATCTCCAGTTAACCTTCGTTTTCCGTTTTTGAGTTTACTTAATCTTAAGTTTGACCTTACGGTTAATCAGTTAATCTTAAGTTTAAACCACCAACGTTTCTGGTTTAAACTTAAGATTAACTATGACAAGTAGTTGACAAATTTTATTTAAAAAAAAAAATATTTAAGTGAGAGAAAGCTGAATAAGACACATTTTTAAGTGATTATGAATTATTTAATTAATTTATTTATTATTTTCCAAAAATTTTTTTTTAAATCAAGATCAATAATATTCAGCTTTTGTTTGTTTTTCTTCTATATAAAAGCAAATTGTTGTGAAACACTTTGCAATTTTTCATATAATTGTGGCAGCCTTACAAAGATTAAACCACCATTCAAAACTAAGTTAACCAAAGATTAACTTTAACTGGAGATTAACTTAATCTCGAGTTTAAACTTGTATTCAAAAACTCGCCCTTAGTAATAAACGGCATTATAGTAAATTGCGGTATTGCCAGAATGAATTTTAATACATACTATATTATGTAGAACTGCATTATTATTAAGCGACCCTGTATTACCACACTTGAACAAAAACATATAATCATAATGACAACAGTATTATCATGCAGTTCTATATAAAATATAATTTTTATCAATGAAAATATTAATTTTTCAATTTCTAATTATTTTTCTTCATTAATGTTAGATATAAGCTTTAAAATGAGATATCATTCATTAAATTTGATGCGGTGGTATGGGAGATATTTGCAACCGACAAAGAAAGTTTTTAAAACATCTGTCGTTAGAAGTCAACTTTAAAGTGTAGGTCCACTTGTGAATTAGGGTGACTGAAAGACTGTAATGACCTATTAAATATGTAATAAAAAATTATATTATTTATTGCAATAAAAGTATAAATTGCATATTAATTTTTACAAACGGTATAAAAAATTTCGGTATTGGCTACCGAGATTGTCCAAATGAACTGTTTAATGTTTGATGTTGCGCTGGTTCGTTTTTTTTTGTTCTTGTTTTTTGTTTTATAAAAAAAAGAAATGCGTTTGTTTTTGTTAATTTTGTAATTTTATTTTCGTGTCTTTTCGCAGTTTGTTTAATGTTTTATTTGTTTGAAAAAAGGTTCACAATATTTGTTTTTGTTTTCACATTTAAATTCACATTTCTTATTTGATTGATTGTTCACAACTTATACAAAATTCACAATTGATCTGATCTATTTAACTGTCGAAACAAGAGTGATTTTATGCAAAAGAAGTTTTATGTTAAAGAGCAATGAAAATGAGAAAAAAGTGATGAGAATACATATGAAAGGAAAAGAATCGCTGCTATATCAAAGAGTGTTCCTTTAAATGATGGGAACGTTGAACATTCCGGCCCCCATGCCTCGGTGAAATTTACCACAGGTTTTGAATGGGTCCTGTTTGTATGTTAAGGGTCGGCAAGTTGCAAAACATCATGAATTGGTGTATTATGAAGTTGTTGACAGATATGGCACCATGATGTACGTAAATGTATAGAAAGAAAATTGCCAATGTTTGAGGTGTTGAGATTGTTGTTGTTGGGATGCCATACCTGTAAGTATAAGATTGGAACAATATTAGTGTATATAAATGATTAAGAATTATACTAATTTGCAAACAAAAGCACAATTTTTGTAATTGGCCTGGCGACTCTACAGTTTTGGTCTTGTCCAAGATATGTCGTGATGATTCGACCCATTTGCCATTCATTGGGTGGCAAGTTGTTGGTTTTGATGACTACCAGATCGTTGACTTTAACGTTGTCCCTCTGAATCTTCCATTTGTATCTGCGTTGAAGTTCAACCAAATATTTGGACTTCCATCTTTGACAAAATGAGTGGTAGATGACCTTCAACCGTTTCCAGCGGTTGACGAGAATCAGATTTTCACTGCTTACATCTGGTTCAGCTGGGGTCAATAATGCACTACCAATAAGGAAGTGTCCAGGGGTCAATGGATTAAGATCATTTGGGTCATCGCTAGCAGGACTTAAGGGTCTAGAATTTAGGCGCGATTCTATGCGAGTAAAAATTGTAGAGAGCTCTTCAAAAGTGAATTTCAAGTTCGGTATCATCTTTTTTAGGTGTGTTTTTATTGATTTTACACCGGCTTCCCAAAAGCCGCCCATGTGTGGGGCTCCTGGGGGAATAAATTTCCAATTAAGATTTTGATGACTAAAATGATGGGTCACTTGATTTCGAAGAGTTTTTATGAATTCTCGACGTTCCTTTCTGAGTAGTTCTGCTGCTCCGACGAAATTTTTTCTATTATCTGAATAAATGAGTGCGGGACATCCACGTCTTCCTATGAAGCGGGAAAATGCTGCTAAGAACGATTGGGTCGACAAATCACTAGCTGCTTCAAGATGTACAGCTTTTGTGGCGAAGCATACAAATATGCAAATATACCCTTTTGTAATAAGACACGCTCGTCCTGTGAAATTTTTGATGTCAAAAGGTCCTGCGTAGTCTAATCCCGTTGTAGCAAAAGGTCTTGATAATGTTGTACGTTCTGGTGGCAATGAAGCCATGATTTGATTTTGCGTCTGTTTTTTGTACAAAACACACGTTTTACAATTGTAAATTACGCTTTTGACCAAGGGTTTTAATCTGAATATCCAATATTCTGTGCGTAGGATTCGAATCATTAGTTGGTTTTCCCCATGAAGGGTAATTTTGTGTCTAAATTCCACTAGGAGTTGTGATAACCTTGAGTTATGAGGTAGTAATATTGGGTAACGCTCATTGTAAGTTAATGCGGATGATTGAGCGAGGCGTCTATTGGCTCTAACAATGCCGTGGCGATCCATGAAGGGATTTAAGGTCAAAAGTCTGCTGGTTGGTGATATTTTCTGCTTAAATTTCAAATGTTTGTACTCATCTGGAAAACGATTTTGTTGAGTCCATACGATGAGTCGATGTTTGACGAAATCTATCTCTTCTCGTGTGATTTCTACTGAAGATACACGAAGGTGGGATCTGTTGCTTCCAGTATTTCTCCATAATCGTATGACATAAGCAAGCACTCGAAAAGAGCGTGATAGGTCTGAAAATCGATTTAATTGGTCTTCGCGTGTTATGGTTGTAAATGCTTTTACAGTTTTAGCTTCTAAGTTTGTGTTACCTGTTTGTGTAGGTATCGGCCATTGATTTTTAGGCAATTTTAACCAGGAGGGTCCAAACCACCATAGGTTGTGATTTTCCAGTTCTTGTGGAGAACATCCTCGGCTGGCTACATCTGCTGGGTTATCCTTTGAATCGATGTGTTGCCAATTTAGAGTTCCAACTTTATCTAGGATTTCAGAAACATGATTTCCAACGAAAGTGTTCCATCAGCAAGGGGGTTTCTTTAACCAGGACAAAATTATTGTTGAATCGGTCCAATAATATGTCTTGATATTTTGAAGTTGAAGATTTGGTATAATTCCACAAGCAAGGTTCGCCAATAATACGGATCCACACAGTTCTAGGCGGGGCAAAGATATTTGCTTAATGGGAGCTACACGGGTCTTTGAATAGGCTTTTTCTGATGCGTCAGTGAAACCCTGAATTTCCACATTACAATTCGGGCTAAATTGGATCCAACGGGGAATTTTCAATATATTTATTGCTGGGCAGTTTTTTATGAATTTTTGCCACTGTAGACAAGTTAAGGGTTTTAGTATGTCATCCCAGTCGACTTTATCCAACCAAATCTGTTGCATAATCAATTTTGCTTCGACTATTATTGGGGCTATCCATCCACAAGGGTCAAAGAATTTGGCAATTGTAGATAAAACTTCTCTTTTGGTGTAGTTTTCTATTATTTTGACATCTGGTGCTGTGAATGTAAATGAGTCTGACGAAATGTTCCATTTGATACCAAGAGTTTTCTGTCAAGTTTAACCAATCGAGAGGTAGTAGAGTCTCATTTGGTACGTCTTGTATGACTCGTGGGTCAATTGATGTCCATTTCAGCAGATCAAATCCAGCGGATTTTAAAACTGTTGTAAGTTCTTTTCTTGATTTGATGGCGTCGATTAATGTGTGACCACCTGCTAAAACATCATCCACATACATGTGTTGTTGTAGAGTTTTTGATGCGAGAGGGTGATTTTACATCTTCTGCTAATTGAAGTAGTGTTCTAATGGCCAGAAACGTGGCACAGTTGACACCAAAAGTCACTGTCAGTAGTTCGTAATCCTCAATAGGATCCTTTTCTGTTTGTCGAAATAATATCCTCTGATATTTGGTTTGAGTCGGATCAAAGAGTATCTGTCGATACATTTTTGTGATGAACGGAAGAATCTCCACTTCAGTATCAGATGTACTAGGTCCTGCTGAAGTATTGGTCCTGGATATAATATGTCGTTCAACCTCTTCTTGTTCGAAGATGGACTCGAAGCGTTGAAAATTACTCTAAGTTTCGTTGTCAACCGTTCGGGTTTTATTACTGCATGATGCGGCAGGTAATAATTTGGGTTTGTGTGAATTTCCAGGAGAGAAATTTTCCTCATATGTCCTAACTCGATGTACTCAATAATTACTTGGTCGTATTGTTTTTTGATTTCGGGTTTCTGGCTAAGCATGCGGTCCATTCTTAAGAACTGTGCCATCGCAATGTTCCGTGTGAGGTCAAGGGACGTAGTGTTGAGTAATGATACTGTTGTACTAGGTTGTGTCGTTGTTGAAATTGGTCCCCCCACAATCCAGCCAAATACTGTCTTTTGTGTCAAAAGGGATCCAATAGACCGCATCGGTGTGTCCATGCAATATATTGAGTGGCCTAAGTCGAGGCCTATAAGCAAGTCGATGGGTCTGCTTTGATTGAATTGAGGATCTGCAAGTCCTAGTTTAGCAGTCTCATTGTAATGTTGCAAATCTAAAGTCTGTGGTGGTAAATTAGATGGAAGCGCCCTCTGGACTGGTGCCCAGACTTCTACTTTAAATTGTGAATCCACCTTGAAGCAAAGATTGAACAAACATGATTTGGTTGGAGTCTCTGAAACTGTTTGACTCAACCCTGTGACATGAACTAAATTTCTCTTGGTGGGTAAATTTAGTCGATTTTTCTGACATAAAAGTTGATTGTGAGCCAAGGTCGATGATTGCTCTCGCCTTGTACTTTTCGCCTCTAGTTTCAATCAGTACAATTGCAGTAAACAAGGTCTCTTTCTCATTGGGAGATTGATTGAGATGTTTGCTCTCTTGCAGTGTCAAGGATGTGATATGTGGTATGGAAAAGCTTGATGCTGATGTGGACTGTATATTGTGTTTTGTGCCGCGATGCTCCTGCTAGATTGGGTCGCGTCACAATTCTGAACTAAGTTTTGGGTTTCCGATCCCTTATGTAACAAAGTGTTGTGTCTTTGTTTACATAATCTATAACTAAATTTACTTTTACAGTCCTTAACACTGTGATTAATAGAGAGGCAATTGTAACATGAATTTGTGACCTTTACAATGTGAATTCTGTCGTTGACGTTCTTCTCTAAGAACTTGTGGCAAGACCACAATTGGTGAGACTCCTTACAATATTGGCATTTGTAATTTAAGGGAGGGAGGGATGCATGCAAACAAGGTAAAGTTTCTGACTGTGGCCAACATGGCGACCACCAGGACGATCCTTGTCTTGCTGTATTCAAGTTGACACGCAGCCTCCTCGCGGCCCCTCCTGGATGGCATTCTAGTACCCGCTAGATGTTAACTAATGCGTGCAGCGAAGTCCAATCCCCTGGACGTTAAATTTGGGTTGTGCGTAGGGCTTGGAACCCACCACGTAAAAACTTTACTCCAATGAATACTAATATACATAATTCCAAAAAGATCCCCTTTAAAGTTGACGACCACGGCAAACGTTCAAAGGACAACGATTTAAGAATAGCCACTTGGAACGTCCGCACCCTTCACAGGGTGGGCGCTTCCGCCCAGCTGGCGGATGCCCTCAAGAAATGTAGGACTGACATCACTGCCATACAGGAAATGCGATGGATAGGGCAAGGATGCAAAAGGCTAGCATCTTGCGATGTGTACTACAGCTGCCATGTTGATAAGCACGAATTTGGATGCGGATTTGTGGTTAATAAGAGACTTCGCCACCTTGTCTCTGGGTTCACACCTGTGAACGAAAGAATAGCCACAATCCGCATCAGGGCAAAATTCTACAACATCAGCCTGATTTGTGCTCACGCCCCGACGGAAGATAAGGACGATGTGGTTAAGGATGCCTTCTACGCTAAACTCGAGGACGTATATGATAAGTGCCCGGCCCATGACGCAAAAATTGTCCTCGGGGATTTTAATGCAAAGGTCGGGCGGGAAGGTATCTTTGGCCCCACTGTCGGACAGTTCAGCCTCCACGCGAACACTACCTCCAATGATATGAGGCTGATCGATTTCGCCGCGGCGCGTAACATGGTAGTATGTAGCACCAGGTTTCAACATCTCGACATCCACAAGGCCACTTGGATGTCCCCCGATCGGTCAACTTCCAACCAGATCGATCATATTGTGATTGACGGAAGGCATGTATCCAGTGTACTAGATGTGCGCACATTTAGAGGTCCGAACATTGACTCGGACCACTACCTTGTCGCAGCCAAGTTTCGATTGCGCATTAGCGCCTCGAGGATGGCGCGCTCTAGTACACTGCGGAAGCTGGATGTCAGGAAGCTGCGATCACAAGGGACAGTTGAGGCGTTCTCCGCTCAACTCTCGGATAAGCTCCGTCGATCCCCACCTAATCTCAACGACATTGGAGGACTGTGGGCCAACATCTCCCACTCCTTGCGCACTACTGCGGAAACAGTCCTTGGTTTCGAGCGCCCACCCCAACGAAATCAATGGTACGATGAGGAGTGTCGCGAGGCAACTGCAGCGAAAAACGCCGCATACAAGAAGACGTTGCAGTCTGCTGCTACGCGAGCCATTGTCGAGAACTACAGAGAGAAGAGAAGGGAAGAGAGACGCCTTTTCAGACGCAAGAAAAGGGAGCAGGAAAGGCGTGAGCGTGAGGAAGTCGAGATGCATAGACGTAGGAATGACGCTAGAAAATTTTATCAGAAGGTTAAGCGTCTAACCGAGGGTTATAGACCCGGAGCGTCTTCTTGCAAGGACGAGAACGGAAACCTGGTTACAGATCCGCAGGGGGTGCTGAGGTTGTGGAGGAAACACTTCTCTACTCTGCTACAAGGCGATGACGACACCAATACCGCCTCTAGAGATGATGTTCCGAACCCGATCAATGATGACGGCGTGGAGATTCCGCCGCCTAGCTATGAAGAGGTCAAAGTCGCGATTACGCGTCTTAAAAACAATAAAGCGGCAGGTCCTGATGGCCTCCCCGCTGAATTGTTTAGGACCGGATGTAATGAGTTGGTAGGGCGCATGCACCAGCTCATCTACAAAATATGGCTAGAAGAAAGTATGCCCAACGATTGGAACCTCAGTGTCCTCTGTCCTGTCCTGAAAAAGGGAGACCCCACAATCTGCGCCAACTACAGGGGTATTAGCCTTCTCCCTATCGCATATAAGGTTCTTACAGGCGTATTGTGTGAACGACTGAAGCCACTCGTCAAAACACTGATTGGACCTTATCAGTGCGGCTTCAGACCTGGCAAATCCACCATAGACCAGATCTTCACACTGCGCCAAATCCTGGAAAAGGCCCACGAAAAACAAGTCGACACACACCATCTTTTTGTCGACTATAAGGCAGCCTTCGATAGCCCCATAAGGGATCGTGTTTATGCCGCAATGTCTGAGCTCGGTATACCTGCGAAGCTGATAAGGCTATGCAGAATGACGTTGAGCAATTCCTGCAGCTCCGTCAAGGTAGGAATGGACCTCTCCGAACCTTTTGATACCGTGCGAGGTTTCAGACAAGGCGACCCCTTATCATGCGACCTCTTCAACTTCGTCATGGAGAGTGTTCTGCGAAAGGCAGGAGTGCATCGCAATGGCACTATCTTTCAAAAAAGTGTCCAATTGCTTGCGTACGCTGACGACATCGACATTATAGGGCGTACCAAGCGAGATGTTACTGCTGCCTTTAGCGCTATTGAACGGGAGTCTAAGAAGATGGGTCTGGCAGTAAATGAGGGCAAAACAAAGTATATGTTGTCGACAAGTAGAGACGTGCGGCGTATTGATTCTCAGATTACGGCCGATAACTATACTTTTGATACAGTCAAGGAATTTATTTACCTTGGCTCCGCCGTTACCACCAAAAATGATGTCAGTCTGGAGATCAAACGCAGGATTACTCTTGCCAACAGGTGCTACTATGGTCTCAATAGGCAATTGAGCAGCAGAGACCTCTCTCGTGCGACAAAATTAATACTCTACAAGACGCTCATCTTACCCGTGCTTCTTTATGGCGCAGAGGCATGGACCCTATTAAGAACTGATGCAGCAGCCTTGAGGGTATTCGAGAGGAAAGTCCTACGTAAGATCTTCGGTCCTGTGCGAGTTGGCGATGATTTCCATATCCGATCTAACAGTGAGCTGTATGAGCTCCTCAACGACATAGATGTTGTGCAGCGTATTAATATCCAGCGGCTGCGCTGGCTCGGCCATGTCGTTCGAATGGAGGAGGATGCTCCGGCGAAACGGGTATTTGATGCGGGGATCTGCGGAAGTCGGCGAAGAGGACGACCTTGTATCCGGTGGAAGGACCAAGTCGAGGAAGCCCTGTCATCGATTGGTGTGACCAACTGGCGTAGACGCGCAAGAAGCAGAGGCGCCTGGAAGGATGTATTGCGGCAGGCCGAAATCCGTTAATCGGGTTGTTATGGCCAATTATGTAAGTAAGTAAGTAAGTAAATTTAAGTCATTTTTCTGTGCCCTATTTGTTGTCAAAAATTTTATATTTTTTGACCCAGTTTCATTTTGGTATTTATGTGAAAAGTGTGAACACTTTTTGGCCTAGACTTTAAATTATCTCTTCTTGATTGTTCAATCTTTGTATTTGACTGTGTAATGGCCTCTATGGATTCTAGAGTTTTTGAATTGTGTGTCAAGAAAGTATTGAATTGTTCCCATGTTGGAACTTTTGTAATTTCTTTGAGTGAATTTTCAAATTCCTTAGAAGAGTCCGAGGGAACTTTGTTGAGCAAAGGTATACTAGAAATGGGTCCCATGTGGCGGTTTCTACCCCTAATGCATTTAACGCCTGAATACATCCATTGACTGTTCGCTGAAGATTTTGAATTGATGATGCTGAGTCTTCAGCTACGTTCGGAAGGTCAAATAAAATTTTTAATTGTTCATTTACCTGGATCCGATTATTTTCGTATTGGGCTACAAGATTTTTCCCGGCTATATCGAAACCTTGATTGGTCAATGGGGCATTTGAAACTATTTTCCTAGCATCTCCTCCAGTCTTTTGTATTAAATGAAAAAGTTTTTCAAGTCTAGAATTATTTATATACAATGCTGTAAAAAGATCACGGAAAGTAGGCCATGTCACGAAATCTCCGTAAAATGTGTCCGTGTCACAAGGTGGTAGCCGCACAAATGACATGTCCTGATTTTTTGTGGTTGATTTTCAACAGCAGAAATCCACTCTTCTTTCCTTGTATTCGATAGGGCTTGAATTTCCGCATTAATTGACCCTAAACACGTTTTGTAGGCAGAAAGAACCCTTTTGTAACGATCGCGTAGCTTATTTCTATCGATGGGCTTTTCTTTAGAATCATCCTTCATGTCCCGACACTCTTCATATGTCCTTTTGACTTGTGACCATAAAGAATCAAGTTCGACCCGAAGTATGAATGTTGTTTTCGGCCGCACTTTGTGTGTATTCTACTTCAAAATCCAAAAGGTCATTTGTCCAATTCACAAATTTGTCAAGTGCCATTGCTATGAGTTAAATTTTTAATTTGATAAAATTAAGGATTAAATTGAGTCTAAAAAGTCCCTGCGAGCGATTTCACAACAAGAATTGTCAAAAATAATAATAATTTTCAAGAATAATTATTAATAAGGAGTTATTTTATTTCCCCGGAAAATCATAAAAAGAATTATGGATGGTAACCCTTTTTTGTTCTGCTCACTTCTTTGTATTTCTTTTCTAACCGCGGCAAAAAAATATTTTTTAAAAAAGAACTACTTCACTTACTTGTTGTTGTTGCGTCTTCACTGGAACCGTTACTTTTTCTTCTGGGTCTTTTTGTCTTTCTTGTGTCTGTTGATGTGTTGTTGGGTCTCTTTTTTTTGTTTCTTTCCACACTGCCTGTATATTGACGCCTTTTGCACGTTGAAATTTGTTTCGAAACAAATGTGAGAAACTTTTTTGCATTTTCTTTTAAAATTTCTTTCGCTTTTGGACGTAAAAATTTATTTCAGAAATTTTGTTTTCTTTTATCGCGTCGTTCTGTTGTTTTTGTCAGTTGCAACTTTGTTTGGCATTGTGATTTAGTTTCAAACACAAGACATGAACATTATATGAATATTATATTTGTTATTACATTATAATATATTATAAATTTATGTGTTATTATTTTTTAATATATTTACCTTATAAAGAATATAAATTCTTTTTAATATTTTTTATTTTTATTTTTTCAACCTTTTTTAATTAATTGTTTGGCGCTAAAATTTTTCTTTTGCTAATGTTTTGATTTCAAACACAAAATCAACAAAGACTAAAGATATTTTAAATAAGGGAGCTTTATATTAACACCGTTGACTTACCACGAGTCATCTCTTACCCACTTTTTCACCTAAAAAGCATCATTTTTGCCTTTTGATGATATCTACGATCTAAAAATAGTTTTTAGTATATAATGTGAAAAATCAAATAGTCGTTATTGGCCAGTTTTCTGAAAGTTGCCGCGGTAGTCAAGATGTTAACTTCTCTATGCGAAAAAAAATAAAAGAAAATGTGAAATCAAATACAACTCTGTGAATATATGAATAAAGAACAAAGCAAATTTCTGAGTACATGAAATTCTAAAATCACCCCCGCTCGTTTTTCCCCTCTCTCCTACAAACTCAAGAGTGTTGAAATTTGTTTCGAAACAAATTTCAACGTGCAAAAGGCGTCATTCTATTTTTTCTCAAAAAGTTTAACTGTTTGTATGCCGTTATGTATTTTGTGATTTTAATATTTTTAATTTTTTAAGCAACTTTTTGTTGTTATAAATTACACTGCACTTTATACACTATTTACGGGTCGAAATGACCAAAAAATGTTTAATGTTTGATGTTGCGCTGGTTCGTTTTTTTTTGTTCTTGTTTTTTGTTTTATAAAAAAAAGAAATGCGTTTTTTTTGTTTTGTTAATTTTGTAATTTTATTCTTGTGTCTTTTCGCAGTTTGTTTAATGTTTTATTTGTTTGAAAAAGGTTCACAATATTTGTTTTTGTTTTCAATCTTAAATTCACATTTCTTATTTGTTTGATTGTTCACAACTTATACAAAATTCACAATTGATCAGATCTATTGAACTGTCGAAACAAGAGTGATTTTACGCAAAAGAAGTTTTATGTTAAAGAGCAATGAAAATGAGAAAAAAGTGATGAGAATACATATGAAAGGAAAAGAATCGCTGCTATATCAAAGAGTGTTCATTTAAATGATGTGAATGTTGAACATGGAGAATGGATTCAATATAGGGCTACTGAAGAAGGAATTGTAAGAACCAGTAATATTGAACCAGATGCAGTCGTACTTCACCCAAAACCAGTTGGACGGTTGCAGATATGGTGTTCGATAGTTTAAATCTCCTCATTACAACATACCCGGTAATAGTCTGGCTTGTTAGGAATCTATTCTCGCAATGGCCTGTAAGAAAAGCAATAACTAACCTCAGGCTGGCCTTTCGCTAGCCCATTGGCAAAACTGTTCTAGCACAATCTATAGCAGGCCATAGACTCCTAGTCATATAACATCTCGATTCATTCCCCCAACTCTTTTGCTCCTCCTTCCTGACCCATCCAGTGATGAGGTCGATTGGGGGGATAAGGATTGACTACTAATTTACCCTAGGAAACTGAACCTTATAAGGGGGAGCATCAGCCATCGGACGGAATCGATCTGGTACAAAGGTCCTTAAAGACTCTTTGCACACAGGAACAAGCCGTGCCAGTCGTAATGGAACTTAGTTCAGCCTAACTGCGCAACAAAGATCGTATGTGATTCCAAATTTGAAGTGGGCCTCGCTGATTCATCATCTTTCGATAGTTTTACCCACGGTTTGTCCTAAGGCCCACTGTTAAGCACCAACGACTTACAATCTCTGTGACGTCGTAGAAAGACTGTATCATCTGCATATCCTTGGCAGACGACCGACAGTTTTACAAGCAGTCCTATAAGTAGCGCGGTCAGGCTCCACGTTAACGGTGAAAGGCCGTCACTATGTTGGCATTCTCCGTTACGTTCTGCTTAGAATAACTGCTTTTTAATCGATGAGCTTTTTGACGCATTGCATTTTGCACTTATTTACATAAATTTAAATAAGTATATAATAACGGTACGCCTCTAATAGTGTTTTCACACCAAAATTTAAAATCTGATTTTAGCATTAAAACCCTAATCTGCTGATTTTAAGTTCACACTGCAACTTTTCTTAAATCTGGTTTTAAATCCATGACGTTTATGACTGCGGAACAGCTGTTTTTGTGTTGATTTTGTCTTTTGTTTATTTATGGTTTGCTAGTTTTCGGGTTGGCTTTTTATTATTTTATATAGTTGATGATATTTTAGTAGAATAAGAGAATAATTTTGAAAGGAGATGAACCATTCTATTACGGAAACGTAATTCAGAACTATTGTATTTGGTGACACCTTTCATCGATCGTCACTAACTTAGTATTTAACCAATTTAAAGGTATATTCACAAATTCCTAAAACAAAAAGGGTTGAGTATGTATTTTGTTATATTTTTTTCACTCAATTTTGCTCACGGAAATTTTTTAATTGTTAAGGGAAATTGTTTATAGTTCGATTAATAATGACAAAATTGCCGAATTTTAACTTTTTCATTCAAGAAACTAATAAATACTCGTAATATTACTAAAGTTCTGCGAGAAAAAAATTTGATGAGCAATATGTCTTATTGCGTTTTGATATATTTAGCTTCTTACTTACCTTTTACACATGAAGCTATATTCATTGTGACCAAAAACCATACACATTTCGATTAATAATTAAATATTTAAAAATTTTTATTCAAGAAATTAAAAAATATTCCAAATTTTCATCTTTTAACATAAAATAAATGTTTATTTACATTTATTTAATTATTTACAGCTATTTTTGTTTTTATTTTGTTTTTTTTCTAGCTGTTTTCAACATTTCTATGTTGACAGCTATGATTTAGTACATCGAAAACGTGGTTTTATTTCATAAATCCAACTTAAAACCAATTCAAAAAAGGGTTTAAGATGATTTTAACGGAATAATTTTGTATGGTAAAACCAACTTTGGCGTCAAAACCACTCGGTGTGAAAACACTATAAGAGTGTTCACTGATTTGAACGTAGAATTTTTTTAATACATTGACCATAAATAACATTCTATAATTTGGATGAATTGAACAAATATTGAAGTGAATTTATCATTTTGAGCATACCATATGTATTTTAAGTGGCAATGTGACGTAAATGCCTTTCTGATGCGTTCCTAGTTATAAATATTTTTATTCTATAATTTGGATGAATTGAACAAATATTGAAGTGAATTTATCATTTTGAGCATACCATATGTATTTTAAGTGGCAATGTGACGTAAATGCATTTCTGATGCGTTCCTAGTTATAAATATTTTTAATCTTTTAAATACTTGTTCTTATGATTCTAATGTTCATAAAGAATTATAAGAGTATTTCTTCAACAGTACCAAAATAAGACATTGAGGCTAATTGTTAATGCTCCTAAATTTATTTCAAATAAAACTATTCATAATGGCTTACACACGTTAACAATTAAAGATGAAATAAAGAAATATAGCGAAAACTATCTTAACAGATTAAGCAACCACTGCAATCCACTAGCGATATCTCTACTAGAGGAAACTGACCAAGTGAGAAGACTTAGACGTTGTCATATACTTGATTTACCATTTCGATCATTGTTATTGTTTTTGTAAATATGTACATATATTTTAAAAAATAAATACAATACTATAAAAATTTATTGTTAAAATGATGTTGTTCTCAATGGAGTACAACATATACTTGTACATTACTGTATCAAATTTGCTTAACATTCCCGTTGGGAATTCTAAATAAAGAATATGAAAAAAATATTCTATTTAAAGGTATTGTTTTGCAATTTAATAAAAACCAAAAAAATCGTTTTGAATAGAAAAGTACTTACATATTTGTATATATAAGTTTCATAAATATTAACTGAGATTGAACAAAAAATGTAATATTCTATAATATTAGAAAATATATTATAATAAAATATTATATATTATAATATTATATTAAAATAATACTAAAGCAATGAATATAACTTTCTCTAATTAAGGAAAATTGGTACTTTTTGAATTTTGCATTACCTTAACAACATTCGTCACTGTGCTGACTAATCACAAGTTTATGTATGTATATCAATTTCTTTGCATTATGATCGTTTGTGTGTTGCTTTGTTTCTGTTTCGTTTTTATTTACATTCTTCTTTGACATATGATCCGTTTTTAAAGTTTCTATAAGTACACATATGTTCTTACGCAACGTACGATACGTTTTTATGTTCCTAACGCTTGATTACACAACTTTTAAAGCCCCGATTAGCGAAACGTCTAGGTAACGTAACGCCAAGTATGCTCGTTTTTAGCATATCAAGAGCAATTTAAACGTTTACCGAAATATATCGTTAATAAAACGGTATAAAACCGAATTCCTTAAACTTTTTACGTGACATTTGAACATGAGAGATGGGACTATTGTGTGTAGGTTGCATTGTGGCACAAATGCCGTCTTTGGTATTTAATGTTTATTTATATAAAGCATTTGAATTTTTACATTCTCATATATTGATGTTTCTATAATATTTGATAAAAGTAATAATAAAAAAATAATTGTTTATGGAATAAATACTTAAGCCTCAGTTATGCTACCGTAATGAATTGTAACCGTAACAGTAAGAAACAGCTGATCGTTTTCGTTATGTATAAAGCACGGTATATTTATATACGGTAGCCTCAAGTAAACAGCTGATAAGGTTTAAAATGTCAAAATGTTGTTGTTTTTTTAGTGTTTGTTGTAGCCATTTTTATAAATTTTTTAACATTTTTCTTTCTATTGTTATTCGTCAGTCAGTGATGAATACACTTGGTCAGCTGTTTTTGACATTAGGCATACTCTTTACAAAAACAAAATCCCTGTTGTTTTTGCATTGTTGTATTTGTTGTAGAGACGTTCCTACCTGTTATATAAATCTGCCTTGGTATAAAGCAATACAAATGGTTATAGAAATGTAACGTAACTGGAACAGAAGTAAGAATCTGTAAAAAATAGATTTTTTTTACATTTTTACGTGACATCTGTTTAGCAGTGTTAACAACATGTCAATATAAAAACCACCAAAACTGAAAATTGAAATTATAAACAAAATTTACATTTTGTACGTATGTTATGTTTGTCTATATGAGGAATTCTCTTATAAAATTTCACATATTTTAAAATTTTTATAATTTAAAATAAAAATAAACACTATTTTATAATTACATTATGTATATAGTTTTTATTTTAAATTAGAAAAATGTAGTTATCGATTTTTAACTAATTAAAGCGTTCAAAAAGCATTTCAGTTTGCTTTTTACGTTTATTAGAGTAGATAAAAACGCTTTAACATTCGTACAAAATACGGTTTCCGAAATATATGACTTGTTTCTGTAGGATAAACGATTTCACTTGCGTCTATTTATGTGGAAAATGCAATCAAAAGCACTCAATTTTATGTTTGCCTTTTCCTCAACCAACAAACACAAATTAAATAGAATGTTTTTGTTTTGTGTGAAAGTAGAATTGTTTGGCTTACAGAAACACTACGTGAAATTTTTAACAAATATTTTTAAATAAATATAAAATTGTTGAAATGAATCCAAAAACGCTGTTATATTAACACTGATTAACAGCTGAATTAAAGAAAAACAAAAGACGTCATATTGAAAGTGATATAAGGAGTGAAAACAATGATTTAAAATTTGGAACTAATATTAAATTTGTTAAAAAAACAATAATCAAAATAAAATAAAAACTGAAACTCAAAAATATGTGTTCTATATCCATATCAGAATTTATGTCTTTTAGCTTTTACATTTTTTATTTCTTTATTTGATTTTCTTTTTTGTTTTGTTTACATAAAAACATATGACACGTTTTTACGATCTGCAGTTGCAGTTAAATGTTTACGTTCCGTACACGTTACATTGCGTTACTGTTACATTCCGTTACGATAGCATAACTGAGGCTTTATTTGTTATCATTCTATTTTGCACCCAAAAGCAAAATATGTATCTAAATAATATATATATATATACTTTGAGTGACGAAGTGGTAAAAAAGTCCCTTTTTGTGCCTTCATATATATTAATAGTGTACATTAATCCTTTTAATTTGTACATAAAAAAGTATTTTTCTTTAACTATTATTATTATGTTTGTAATGCTTATAAAAACTTTATAGCACAAAGAATAAATAATATGTATTTTGATGTGTCATAAATACCCGTTTTGGTACTCTCCTATTTGTACATAAATCTAAATTTTTAAATATATATTGTTATGGTTCTAATGTGAATAAAAAATTATGAGTCCTTTTTTATTATTATTATTGTAGCTGGAGGTATTCTATTGAAATTTAATATAAAAGAAATGTTGGTGTGTGTTTTGCTTTGTGTTCTGTTTCGTTGTTATTTACATTTTTCGTTAAAAGATGTCACGTTTTCAACGCTTTTACTACTGCATGAACTATTTTAAATTAGCATACGCCATATTTCCAAAAACAATAGACGACCAATAACAAAAAGTCTAGAAAACAAGCATTTGTACGAAGATGATTAAATTGACGGCAGGACAGAAAAAGCTAAGAAAACAACATAGTGTTTGAAAGTGTTCTGTGGACCTTGTTACAGTCTGAGGTTTCCTATCGGAAGGCGAGAGAGCTAAGCAATGTCACTCTTTCTTTTGAATGTATTTGAAGTGTACATTCTAAATGAGGCAGTCTTGCTTCTCTATTGGTGTAATTTTTTAATATTTAAACTCATTGAGGACTGACGACAGACAGCTGTAGGATTTGTTCAACGTCATGACCCTATTAGCTTTAAAGGAATTTTGAGCCCAGACGTTGTGGCAAAAATACCATTCCATGTGGAGATATTAAAGGCTGCCTTATCTTCGACAAAAATGTAGCATGTTTCGATTTATTTTTCATGGGCCTAATCGGGGATTGACGTAGAGTGAAGTTGTGTGCTAATAAATAAATTTCTATAAAAAACCGAAAAGGAAAAATCGACGGTGTAATTTCCAAATTACGTGATATGAAATAATATTTGAAATTAATAGTTGTCGACACTGTTTTGCCCAGCAGCGTTGCCGTTTTTGGCTATTTGCATCTTCAATCCGTATTTTTGGTTTAAAATATAGATGTGTACATTTGTTTGGTTTTGTAGACTTTTGTTTTTGTAAAAAAATATAATCGAAATTTAAAAATTCGATTGTTGTGTTTCATATAAAATATATTTACCATTTACTATTCAACGTATGCTTCCAAAAAAAAAAACTACAAATTCAAACTCGAAATATAAATAAAGTATATAATAAAGTTTTAAATAACTTCTCAAAAGGTATATTGGAGATTTTTAAGTAGTTCCGAAATCCCTATACCACTGCCTTTATCCAATTTAACATTCGAAAATAATAAAAAGAACAATGAATTTAAATTTGGTTATTATTTTGATTCGGTGATTTTTTCACAAATGTTTGTCACAAAGTTTTTTTTATTCGTGGCAACACTGCTGGCAGGTTATCTTTATGACTTTGGTTTTTCATGCCTCGTTGCTTTAAAAGTTGTTTTGTAAGTGCAAATTTCCTTTAAATTTTTTATATTAAGTATGGATCTTGTAATTTATTTTATAAATAAGCTAAATTGAATTGAGATCTATTTGTTGTCCTTATATTACGATTAGTGACAAAAAACAAAGCAATGCGCTACGGCTTAGGTATAAACACTTAGGATTTAAAAGTTGCAAAAATGTGTTTGTACCATTAAAATTTTAAACATTCGTATTAAACAGGATAAAATATAATTAAATATATACATTTCGGTAAGCGGTAATAAATGAAGAGAAAAAATAGTCTTCAGGTGGTAGTAATTGTGTAAATAAATGTACATTTAGTTATTTTTAGTGCATGCTATTTTATATATGTATATTATTTATTTAGACGGATTACATTACGAGTGTAAACCGCGGTTACTTTCAACTTTCGGCTTATATCCGGAATACTTGCCTCATATACCGTTTACGCGTATTTAATAGTATTTTAAATTTAATTCCGCACACCTCTTTAGCCCATTTCTTTCAATTCTTCATTCAATTCTCTTCTTTAATTTTAAGTCCTTGATTGGTTCAGTACCGCATTTAAAGTATCAAAAAAATGCACAATTTTCCGACAGGGGATTCTTAGTTTTCGTAAAACCTTTAAATTTATATAGAATTTTTTCTTATTTATTCCAAATATTTTAAATTTTATAAGTAGTGTTTTGTTATTCATAAAGTTTTCTTTAATTAACTTGTTTTTATATTCAATTAAACTTTACTTCGGCTTTTCAACTTAAGGAAAGGATTTCTGTATTTGTTTCTTTTATATTAAATTTTTTTTGCAAACAATTGAATTTAAAATTATTTTTTATTCCAAAAAATTATTTATTGAGTACATAATTACATAAATTACGTAATTACATTTCAAACCCTTCAGTTACGATTTCGACCTAGCTTTTAGACCACTTATGTTGTGTGCCTTAATTTTATACATGAGTAGCGTGGCCTACAGTTTAAAATCGATTTCGAATGGCAGATTTTTGAGAAGCTCTTCATGGCAATTTTATTTACTCTCAAAGTTTTTGACAGAAATCTGCTGAGGGGCAGTCCCTGAAGAAATTTCCAATTATGATTATTTTGCACAAATTTCAATTTAAAACATTTCTTTTAATGAAATATACAATTTTGATTTTAAATACATTACTGTTTCTTTCATATTATCATTTCAGTAATCCTTTATAAAGTAGGGACATTTGCATATTTGTTGTGGTTGTTCCTGGTAGTCTAAAGTTGTTTTCATATCTCAGGCGATATGGTTGTGCTTCTACAACATATCTAAGTTGCTCGATAAGGTATTTAGGGGCATTACTAGTTTACATTTTTTGTATAAATTGAAGTGTATTCATTTGCAGTCTTTGTTTGACATTCAGTCATTTCAGCGCATTCAGCATTCCTTCTATCGGCGTGTATATATTATATTTTAATATCCTTGTTTTGGAGTTTTTGAAGACTTTCTATTTGTGTTCCATTGAAGCATGTATAGGTTATTGTTGAGAAGTAGTAGTAATTGTAGAGATTTTGTTACGTATTCTTTTAAAGAAACTAATTCTTTTTACCAATTTTTTGCCAATACAGTAGTAGCCTTTTAATTAGAAACGACTTAAGTACGCATGTACTATCACTTTCTTTATCCATATGTAATTCTGTATGTACGTCAAAGTTGTCGTTTTATAATTTTTGCTATCACACCTGCGTATGTTTTTCGTATGGCATAACCTAAAAGTGTAAACAACAGACTGACTTTATTGTGTATAAAGTGTAAAAAATAATTAAAAAAATTAAATGGATGTAAAAACCGCTGATAAAGCAATTGTAGTGTCCAACATTATTGCAATAATATCGGCAATGAAAATTAAAAATAGAAAAGAAAAATATAAATTAAAAGAGAATCGTTCTTTATGGAGTCATAAGTGGCTGCTTCAAAGAGTTTCTGAACTAGGGTTCGCATCAATGGCTGTAGACGAACTGCGTTTGGAAGACGCAAAAACCGTTTAAAGTTTTGCGAGGATGTCCTACAAAACCTTTTCCGAGTTGTGGGGAAAAGTGTCTCCCTTAATCTCTAAGCAAAACACTTCTTTGGGCCAATCTAACTGCAATAAACGTAATAAACATTATTTAATTCATTAAAATATGGAACAATTCCTACTTTTTCATGTTCTTTACACATTTTCTTTAAATTTGGAAAGACCCAAAATCGTTTAAAAATTTTGCGAGGATGTCCTACAAAACCTACTCCGAGTTGTTGGGAAAAGTGTCTGCTTTAATCTCTAAGCAAAACACTTCTTTGGGCCAATCTAACTGTAATAAACATTATTTAATTCACCAAAATATGGAACAATACTTACTTTTTCTTTTAATTTGTTCACAATTATTTTTTTTCGAAAAAATTTTCTAAAAAATAAACACCTGTTTGTCACAGAAAAATAGAGCAAACTCTAATTGAAAAAATTACATATGTATTTCCATATGTATTTTACATATGCAATGTTTCATACATATCAGACGATGCTTACAACTTTTGCATATGGAAAATTTGACAGATCATGTGTAAAATACATGTCGTGTGGTAATAGCTTTAGCAACATGTACATATGTATATTATTTTCTTTATTAGAATTAGTATTTATAATATTCTTAAAATACATTTCATTTTAATTAAATTCAACAATTAGGTAAACCCTGATTAAAAATAAACATGTTTTATAAAATCTACTGTTATCTTTCTTAAAATATTCATATTCGCTTCATTTTTCACATCAGCGGCATCATGTTTAGAGTTTGGGGTTCGAGAATTCCCGATATTTCCCAGGAAATTTTTGTCGGAAAATCCCGGGAAATATTTTTTTTAATAAATTTTAAATTAAGGTATTCTTGTACACTTTTTTTGAATAACTAGCTAACCCACACTTTAAAACATTGGTTAACGTTTTGAACCCCATAAATGATGCAATGGAAGCATTAGGAACGCGTGAAACCAATTTGATAATTTGTGATGCTATAATGAATACACTTTATGAACAGTTATTATCAGTTGATTCTATATGATATTGATATTTTCGCGACATTCTTCATCACTATTTGCTATACTATATATCATAGTGTCGTCAGCGTACAAAACAACTTTACATTTTTTCAAAATACTTGGCATGTCATTTATATAGATTATAAACGACAACGCTCCTAAAATGGAGCCTTGTGGCACTCCGAAGTTATTTATTATTTCAGCAGATTCACTGTCATTTAATTAAATAAAATTAAATAGCGGACTTCCTAGGAATACCAATTACCTAACGATGACCACAAACGTACACACTAGGAATGCTAAACGGGATCGATTTTTAAAAATCTATGAATTCGGGATTTTGTAAATCCCGGGATATTTTGGGATAATTCGGGATCCAAATATCCCGAAAAATCAAGGGGAAAAATCGCGATTTTCTCTTAGTAATAAAAATATTTTGTTAACAAAATCATTTGTATTCCAATTAATTTAAATAAAATATAAAAACAGCAAGACAAAATGTAACAAAAAAGCGTAAATTAACAAAAAATAAAAATTATTCATGCATATGCAAATGCATTAGTTTTAAGAAAATTATTTGGATTCCAACAAAAAGATTACAGTATTCCCTCGTCTAGATTTACGTTGTTTCGAATAACATCGTCAAAAATTTTGTTCTCTTCAACTTCGGTTTGCGTCTTCTTTCGATTTACGTTCTTTATAAACAAGATTATGGGAATTCCCTCTTTAAAAATGTAATTATTTAAAATTAATTATTTTAGTTTTTTTTGTAAACTGTACATAAATAAATCCATCTGATAGTATGAGTTCTTTTCGATTTATGTCGCCTTTTTCCGGAACATTATACGACGTAAATCGAGAGAATGCTGTAAAGCATCTAACATGTGATCTGATAGGTTTGAACGAATTATGTTGTCAGCATACCCTGCCGTTGAAAAACACTTCTCGCAATCAACATTTGTTGGTAAAATAGTTCCAAGATAGCTGTATGCATCTTATAAATATTCACCTTTACCACCTCCTGACGTAAATAAATCTATTTCTTTGGACAGTTAAATATCTAAATCAGTTACCCTATTAATTCGTTCCATTGGGCTTTTGCATTCTTCAATGCCATCAAATAATTTTTTATCAATGGAAGTAGGATTTTCCTCATCTGAGATGCTATTATCGAAGTCAAGTGATATAGAATTTTTTTCAGGATCTTTTGTAGGGTCGAAATACATATGAATTCACAATCCCGAAAAATTCCGAGAGAAGTTTTTAAAAATCCCGGGATTCGGGTTTTTGTGAATCCGAAAAATCCTGGGATTTCGGGATTCGTGGTTTCCCGATTGGCATTCCTAGTATACACCTCACAATATTATTTCTCAATCCATATCGTCTTGTATCACACAGTCAAACAAGAACATTTACATTTTTCTTAATATCCAACAGGGAGACACTTTCGGAGACAGCAGTAGAGCTGTTACTACAACAACCAGCGAGATCGTTGCAAAAAACTCAGCATAGTTCAGTTTGATAATCTGACATGAGACCGCCTTTTACAATCCCACGCTAGATATGGCCTAAAAATATGTCCCCCAAACCTTTTAGTATTTCTTGATTATCAACATAAATTGTAATTTTTGAGCTAGGTTAGGTAATTTTTAAGCTATATTCCGTCAGAAAAACATTACATTTTGCCGGGAGTTTGTATGAATCCTTGACATTTGAACCTTGCACACGTGCGTGTTTCCATCTTGGACCCGTCAGTGAGAACAGTCCAGCCATCGAAGAGCACATTCAAACCTATTCTGACTTCCCTATTAGGTACAATTACCTTCGGTGTAGCGCAGAAGTCAACTTTTGCATCCATGTAGTCCGTCATGTTAGTTCTCTTAGGAATGCCGAGTGAAAAACCCTTCTGGAACTCACTAGAGCTAACTCGCTCTGTCTAAAGAGGTATCTAGTTGTCACCTTCCTCACATACTCCTCAATTGACATTCAGAGCTGCTTGCTAGGGAAGCACACCTCTATCTTAGAACTAATGTTATATTAATTTGCTGTTATATTTTATGTTTCAATAAAACGGTGCGCTTTAATCCGAATTCAACTGTATATAAACGTTATTGTGTTATAAATAGTTGTAAGTTACAAAATGTTACAAGTTTGTTTTTATAATTTTTATAACGTTTTTTTATATTTTTTTTTTCAGATAAATTTATATGCGCGTTTAAGATGTTTCAAAGTAAGTATATAATAGTTTAGCTTTAAAATCAATTAATTTTTTTTTAATGTAATTAAAACACTTTATTTTCGACGTATAATTTTAAAAGTGAATCTTAAAGTCGTGAATTAAGGAATTATTACGCTGATATAAGATTCAGATACTTAGACTCCCATCAGTATTCTTTGAATAAAAACAACAAAAAACACACTTTAGGTATATGGAACACTATAAGCTAACGAAATTATGTTCCAATGCAGAACATTAACAAGAAGAATTTCAAAAATTTGTTTATAATAAGAATAGATATTGTTTACACAAGAATAAATTGCAATACATGTGGTTTTTGTACTTTATTGTTTAATAGCGTTAGCACAGTGGCCTTCACAAAGATAAATACTGTTAAAATGAGGTAGCTGCACTGAAAGACATCAGACGTTTTTTATATCTGATTTTTTTCTGCAGCGCTAGTAGCATGTGGGCAGGTCATTTAGCTTCCTGAAATACATTCAATGAAAATCAAAAGTGTTTACCAATCAACTTACTTAATTGACCGTTAACAACCCGTTTATCGGATTTCGGTCTGCTTTAACACATGCTTCCGTGTGCATCTACTTCTTGAACGCCTTCGTCAGTTAGTCATACCAATCGATGACAGGACTTCCTGAATTTGGTTCTTCCATCGTAGACAAGGTCGTCTTCTTCACCAACTTCTAATCGCCGCATCGAATACACGTCCCGCCGGAATATCCTCTTCCATCCGAATGATATATGACTGAGCTAGCGCAGCTGTTTGATTTAACGCACTACACAACGTCCCATCGAATAGAGCATCACCAACTCGAATGAGAGCATCACCAAGTCGTAATGGACCGAAGTTCTTTTTCTAGAATACTTTTAGGGCTGCTGTACTTAGTACTTAACAGAGTCCAAGATTTTGGCGAGGATGGCCGACACGCAGAGTATAAATTTTGTTGTACGAGAGAGGTCTCTGCTACATAATTACCTATTAAGACCTGTTAGACAGACTGATCCTACGCTTGATCTCTGAACTGACATCAGTTTTGCTGGTAACGGCGGAGCCAAGATAAATAAATTCAACATTAATGACAACATCGAAAGTATAATTATCGGACGTGAACTAGGAACCGATACATCGTATGTCTCTACTTGTCGATAACATATACTTCATTTTGCCCTCATTGACTTGCCAGACTTATCTTGATAGACTCCCGTGCGATAGCACTAAAGGTAGCGGTAACATCTCGCTTGCTTAGGTCTATCCAATTCTATTTTATAGTCAACAAAAAGATGATGTGTGTCGACTTGCCGGTCTGAACCACGTGATTTCTGTCGTTCACACAATACATTTGGAAATGCCTTGTATTCTATGGGCAGAAGACTTATGTCCCTGCAGTTAGCTAGGCGGTGGAATCTCCACGACGTCATTATCGCCTATAAAAGAGTTGAGAAGTCTCGTCTCTATAATCTTAGCACCACTTTCGATCCTGTAACTAAGTTTCCGTTTTCACCTTTGTAGGAAGATGTTCCGGGCTTGAAACCTTCTGAGCATCTGCACAACTTGATATCCTGCCACCCTCGCATTTTCTGCTCCCTCTTCTTGCTCCTGGAAAGGCATCTCTTATATTTGGCGTTTACGCTGCAGTTGCCTCGTGACATTCCTTATCGTTTCATTAATTTGGGTGAAGTGGGCGATCACAACCGTGGACTGTGTTTGTAGCGGTGCGCAGGGAGAGGGAGATGTTGGCTCACAGTCAACCGAAGTGATTGATATTGGATGGGGATTGACGCAGCTTATGTGAGAGCTGAGTGGAGGACGCCTCAGCTGTAAACGTATCTTTTTGAATTCAAGCTTTTGCAATGTACTATTGCGACAAGGTTGTGGTCCGATTCGATATTTGGAACTTTGGATTAAAATCGCAGAGGAGGATTTTAGTGTCATGGGCCGGGCACTTATCATATATGGACAATTTCGCACCAAGCAATCCAATTTTTAAAATCGATGTCTTCGGATTTGGATGAAATTTGCACCGAGGTTAGTACTATTGGATAGTAGGCCAGACACAAATTTTCAGTCCTATCAGTCAACAACTGTCGGAGTTAAGGGGGTCAAAGTTGGACATTTTGGTCATACAGGGTTTTTTAAAATGTGTGTAACTTTTCACCTATTGTTCCTAGCAAAAATTTTCCAAAGGATATTAGATAGCTATTTCTTCACTCTTTCCAAAAATAATTTTTTAAATTTTCTTTTTTTAAATTATTTTTTTTATTTGGTTGATCCATAATTGCCCCAAACTTATTGAAACCCTTGCACTGAGCCCAGATCTCAACGTAATTGAACATCTTTGGGAAGAATTAGGAATAAGAGTGTACCGACAACAATTTAACACTTTGAATCAGCTTAAGGCGGTTTTACTGGAAGCGGAATTTTTTATCAATGGTGCTCTTATTTGTCCGATTATGCGTTGATCGCAAAAAATTGAGTTAATTTCCTTTTTCGTTATAAAATTACCGTTATCATGAAAAATGTTGTTATTTCTTTTTATTAATCTGAAAGTCTGTAATATAGAGTTTAAATAAAAGAAAAAAAAAACATATATTTAATATTTTCTTTTAAGTTTTAAGCGCATACATACAGTGACGAGCAGTGGTGAGTGCATGTTCACAATACTGAGTTTCGTCATCCACAAAAACAAAACCATGCAAGCAAATACAAAAAAAAAATTAATTTTAATTCTTCATTTTATTCTTAACAAATAGCAATAAAAAAACAATAATTAATGTAATGAATTCAATGAGTTTGAATGAAAAAACGAAAATAACCCACATAAACTCAATTTTGCACGTTTTAAGAAAATTCAAGAAACTAGCCCAATTTCAATATTTGGTCCATAGAAAGTTATTAGAAATAGCTTGATTTACGTGGTTTGAGATGCTTTCTACCAAATGATCAATAAGATCTTTCGGAATTCGATGCCATTTCGCATTTATACGATCCCAAAGTTTGACAATGCCTGTTGAGGCTGTTTCGTGCTGTCCGAGCCGGATTTTCATGAATTGCCAAAAATTTTTAATCGGATTGAGGTCTGAACTTTGTGCGGATATTCCAGCAATTGAAAATTTTGTTTCCCATCCCACATCTTTACAATTTTTGCTGTGTGCTTCGGATCACCATCCTGTTGGAAAATAAATTCTTATTCGGGATAAGCACATTTGTCCATAAAATTCGGAAGATGGGCTTGCAGAATCTTTAGATAGTATCTTTTCACATGATACCATCTACTAAATGTAGAGGGCCAACATGCCACCATATTAAGCATCCCCAAACCAAAATATTTTCATCGCTGTTTTTAACAGTTTGCTTCACATGGTAACTTTGAACGCGTTCCCCGGGTCTGCGCTAGCAGTAATGCTTTCCATGTGATTGGAAACGTGTTATCTAGTCTGATGAGTCCAAATGTAACCACTTTCAGTAAGATGGAAAGCATTACTGCTAGCGCAGACCCGGGGAACGCGTTCAAAGTTACCATGTGAAGCAAACTGTTAAAAACAGCGATGAAAATATTTTGGTTTGGGGATGCTTAATATGGTGGCATGTTGGCCCTCTACAGTTAGTAGATGGTATCATGTGAAAAAATACTATCTAAAGATTCTGCAAGCCCATCTTCCGAATTTTATGGACAAATGTGCTTATCCCGAATAAGAATTTATTTTCCAACAGGATGGTGATCCGAAGCACACAGCAAAAATTGTAAAGATGTGGGATGGGAAACAAAATTTTCAATTGCTGGAATATCCGCACAAAGTTCAGACCTCAATCCGATTAAAAATTTTTGGCCATTCGTGAAAATCCGGCTCGGACAGCACGAAACAGCCTCAACAGGCATTGTCAAACTTTGGGATCGTATAAATGCGAAATGGCATCGAATTCCGAAAGATCTTATTGATCATTTGGTAGAAAGCATCTCAAACCACGTAAATCAAGCTATTTCTAATAACTTTCTATGGACCAAATATTGAAATTGGGCTAGTTTCTTGAATTTTCTTGAAACGTGCAAAATTGAGTTTATGTGGGTTATTTTCGTTTTTTCATTCAAACTCATTGAATTCATTACATTAATTATTGTTTTTTTATTGCTATTTGTTAAGAATAAAATGAAGAATTAAAATTAATTTTTTTTTTGTATTTGCTTGCATGGTTTTGTTTTTGTGGATGACGAAACTCAGTATTGTGAACATGCACTCACCTCTGCTCGTCACTGTACGTATGAGACTAATGCTTGTCCGATTATGCGCTGGAGGCACTGTATAAACGAGTAAGATTTATAGTAATATAAATGTTAGGCGGTAATGGGACCAACACATGTTTTAGAGAATTATTGAAACTCACCCACTGGTGCAGAATATAAAAAATAATTCTTTTTGTTTTGTCTTACTATTCACCATTTGTTGTTTGACTCTTGAAGAGTGCGGTTGTGTACTGGCGCGTATAAGATAAAAATAATAAGATAGTGCATCAATTGGAACAAATCCTCAATAATGAGATTGAAGTTTAATAAAAATTATTTGACAACGAGACCATGTACTGAGTCTAATTAGTACAAGTGCGTTCAATTTAAACAAGTGCGAAGAAAAAATCTATCCAAAACCATATTTGCAGGTAGTCAGGAAAATGGACCCTCCTTATCGCGAACATCCTATTCTAGAGCAGCGAGTGTAAATGCCAAAAGTACAAGTTCAAGTCCATACCATCCGTTTCATGCGCCTTGCGTTACATGCAATTTTTGCATTCTATGCCGTTTTTATTTTAAGTTACACACAATGCGTTTATGCGACTGGGTTTTTGTTTTGATTAGCTGCTGTGGTAAACAACAAACAAGCAAACAAAAACACGTGGGAAAAATAGAAAATCAAATTGTGCTTTGAAAAGAATTTAAAGCATTAATTACTAATTTATGAGTTTACATGTGTGATATTTTGTGCTGTTAACGCCTACGAGTGTTTTCAGTTAATTTATCCTCCATTTATCTTGTTTAGAAATAAATAAATTCAAAATAGATGACACTCATTTCGTAAAATCAATCATATACATATATTTACATATAAATAATATGTATATAATATATTCTGTTCATGAAAGAAATGTGTTCAAAAATGTATTTTCCTCTTAAATTAGTAATAAACTTTATTATGAAATATGTTTTTATTAATATTTTTGTAATGTAAAAAGAAAAATGCTAAAATAGTAATGTAAGGATGGTGAATTAAAGAAAAGAATATATAACAGTTTTGGAGAGCTCGAGTAAAGAGCTCTGTATGCTTTATTCAATTGATTGTTTATATGGGAATGACTTCCTCTTTTACACAGTATTTTAGTTGATCCGACAATTTTGAATCAACTCCCTTAATTCCCTATAGTTCTTAAGCTTAGTACATATGTTTCTTCGTTTGTTTCTTTATTAGTTTTCTTATCCATTATGGTTACATTATTTCTTAAATCTAATTTCTTAATTTTATATAGATTGTTCTAGCTTATGTCCATTGCCATTTTTGAGTAAAGTTTTACCTATTTTAAAATTATAGTCCTTATCGTAATTGTTTTTCTGCTTAATTTTATTTACATTTAATAATTGTTTTGCTCTCTCAAGTGCTATTTCTAAACTAAATTTTGCCTCTTGGCATAGTTATCTACATTGTATAGTGGTGCAGCTCTATCTATTTCACCAAAATCTTTAAAACTATTTGGTATTTTACTGAAGATCAACTCAAAAGGACAGTGATTGTGCACGGTTGATGGTGTTGTATTAAAGCAATATTTAAAATACTTAAGCCATTCATCCCAGTTGTCTTTGTCTACTGATATATATGAGCGTACGTATTCATTAAAAGTTCTATGACTTCTCTCTATCGTACCTAAAGTCTGGTGATGATGTGCAGTTGACGTTAGTTTTTCAATTTTGAATAGGTTGCAAAGTTCGGTCAGTATAGAATTCTTGTATTCTGTTCCCATGTCCGAAATGGATGTCTTCATTGGACCACAGTTAAGTACAAAGTTCTCAAATATCGCTTTTGCGACAATTTTTGCTGATTTGTCTGGTATTGGTATAGTTACCAAATATTTGCAATTATTAGGAAAAATCTTTATTTTATAAAACTTTCTGACGTCACTATTCTTAATGGATATATAGGTTAGCTTAGGTCGGAGTGGTAGCTCTGATATCACAAAGCTCATTTGAGCACGCATGGTGGCCCGTTGTGATGCCACGGTGAACGCAGTCCCTGTACTAACCAAGTTCCGCCAATTCAGGGAAAAAGGAGAAGTTGGTCAGCGCAAGGGCTACACAACAAAAGCACGACTACCCCGCACTGGAAAAATAGCCAGATAATTTGATGAACGAAGCTATATCCTTGATATCAATAGCTCCGTTAAGCTATCAAGGAATGGGGAGTCAAATAATCTATATATACACCTAGCAAGAGACGGGCACTGGCAAATAAAGTGAATAACAGTTTTCTCTTCCTCAGTGGACCTGCATCCACGGCAGAAGTCGTTAAAAGGGAGCCTCATTCTCTCAGCGTGTCTACCCATGATTCAATGACCCGTAAGCACGGCCACTACAGTCGAGATGACATCACGACCGAGACCAAGTATTCGGTTGGTACGTCTTCCATCCATCCTGGACCAGGTGAGTCTAGCGATGGAGCAGGACACCTCATTAACCAAGGATAGGTTGGCGTCCCGAAGGAACCTCTGCGGAATGGTCAACTTGACCGAGGCAAGTGGCATACCCAATTCAACAGAAGAGGATTCCGGAAGGAGCGCACCAGCTGTGGTGAGCTCGTCGACCCTACAGTTTCCCGGAATTTCACTGTGCCCGGGGACCCATACCAGAGAGACACTGGTGAAGCGCCCCGAGACAAGATCGAGACAGCGGCGACATTCTCTAACCATCCTAGAGTTAATCACGAAACCTGGCAGAGATCTTATCGCGGCCTGACTGTCTGAAAAGATCGAGACGCGACTGAAAGGAGCATCGTCGACGAGGATCCATTGAGCGGCCCGGCAAATTGCCATCATATCCGCCTGAAACATGCTGCAGTAGTCTGGCAGACGGAGAAATATTTAGGTCCAGTTTCCCAGAGTAGACACCACTTCCAACCCCATCATCAAGTTTAGAGCCATCGGTATATATATTCAGGACTTCCGGTGGGACGATTGTATCAGGATTCCAGTTATCCCTACTCGGAATCAGAGAGTGGAAACATCTATCAAGAGAATGTTTAGCAGGGAAATAGTCCACGTTTACAGGGCCCACCGGATCAATCTTCGGAATAGTGGAGTGCCAACAAGAGAGAGCATTAAGTCTAGTCGCAGCAAACTTGGCCACCTGCTTAGCGAGAAGCCAGTTTTGCATTGCGAACAAGGCATCCGTGCGGGTGGTGCGTAGAGCACCTGTTATATAAATGGCGGCAGACCTTCTGACCTTGTCAAGAAGTCTGACGTTGTATTGTCTGTCCAGAGCAGTCCACCAGAAAGCAACACCGTAGAAGAGATTGGGTTCGATGACCGTGGAATATATTCCGACCGCTCTACTGCAACAGTAAGCAGCACATGCTGCCTTGTGTGCCCTAGCAGCCAGATTCGCCCTCCAGTTGAGTTTGGGATCGAGGATCAGGCCCAGATATTTAACCTCGGGACTCAACGTGAGTCTGGTCCCACCTATGCTGGGAAGGGAAAAGGTCAGAATTATATATTTCCTCGTAAAAAGCACCGTGTCGGTCTTAGAGGGGTTAATAGATAGTTCAAAATCCCTACACCAATCCAGGACGATTGACAGCGCCAAGTTCAACTTATCCGACAGTGTCTGCGGACAAATTCCCGACGCAACAATGGCAATGTCGTCAGCGTAAGCTATGGCCTCATTGCCAGATTGTTCCAGCCTCCTCAAGAGTGAATTGACTTCAAGATTCCAGAGAAGTGGTGATAGAACATCGCCTTGCGGTGTGCCCCTACGAACCATTCTCTGACAATTCGTGGCCCCCACTGTGGAGGTCACTATCCTTGATTTGAGGAGAAGCTCGATGAACCTGACCAGATTCTGGCACAGGTTCAGAGAACCGAGAGCCCTAACTATGGCGTCCGGGTCTACGCTTTTGAATGCATCTTCAATGTCCAGAAAAATGGCCAAAGTGTATCCCTTAACGTGCATGGACTTCTCCACCCGAGAGATAAGAGAGTGAAGTGCTGTCTCCACTGAATTACCTCTCGTATACGCATGTTGGGAAGCGGATAGAAGCGCTTAGTCAATCGAGGCCATAATATGAACATCAAGGACTCTTTCCAGTGTCTTCAGAAGAAAGGAACACAGACTTATGGGTCTATAATCATTCGCCCCAGTGTGGGACGGTTTCGCAGCCTTGGGAATGAAGATCACCCTAGATATTCTCCAGCTCCAAGGGATGTAGAGAAGCCTGAGACTAGCGTTATAGATGGCAAGCAACTAAGGTAGGATTATCTCCTCCCCATGTTGTATGTCACCGGAATAATACCATCCGGTCCTGGTGACTTGAACGGTTTGAAAGCCCTGACAGCCCAATGCCCTTGGCCAAGGGTAAGGGTCAGGGGAGAATAGTTCCCAGACGGTGGTTTGTTAACCTGATAAAAGGCCTGGCCACCAAGTGTGACACTTCCTGGAAAGTGAGTGTCAAGGAGAAGCTCAAGCGTCTCCAAACTGGATGTAGTCCAGCGTCCTCAAGTCGTCGGATACAGTCATGGGATTTGTGAATGGAACTTAGAATTTTACGAATACGGCCCGTTTTAGCAGAGGATTCTATGGCTGCGCAGTAGTTCCTCCACGAGGCTCTCTTCGCTCGCCTTAATGCGTATTTAAGTTCCCTCTTTTTGGCCTTGTAGGTAGACCATCCAACTGTCGTCTTCGCCCTGTTAAAGAGCCTGCCACAAGATCGGTGTAGATCATCGATCTCTTGGTTCTACCAGGACGGTTTTCACCTGCCCCTACTCCGCGTAGCCTCGCATCCACTTCCAGTTTACTAATGGGTTCTTGAGGGGGAGAGAGCCCATAGTCATGTGCCAGATACGATGACGTGATCCAGAGAGTCATCGAGTTCATTTCGACGACCATGGTGACGGTAGCGTTAATACTATTCTGAACCATGACACAAGCCCGAGACTTATCTAAGTTCTGGATATACGCTAAGCGATATCCTTTGGTGTTGAGTTCGCAAACCCTGCCGTCTACGACCCAGGGTTCTTGGATCAGAATGTGCTTTGCATCCTCGATTGCTAGTGGGAGGAGCAGAGCGGCGGAGACGGTTTTGGAGTGTTGTAAGTTAATTTAGATGACTCAGCATTGACCCGAGAATCAACCATTATCACATCAGCGTCCTCTTCGTCCGACAACGGAGAGGTTGCGCCCGCGTCAATATTAATGCCGTCGAAGAATTCCCCCACCAGCTCAGAATTGGACTTCTACATTCGACGTCTTCGGCGGGTTCGAGGGGTCCAGGGGTAGGGTCGGATGGAATAGGGTCAGATGGCGTAGGGTTCTATTGGAGGGGTTGCGATGGGACTGGATTTTCGAGGATGGGTTCTGTTGGGGGATGTACGGCAGCGCGTGAATCCGACTTATAGACTCTTAGTGCGATTGAACTAAAAGCATATTTTATCACGCCCCCACGGGCAGTAATAAGTGGAAGTGACTCGTCATTCAGGATGATCACCACCTCGCGGTAATCACCCCACTGGTCAGTAACTTTAGCTACCCTCCTGTTATGGGTGGGCAGGTCGGTGTTGCTGGCCTTGAGAATCCTCAAAATGGTTTCCGGGTGATGGTCCAGTCGGAATTCTCGCTTTGGATCGGGGGCAATCTGGTCTGGAGGAACAGCAGCAAGCTTAGCTCCTGGCCAGACTTCACCAATCCTACTGATGGCCTCCTTGTAGAGCTCTATAGAACGGAGGTCGAAGCAAGCCGCCAGCTTGATGTGCTCCTGATATCACCCCGCATCAGTGCAGCCGGGTGAGGGGCCAGGGTTGGAGTCCATTACTCCAAGGAAGACGTCCAGGAGCGCATGTTCCACCAGTCTCCACTTAGTGGGGGCAATGAAACCATCAGGGTGGCTCCGGTCTACAATTGTCCAGGTCAGACCTTCCTTCAATACCTCACTAAGAGGCTTAAAAGGTTTGTTGGGGACAGGACGTCTGGGTTGCGTCGACGAGCGCGGTCTTGTAGGGAGATGTTGGGGTTGGTCACCTTGGAGCGTTTAGGAGACTTGAGAGGAGCGTTTAGCTCGATTGATCTTTGCCTCTTTGGGGCCGTTTCTTCCGTGATCGGAGAAGCGGGGGCGATTATTCCGATGGGCCTTAGTCCAGGCAAGCCGTTCATAATAGCACTATTACAGAGGTAGAGCTAAAATATGTCGGCATAACTATCAGATTCACACCTGTAGTACATATATAACCTTAATCTCTTGTTAACTAAAATGTTTTCTTAAAGTTTTCATTTAATACTACATCAGAATAGCCAAGCGAGTTTGTAGTAGACGGCTTTTAGACATTAGCTCTTATCAAAATCACACATAGTTAGAGGGGAAAGTTGCTTTGTTTTGCAGGGTCTTCGTATCGATTTCAGCGGACTTTGCTCTTTTTTTATAGTGAGTCGAAGCCGATTTGCCGATCAACGATTAAACCTCCAGCATTGGTATTGGCAACCAATACCAGATCAGGTAGTATCTCCTGTGGTTTGTACCCAGAGCCTTATTTTTGGCGGCCATTATCGACTGAGAAACTGTTGCACCATTAGTCTGCACACTGATACCTGGTGCTTCCATCAACAAAGTGTTTTTCCCCTGGATCCCTTAACGCCTTACAGGTCCCAAAAATGTTTAATTCTCATTATCACAGACCTTAAAAGTCGGGCACGAGAGAAAACCAATGCTAAATAAGTGAGCCATGAGTCTATAATGACCTGCCAAAAGATCGGTTATCAATTTCAGTTTATTTCTGTATAATCTGATACATGACTCAGATATCTTCTTATTATAGTTTACCAACAAAAGTTTCTATTGCCTCAAACTTAAACAAGAGTCTTTACCTTTCTTTATCTTTCCTTTCGTTGAGCACATTCTCCCAATTATTCACTCCATAGAACGGTTTTGGTCTTACCAGTGACGTGGAAGCTCCCCTACTCCCAATCTCTGCTTTCTGAAACGTTTAAACGCGAATATCTTCATTGAGTGGTCAAAGAACACTGAGCATCACCTTTCCTATGATTCATTTCTGAATCAACTGCAGATCAAGTTGGATAGTTCTTAGGCAATCTACCTAACTGTATCGTAAAATATACCGGATAATATATTTACACAGATTTAATGGTTCGGTCAACAGAGACCGCCGATTCTTCCATTAGACAAAACTCGTCTAAGGGTTGATCTTTATTCAAATTAATAGAAAAATTATACTTCTTTTTTTGGGTGCCCTGCTAGTCTAGTGTGTAGTATGTAGTATCAATTAGCGTGATATTCCTGGATTCTAAAGAATCTGATCTGTTACACTACACGGATCATAGGGTCTAAGTTACTCAGCTAGTAATAATTATTGTATAATATGTAATTCTTTTATAATTAATAACTAAATAAGTAAAAAAAAATGATTTAATTTTCTTTTTTGAACTTTTTTATTAAATAATTCCGATTATTCTTAGGGCCATTATTACAACTTGTCTTTAACTAAATGGAGGATTTGAACGGGCAGATAAATTGATTTTCACTATTATGAGTACCCAATATGGTAGAAGTGAGCGTTAAGCTAAAGGAAAGATTATCCTACCGGTATCTTTTAAAGCTAAGTTTATGTTTCAACTTGCCATGTTATATATTATTTTCAATATGACAACTTGAAATATAAATAAAATGAGTATATACAACAAAAAACTAAGCCCGTCGTTGCAACTGCGCTTAAAAAAACTTGTTTAATGGAGCAGTGTTATCGACATTGCTTCGGCACTGCCATATTTTTGACAAAAGTTAACTTTATTTTATCTTCATTTTCATCTGTAAGTTGTAATAACGAAAATAAGTTAAATGTAACTTTACAATTTCCTTTAACTAAAGGTACCTTTAATTAAACCCAAGTTTAACGGGAAGTTGTAATAATGGCCATAAGTGTTCGAAAATTTTGAAATGATGTGAAAATTTTTATTTAAACTTATTCTTCGCAACACCAAGGTTTAATGGTGAACAGATTTTCTGTATCAACCATTGATAGTTGACAATTTAAATGTTGTGTAAATGGCAGATAATGAATAATTTTTTCTCCTATTTTTAGATGAAAATGAAAAGTTACCCATTTTGGATGTTCAAAAGCCAGTATCCCTAAAGCCATCGTGGGAAGATCAATCTGTTCCTAACAATGAATTGAATTTTAATGGTATGTTTTTTTTGTCAATATTTGAATTTCGTACAGATTTAAAAAAAGTTTTACTTTAATGCTCTTAAAATGTAATTACAAAATAAACTTAAGAAAATAACATGTGTTCGAAATATGTTTAAACTAATTGTAAATCTGTTTTTAAATGTCTTAGACATGTTTTTATATATACGCATATTTTTACATATGCATATTATCTGTTTAATATTCCTTGTCGTCATTATCGTTCCCTTTTCCGATCTAATTACGATATTGCAGATCCATTAACCAGACTATATCTTCTGTATAATTATAGTATATATATGGTATATATAAAAAGCTCCTGCCTGGGGTCCTCATCCTCAGTTACCAACTGCTCTTCATAGCAACATACCTTGCAATAGTCGGCTGGGATTTGTTCCAAATCCTTATCAGGGATCTGATCACGCGGTGCCTTATGATAAAACCAATTATTACATTAATTAACCTTAGATTGGCCTTATCTAAGCCCAGCAGCAAACTTGTTTTACCATTGTCTATAGCAGGCCATTGACACATAGACGCATAACTTCCAGATTCATTCCCTTAACGCCTTTTGTCTTCCCCCCTGACCCATCCAGTGGTGAGGCCGTGGTGGTAGGTGGTCCTCATAAAGAAAACTAATGTAGCGCCGTCTCATTACTGAGTACACAGCTATGTCCCGGAACCCAGCATAGGTCCTTAAAGGAGCTTTGCCGTGATTTACACCAGACAGACGCAATTGCCCTTAGCGCAGTCTGACTATCAACGAAGATCATGTAAGATTCCGAAGAGGGTCTACCAGCTACGGCGACAATGGCCTTCCAGATAGCATAAATCTCTGCCTGAAACACGCTACAGTCTTCCTTTAACCTAAAGTGAAATTCAAGACCGAGATCCTTACAGGAATCCCCAGCACATGAGCCTCCGCCCCCTGCGACTGGAATACCCCATCATTCCATAATGCCCTATCCGGTATGAGTATCATCAAATTAGGCAGGAACATAGCCTCACAGTGTTGAAAAATTGAGTACTTTAGGACTTTTTCAGTACTATTTCGTTTAAAAAATAAAGCAGTACTCCAGCGCCGCTTTCAGTACTTTTTTATTGTTACATATTTTATTTCATTTACTCTTTTGCTTTTGCCAGAACTCTTCGCTAAAAACGAACGTATTACGTTCTATCGAAGTTTGACAAAACGTTTTGTTAGGTTCCGAATCAGCTGTTTTTGTCCTGTATGCGTACTTAATATAAACAAATAGTCTAGTAGATAGTTTGCTATCTTACTAGACGTGAGCCCACGGTTCAAAATCCATGGCAGATGTCTGTATCAAAACTAAATATGAAAAAATATTCCGGCGAAAAACTCTGGCCGTAAACAAAATTGTAACGATAAAGTTTCTCAAAAATCTGTCGTTCGAAGTCAACTTTAAACAATATAAAATGTATAAAATTAACACACAAAATAAATGGTGACGAAAATTAGACTACAATCCTGATTGAATGACCAATTATATACGTATATGCATGTATTATTTTGCAAACCATTCGATGCAAAAAAGTACTTTTTCTGGCACAATATAGGTGGTGGCTTTTTCCAAAGACTTTCAAAATTCCAGAGTGTCCTATCGAGTGTTGTTTCCAGCAGCACGATTCACCCCAGACGAATGGGACTGCGCGCTACACTCTGCTGGGCATACAAATCAATCGAGGTCAGGCAGAACATAGTATCAAGAGCAGTCTGAGGACAATCTTCCTTATTCCAGTGATACTCAAAGAGGCAATCCACTGAACCTTATTTAAGATTTTCCAACGGCACTCCACCAAACAACACAACTATAAGTAATAACCGGTCTGACAGATACATCCAGCGAATTGTCCTAAGCGGAAGACGACGGCTTCGTATGGACTTCCTACTCTGATAAAGAACATTCAGTCCCTTCTTTTTCTTTCCTTGGTGTTCCTTTTCCAGTTCAACTTGCTGTTTAAAACAATATTGAAGTACTTGTCTTCAAAAGACAACGGAAGCTCTCTCTACTACCTAACCTCGGTTTTTTAGCGTTGAACTATTCGACATTTTCGAATATTTTCCGACTATCAACAATCAGATTCAAAAGACAGTTCAAGGTCAGATTTATAATATGTAGAAAGCGAATTCTAAAATTTAGAAGAGGAACTCAATATTACTTTAAATGAATTGCAAATGCAATACATCAAAAAGAAACAAATTACTTAATAATAGTGATTTAAATGAAGACTTTGATTATTAAGACATATTTTCTAAAAGATCTAAAAATTAATTCAATTATATACAGCACGCCTTGGAATTAACCCAACTTCTACAATAAGTGACAGTCTCTTATCAGTAAGCCCAACAATAAAAACAAAGCCAAGAAACCGTATGTCATCTAAACATTTTTATTTCTGAAATATTATTTTAATAAAAATAATAAAAATATCTAAATCTTGAAAATTATTTTTTGTCATCGTAAATGTTTTTCAATATATACTGCTTTAAATTTGAAATTTGTTTCCGATTAATTTTAAGACTGAAATGTGAAGATAAATTAGTTTTTTTAAGTTAAGTAAAGTTAAGTAAAATAGTAATAAAAACCAAAACTAAAAAATTATTTACATTTCTATATTGTATATATTTTTATTAATGAAAAAACCGGTTTTCAATTCTAAAAGCCGAAACCACTTTTTTTAAAATGTGCGGTTTTTTAAAGTATTCGAAATCGGTTTCTTGATTTTTTCGAATAGTTGACAACTCTACTAGTGTTATATTTTTTATTTTTTTATATTTATTTATTTATATAATATATTTTGTAAATTAATTTAAATAATAAGGCGCCGGGTGGCTGACCATATGCGCACGCAAAATTCGTTTCAAAAAAGATAAAAGTAATTATTTACATATATACAAAGATTAAAGAATAAGTATGAATCGTTTGTTTATGACACAGTAAAAAAAAAATATAATATACGACTAGACATTTTGAATATTATGCTTATTAAGACTTCTCCTTATGGCTGGTAGATTTACAGTTGTTGTGCAATCAATAATAGTATTCAGATCCTCATCAATTTTGGGCATTCGGTGAATATATGTGCGACAGATAAAACGACATTGGAATTGACACATTTTACTGGATCGATAAGGTTGTAACAATATTGTGTATTGAAAAGTGTTTTACCAGTGTTTCTTGTCAAGTTGGTATTGTATTTAGGTCTAGGATGAAAGGGATGTAGTCTTTTTTGGATTGATCGGAATTGATTTGAAATAACTTTGGAAAGCATGGAGTTTCCGTTATATGAGGTAAATTTTGTGCATATTTTGCAGTTCTGTCAGCGCACTCATTTCCGACTATGTTAATATGTGAAGGGATCCATAAGATCGAAATTTCTTTGTTTCGCTCAGGCAGTGTGATTACATTGTTGTAAATACCGTTGTGGTTCTTTGCCAATACTTTGATTGCACTTAGACTATCGGTACATATTAAAGTTTTAAATCCACTTTGAATCGCATAAGCGATTACTATTCTTATGGCCGCTAATTCAGCTGAAAACACTCCACAGTCATTAGGTATACGTACTTCTGAAATGATTTCAAATTGTGTTGGACTTTTTTCCTTACAATTAAATATGATGTTACTCCGTTTTGATATGAACCATCTGTGTAAAGTATCAGTTTAGGAGAAAAGGATGATATTTTATGTTGCAGAGTTTTCTTAAAAATTATTGGATTGATGTTGTTTTTATTGTGGCAGCTTAAACTTGTATCCGTTGTGGCAAAATTATTTGAATGGTACGTGGCATCTGGCTTATCAGGTATATTTATATTATTTGCTTTAAGAAGCCTAATAATGCGTGTAATTGCAGATTCTGACTCACTGTTTTAAAGTGCAGGGTGTTTCCAAAAAAGTTCATGAAGACCTTCAGCTGGAGTTTTTATGGATCTCGACGCCATATTAACCGCACTTTTTTCTAGAAGATATTGAAAATCTAGATATTCAGCCTCACCCCTTAGCAATTCTAACGGTGTGGTTCTCAGTAGACCAGAAGTTATGTAGCAGGTGTTAATAGCAGTGTTCAACTTATAATTTTCAAAATGAGGTCCCTTATTGCGTGGCATATAAGTTTCAGTAAATTATTCATTTTGTTTAGTTTGGTACATAAATGTTTAACGTGAGAGTTCCATAATGTTCAACTATAGTAATATTCAGATTCCTGATGTTAATGGTATTGATACTGCACTCCCTCTTTCTGCAAACATGAATTATCTCATTTTTCTCGACTGATATCGTAGCACCCCTACTAACAGCCCATTGTTGCATTGTTTGGTCTAAATAATTTAGATTTGCACATACATCATCATCACTCCCAGAAGTGATAGCAAAAATATTATCGATATTTTCTCAAAAATTTTGGAAAATACTGGTAATAGTGAGATAGGCCGGTGTCCATCTAAGTTCTTTGGATTATTTCCAGATTTCGGAATCGGAGACAAAATTGTTATTTTCCAATCGCTGGGAAATACCGCATTTGCCAAGATGTTATTATAAAGGTCATAAATGCGGAATTTGAACTACTCAGGCGCTTTTTTTACCATTGAGTAAGTTATTTTATCACGTGCTGGTGTAGAGCCTTTTAATGTTTTCAGTATTTCCTTGATTTTGGAAATGTTTACTTTGAAGGACAAAGAAAGCCGTTGCTCTTTTCTCTGCGGTAGATGCTCAATATCAAATTTTCTTTTAGTTGATATTATATTAGTGTCAAATGCTGAAACCTAGCTTATAGAAGTCGAATATTCGGCGAACTTGTCGGCAATAGCTTGGGGGTGGGAGAAGATGTCATTGTTGATGCATATAATGGGAAAATTATTTGTTCTATCGGCTTTCAGTCTGTTAACTTTATATCATAGATAACTAACATCCATAGTAGGGTTCAGTGAGTTTAAAATTTCTTACCAAGACCGTTTCTTTGAAATTTTGCATTCACATTTTACCTTAGCGCAAGCTTTTCTATATTATTTGTTTGGTTTCGGCATCTCCTAAAGTTTCTCTAAGCCTGTTGTCTTAGACGAATGTACTTAGCCATATCTGAATTAAACAAAACAGAGTTGTTTTTGTATTTTGGTTTACGACTAATGGGTATACTTTAATTGGCATCTTTTCTTAAAACACGCTTGATTTGAGCTGCTTCTCTATTTATGTTTGTTGAAGTTGGAAAATCAGCATTAAATTGAGATACCTTTGTGCCAAAAAGGGGCCAATCAGTCTTCGAGTCATTAAAACTTGGAGTAAAAAGTTTCTTAACCAAATCCACTCTGTTACAAATCTATTGGGAAATGGTCACCTTCTTCCGGCATGGGTAAACGATTCCACACTAGACTTGGGGCCATGTCCACACTTGCCATCGTAACATTAACGGATGTTAATGTATGCCTGGTATTGGATAAAGTTGGTTTGGTTTTCTTTAGACTATTTAGTGTGATGATGACATTCAAATCAGGAAATTTTTTTTATATAATTGTGCAGTTGGTGTAGTTTCATAATCTAAGTTACTGGCATTTAATCTTGGTGGAGTAGATGACTCCGATCCTTTGAAAATATCCTTGTCAAACGTTTTATCTGTTGAGTAGTTATCAATATTCATGTGAAGTGTTAAGTTGTTGTCAAATGAATCAGCATCACTTAGCATAGTTTCAATTGTATTAAAATCAAGAGATTTGTTTAAAATGGTATTTATATCTGCGATTGAATTTTGTATGGTTGCAGATTCAACAGATGAGTTTAATATGGTGTTGTTGTTTAACATTGTAGATGGATTTGTACTATTGTTGCCGTTTTTTTGGGCGAGTGAGTTTATTTTTCTAGTCAAAGTAGATTCTGACGCTTTTGTCGTAATATTTATAAAAGAAGGATCGTTGTTCTTTTTGCTAGTCCTTGCAATGTTTTCAGATGATGCATGGGATGTATTGTTCGGTAAATTTGTTTTTGCTAATCAAATTGTATTACTTGGTGGTTGATTATTTAAAACTTGAGTGTAAGTTTGTGCATTCCTTGACTTTCCGGTAGAAGGCTTTAATGAATTTAGGGTAGGATTATCATTGTAAATCTCCCAGGCTTCGCGATTTGTTCATCTTCTCGAAATTCTCTAAAAATTGATAGATTTACGCTTCCAAAAGGTTAGACAACTCGAGTCTTTTGAAGTATTGGATTCAAGCTGACAGTTTGCACAATATTTGCGTGTGCATGTCTCATGCGGTGTTGGTACACCACATTCCTCACACAATTCAACGTTACGACAAGAATTGTTAGGATGCCCTAGCTTCTGACAATTCCTGCATCTCATAGGATTGGTAATGTATGCCTGTACGGGAACCCTCTCCCACCACAGCTTGAGCGTTTCAGGGCGGTAGATTAAGTCAAACGAAATAGCTGCACTTGTTACTATTGTTTTCCCACCGTCGGATTTAGTTATTTTGCGGACGTCAACTACTTGCAGTGATTTAAGTGATTCCAGAAACTCATTTTGTTCTATGATTATAATTTTTCTGGAAAAATATATCCTTGTGTCGTATTTAAGGTTTTGTGCATAGTAATTTTAACCGGAATGCAATCTATAAAGTTTACCTTGAGGTTGAGTTCAGCAACATTTTTATTTGGTACTATAATTAAGAGGTCACCGCTTCTCATCTCGGTAACTTCCAATCGCTCTTTCCTTATGACATTAAGTCCACGTTCCACATGAAATACATTATACGATGCAAGAGGTACGATTTCAGTGTCGGCTATCGTGGAAGTTGCCGATGCAACAAGATAGCGTGGAAGATGTTGCTCATTGACTGCAATTTCCGATAAAGGAATGAAATCATCAGTCCGCAAGCTTTTGTTTTTGGAACTTTTATTCCTGGCCGGCATGGAATCTAATTCTTTGAACCGGTTGTAGTTCGGGCGATCAACCCCGTTCATGACGTAGCCTATGGTATTATGCGGTGTGTAGAAATAAAGATAACCGAGAGTTGACAATAGAAAGAAAAAGTAAAATACAAAGTATCCGGTAATTTATAAAAATAATTAAATTTTTCCTTTCCATTTTACAAAAAAGAAAATTATTTTCCCGCAATAAAAAAGAATGTAAACACTTATCGGTAACAAAAATGCGTCAACTGTCTGATACAGACTGATTTTTTATATTTATTTTTATTTTTTTTTTTATTATAATACTAAAATTTAATTTTTAGTATTGATGAAAGAAACGATATTAATGAATAATATCTTTTTATATTTTCTTTTATGTATGTAGTACAAAAAATGGAAAACAAATATTTTACTATACCTAAAGACAAAATGAAAATAGTATACTTCATTTTTTTACTTCACGGCCTTGGAACTCTTATGCCTTGGAATATGTTCATAACAGCCAAAAGCGTAAGTATCAAACCTTCAAAATAAGTTTCGTTTATCGCTCCAACTTCTCTGCGTTTTTTTTTTTCAGTATTTTGTGGATTTTAAACTTGCTTCCACTGAAGCTAATGTTACCTCAACCTACGCTAGCAATTTTATGCAATATATTGGATTTGCTTCCCAAATACCGAATTTTGTATTTAATTGGTTAAATATATTCGTTCATTTAGGGTGAATACACAAAAAGAATGGTTATGAAAAATGAGTTTTTTAAAAATATGTTTTTTCAGAGGAGACCTTACAAAACGTATTGTTTTCAGCATTTTGTTTGAGTTGGTAATTTTTAGTGTTACCGTACTGTTGGCGATATTGGACTCATCAAACTGGCAAGATGTCTTTTTTTGGATTACAATGATAAGTGTTGTATTACTAAACAGTAAGCTGTTGCAGTAGTTAAGATACACATATATAATTAATATTTTTATTCGCTTGCAGTGGCTAATGGCATCTATCAAAATACTATATATGGAATGGTTGCAACACTACCTGTAAAATATACAGGTGCTGTTGTTTTGGGATCTAATATTAGCGGCCTGTTTGCAGCTATTGTTCAGATTTGCAGTACTTATATATTTTCATCGTACAGGACTTCTGCAATTTACTATTTTATAACTGCAATGTTGGTGTTGCTTATATGTTTCGATACGTACTTCGCACTCCCGTTAAATGTAAGTAATATGTACAGATTCGGAAATAATTATAAGGTAGAGTGTAAATACACCCAGTATTCTAAATATCTTTATTATTCGTTTCTAGACTAGTAAGATTTTACAACTATGCATCAAACATAGGTTAAGACATATGCATTACCATTATAAGCATCTGAACGATTTATCGTTCTTTTCTATTGAAATTTTTAATATATTTTGATGGTACAGAGATAAATCCCAAGTGTTTCGTAAATGATAGATTTCATTTTATTTTCCTCTTGAGTTATGAATAGACGTAAATAATAACAGCTGTGCTTTATTTTTTCTCTCATTAGTGTTTTTTCTTTGCTATAATTGGCGATACTTTGCTTAACAATTCATAGATGTATGCATTTTATTATTTATTCAGTCTTGAAAAGTAAAGAGCGTAAAACAAGAAATATTTTTGATATATATTTTTATGGCGTAGCAGTATAATCGTTAACTAGTTTTTAGGCTCATCACACGTTTCTTTGGATTTCTCTGTATATGCACAATAATCGTGGAAAATTAGCTACTTAATATTTATTCAAGTGGCCAGTCTTTTATAGTATTTTAATCTTGGATGTTAGCTTATTATACATGTTTAATAGTAAAAGATCATAGCGCTCTATTTATAGGCTATGAAAGCGAAATTTAAAATTTTTTTTAAATTTATACAGTATGTTATAATATTTGTTGAAAAATACTGTTTAGTTTATTAGTAATATTTACTATATCCTATGTTGTACTTTTCAGAAATTTTACAGATACTATGAAATTTTAAGACATAAGGATGAAAAACCTTTGAATGATGCGAATGATACAGAAGAAGTACCTTATTGGAAAATATTTAAAAAAGCTTTCCCTCAACTTTTAAACATTTTCGTAATTTTTTTTGTTACTCTTTCAGTTTTTCCTGCTGTACATTCTGGTAAGTAGTTTCAATTAAATCTACGCAATACGTGTTGTTATTTTTATTATAAGTAAAAATAAGTTTTTATTTTGTACACAAATCGTCCTATATTGACTGTACTTATTTTGAATGATTTTAATTATGATCTTTATTTTGAAGTTAACTCACTATTACACTCACACTTTGAAGTATTTCTGGTGACTGAATTTTTTAAAATAAAATTGTTTACATATGTACGTCAGCTGTTTTCTTAGTCGAAATTTGAAAGCAAAACTGATATAATAATTCACTTCAAATTAGTAAAATTTTAAAGTTGAAATTACACCGGTAACATATTCTCTTCCATTCAAGTTATGGGCCTTTCACCCAAGCCTAAAATTCGTTAGTCAGGAAAGAAAGAATTGGTTTTATTTTTAATAGTCTCCGTGCTTGAACAAATAAAACGGGCACATTGGACAAATTATAATCCGTATATCCTCCAAAGGAGAAGCGGTTCTGTGCATCAAGACGTTTGGGACATTTCGTCAGGCAATAAATTGAAACCTGAGTCAGGCAACCAACCGTTTAATTAGAAGTACTCCGTTGGTTGAGAAGGCAATGTTGACAATTATTTTTTGCGTGTCTGTTTTGTTTACAACGCTTTGAACATATAAAGCATAGAAGAAAGCAAGGATTGCATTAAAATAGATTTTGTAGTTAAAATGGCCTATGCGCAATGTTGAATTATAGTCTGTGAAGATGGATAACAGAAGTGTTGAATAAATGTTAGTTCATATCAACTGGCAAAAAATTACATTTCAGAGGGAAATGCGATTTCAACGCGCCTATAGTCTTCACATTTTTGAACGCTCCAAAAGCATGCTGGGTAAGCAATAGAGTATACATATGTGCAATTTCATATTACCAGAGAGTCTATATATTGTATTTGGAGTACTTAATGAAATATATGATTACCTTTTTGTTAATTTAAAATACGAAATTTATATTTTATGAATAAAACACAATGAAATACGGTACGTATGAAGATCACCACAGATCGACTGGTACACTGGCGTGGATATAACGGCGAATCATTTCTACATTCTCTAATAGTAGAAATTCAATTATTTCGTTAATGTTTTGTCTTACGAAAAGCAGTTATTCGCTGCTGTTTAAGCCCCCTTCACACGAGCACATAAGTAATATCATCTGTCAAAATTTTATGTCGAAGAGTACGGATGGGATCGTCTAAACATAATATGTAATGAAACTATCACATATTGAGAGAAAATACGGATGAAAATTTTGATAGTCGTATGGTTCTCTTCTTTTTTTGAAATGATTAAAAAAAAAATTTCAGGATCAGGGATGTATTTTTATGTCAACAAAATAAAAAGAAGTGTAAGAAACCTATGCCAAAAAAAAACATTTTTCAATTTCAAGAACTTTAAGCAGTTTTTTTCACTTTGTTTGTTTTTTTTAACAGCTGTCTTTATTATTGTCTTATACCAATCGTGTAAACACAGAAAAAATAATCATACGACTATTATTCTCTTTTTTGAAATACGGATAGAATTTCATTTTACTTTTTCATCAGACTTTACATATTACTTGTGAGTGATTGCACGGAAATATACACGAAAACTAAATATCTCGTAAACCGGCCGTTAGATTTTATTAGCGTAAAACATGGGGTCGCCGCGGTCTAGTAGGTAGTGTGCTGGCTTATTAGACGTAAAGCCAGGGTTCAAGTCCCAGGCCAGACATAAAAAAAATACAAAAAGTATTTTTTCAGTGATTTCTTCTCTTTCTCTTCTTGAAAAGTTTCTCAAAAAATCTGTCGTTCGCAGTCGACTTTAAACTGTAGGTCCCGCCACTTCTGTATAAAATTAACACACACAACATAAGTAGTGTGAGAAACTGCGGGCTTATTGGGGACGATTGCTGACAGTCTAATTGTGAAGGTATAACATTGGCGATTTTATAGTCACCTAACAGCAACTCGTTTCATAGCCGTTCGCATCTTCCCTCTTCCCACCTTTCCTAAAAACCTGCACAATGCATTGCATGAGTAGGGGCCATCCCCTGAGTGCTGGTTTTACAACTATAGTATACTAATCCAGTTTCATTCAATTATGCGGAAACGCACAATCATGCCAAACCTCAAGTTTCGACAAAATGACTTCTTTAGGTAAATAAAGGTAAGGTCACATCTAAAAAATATTTGCCACAAAACGTAAAATATTTGTTGATTTTAATTTTTTGTTCCTGAAAATAAGCAGGTTAAAATATTCAAAGTACAATGTTATGAGTGAAACTCTTGAAGTGGACGGTACTAGTCATTATAATGGAGAAGTGTAATTCAACGCAGCAACATAATTCCAATTTTCCTTTTATACAAGTATAGTACATTTTGGAATTCAATCATTTTGAAAGATAAATTTTCAAACAAAGTGACATGAAAACCTTTCTCAAAAATATCTATAAATAATTTTCATATTAGACCTAAAATAAATCCTTCAATTTATATATATTTGATATCCAATTTTTAGATTTAACATCTATTTTAAGTTATGTACATTATTTCAGCGATTATTAAATATGGTGATTGGCTACACTGGAAAAATATAAACACTTGTTTATGTTAATTTTATTGTGATTAAAAACATAATTTTTTTTTTGCTTATTTTATGTGCCGAACCCATCTTCAAAACCACAGTCGTCTTTCTTTTTTTCCCTAAGCAAAATATCACAGAAGCTCCGCTTCTATTACGTGTGTGTATACGTATTTTTGTTTTCCAACATTCTGGTCAAACTTGTGTTTTGGTGCAAATATTTTTTAAGTGTGACCACATGGCAAACATGTTTGGCAAACTTTTGTTTGAGTAAACAAAAATGGGAAAATATATATGCGTAGTGTGACCACAAAACAAAATTTTAGTAGTTTCAGTCATATTTCGGGCAAACAAGGGAAAACGAAACAGTGATAAACAACAAAAGTTACAATGTGCATGAGAAATAATTTCTTTGTATTTAGTTTTAGATTAATTTTACAACAAAAAAAATGTAAATGTGAGTTTAGATTTACACGTTTAATTCTCTGTCATTAACAGATGGTTGAAGCATTCGCAAATAATCACTCTTTTTAATTTACACCAAAATCTGCCAGGGGTATTTGCTCTAGTGATAGAGGCTTTAAAAAAAAATAATATCGAAATCCTAATATTTTCAATGCAAATTTGAAAGACGTGCTATCGCATGCTGTATAATCTACTATAGTTCGAAAGTGCTGGTAAAGGCAGACAATGTGATTGATTTGATATTGGATCATAACGGGATTTCTAACGTCAGTGACCAAGGCATTAAATGCGTAAGTCTTTCGTTTGACGATTACTTACAAATGGGCTGTCATCATTGCATTTGCAAAACGGTTGAGTAAATTTTTTACCACACTAACGAAATGTTTAAAAATGCATTTCCTATTGGTCAACAAAATTACAACACTTAAAACCATTGTTTATATTTATTTAGCCATTTGCAACATAAAAAGTAGGTGTTGCAAACATAAAACAAAAAACCGTACACGAGATTATTTTTTAAGCCGCACAATTTTTGTTCTTTCAGTCACACACGAGACTAAGATTGTATACATATACTCTTCTTGTGTGCATTAGTGTTTTCTTCACTACTCAACGCTCAACGAAAGATTAAATATGCTCTATATATATATAGCTGTGTGAAATATAATAGTAGCGCTGTATTAAATATATTTTAGTTAAAAAAAAAATTAATTAAAAAAAGTTTGTTGTTACATTATATTACAACCAATCTAAACTTTTGAAAAATAAAAAAAACTTCAATACAAATATTAATTTTCCAGAAAAAACGATACTAAATTGCTAAAAACCCAAAATATTTGGTGTGCAAAAAAATAGTAGTAGCATTAGAAAACGTATCTGGAAAAAAAGATGTTGTCACAAGTGATTACTTTTTATCATATTTTGTACGATATACCTTAACATTTAGTTGAAAAGCCTTTATTGGCTATTACAGCTGCGCAACGCCGAGGCATTGAGTCAACTAAAGATCTGCACCTCACGATAGGAATACTTTCCCAAGCTGACCTCACAGACGCTCTACTGCTCTACATTTCCCGGCTTATCTTTAAAAACACCTTTTTTTATATCGCCCCAAAGATGTTCAATAGGATTCAGGTCTGGGGACTGAGCCGGCCATTCTAATACTTTAATTTTATTTTGAGAAAACCAATTTTTTGCCATTTTACTGGTATGTTTGGGATCGTTATCCTGTTGGAATACATTGAGGGGTCCATGTTACCTTTAATCCAAAATATGGGTCCTGTACCATTATAAGAAAAACAACCCCAAATGTTAATTTTAGCACCGCCATGCTTCACGGTCCTTATGACAAATTTAGGATCGTATTCTTTGTTCTTTGGTCTTCTTACATATTTTCTGGTGCCAGGATTACCAAAAAGAACCACTTTGGATTCATCAGTCCACAGAGTATTGCGGCATTTCGACTGAAGCCAATCAACGTGAAGTCTAGCAAATTTAAGTCGGTTATAGACATGTCTTGAATTCAGCAATGGTACTTTCCTTGGGCTTCTACCACATAAACTGCCTTTAATTAGATGTCGACGAATAGTTGAGGTATGAACATCAAGCTACAAGTCCTGTTTAATCTTTGTTGAAGTAACAAATGTGTCTGATGATACAATGCGTTTCATTCTTCTTGAGTCGTTGGGAGAAATTTTTGCTTTGCGTCCGCGAGTTTCTGGCCTTTGTTGAAATTTTTTGCAATTTGCAATAACCGTGGGGGAACATCCTACAATATTTTGAATAAATCTGTAAGATTTTCCTTCTGAGAAGTTTTTTTTTATTATTTTTCTGGTGGCTGGAGAGCAGTGTTTTCCGCGACCCATTTTTTTTTATTATATTTATTTATTTATATTAATAATTTTAATTAAAAAATTTAATGAAAACACTGTTTGTTTTAATTTATTGCCAAAAACTTATTGCCTTATGGAAATTTTTTTAATTATTTCAGAATTTACACACGTCTGCTACTATTAATTTGCACAGAAAAAAACTGGCATGGTTTACAAAAAATAACTGTAAATTTTAAAAATGCTAAGAGAGAGAGAGAGACAAGTATATTTCTGATCATTATGGTGAAGGTTTAGGGATGATATATCCATAGGTAATACTTGATTTCTTTACAGAACGACACTGCAGTAATAAAAAGTTAAATTTATGTTGTAGCGCTACTATTATATTTCACACAGCTGTATATATATATATATATATATATATATAAACATTTTCTGAACCTGTTGTTTTATAAATGTATATGTATTGGTTTTGTGTTGTTTATGTATTGGCTAGTGTGGTGTAGAAGCTGGTTAAAAAATTATGCCAGCAAAAAACCACTCTCCTCACCTCTCTTGCCAGCAAGCTGGCATTTTGTGCTCATTTGCATTAATTTGCTATCTAAGTACACAACATTGTATGACAAATCTCTAAAACATCTTTTGGTTAGACGGAAGCTTATTGGTTTGTATTTATACACATTTGTTTCTACAGCTGTTGTGTTAAATAAAAAGCACTGCGGTAAATTCTGACCACACCCTGAAGAATTTTTCACGGCCGGATGTTTCGGAGAGTTAACAGCATTTCTTTTGATCACGCGGAAAAATTTTGAGCGCAGTTTCATTTACTTTATAAAATCATCGTGTGGTCAATACTACAATAGAGAGAGCAAAGGAACGACCACAGTACTTTACACCTTTAAAAGGACCGTAGGTAAGATTTAGGAGCTTAAGCCAACATAAACCTACTAGGTATATCGGGTAGTTATGAAATAAATCTTGCTTTATGGTTTAAAAGTGAATAGCGTACATACACCAACTAATACACGGGGTGTGCAGGCATTCAGATGTCCTGACGATAATATTTGTCAATAATATTCAGTATATATCAAACAAAATTATATTTATTTATCCTGTTGATTATTTTTTAAAATTTTGTTTTGATTTAAAGAAAAGTGCCGAAGAGTCGTATCAAATGCTGGTTGTGATATTCATGCTCTATCAGAAGATTGTTCAGAGATAAAAGTTTTGATTTGAGAACTGCAAAACGTGTAAAACCACCAGGAACAGGAAGAATGTGCTGGGTATCTGGTGGATCCAGAAAGGTGTGATGTAGTATTAACATAAAAATTACAAATTGTCTGAAAGAAGGCATGAATGTATAGGCAACAATACTTTGAAAGAAAATGTTTTTGCTTTACTTACTTAATTGGCCATTAACGGCCCGATTAACGAATTTCGAGTTGCTTAATACGATTCTTGCCTCCCTCCGCAATTTTTTTACTCCAATCCTCGATTTGGTGGAAACGCAATCAAGGTTGTTCTCTTCGTCGACCTCCGCAAATCCCCGTTCCTCCGGAGCATTCTATTGCGTTCCAACGACTTGGCCGAGCCAGCACAGGGTGTTAATAATTTTTGGTAGTAACGGCGCAGCCAAGATAAAAAAATACATTGCCTATATCGAGAGTAAAGCTACCGGCCGTAATATGGGATTCAATATGGCGCATGTTAGAAGTCTCCGTGGTCTAGTAGATAATGTGTTGGCTTATTAGACGACGATTCCTCCCAGCAGATTTCTGATAAAAACTCTGAGAGTAAAAATTGTCATGAAAAGCTTCTCAAAAATCTGTCGTTCGGAGTCACCTAGGTCCCGCCACTCATGTATAAAATTAACGCAAACATTAAGCTAGGACGTTATACAATGGGTCATTTCGACCTCCGGGTACTTGTCACAGTTGAACAAGTACACGTCCTCTAACCTAACCTAACCTACGCCGCATGTGCCTATTTGTTGAAAACATATACTTAATAGAGTGCCGTTCAATAGCACTAAGTGCAATAGTAACATCTCACTTGGTACCACTTATGATGCCAATGTCGTTAGCGTTAGAAAGCTGCTGGAGACTTTTTGGTAAATAGTGTCATTGCCTTCCCCAGAACACTCCATGACGAAGTTGAAGATGTCGCATGATAAGTTTCGTAGAGGTCTATTGTTCTTGAGTTGCATAATCTCGATTTAGACTTCCTCATGGCTATCCAGCAAAATTATCACGCCGTCATTATCGATTGGGTACCATCTCTAAGGGCGTTATAGATGTAGTCACCGCCTCGTAGAAGAGTAGAAAAATGTTTCTCTCATAGTGAATCTTTTACGAAATTTCGGTTTTCATCTTTGCAGGAAGAAGCTGCGCACTTAAAACCTTCATTTAGATGCTTAACCTTTTGATAGAATTTTCCATCCTCCCGTCCCTACTCCTCTCCCTGTGCGTTATTGAGCAGCGGCGAACTGTAACGCCTTGGCTGTCGTTTGTGATTGCAGCTTCTCGACGTTCTGTCTTCACTATGTATATGATCACGCAGACCTCGAAGCGCTAAAGCACAATCGAACTGACTAACAATGCGGCCAAATATATATTTGCGCGCGACCTTCGCATTAAAATCTCTGAGGACGATTTTGGTGTCGTGGGCCTGCCATTTATCGTATACATCCTCCAGCTTAGCGTAGAAAACATCTTAAATCGCATTGTCCTCTTCTTTCGTAGAGGCGTGAGCACAAATTAAATTAATGTCATAAAATTTTGCTCTGATGCGGATTATGGCTGTTCTTTCGTTCTGGAGGTTGACCACAATCAAAAACTTTACCTTGTTTGCATGCATCGCATCCGATTAAAAGTTAGTGTTTTATTTTCATAAAAAACATTTACTTCATAAGGTACACCTGGTATATACAGTGGCTCACAACTTATTTCAACCAATACCTTAAAAAATTAAGATTATAAAATTTCGAAACGAAACAAAGCATTAAAAAATTAATAAGTTTTATAGAAATTTAAAAAAGTTTTATTCAGTTGCAAATGGAATGGAAATTAAAGGGGAATGGCCAAAAATATCCTTCAAACTATGAGAAACCACTTTTTATTTCTTATTTCTGTAATAATTATAAAAATATCTATTATATATGAATATGTATCAATCTTAATTTTTGAATTTGGACAGGTAAAATACATATATACATACATAATTGGTCATTAAAACTCTTCAGTCAGGATTAAGACTTAGTTTCTCACACCACTTATGCTGTGTGTGTTAATTTTATCCATGAGTGGTGGGTCATAAAGTTTAAAGTCGATTCCGTACGACAGTTTTTATATACATATTAGAACGACTCAAGTTGTATGGAAACGAAATTCGTGCAGTGTTCCTCCTTAAAATTAACCTTGGACTTTTTTAAGACAACATTTAAAATATTTCGGCTCCAGCTTCGACTTCTCGTGAGCTGGACTATTTTGAAAAAGGGTCTATTTTTGAATATTTTGTTAATTTGAGGATCTGTTTCCTTACCAGAGGAGGACAAAATTGATTAACAGTGAAGAAGAGTAATTTTATTTTGGATGAAAACTGAAATATTGCTTCTCTGGAATAAAATTCAGGCACGTAATTTATATATTATAGGTACAAACAAAATGTTGAAGCAAATAATTGCTTTCAAAGACAATTTTAAAGGATTTAGCATGAAGAAGGATTGTAATACATACTTAAAGAATAAATTTAATCACTAAGATTGCAATCATCATTTTTTGTTTGTTTTTTCTTGTTTCTTTTTAGATATAAAACCATATTCAGATGATTTTTTTATTCCCAAGGATCTTTTTACATCAATTACCTGTTTTTTAACATTTAATTTGTTTGCTATGCTGGGAAGTTTAACAACATCATGGATAAAATGGCCCAAACCAAATTTTCTTTGGATACCAGTGTTTTTGCGAACATTATTTTTACCACTTTTCATGTTTTGCAATTATTTACCAAAAAATACTAATAGGTCACTTCCTGTATTAATAACAAATGAATGGATTTACTGGATCATTGCAGTGATTATGTCATTTAGTTCTGGATATTTAAGGTAAGAATACTAATTATTTATTAGCTAATTATTATTAGTATAACTGAATTATTAATTGCAGCTCTTTGGGCATGATGTACGCCCCAAGAACCGTGCTGCCAAAATACCAAATTACTGCAGGAATGTTTGCTGCGGCAATGCTGATTACTGGAATATTTTCTGGAATTTTGTTTTCATTTATTTTTCCGTCATTGGTTTCTATTTAAATTTTTTATGTATGATATATATATATATATCAAGAGCAATAAATTTTTATAATTTGTTTTACATTTGTATTTTTTGCTACTAATTTAAAAAATATTAATTATAGGTGTACTTAGAGTAACAGAAAATAATTGTTAACATCTTTAAAGATGTAAATAGGTGCTTAAAATTTTGTCAACAAAGAGAATAATTTCTCTTATATTAGGTGATACTATCTTGCAACAAAAAAGAAAAACCATTAACTAAGAAAAACTGTTTAAAAATATTCATTTAAACTTTGGATTAATTTACACATAGATATGTGTTGAGTAATGGCTCTAGGCAACAAAATAAAAAAAATTAAATACACCCGAATGACTACCAAGTCTAAGTTGTTCAGTCAGTTGAGTAAATAGTGTGATGGCTTATTCGACAGGTCAAACATCAAAACGAAAATATTTCTTTGGCGACTTTTCTCAGCAGATTTCTAGCAAAAACTCTGAGAGTAAATAAAATTGTCGTGAAAAGTTTCTCAAATGTATAAAATTAATGCACACAACCCAAATGGTGTGAGAAGCGAGGTCGTAATCCTGATTGAAGGGTTAGGTTAGAGGACGTGCACCTGTCGGTCAAGACAAGCACAGTACCCGGAGGTCCAAATTGACCCATTGTACATCAAATGATTGAAGGGTTGTAATGACCAATTATGTATGTGACTAGTACTCAAAAATCCTTTTTTTATTTTTCTCGAACCCTCAAAACCAGTTTTATTTGACAAAAGCAGTTTTTTTTTAATATTTTCGCACGAAATTATTGCTTACCCAAATATGTTTAACTTATTTAAAAAAATGAAAAATGTGGCCTTTTTCAGTTGGATCAACAAAATTGGGAAATATTTTTTTTACAAAAGATAAAAGTATTTAAAAGTATAAAAAAGTATTTAAAGATAAAAGTATTTAAAAACAATCTTCTTATTACAATTTTAGAAAATGTTAATTCATCTCAAACCTTTTTTGTTGATATAATAATACATATGTATATATGTAGTCCTCTACTAGTAAATTTAATATCGCAAAAATAAAATGAAATATTTTAGCGATTTTAAAGGTCATTCTGCTTTTACAAAAATAAAATTATCAACACCTGTAGTCAGCTGTTGTTTGTTAATAAATTCGTTACAGAAACCTGATTTAAATTGCGCAAATTAAATATTAAAAAACAAAAATTTAAATAAAATACATAGAAGCCGCACAAAATGCAATCCGAGAGCCCTGAATCCCCAACGACATACAATAGAATTCAATGTAAGTAAAAAGGCTGCATTAAATAAATTATTATTTAACCAATAAAATTACTTTCTTAGTGTGGACCGATGGACAGACAAAACAGCTCTTGGACTTATATCTTAATTACCTGGCTGATATTAGTACATTGAAAAAATATAAAACCAAAAAAGAAATGTGGACAGACATTGCGTCAAGAATTCCTGACAAAACTTCCAAACAGTGCGAGGAGCGTTACAAAACTGTTTTGAAAAGAAAAAAAGTAGCAGCCGAAAACAACAAAACCACCGGTTCGAAAAGGAAAAGTATTGATTTCGAAGAAGAACTAAATAAAATAAGTTTAATGGATGACTATCGAATCGGAGATTCAAGAAATTTTATTAGAAATTGCAAAGAAGGAAGAAGCTAAAGAAAGAGGACACCAGGAGAAAATGGCCTTACTCCAAAAAGTTTTGGAAGCAAAAAATAAATAAGAAAAACAATAATTTTTCCAATGCATTTAATTTTTAAAAGTATAAATAATTTTTTGTTTATAGAATTAAAATAAATATTTATGTTAATGAACTCTATAAAAGGGCTTTAATTTTATTTCTTTTTATCTATCCCATCTGCGTTAACAAACTATCACGTCTATCATCGGCATTATGCTCGGAATTAATGGGTATTTTATTGCTAATTACTTCTTCATTGAACAAATCATTTTTTTTTATGCAATGTTATGGAGGGCGCAAGTTGCAATTGTAAATTGTGCCATTGTTCCAACATTATGGAAATCAAGTCGTATCAATTGTCGAAATCGACTTTTAAGAACACCAAACGCATTTTCAATTCTGACACGTGTCCGGCAAAATTTTCAGCGTCACTCAAATTGTGGGTAAGCTGAATCACCCAATAAATGGTAATTTGGTGCACATAAATTTGGCAATTCTTTGCCTATAAATGAAAGTTGTAATATTCTTGAGTCACGAATTTTACTTGGGACTCCTGTATATACCTCTTAAAAACGCAGCTTCGAATCACAGATGCCCTGCCGAATTATTGACACTATCATGTCTATTTGCGTATGTAGAACGAATTTTATGTTTAAGAGTTCTTACGGAAATATAGCTTCGATTAATCCAGCCTAAAACATTTGGGAAACCAGACATCTAAAAATTATTGCGACTTAAAAATATTTTTATACAAAGTTATTTAATTTCTGACGCACCTTTTGGAAATCAATGGAAATAACTCCTTTTTTCATTATAGTTTCCGGAAATTTTATAGCTTCAGAGACTATTTCATCCAATAAAAATTTTAAAACTTGTTGGAAAGAATTATGAAGATTTGATAATGACATGTCAAACACATTTGCCACCTCTCTAAAGGTTGTTTTGTTGCCACTAAACATGTAAAAAACATTTTTTACCTTAATATTTTGTTTATTTCAAATAACTTACCACAAAAATGAAATGTTGGGTTTCTTCCTCCTTGATACGTTTTTACCAAACACCAGTTAGAATATCTTTCTATCAGGTATTGTGAGCATTCTCGGGAAAGTCGCAAATTGAAAAGAATTAAAATATATTTTGGTATAAATAGCCAATATTTGGATTATGTATATTTACTTACATCATTTGGAGAATACTGATAAATAACATTTTCAACAAAATTTTTAACTCGCGGCAAGTAGTTTCGATCTAATAGTAATGGATACATGTCCTCCTCATCTGACGGTGAAGAGGATTCCAACAAATCTTGCAAAATAATATTTATTGCTTCCATTTCAATAATTTTAAAATTAATAATTTTTGTTATTTTTTTTTTTTTCAAACAATAACAAGAACAGCTGTTTTAAAAGTGCTGCCCTTTCAACCCTTTGATTGAATTGAGGGTAAAACATGTAACATATTTTTCGGGTTTTATGGCAGCATTTTTAGAAGGGAACATGTTTCTAATTTACAAAATTAAATTTTTTCAGAAAAGAACAGCAAAATAGCAAAAAGGCAGCATAAAGGCAACATTTATGCCAGAAAAGAAATCGGCATTAGATTTAAGAATGTTATTTACAGGCATTTGCTCTGTTTGCGATATTGAAAGGCCGGAAGCAAGCCTTGCGAAACTTTCATTTTTATGTGCAATTACATTTTGTATACATATACAATCCCATTTTAGCAATGTAGCTTTATTCAATCAATGTGTTATTAAAATAAGACGTACATATATAACCACAGTATAAGCAGTAACGAAAGCAATGACATTTGAAACAGGCTCATAAGGTAAATGCATAGGCCAAACTAGAGGAGGAAAAAAATGTTAAAAGTTTTTGAGAAGCAAGTGTGTTAGAAGCAACAGATATACATATTGTTACGTTTTTACCTTTTAAAAATGTTAAAAATATGAGTTCGTAGATTGCAAATAAAGTAAAAATAAATATGTGTTTAATTTAATCAATTCTTTATTATCTGCACAGCTTTTGTGCCACTGTTCCAGTTTATTCCACGTATACAATGATACTTCACAATATGTGTTTGTTCGTCATAATTCTCTGCTTACAACCTTTTTGTAAGCAATAGTTATTCTTCTTTGCTCACAACCTTTTTGTAAGCACTTGTCTGCTTCCTTCAGACGCAACTTGTCTGCACACAACCGATTGATTTATCACTTCAACCAATGTAACGTCGTTATACACGACTAGCTTAATTCAAACTCTGAATACAACGTGCCGTCTGCGCACACAACTGATTCAACTCAAGCTCTGATTCATCCTTGCTCGCTTTGGCTTGTCTTGTATATCACTGGATCATTAGTGTGATGAATGCCCTCGAAAGATAATGACGGCCTTCGGAAACATTCTAAAAATGTAAACCACTTATTTTCATTTTTGTTGTTTCTCGTTTACATTCGAGCAGGTAGATTAGTTGTTGTTGGGTTTATTTGTCTCTCCGCTATTTTATACTGCAGATTGTTGTTGCTTGTTTACATCTTTGTTCCCTTCATTTTGTTGTTGGTTATTTACGTCTTTTATCCCTTATCCTTGTTTATTCATCGATCTTGTAAACAAGCGCTTTATTTTTGTTGGTATATTTTTTTACTTATTCATTGATCACGTGAACAGTGCGCTGTTTTGTTTTTGGAGCTTTTGTTTATCATTTTATGCATGATCAAGTATATTGTGTTGTTTTTGGAGTTTTTGTTTACTATTTTAACAACATATTGAAAACTTTCGTAACAATATATTGAAAACTGGCGGATAAAGTGAAAAAATTAAATGTAAAGAAATTTGGAATATTTTTTAATTTATTCAATGAAAATATTAAAAATTCGTAAATATTTAATCGAAATGTGACTGGTTTCTGATCACAATGAATATAGCTTCCTGTGCAAAAGGGAAGTAAGAAGCTAAATATATCAAATATATCAAATAAGACGTATTGCTCATAAAGTTTCTTGCAGAACTTTGTGTGTATTACCAGTATTTATTAATTTCTTTAATGAAGAAGTTAATATTCGGTAATTCTGTCATTATTAATCGAACTCTTAGCAATTTCTCTTTAAGATGAAACAAGTTCAGTATGTAAAAGATAACTAAAAAGAAAAATATAACGAAATATATACTCATAACTTTTTTTTCAGGAGCTTGTGAATATACCTCTAAATTGGTCAAATACTAAGTTAGTGACAATCGATGGAAGGTGACACCATATACGTTAGTTCCGTATTACGTTTCGCCAATAAAACAGTTCATTTCCTTTCAAAATTATTCTATTATTCTAAGATAATATCATCAATTTCTACTAAAATAGAAAATAAAAATTCACCCTCAAAATTAACAAACATAAATAAACAAAACAGAGAGAATTAGACAGAGACAGAAATACTATTTGGTAATATAAAATGTATATTGAATATAACCTTAACTACGAAGAAGTATTTGAAGTTAAACACCTTAAGACATTATTAAAAACTTTAATAAATGAACATGTGTATGTTCTTATGACATATTAATTTTTACACATATTGTACGCTTCTATAACCCACAAGTACTTTGAATAAACATTTTTCATATATTTTGTGTTTTTAAAACTACAAAATACTTGTTAAATTTTTACAGAAAATAGAAATGGAAAGTTAAAGTATTTTTTAGTTTAAAAATATTATTCGAAATAAATTTTATGTTACATTGATTTATAAAAACTGGCGGTTAATGTATTTTTTAGTTTAAAAATGTTATTAAAATGAATTTTATAAATTATTTTTGTTATATTGTGCTTAATAATGTACAAGTACAATTATATGTAATACTTTTTAATAAAAAAAACTCATATTTTTTCTAAAAAAAATATATATATTTACATTATTTATAAAACTGGTAGTTTTTTGACAAAAATTTGGTAGGATTAAAATTTCTTCAGTGGCAACAAATGTGGGTGCAAATAAGATTTTGAGAAAGCAAAATTGTTTGCTCGCAAACAAAAATATCTCTACTGCGACCACCCGTATCAAATATTTTCTCCTTATTTCGAGCAAATAAATATTTGATCTTGCAAAAATTTTGTAAAAGCAAACAGTGGCAAATAACAGCTGTTGCAAGCAGTGTTGACCACTTTTAATAATAAGTTATAATTTTTTTTCATAAAATCACAAAAACGGAAAACTTTTAATAATGAACCTTATAAGAAAAGAATTAAAAAAAATAGAGTAAACACCTTTCGACAGGTTTATTTAAAGTATTGATCCATTAGTTCAATATGAGCCAGGAGGAAAATATTATTATTTTTTACCACATTTTTTAAATACAAGTTTGTAATTTGCTACAGAAAGTTATATGAAACAAGAAATTGATTAACCTACTAATTTCCAAGAAAATTGTGATATTGTAAAAAAATCAGGTAATGGTCATAGTTTTTGTTTAATAGACGACTGGGTTCAAATTTTTAATACGTCCAACGAAAGCTCTTTGAAAGAACTTTTCTTTGGTGAAAAGTCAGGGATGACTACATTTCAAAGTTTTCTTAAAGCAGTAATTTAATATCTGGACCTAAGACACCAATATCTCCAAAACTAGTCTTTGACGGCACAAAATTTTTATGTATATATATAATATGGTATTAAGTTTTATATTTTATCGTTTCAGCGCAATTCAGTTGCCAACACTGATGTAGACAAGAAAACAACTTAACAGCTTTCTTTTTTTCTGATTTTGGCTTCTTCTAAAATTATAAAAATTAACAAAAGTAATGTTTCCTCATGTTGAATTTCGAATTTTTATTTATTTAGTTATAATAAATAAAATTATTTGTCTTCTAACAAGTAAGTTTTTTTTATTAAGTCTTCTTCATTTTCTGTTAATATTGATTTTCTTACATACGAGGAGAATAACAATATTCTTAAGCTCTGGCCACACTGAAACAATATTTGCTTCAAATATGTTTACTCGTGTTTGCATAAAATTTGTCTGTAGTTTGTTTGCTGTTCACATTGACGGTAAATATTTAACAAAATTTATTTTCCCAAATAATGTAACAGCATCAAATAAAGTTTGGAGCAAACATGTTTTCCCTGCGGTCAGACCGAAGTAAATACACTTTTGTTTTCACATAAAAAAATTTAGTTTCGTCAGAAAAAGAGAAACAAATGAAAAGGTACATATGATTAAAAAAAAACACAACAAACATAAAACAGAAAATTCACAGAACAAAAATAAACAAATTTGTTAAATTAGAATTACAGACGTAAACGGAAAAATTATCACTACATACATACATAATTGGTCATTAACAAACCTTCAGTCAGGATTATAGACCTAGTTTCTCACACTCCTTACGTTGTGTGTGATAATTTTATACATAAGTGGCGGGACCTACAGTTTAAAAGTCGATTTTTGAGAAACTTTTCATAGCAATTGTATTAACTCTCTGAGTTTTTGCCAGAAATAGCTTCACTCTTTATAACTCACAATTTAAGGCAAATCAGTTGTATCTCTTTGGACTATCAAATTATAATAATAAATAAGACCAACTTAACAAACAAGAGACCTAAAATAAATAGGTCACAAAAAAAATGTTAAAAAGTACCAAAGCTTAGATAAAGTAACATTAGTTTTTAGATAAAAGCTTAGACTAATACTACAACGCCCTCTGTTGGTAACTAGGCATCTTCAAGTTAATCAGTTACATCATCGGGGATGGAATTGTCACATCTCCGGACGTAAACAATGTTAATTTACCAATTTTATTTAAAAAGTCATCAATTTTCTCTACGTTATTTTTATATGTAACTACTCCCCCCTTTAAATTAGAATTCTCCTGAATTCTATTATTTAGCTTATTATCTTTTTATGTTTTACACAAATTAACATTATAATAATTATTATTATAATTACAATTAATGTATTGTATCCAAATGTCAGTTTCGTATGCATTTTTAATTCTTTTATATTTTTTTATATACTTTTGGTTTTCCATATTAATTTGATAAAATGTTTGCTTTCTATTAGTTGTATTTCTTTCGTATTTCCTAAAATATTGGAAAAATAACAATCTTTAATTCTAATTAAACAGTTTTCAAAATTTAATAAATAATTTCCATAATTTCTCGAGAAAGAAATCCTCTAATTACAAATTCCGCGGGAGTAAAAGTTTGAAAAAGTGGCAATATTGAATTTTTAAGTCATCTATGCTACTTATCAATATGAAATTTTTGGAAATTTGTGAAAATAAAGTAAAATTAAAGTTAAATAAAATTAATACAATTTGAAAAAATACATAAGAGATTAATATAATACAAAAAAATAACAATGAATAGTGCCATCATGTGTATCCTGGTCAGTGTGGCCATTTGCAAAGTTTTCCCTTTTTTTCCAAGGTTTTTGAGATGCGAAAAAGTTTTAATTAAATTTGTTTTCTAACAAAACAAGTTTTTTCGACAAAATCAAATTTGAAATTTTTTCAAAATATTCAGTTATAATACGAAATATGTACATTTTTGAAATGTTGGTACTTTTGTAGAAAACAAGTTTTTTTTCTCCAGAAATAAAGTTTTTTAAAATAAAAAATGGCAACGCTGATCATAGTGGAGGTAATTGGTAGTTTAGAAAAGCAACAACAAAACAGCCAATGTATTTCCAGAAGGCAATTAAGGGATGAATCTAATCTTCTTGAATTGCCGCTTACTTTGTAAGTAAATAAATAAAAATTAAAGTGTTTGGATTAAATTTTACTTTGCAACTGGTTTTAGAATACTACAGAGTAAAGGAACCGGCCTTTATTAGAAATTTTACCAACTCACAGTCGACTCTGAACGACAGATTTTTTGAGACGCTTTTCATGGCAATTTTTACTCTCAGAGTTTTTGCCAGAAATCTGCTGAGAGGAAGTCGGCGAAGAAATATTTTCATATTTTCGTTTTGATGTCTGACCTGAGATTCGAACTCGAGTCTTTCGTCTAATAAGCCAAGACAATACCTACTAGACCACGACAACTTCAACTCACAGTTATCCAACAAAAATGCAATTTGGAGTTTCACCAATTGTAAAGCTAAGATGGGTACCGGACTGGTGTATGAAAAGACTTCAATGTTATTTATTTATTCAAATTTAGATGTACAAAAATATACTTTCATTTTTAATCAAACTCCCTTGTGTTTTATAAATGAATTTTTCTGGGGAAAATACAAACTAAAATACATTAAAAATATCTAATTTTCTCCCTTTTTAATACATCTCCCTTCACACGGTTGATAAAAATGGGGATTAAAACAAAAAAAAGGAAAAGTAAAAATTTCACTTGGAATTTTTTTTGGCCAATCACACACGAGCACAATTATGCTGGCAAAAAATGCCAGCTTGTGGGCAAGAGGGCACAACACAAAACCAGTACACATACATTTATAAAACATGTTCAGAAAATTTTTTGTATAGAGCATAGTTAGTCTTTCGTTGTGCGTTAAGTATTTTATATTATATTTATAGTTTATACACTAATACCCCGGTTTGCGTCTGTTTCGAAGTTGCGTCTTTTTAAAATTTCTGTGATTTCGAAGTTGCGTCGTTTTTGTTTCAGTTTCGTCGCATGTTTCGAAGTTGAGTCGTTAGTGCTTCGATTTGCGTCATTAATACGAAAATGTTTGTAGAAAGCTAAAACAGAAAAAGGAGATTTCCCGTTTAAATCTAGTGCAAATTCGAAGTTGTGTCTTTTTAAAATTTCTTTGTTATGTGTTTTTTTTGCATTACTCCAATGAATTGTTACATTTTTACAATAATAAAAACTATTATTAAAATTAAATATTTTTTATTGAAAAATCTATTTTTTCATCTAAAATTATGAACCTCGGAACCAATTAAATGAAAATCAATACAAATGTATGGAAAATTGTGATTCGTTTTGCGTCGTTTCGGTTTGCGTCGCGTTTTTTCAGGCCTTATTAACGACGCAAACCGCAGTATTAGTGTATTTACTACAAAGAAAAAAAAATATTAAGAACGTGTTATAACCTCAGATGCAAAACATTATGATAAATATGTATGATATGATATATGAATGTATGAAAAAATAAATTAGGAATAATATAAAGAACTATATAAGTACGTATACAAATATGTAGAAATGTACACAAACAAAGAAAATAATATGTATAAAGATGCAATTAAACTAAATTAAAAAGATGAAAATTAAAGATCACTAATAAAAATGTTCAAAACAATTAAAATATTTTAAAAATTACTTAAATAACTTGTATAAGTCCATTTTGAACTTAGTTTGGTAATGTATTCCAAAGACTTATATTATATTGCTACGTTTTAACCTTTTTAAAAACATTTAAATATGAGTTCGTTAATTGCAAACCAAGTGAAAACAAATTTGTGTTTTCTTTCAATGAAACTCTCTCTTTATTATTCACACTACTTTTGTGTCACTATCCAAACTTAACAGTCGATACAACGAACACAACAGTAACTACAACAATTTATTTCTTGTTGGATATTATTCACACACTTTTTCGCTATACTGCTCAGAACGGATATCTTCGAACCACGATTGATTACTTTATACCCCACTTCACGCAAGGTTGACTGAATTCAACTGACTCGTTGCCTGGGTTATCTTGGCCTTTTATAGGTCCAAGACGAACAGTACATCGAACGTTCTTGAAGAAGAAGGTTCTCGTTCTCGCTTGCTCAAGAATTCTATAGCGACTGCATTTCTGTTTGTGTACTTTGTACATATTCGTTGTAGTTGTTGGTATAGCTATTATTAAGTTGTGCGTGTGTGTAGTTGATAGCTTTTGTTTAACGTTTTTATTGTTAAACGATATTAGGTCGTTTCGATTATTTTTGAGTAACAATATAATAAATGAATTCTTCAATATTTGACAGAACAATTATTAATGCAAAAGAAGAATTATAGCTCATTACAGTGTGCAAACGCAATGATAGAACTGCACAAGCAAAGCATCAACATCGGCATGAAAGAGATGGAGATAGACAAGTAAGCGAACACACCAACAAGCAATGAGAACAAAGTACACAAACAGCAATGCAGTCGCTATAGAATTATTGAATAAGCGAGAACGAGAACCTTCTTCTTCAAGAACGTTCGATGTACTGTTCGGCCGTTAACGGAAAACTCGTAATGATGGAGGAAAAGATCATCAACCTCCAGAGCCATCGACCGGAATCAGTGCAAGTCGTATCTGAAAGTACCAACAGGATAAAAAACCTTGCTTTGATGGAAGCTCACCTCTATTCGTCTTCAAATTCCAACATGAGACAGTGGCCAGTAGAAACGGATGGGACGATGGAGAGAAGGGATTGGAACTAATTTTGGCGTTAAAGGGGTAGCAGCCGAGATCCTAAAAACTATGCCAGCCAGCCATAGAAACAACTACAAAGACTTAATGGCGACGTTACAGCCTAAATTCGGCGACGAGCACAAACGAGAGCTATATCGCATGGAGTTAACATCTGGGAGAAGTTCTGAGAGAACATCGGCTGGATTAAAATTAAGCGTGAAGAAATGTGCATTGTTCCAAAAACAGGTGAAATATTTGGGACATCTTGTAACAGCAGTTGGAATATCTACGGATGAAGATAAATACGAGCAGTAAAGGACTGGCCTCGTTCCAAGAATCTTCATGAACTCCGGAGCTTTTTGGGACTATGTACATACTACAGACGCTTTGCGCCTAACTTTGCTAGCATTGCTGCAAGCTTGCATGAGCTCACCAAGAAATCGAAAGCATACTAAAGGGGTGAGCCACAAGAAAAGGCGTTTCAGATACTAAAAGATCTATTGTATCTTGGCGTATCCAGTCCCAGGAGAAAAATTCATTTTGGACAGTGATGCTAGCGGATATGGTATTGGTGGCGTACTTTCCTAAGTGGTCAATGGGAAAGTGAAAGTCGTGGGCTACTATAATCGGACACTGTCAAAGCCTGAACGAAACTATTATGCGACTCGACGGGACCTACTTGCCGTGCAGGAGTGCATCAAACATTACCATAAGTACCTATGTGGCCAACAATTTCTGCTAAGGGCCGATCATTCTGCTCTGAGATGGCTGCTACAATTTAAGAACCCTGAAGGACAGTTAGGACGTTGGATTGGGCGCCTCCAGACTTATGACTTCAGCATTGAACACCGAAGAGGCATAAAACATGGGAATGCTGATGCTCTTTCACGCCGACCTTGTAATTTGGAATGTAAACATTGCGTGAAAGCTGAAAAAAAGGAATCCTCCGTCGATATTCGGCTAACGCGGATTGAAGCCAACGAAGACTGGTCCCAAGTACAACGACGTGACCCAATATTGGCGAAGAAGGAAGACCAACGATCTACAGGAAATGAGATATCCGCAGAAGGTTCTCTTACAAAAGCATATTGGGCACTATGGAACAGCTTAAAGATCATAAATGAGTGCCTATACCGACTTTGAGAAAGCGCTGATGGCAAAACCTCATCCAATTTGTTGGTAGTGCCTTCCTCCAGAATGAAAGAAGAGTTAAAGGATTTCCATAATGGAGCCAGTGGAGGACATCTTCGAGTGGCAAAGATACTGGAAAGGCTAAAACAACGCTTTTATTGGGTTGGATGTCAGCAAGCAGTGGCGGACTGGATAGCAAACTATACCTACTACATCACAGCTAAAAGTCCAGTTAGAAAAAGTTGAGGTCAACTGCAAGAGTACAACTCGGGCGGATCTTTCGAGCGGATAGCGATAGACGTAGTAGGCCCTTTACCTGTCAACAATGCTGGAAACCAATATGCTCTCGTGGTGATGGACTACTTCATCAAATGGCCGGAAATGTATGACATACCCAATCAAGAGGCGAACACAATAGCAAATGTTTTTATAAACAACTGGGTATGCCGCTACGGCGTTCCAATAGAACTACATTCCGATCAATGCAGAAATTTCAATTCAACAGTATTCAAAGAAATGTGTGAGATGTACGGAATTAAGAAGACTTGAACAACGCCTCTTCACCTACAGTCAGACGGAATGGTAGAGCGATTTAATCGAACCCTGGAAGAGTACTTGCGGAAAGTAGAGAGCGAGCAGCAGAAAGACTGGGACGAACACATTCCGAGGTTTCTGTTTGCGTACCGATCCGCGGTCCATGATTCAACATCTAGATCACTCGCCAAGGTAATTTTTGGGACTGAGATAAAACTTTCCGCTGACTTGGAGTTAAGCCCACCACAGAGAAGGATGTCACTGGAAAAGAAAGAAGCCTAAATGAACTTCACCCTACTCACCCGAATAAAAATGGTCAATGATAGAATGAAAGCCAAGTATGATTGTGCAGCAAAAACAGAGGGCTTCCATGATGGATAAATGGTGCTACTTTACAACCCAAAGCGAAAGGAGGGTTTATCTCCAAAGCTTCAAACTAGTTGGGATGGACCATACAAAACAATTAAACGGTTAAACGATGTCGTGTACAAACTACAAAAGGCTAACTGCCCTCGAACAAAAATAAAGGTCGTACACATAGAGCGGCTAGTTAAATATGGGAAAAGAGATGAGCCTATTCGGGACGAACAGGTTTACACGGCACAAATACACACTAACGAATACAATAGATATGATTACTAATTGCCACACCAACAACTACTACGAACATGTACAAGCAAAGCTTCAACAAGTATGAGAGAAAAAGGGATAGACAAGTAAGCGAACGCAACAAGAACCAATGAGAACATAGTACACAAACAACGATGCAGTAGCTATAGAATTCTCGAGAAGTCGTGAACATGAATCTTCTAATTCGAGAACGATCATCGGACTGAAGACGTTAGCATATAAAAGGGCAAGACAAGACAGGCAACCAGTCAGTTGAATTCAGTCAGCCTTGCGTGAAGTTGCGTATGAAGTTATCAGCGGTAATAATCCGTTGTGAGTATAGCGAATAGTGTGTGAATAATATCGAACAAGAAATAAATTGTTGTAGTTACCGTTGTGTACGTAGTATGGGTTAAGTTTGAACAGTGACACAAAAGTAGTGTGAATAATAAAGAAATAGTTTCATTAAAATAAACAAATATTTGTTTTTACTTGGTTTGCAATTAACGAACTCAAAATCTAATCTTTTTTAAAAAGGTAGACTTAACAATGCATTAATGAGCCATTTTTTCTTATTGGCTAAAATTTAATATATATTTTTGTTTTAAATAAATAATTCTTATTTAATGCCTTGGGATATACAATATTTTTTGTTTTTCCCTCTGGTGCGTATACATGTAAATCTGCGGGTCTTCCTACTCGCAAATATGCGACATAAAGCTGTTCATGTGAGAAACATGGATTTTCTAGATTAAGTCCATAAACTTGCAAGTAATGACATTTATTAATCGTCATTGCAAATGCCAGGCAAATAGGATATTACAGGGACTTGTAATCGAATGGCATCTGCGATGTGGTCATAGGAATACGTGGTAGCAATACAACAGTTCCCTTAAACTTTCCAGTTATAATGGTCGCCTCTGAAAGATTGTTCACCATTTATTTTACTGTTAGTCAAGTGCCATTACAAAGTCGTGGAGGATCAATATTTCTAAGTAAAATAATGGGAACAACCTGTTTTAACAGTAAGCCATGTGGTAGAAAGCCTGGTAAATCTAACGAATTTAAAAATTCAACTGGGTAATTGATGACATCCTTAATATTTGAAACTGTGTCGATCGATTTATAAGTTTTTAGATTCTCACCGATCTTGTTGAGAATATTGCTGTTGATGGAATTAACGTCAATATTTTTGGATGCCAGTAACTCACTAATAATTGCATATTTTTGAAATTTTGCACGATATTGAGAAATACACAATTTATTAATTCTTCTTTTGACTGTAGTCATTCTGCAGGTCTGATGAATATTTTATGTACTTTGTTTAGGATTCATTGAAATTCTTCCATCACCTAAAGTTGGAAAGAGTTAAAGCTGAAGCATCACGTTGCAACTGAACACGCATATTAGTAGTTAATTTTAGATTGTGAACATGTCGCCAAAGGTTTGATTATTTTAAACATGTATTTAGCTCATCAGCTAGCGTTGATACCGGTATAACATGAAGTGTTTGACGAAAATCACCAACTAATAATATGTTATTATTGCTTCTTAAATCCCGTAAAATTAAGGGCTTCCAAAGGTTGATTATGCGCCGTGGTAAATTCATTCCACACTATGACTTCACATTGTTGCAATACTTTGCTTTAGAAGAATTTTCTTTACGGTACACGTGTAATCTTCGGAAAATTGAGGCTTCGAGGGTAATTTTCTAAGAGTGTTTCAGCGATGCCGGATGACACAATATTTTTTTGCGATCAAACTTTAAATACGTTTTTCCGGTTCCTCCTTAAATTTTTATGATTATATTTCATCTCTCGTCATATATCTTGATCGTGTGCAACAGTTCCTGACCGAATAGGAACAATCATTCCAACTTCAATGACTGTCACATTCCTTATCGCCAATTATTTGTCTTCAATTAGAATTAATGCCTTACTTAGTTCAAGCGTTAAATTGTTGGTGGTAACTCTTTCCCGATACCATATATTCTCAGCCATATACATATGTTTTAAATTTATTCCAAAGATCTTTTGGATTAACAAGATTTCCCTTGCTTTAGACGTTTGAATTTCTTTGTTGATGCATTCCACATATAAAACGTTTGAATTTCTGAATATAACAAAGTTTTCGCAAGCGTATCATTTCTAAAAAGATCAATGTCAATTATGTTAATGTTGTAGCCGGTGTTACTGCTGCTCTCTCTCGGGCATTTATTTCTGTAAAGTAAATTCGTTGTTCATTTTCTAGATGCACTGAAAATTGCACAAAAGTTGGATTGCGCTCATGAATGAGAAAGCAATGGACAGTAAGGTACTATCCAGCGATTATAAACATCATTTCTGTTGTGTATTTAAAGTAAAACACGCATTGATTGCTTATATTTAATAATAAAAATTACTTTATTAACTTTACGTGTAACTGAAAAACGTGTGCTTTGTACAAAAAAGAAAAACAGGAAGGAAGAAATACAAAGAAAAAGGAGTAATACAAGAGTAAAGATAATAAGTGATGACATATACTTGATTGCCATATATTATTATTAAGAAAGTATACTACAATCTCCCACGCTAGTATAGGACATGGTCCTCAAAACGGACAGGCCGTTTTCTGGAACGACTTGACTTCCTTATGGTGTCATTATGCTGCCCTTCAGGTTCCGCTTGTGGTATAATTGGTTGGTTGGTTAGTGGACGTTGAATTAGTATTTCCTCAATTTTTGATTTATGTGGTCCCGGAGCTTCAGCAACGAAAACAGACTTTTTAGGTTTTTCTATATCCGATTTGAGCATTTGATTTATATGGCGTTTAAGAACAAATCCACTGTCAAGCACTACTTGGTAATGAAGATGACCAAATTTGGTTTTAATTGTTCCATATTTCTATAATAATTTATTTTTTTCATACCATCGTACTTGGACCCTATCTCCCAAATTAAACTGGCTAACCACTGGCAACGAAACTGTAACTTTTTGATGTTGAATTGGGCGGATAGCATCAAGTTTAATTTTAAGGTCTCGACCCAGGTGCAACTGAGATGGTATTTTCCCATTAGCTAGTGGAGTTGCTCTATAACGGAGAAGAATTTCTTGCACCTTGATATTGAGCGGTGAATTGTCTTCTTCCATAGCTTTCAATTTTCTTTTTAATATTTGCACGTAGCGTTCTGCTAATCCGTTTGTTGCGGGGTGTCCTGGGGCTATAAATTTCTGTATTATGTCATTATTAATACAATAACTTTTGAATGTGTCGCTTTGTCTGAGACCATCACCTGTGGGAGACCATGAGTAAAAAATATGTCCTGTAGCAATGTTATTGTTTTTTCGGAGTTTGGGGCATCTCGTAGTAGTCTGATTTCAGGCCATTTCGATTTTGCATCCACCAGCACCAAAAAGTAATGGTTTTGAAAAGGCCCTGCATAGTCTATGTGGACTCTTTGAAAGTTTGCGTCGGGCTCCTCCCAACTATGAACTAGAATCCCTTGGTGGGCTATTTCTTATTTTAGCACAGCTGGAACATGACCGCACAATTTGCTCAATATCACTGTCAATAGACTTCCAATAGCAATATTTTCTTGCCAACTGTTTCATCCAATGCCAATGTGAGTATGGTGCGGTTCATTCAAAATTTCTGTGCGCAGTTTTGCTGGTATCACGACACGGTTTGCTTTGAAAATTATACCGTTTTGAATTAAATAATCAGGGTCAGCGTTAACCCCGTGGACTAAATCTTTCTTTAGCTTTGAAAGCTCTTCGTCGCGGTCTGTTTCTTTTGCAATTGTAATTGCTGTAACTGAATATGTTGAAATTTGATTTACGATTTGCTCTTGAATTATTCTCACTTCTTCATCAATAAAATGTTCGAAATTCGGTAGTTTCCTTTATAGGTGCTCTGGATAGACAATCTACATTTACAATATCATCAGCTTTTCGGTGTTCTATCTTATAGTTAAATCCCTGCAGGAATGATGCATATCTTAAAAGACTGCCAGAAGTCATCGCTGGAGTTTTATTGTTGTGGTGAAATATTCTGGAGAGGGGTCGATTATCGGTTATTAACGTGAATTCTCTTCCATAGAGATACATACAAAATTTGTCTATTGCGAAAATTATTGCCAACGCTTCTCTATCCAGCTGGCTGTAGTTTCTCTCAGCTTTTGTTAATGCCCGTGAGATAAAGGCTACAGGTCGCTCTTCCCCATTCATGATGTGTGATAATACGGCCGCTATGCCAGTTGGACTTGCGTCGCACACTAATACTACTGGCAGTGATTGATTAAATGGCACTAGGACTCTATCCTTTAAAATTTCTTGCTTCAGATTTGTAAACGCTTCCTGACATTCTTTTGTCCAAACAAATTTTAAATTTTTTTCTAAAAGTTGGTGTAGGAGAAATGTTAATGTGGAAACGTTTGGTATAAATTTTGAATAATAAGTAATCATTCCCAGGAATCTTTTGATTTCATCTGTACTTTCAGGCCTCGGGAGGTTTACAATCGCCTGTGTTTTTGTTGGACATTTTGCTATTTTATTATAACTTACAACGTATCCGAGGTAATTTATTTTTTCTTTAAAAAACTCGCATTTGTTTTTGTTTAAATGTAACCGGTATACGTTTAATCTTTCAAGGCAACTTATTAGACTGACTTTCGCATTATTTTAACGTTGAGCCGTGGATTACAATATCGTCAAAGTATGAGACTGTTCCGTCAAGACCTTGTAAAATCTGATCGATAATACGATTAAATCCGCTTGGGGCTAATTTGATTCCGAACGATAATCGGTTCATACGATATGTACCTCTGTGTGTTGAGATGGCCTGTACTAAACTACTTTCTGAGTCAACCTTAACATGAAGATATGCCTTATACAAATCCAATTTGCAAAAGAACTTTGAATTTTTTAAGTTGTTGAAGATTTCATCGAATTTTTTTATTGGGTAGTGAGCAGATTGTAACTGAGGGTTGACACTGACCTTATAATCCACGCATAACCGAACGTTCCCATTCGGCTTTGGAATTACGACTAATGGCGACCCCCAATCGCTTGTGTTTATTTTTGTTATTATGCCATCCCTTTCCATATTGTCAAACTCTTGCTCTACTTTTTCTCGAAGTGCAAACGGTACCTGCCTTGCCTTGAGAAAAACCAGTTTCGCCCCTTCTTCAAGCTTTAAATTGCAGACTAGGTTAGGGATGCATCCCACCTTTTCCTGAAAAATTTCTTGATATTTGCCTTCTATTTCTATAATCGAATTTATGTTTTTGTTTTGCTCTAAATTTTTATGACGATCGATTTCCGTTAGATTTATGTTTAAATGACGTATCCAAACGCGACCTAGTAAGACAGACTGCTCTTTAGATACAACGTACATATCCTTATTTGATTTGGTGTCTTGATATTCAACGTTCACATTGACAACTCCTAAAGGCTTGAAAATATCCCCAGTGTATGCTCTAAAAACGACATTTGTTTTGTCGATAGATTAGTTGATGTTTAATTTTTTGAAATCGTTTTCAGGAATAAGCGTAAAGCCCGCACCAGAGTCTACTTCGAATGACTGGGACTTCCCTTCGATTAAAATATTTGTGTAAAACTTGTGTGAATCTAACGATGAAATTGAATGTTTGTTATATATATTTATAATGTTATTAACGCCGTAATGCTCTTCGGATGATGTTGTATAAGAATCACCCGCATTTGATGTACACTTGTTTGTATTTTGTTTGTTTTGTTTAATTCTATTCTTTCTACATATCAACTTAACGTGACCAACTTTACCATAGGCGTTACATTTTAAGTTTCTTTTATTAATTCGGCATTCTGTTGACAAATGATTGCCTCTACCACATCTTAAGCACAACCCTTCAATACCTAATTGTCTATAATTGATTTTTGTCACTGAGCTGGGCGTTCTATTTCTACTCTTACCTCGACTGCTGAGTTTACACTGACTGTCTTGTTTTCCTTGCTGTTGTTGACGTACTTGATGAACATCAGTAGTTAAAACCGATGCACTGTTCGAAATAGTTCTGTTATCAGTTTTTGCTGCTTCTAAGGCTAATGCTTTTTGTGTAATTTCCATAAACGTTGATTCGGGCTTTTGAAGTAACTGCTCTCGTATATAACTACACCGCAATCCTCTAATAAATTGCGCTCGAAAAAAAATATTTACCACGGACTTGCTGCATTCACATACAAACGCACAATCACTTGACCGCTTCTGTAATACGGCAACAAACTCTGCTACAGTTTGGTTTTCGTTTTGTATCTCACAAAGAAATTTATGCTGTTCGACCAACACATATTTCTTTGGGCAAAAATGTGAGTCCAATATTGAAACTATTTCATCATACTGCAAATTTTTGATGTTTTTGGGCGCAGCTAACGTTGACACTAAGGTATACATGGCTGGTCCAATATATTGGAGAAGTAAATTTGCACACATAACCTTGTCAGCAAAAGCTTTTTTGACTTGAAACTGAAGTTCTAGGCGTTCCTTATAATTTTTAAAAGATTACACTTTTGAATCAAAATTTTCGAATTTAGAAATAATGTTTACGCTTGTATTGTTCTGTTGAGTTTGAATGGCCGTCGTCATCGATGTGATGGCTTCTAGTAACTTCTGCACCTGCGCTTCCATTTTGTGGCACAATGGCTGGGTATTTGTTGTTGACAAAAAATTAAATTGTTTTTGTTGAATTCTTATTGTTACAGCTTCATTCGATTTCCATCCTCGTCGCCAATAACTGTTGTGTATTTAAAGTAAAACACGCATTGATTGCTTATATTTAATAATACAAATTACTTTATTAACTTTACGTGTAACTGAAAAACGTGTGCTTTGTACAAAAAAGAAAAACAGTACGGAAGAAAAACAAAGAAAAAGGAGTAATACAAGAGTAAAGATAATAAGTGATGACATATACATGATTGCCATATATTACTATTGAGAAAGTATACTACAATTTCCATGTACATTTAAAAGTGGTAAAGCGGGAAGCCATCATTTTCCGAGATTGTTTCGTGAATCAATTGCCTTGTAATGCATTTTTCAAGATGCGACAATTAAATAATATTTTTATTATTTTAGAAATAAACAACAACATAACTATTACATATGCGTATGTTTTCGAGATAAATATCTAAATAGTATGAATTTTAGTATTTACTACGTGTATGAGTTGAAAATTTCAAACTCGTATACCTTACTATTGCATATTTCACAATTATTGCAATTATTCCACACTCGCTAATCAAAAAGTTTTTCTAATTAAAAAAATACAAAAATTTTTGTAATTACTTCATGTGAGAGGCACCCCCTTACTATAGCTGGAATATAAAATTGGGGACTCTAGCTGTTATAGTTTTCTGGATATACATATTTTAATAATTAGTTCAGTGCTTGATCGCTCATTTTTAACAAAAATATTGATATTGAACCTTTAGATATTCGTACACAATTTGAGCAGTCTAACTGTTTTGGTGTTCTAGATATGTAGATTTTATTATTTACTTCATATGCGACGTGCCACGCACACTTTTGCTGAACTCCCTATTTTTGTCCAAAATATTTATAGTTAAACAAAAGTTATTTGTAAAAAATTTGGGGACTCCAACTGTTAAAGTTTTCCAATTATGCAGATTTTAGTATTTACTTTATGTGGAAGGTGCCATGCCCCCTAATGGTAGGTAGCCCATTTTTGTTAAAAAAAAATGGTATTGGACCTAAAGATATTCGTACAAAATTTAAGTAGTTTAATTGTTCTGGTGTTCTCGATGTACAGATTTTCGTATTTACTTTATATGGGAGGAGCCACGTCCACTTTTGCTAGATCACCTATTTTTTGTAAAATATTTATGTTGACATTGTAGTTACTTGTATAAAAAATGGGGACTCTAGCTGTTACAGTATTTCAGATATAGAGTTTTTCGTATTTACTTTATATGGGAGGAGCCACATCCACTTTTGCTAGATCACCTATTTTTTGCAAAATATTTATATTGACACTGTAGTTACTTGTACAAGATTATAGTTGTCCAATATACCCATTTTGTTATTAGCTTACAAAAGCAGGTAATGTTGCATATATATTTGAAATATCAAAATAAGAAGTAGCCTATAACTCCTTCCGGACATATAGGAAGATACTGTGAAAATATCAAGAAAATCGGTTTAGCTGGTTAGTCGTCTATAAAGTTCAAACATACAAACAAACACACATCCATTTTTATATATATAGATTGATATTGTTATTATGGCGATCTTACTCGCTTAAACTTTACTTTACAATTGATTAAACTAAGCTAAAAATCTAAGCATACTCGTGCCTTGTTGTTGTGAGTAATTATGTCTCTATATCAGCTTAACAAATTATTGGTAGATATGTGATAGTATATTTTAACAATTATGCGAGTCACGTAATGAGAAGACCTTTGTTACAGAAGTTTAGAGCTTCATTGTTGCTATATTTTTTTTTTCGAAGACGATAATAATAAGAAGTAAATGATCAAATATTATTATTATGTATGATTATGGCACAGGATCTTAACAAATATAACCAAGTGAAACTTCAAATATCAACATGTATTACTGCTCTGTTCCGACAATGCAAATTATGGAAGAAAAATAAGTGATTTTATTTACAATATTAACTTAAACATACATTGAACAGAAAATTTCCGTAAATACTGTAAAAAGGGGTGTAGAATTGAAGAAATTTCGTTATACATTAGCTCACAAAAATGTGTATGCATGTCCATGTTTTTTTTTTTAATAAAAATTCACAATTTTAGTAGATTATTCATGTCGAAAAAATTTCTTCATAGAGAAGATTTCTTCAATATGAATAAAATGCATTAGTTATTTTGCGTTATGTAAATGTGACGAAATTTAGTTAAATTTAATAAAGAAAATTGTATATTTAACTAATTATTTTTAGTAAATTTTTATTCAAATTGAAGAATTTTATTTAATTTTATTAATATTGTTCGCTAAGTTTTATTCATACTTTTAAAAACGTTAAAATGTGAGTTCGTAGATTGCAAATAAAATATAAATAAGTTTGAGTTTAATTTTTAATAAATTCTTTATAGTCCGGACTACTTTTGTGCCACGTATGCAACGATAACTTTCACAATATGTCCTTGCTAATTATATTTCTTTGCTTACAACCTTTTTGTAAGCAACAACACTTGTTATCTATTCTTTTTTGCTCACAACTTTTTTGTACGCACAACACTAACAACTGTTTTCTTCACACCAGAGATTAGCAATGAATCATTTTTCCGTTACTCATAAGTACTCATGCAATTTTAGTATGAGTGAATCAACAGAATAGAAATTCAACTACTCTGATTCATTCGTACTCGCTACAAACATTGATTTATAAGTATAGATTACAATCAGTATGAGTACAACGTTGACATCAAACTCAGCAACATTCGAAATATGTTTGATTCATACGCCTGTTCAATCTGATTCATAAATTTAGAAAAATACTTATAAATGAGTCGAGTGACTCGAATCATTCATCAATATTAACAGCCTTTGTTCTTCTTGCATATACAAACAAAGAAGAAAGGAAAGACATTCGGTGTTTTTGTAACACAGGCTATTTCACTTGCCTGTCCTGTTTGCATGGAAAACACATGGAAAAATAAGTGTTTTTCTTTGTGTTTCCCTTATAAACAGACAAGCAAGTGAAACAGCCTGCGTTACAAAAACATCACAAAAGACAAAAGCAAAGCATACACACAATCTTCTTGTGAGTATTGCAGTGCTCGTACGCGAATCATACTTATTTTGTGCTTCGTGTAAATGTTAAGTAGAAACGAGTCGAAGTCAATAACATCATGCGTATTGTTAAGCCTGAGTATGACGAGTACTTCCAATTTTGAGTATGAGTATCATATTAAAATAAGTATGAATGCGTATAAGTATCAGAAATTATAAGTATGACTCGAATCTACTAATTGTTTTGGATACTCGTTGCTGATCTATGGTACAGATAAAATAAACAAAACAATAGTCTGTATATTTTTCCGATGCTTATATCGATTGTATATCGCGATTTATTAGAAAATATAAAAAAATTGCATCGCAGCACAAACTTTGCACAACTTGACAGCTAGCGAGCAGGAATAAATAAATAATGAATAAATAAATTGACTTAATAAAAAAATAAATTTACTTAGGGCCATTATTACAACTTCCCGTTGAAGTTCGCGTTAGTTATAAGTACCTTTAGCTAAAGTGAACGCCAAAGTTATTTTCGTTTTTACAACATGCATAATTAAACAAGTTTTTTTTAACGCAGTGGTAACAGCGGATTACGTTTTTTTTTTTTTTTTGTATATGCTCATTTTGTTTAAATTTGAAATTGCCATATCGAAATTAGTATATGATAGGGCAAGTTCATACATAAAGTGACCATTAAATGTTAAAGGTAGGATGATCTTCCCTTTACCGTAACAATCACTTCTATTTTATTGGTTACTCCTTATAATGGAAAACAATTTATGTCTCCGTTAAAATCCTCCCTTTAGTTAACGCCAAGTTGTAATAATGGTCCTTAAAGTTATTATGTTATTATGAATTTCTAAAGTTTATCACAACTTGTAGCAGACTCTCCTCTGTTTGTTATTTTTACTCTATTCCTCCAGTTCTAGATCAGATTTGGATCTGAAGATAGTGAGGGCCAATAAAATACATTGATAAAGGATTAAAATCCTTAAATCCAATGCAATATTTTATACAGATTTGCATACATATATGTTCCAGTTTTATAAACTGGGCGTTCTTTTTTTATTCTATTATAGATTGGAAATAAAAAAAATATAAATATTTTCTTGCTTCGTTATTCTAACTTTCTACTCGTACTATAATCGATTGCCTGTTTTAGTTACATATTTATATAAAACCTTTCATTCCTACTACGATGTGGGTGTTGTCCTTTTTCAAGTGCGAAGGACGTTTAGTTTGCACAATTTGTTAATAATGTAAATACTGCAAACTTGAATGCAAACAAAACTATAATAATTTCAACCGAAAATAGATAATAAAAAATTGCGTTTGAATGGATATGAAGAATATAACGAATAACAATATTTTCATACATACATACATAATTGACCATTACTACCCTTCAGTCAGGATTACGACCGCGCATCGCACTCCACTTTGTTGAGTGTGTTAATTTTATACAGGAGTGTAGGTCCCAGTTTAAAGTCGACTCCGAACGACAGATTTTTTAGAAGCTTTTTTCATGGCAATTTTATTTACCCTCAGAAATAAAATCTGTCAAAAATCTGCTGAGAGAAATATTTTTCATATTACGTTATGGTCGAGATGTCTGACTAGGGCCTTGAACCATGCTTTTACGTCTTATACCTACTAGACTACGCCATTTCTAAAGTGGAATATTTATTTAGAATAAATTATTTATTTAATTGATGTTCTATACAGCAACATCTCGTTCTTATATTATTTTGTAACGGAGTAGTACCCAATAAATTCATGTGTACATAGTTTATAAAGTAAAGTAAAAAAAAATTTTTTCGCATTCAAAAATTCTATATCATTCGACATTGATTGTAGTATATTAGATGAGGAATTGAACGATTGTTAAAAAATCAAACGATTCTACCGAAGAATGTAAAGTCTTATTCCTAGTCTATTAATAGAGATAATTTAGATATTCTAACTTTAAAAGAAAAAGAAGTGTATATTTACAAATTATACAATTATTTTTTTTTAAATTAAGAGAAAATTCCGAAATTACGGGATATTTTGGAAACCGGATATAACTAAAAATCAATAACGTTTGGCAGCCCTGTGAAACAAAACACATTAACACACATGTATTTCAGTTCAATGTTAATGTTTGAAGGATTCTAGTTGACTTTAATACTAAAATAATTCAGAAGTTAAAAACCGAACTTATCGGAAGTTAAAAAACCGTTCTGAAATTGCGCAAACTTAACAGTAATGGTAAAGATAGTCGACCTCCTTAGTTAATTGCTTTTAGTACTTTCAAATTATAGAATCGCAACACAAAATCATACGATATTTAATAAAACATACTTGATATAAACTACAATATTTATTCCGCCCAAATCTATTTGATGGCAAATAAAGAATATGTATATAAAGAGAAACAACGGTGGATGAAAATTAGTTTAACGAACAGTATGGATTTTCCTGAAAATTCTCACAATTACTTAACTACTGAAATTCAAAACCGGAAAGTGTTTAACTTTGAAACAAAGAATAAAATTGAAATATTAAATTTGTCACCCAAAAGAGATCAACTTAGCATTTTTAGAGAAAAACTAAGTTCAAGTGACGCAGAATCTTTAGAGCAACATGACCAGGTACACAAGTAATTTTATGGAGGATTTAAAAAAAAATTTAGAATAATTAAAATCTTAAAACTCTGTTTTATTAATTAATATGTAATTGCTTACGGCACTGAACAGTTGTGAATGTTATATCTAGAAATTTGGTAATAATTTCGTTAAATTTTTTAAATGTTGTACAGACAGCTTATGTTTATATTCTTCATAAATAAACAATTCAATTAAAAAAATATGTATAAATAGATAATAAATAATTTATTTTTTATTCGTGTGAAAAATAGTTCTAAAAATAATATATGTATATATTGATTTAAAAATGTATGCATAACGGTCGTTTTAGTAAGTAAACAACTCACATTTTTTGTTGGGAATATGAAATGTTTCAAAATTTTAAATATTCTTAAACGTAAAATTCAGAAAAATAAACATATTTTAAATGAAAAAGGGTTTAAAATACCATTTATATTAAGTTACAATTGTATTAAAAACGCAAAAAAATTATTATGTAATGTATAACAATAAAATTACATTCGAATTACTTTCGGCTAGATTTGAGTACTCGATTTTAAAACGAGAAAAATTATATAAATTCGTTCAAATTCATTCAATTGTAAAAATTCATTTAAAATATTCGGATACTACTCGGAACTTATAAATTTAATCACTTTTTCACCCAATTCACGAGATAAATTCTAGTGATGAAAAATATATTGTTACGTTTTTACCTTTTTAAAAACGTTTATAATATGAGTTCGTTAATTGCAAATCAAGTGAAAACAAATACAGTAGCCGCTCAGTTTTATGAATATCCAGTTATGTAAACTTCCAGAATAGTGAACAACAAAATTTTAACACAGGAGGTTCTAAAGAGTGAACACAGCCTATCTCTGTTATGTGAACAACTTTCAACCGTTGATTTGTTTTAATGTTTTGAGTGTTGAGTGATTGTCTTAGACGCCTTTTGCACGTTGAAATTTGTTTCGGAACAAACAAATTCCAGATGAAAGTGGAATGGATAATAATTCTTTTATAAATTATACAGTAATGAGCCAAAATATTTGAGTAATGTAATAAAGAAGGCAAAATTTTTAAATAGTGCTAAATAAGTGATTGAGATGCTATAGTGTTTTTGACTTTTAAATAGTGCTAAAAAAAGTACAATTGTACCAACTTTTCCATCCCTGGTACAACCGATACAACGTACACAATAGTAACTACAACAATTTATTGCTTATTCGATATTATTCACACACTATTCGCTATACTGTTCACAACGGATGTCTTCGAAACACGACTTTTATGTTATACGCAACTGCACACAAGGCTGACTGAATTCACAGTGACTGCGTTGCTTGTCTTGCCCTTTTATTAACGTTGCCATTTTGACACTTTTCGGGAATTTTTTGACGCTTTTTTCATTTTTTGTGGCGCTTTTGATGCGTTTTATACAACTATGTGATTATATTTTTTGTGGTTTAATCCTATTTTCTTTAACAATGAAATTTAAATATTTTGTTTGTCATTGCAATATTTGTTAATGCTGCGTCCGCAGGTGTTGTATTTTTGTTTGAATTTTTTTCTGAAAACGCTGGCAACAAGTAAAAAAATAAAATTTTCAATTTCCTGGAGAGTAAATGTAAAAATAGTAAGTATTTCATACTTTTGTCTTTAGTTTTATTTTGCTTCAATACAGTTTAGTATTAGATGGATCGTGTAATAAAAAAAAATGGGAAAGTCATCCTATGTTTAACCAGTGGCTGAGACCGGCAAAAGATTCTACTAAGGCACTTTGTGTATGTTGCCATTGTGAAATAAATGCAAGGCATAGTGACTTATTGCGTCACAGCAAAACAAAAAAACATGAGAAGGCAATAAACCCATTTCATAGTGGAACTGTGCAACCAAAAATAAGTTTTAAAACAAAGGAGCTTAGTAATATTCAAAAAGCCCAAGGCATGTTGTGTTTATATGTTGTAGCTTACACATCCTTTGCTCAAATATTATAACGAATGTAAAATCCCTTTTTTATATAAAATCTAATCGACGATATTAAGGATCGACCCTTTATCAAAACAGTTTTATGGCCCGAGGAAGAAAATAATGAGACCGATATATTTGAAGATGAAATTGTTTTACTATAAAACGTTATTTTCATATTTGTATTTTTTTTTTACTTGAGAATTTTTGAAAAATTCTTAATTTTTTATGTTATTTTAATCAAAGTCTTCGTTGTTTTTATTTTTTAGTTATTTTATTTTAACTTTTTGTTAACTACTGAATTATGTTAATTTATTTTTTTGGTACTTTGAGTTTTTGTTAAATAAATCGTATTTTATTTGTATTTAATGTTGCTTTAGTTTTTTCCCTTTAAGATAGTTTATACGCAAACCTAAGTATTTGAAAGTTATTTCCATTTTTTTGTTTCTTGTGACGCTTTTTACCTTATTTTTCTGAATTTTTTTTACCCTTTTGTTCCCTTAAGTGTCTCTGCAGTTCATTCTTAGTGCCCGTTGTCACAGAATACACAGAATGGAAAACAGTGACGTTTGACAAAAAATGTATTATACGTTTTGCAAAGCAAATGTGTTAGAAGCTACAGATATACAGAGTGAAAACTGGTCGATAAAGTTGAAAAATTAAATGTAAACAAACATTGATTTTGTGTTAAAAAGGGAACATTTTGAATATTTTTTAATTTCTTCAATGAAAAGTTTAAAGATTCTTAAATATTTAATTATTAATCGAAATATATGTAGGTTTTGGTCGCAATGATTACAGTTTCTTGTGGAAAATGTAAGAAAGAAACTAAATATATCAAGATAAAATAAGTCATATTGTACATAAAATTTTTTTCTTGCAGAGCTTTGTGTATATTACCAGTATTTATTAATTTCTTGAATAAAAAAGTTAAAAATTGGTAATTTTTTTATTACTAATCGAACTCCTAGCAATTTCTCTTCACAATGAAACAAATTTCGTGTGTAAATGATAAGTAAAAATAAAAATACAACAAAATATATTCTCATAACTTTTTGTTTCAAGAGTTTGTGAATATACCTCTCAATTGGTGAAATACTAAGTTAATGACAATTGATGAAAGGTGTCACCAAATACCATGTGAAGCAAACTGTTAAACATAGCGGTGAAAATATTTTGGTTTGGAGATGCTTAATATGGTGGCATATTGGCCCTCTATATTTATATTATGTACACAAACACAAAAGAAAAGTGTCTCCGGCGTGGTATAAATAAACATACGTTTATGATGGTATTATAAAGAACTTTTAACCACCCTCATCTATTAACGAAAGTCGCTCTCTATGGAAAATGGAGAACTAACGGGAGCCATTGATAATCACTAGCGGTCAGCCGGTTGGGTGGGTTCTTGTTCTCCGTATTTTCCCTTGCCAATAGGTATCTCTGCTAACATAAATTATAGACTCCCTAATCTATAAAATTAATATTGGACCGGATGCTAACCTACGTAAGAAAACTAGATGGTAAACCGAACCCGTTTAGGTTAACAAACAAAAATAACTACAGAATCTAAAATAGATTGATCAAATACGCTTAAAGTTTCAAAAAAAAATCTACAAAAAAATCTTTTCCAGATGGCGTCGGAAAAGGATGCGCGTCTTAACCCTCCCAGCCATGATTTCAGAGGCATCAGAAGGTCCCACACGCGACCTACCACAATCGTATCACATCACTAAGTAAGAAAAGCTTAAAAATTTAGAGTTCGATATTTGATAACAATAGTTTATTCATATAATTTCAAAACGTGACATTTTTACTCAAAATTATTAAAAAAAAATTAATTTTAATATTATACTAGATTTATCATATACGCGAATATATCTAATCAAAAATGATCCTACTTATATAATTTATAATAATATTAATTTAGAATAAAATTAAAAAAATATATTCATATTTAAGAATAAAGAATTATAAATGCTATTTATGTGAAAAAAATTTATACTCGCTACTTATATGGATACTACTCGACCATACCGGACTGTAGTGCGTAAAACAAAAAGCAACTTATAAAGAAAAAAACGAAAAAAAAAACTTTGGCAGAATACAGGAGAGCCGTAAACATCTCTCACTGCAACTTGTTTGGAAACATTTAGTTTAACGTTTGTAATAATATACTTAGGAAACAACAAAGTTGCTTTCTTTTATACTTTCATTAAGATAGATAACATTACAAGATCACTAACCCAAATTAAATGTTGCTAGCTGATGTTGACGAGGCCTCCCCAATATAGCTGCTGAATGAGGTGCTGTTATATAACAAAAAGGCGATGATAGAGCTTTCCATATAAAGGAGCGTTTTTAAAACTAAAGAAAATATGTATAATAGATAAATTTTTTTTTTACAATTCACTAAAGGTATGGAAATAAAGTTCACAGTGTTTTTTTTTATGAAAAAAATTATCTTAGCTAAAGCCAATTGAAATAATCTTACACATTTATTCGTCTTATCCGTTTATGAAGACACTTAGAGCACTGTGAATTCTATTTTCATCACTTTTTTATATGAAAAAACAAAACTGTAACACATTTAGAGATAAAGATGTTGATGGTTATGATGAGGCTGGAACTGAGGCTAATAATGTTGGGAATGATAATCAATCTGATGTTCTACATCAGTGGAATGGTGGTGGTACTTCTTCCAATTTAGTCTTCTGGTGTTGGCTTTTATAAATTCTTTATCTATTTAGGTTTTTCTCTTTCTAATTTTCTTCTTCTTTTTCTATGATTTTTGCTTTTCTATCCCCTTTTTAATTAGTTCTCTGTCTGAGTAAGAAATGTTGCTTTTTCCCGCAAAATCAATCAATTAATAAACATAGATGATCTTGCTAATGAAAGACAGTGATGACTCCAATTATGAGTACACCGAGTAAATTACAGGTTATCAATTCAATTTTGAGGTATTAAAATTGAGCAGTTTTGGGCGGTTTTAAGGTAAAAATTCTTCACAGTTTTTTTACTGTCTGTATTTCTTTTCTCTTTAGTGCGATCTTTACTTTATTTCAATTAATAGTTTTAAAAAAAAATTTTGTTTTACAAATTTCTTGCCACACAATGATTTAAACGTTTACACAGATTTTCTTACTACGATGTCACCTGTTTCGATGCTGGATAGAAAAAAGACCTTTTGCTACGCATGTTCACGCTTATAAAACCTTGGGACTTAAAAAAATTCAGTGCAATATGCTTGAAGGATTAAAGATTTTAAATCTGTTTAATCAGTTCCGTTCATATATCAAAATTGCCACGACTGTGCTGCCAAGAAAAGAGCCTATGATAACAAAACACCTCCTTTATATTTTCCTAATATATTCTTCCTTTGTTAGCATAAAAATAACCATCCCAATTTCAACAACAAAATTTCCAAAACCAATAAGAGCTCAGACTGCCATAGAATAAATTATCCTCCATACTCTTAGTATCACTACCGTGTAACATCAGTGTCCTCCGCCTTCATCTAAAGCTTCAACCAACATTAAATACAATAACATTCTGTAGATGTTGAATAGTTATCATAATGTGGAATGTAAGAGTAAACAAATATGTTATGTTTAGCAGATATTATCGGTTAAATTTAAATAAAAATAGTATAAATACAAGATATTCCTGTTAGCTGAATTTATAATAAGAATTTAATAAGATTAATAAAAAAAAATATATAAATTTAAAAGTAAAAAATATTAATAACTGAATAATGTAGAAAAAAAAATAAATTTGAATTCACATAAAAAAAATAAGTTTAAATATTGTTTATGATCGAGCATAACAAGACTGAAGATCATTACACAAAGAAAAATGATCTTATGTATTTGAGGTTGTTAAAAACGAATTTGATATCAGTTTTTCTTTATTACCCACAAAATCGCATCAATTATATATCGCTCCTTTATTGCAACATAGTCATATCTCAAAAAAACTTGAACTTGGCAAAATGCGATTTAAGTTTTCAAGACTTCAGTCATATGATCTAATTGCCTCCAACACTTTTTGCTATAACTTCGGTTCAGCTTGGGATATAAAACTGATTTTTTTTTCAACATGTACAGAAGGTCTAAAAGAGCAGTTTTGCTTAAGTAACTACAAATTTTTAATTTTTTGAGATATGACTATGTTGCAATAAAGGAGCGATATGTTACGCAAAAAACAATCGAAATGTCCTAATATTGTTTAACAATAATAACGATAAATAAAAGCTACAAATACAAAGACAATGAGGCAATGCGTACACAATACACACGACACAAACACAAACTAACACATTCATCGAACTTAGAATAAGTAAACCACCAACAACAAGCATGAGAGCAAAAGGGATGGACAAGTAAGCAAACGCAACAACAAACAATGTAGTCACAAAAGAATTCTCGAGCCGGCTAGAACACGAACCTTCTACTTCGAGAACCATCATCAGACTGAAGACTTTCGCATATAAAAGGGCAAGACAAGAGTCAGTGCAGAGATGGAAAAGTTGCTACAATTGTACTTTTTTAGCTCTATTTGGAAGTCAAAAATACCATAGCACCTCAATAACTTATTTAGCACTATTGAAAATTTGTCTCTACTTTATTATATTACTCAAATATTCTGTCTCATCACTGTATAATTTTTTGTTTTCGTTTCATTATCATATGACAACTCGTTGTTAACTTTCATTGCGAGCATACATATGTACATTTTGGTCGAAGGTATCAGAAATAAAAAATGAACTAAGAGTTATAAAAGGAATATTATCTATTCCACATTCATCTGCAAGTGTAGAAAGGATATTTTCGTACCAAAATTTAATAAAAACCAAAGGGACAAATAGACTGTTTCCTTTGACTGTTTTTAATATAATGCAAACAAGGGATTTATTGAAGTCATTTAATTCATTTTGTTACAATTTTGAAATAATAAATAGTTTGCTGGCAAAAAATATATCATAAATAGTGACTTAAAATTTAGACCTCATAAACTTTTGTATTCATTTATAGTTAAGTATTAAAGTAAGTTGTTAAGTTGACCTATTGTAATGTGATTTTCATAATTATAGCACCACCAGCATTTCAATAATAACAAACAATGAATATAAAATTGTCTGCAGGTCATATTCTCTGATGGAAAAAAGTGGAACTTAGATAGACCAGATGGCTATTGATACTACTGGCGTGACCTTAGAAATGAACCAAATTATTTTTAAATTTTGGGGAGATAGTCTATTGCTGGCGGGCTATTTCTTTAAGTGGTTGCCTCGAACTTCAGTTTCCATCTACGCGAATGTATAGTACAGAGTACATTACTGTTCATAGCTGTAGTTTGCTCCCCTTCTAGAAAGAAAATAATGAAAAAAATATATTTTCCAACAGGACAATGCCAGAATTGATGTCAGCAGACAGAGGATGGAATGGTTCCGTAAACAATCTATTGAGGTTTTATCGTGGTCAGCTTGCTCTCCTGATATGAATATTGAAAACGTTTCCCCAAACGAATTCCCCATTCTTATCCAAAGGTTATATTCGAAATAACAGACAATTTACCTGTGTTGAAGATTTGAAATTAAAAATGATCGAAGAGTGGGTGAAAATAGATGGAGAAATATTAAATAATCTTTATAAGAATATCAGAGATCGAATATTTACTTTACTATGTTTTAAGTATCAATACTTTTGGGAAATAAAGCTTCTTATTTAATTTTGCAAGGACTAAGCACGTTAATTTTTATACTGAAGTAAAAACTGCTCTAACAATTTGAAAAATTAACTGTTATTTTTTTCTTTTACATTAACACTACACACAATGAAATGTTAAAAATGTACTTTTTTAGAAATTCCAAAAATTAGGGTTGTGCTTTAATTATGAAAAGCACTATATATACAAGTACTGAACTAAGTAAGAATTTCTATTATAAATAATTTTAATGTTTTTTTACGTATATATGTACATAAACTTTTGTGAAATGAATTGTCATTTATATTTTTGTTAATTTCTAATAAAAAAGTTTAAAAAAGAAAAAACTGAATTTAGTACAATCGAGCTGAAAAAATTACAATTTTTTGTGAACGTTAGTACAATTTGTTAAGACCAATTTCATATCCCTGAGTCAGTGTGAATTCAGTCAGCCTTGCGTTAAGTTGCGTATGAACTAATCAGTCGCGGTGTGAAGACAAGTTGCGTCCGTAGTAAAGTTTACCGAAGAGTTCAAGGCGAATTTAAAATAGGAGCATCTACACAACAAACAAGGAGCAAAAACAACAGGCTATTGTTTTTGTTGAAGTACACCCGGAATGTAAAAAAAAAAACCCTCAAACCTCCATAGGAAATTAATAAAATCAATTAAAAAAACTAATAAATTTTATATATTGAACTTTCATTATTCCATGCAGTAAATAATATTTCCACTTTATGTAAATAACATGTTTTTATATGGCCATCGAGAAAATTGGCAGATGCGAACGTTATTTGTAATTGCTCCTAGTTTAGGCACCTAGTTGGAGAAACCGAAATCTATTTTTGGGTAATTCATCACTCTCGTCTAAAGAAATATAAATATTGTGACGAAAGTGGAAATGGTGTTGTTAAAATGATAAACAAAAGGTCCAAAAACAAAACAGGGCACTGTTCACGTGATCAATAAGCAAAAAATATATCAACAAAAATAAAGCGCTTGTTTAAAAGATCGATGAATAAAAGAGAATGAGGGATAAAAGATGTAAATAACCAACAACAAAATGAAATGAACAAAGAAGTAAACAAGCAAAAACAATGTGCAGTATAAAATAGCGGGTAGACAAATAAACAAACAGCAACTAATCTGCCTGGACGAATGTAACAAGAAACAACAAAAATGAAAAGAAGTTGTTTACATTTTTAGATTGTTTCCGAGATTGTCTTCCTTCGAGAGCATTCGTCACACTGATGATCCAGTAATATAAAAGGCAAGATAAAGCGAGCAAGGATGAGTTTGAATTTAGTCGTGTAAGACGACGTCACGTTGGTTGCAGTGAGAATTAAGTCTATCGAGCTATAATTTGGTCAGACTTGTGTTCAGACAAGTTGCGTTTGAAGAAAACAGTTGTTAGTGTTACACTTACTAAAAGGTTATGAGCAAAGAATAACTAACAAGTGTTGTTGCTTACAAAAGGTTGTAAGCAGAGAAATGTAGCAAATATTGTGAAGTTATCATTGTATACGTGGAATAAGTTCGAACAGTGGCACAAAAGTTGTGCAGATAGTAAAGAATTGATTCAAAATTTAACACATATTTATTTTTATTTTATTTTCAATCTACGCACTCATATTTTTAACGTTTTTAATTGGTGTCAGAAGTGGGATTGGAAAATTTAAAATTAAAAATAAATAAAAAAAAAAATCAAGATGAAACTCTCGGAACTAAGAGTGGAAAGGCTCAAACAAGAATTGGCGCTGCTAACAATGGGAACGAAGAATGAGCTCCAAAAGCGGTTAAGGGTAGCAATTTCGGAATCGTGGCATTGATATCGATACTTATGACTTTGAAGACGAAGAGGAACGTGAGTTACAGGCTCCTGCAACCCCCAGCGGTCTCGACATGAGTTCGGTGCTAGCTGCACTAATGGAACAGAATGTGAAACAAGTAATGCGGAAAAAAACAAAAAGCTATTTGAATTTTCTAGAGTCGAAAATCTGAAAATACAGGAAGAGAACAAAAAACAATTTGCTGTTTTTCAAGAAGCTTCTAGAGCCGAAAATCTGAAAATACAGGACGAGAACAAAAAGCAATTTGCTGATTTTCAAGAAACTTCTAGATCCGAAATTCAAAAACTTCTGGCGGAGTCTCGGAAAGAAAGTGAGCAAATCCAACAAAAACTTTTCTCGAAAATAGAAAAGAGACTAGAAGCGAACCCGAAGGATATGCAAGAAATACATAGGTCGGTCAGCAAAAGAATTACTAATGCCGAGGAAAAGGTGTCAAGCTTGGAGGAGAACGTTGGCATGAATGTAATTAATTTGGAAAAGTCCGTTGAGGGAAAACTAGTTATAAAAAACTAGTACAAATTGCATCGGAATTAACCAGCAGGATTAAAACTCCTGTCTGTATTCAAATTCCAATTCGAGACAGTAGCCAGCAGAAACGGATGGGACGATGAGGAGTAGGTTTTGGCAATGGAGGTTGAGGGATTGGTGCAGCTAACATACCCCGGTGAAAACCACCCATTGATTGACAACTTCAAGTCCGAGGCGTTTGTTAACGGAATACGCGACCCAGACACCAAATTGACGGTTGTTCTACACAAAAGACAACCTTTGCTGAGACCGTGGCCTTTGCACTAGCTAGACCATCAGCAGGCAAAGTTCGAAAGATGGAAGTCGTGGATGAAGAGGAAAGCCTTTTAAATAAATTTAAAGAAATGATTAAACAAGTTTTGGCGGAAACTGTACAAAAGGCTAAGATTAAATGTTTCAATTGCGGAAGGAGTGACCATTTCCAACGGAACAGCAAAGAGCCACGAAAAAGGTCAAGGTCCGTCTCGCCAGCAGGGAATGACAAACGGGCGAATCACCAACAACCTACACAAGAGTCCCCGTTAAACTAAAACGAGCTAGCAGTGAAGGGCAAGTGCTGCCTCCCACAAGCAAGAGCCCCACAATCTCCATATAAGTGATGCAGCAAGACAACAATAACCTTAAGCCATGCGGATACATAAACGGAAAAAAAAGTGTGAGGCACTTAGTAATGTAAGACTACGGACAGCTACTGGAGAGTCTGCCACCGTCCACAGAAAAACTGAGACGAAGATGACGTTAGCCAACATCAGCATAAGCCACGTCTTTATTGTTGCCGATATTGTGGACGAAGTTATCATCGGTGCCGATTTCATGATAGCCCATGGCATAAATTTGAATATGGGGCAACAGGTAATGAGTTGGCGGAATGTAGAGATACCTCTTGACATAGGGCACAAGCACCAAGTGTTCGCCAGAAGGTTAGTTGCTGTCAAACAACAAAAATTACCACCACAGAGTGAAACACGGCTGGCGAATTACTTATACCGAAGGGAACAAATTGGAACAAATTGTCCACTTGGCGTAACGAAGGTTATGTATTTTCTTGAGTCTTTTTGTATTGGCACGTGCAAGAATTCGTTATTTATTTCGATTGTAGTAAACACTTTAGCCTCCTGCAATCTTTGAGTAACATCATCGATCAGATCCATGGGAAAGTTATCCCGATTGATCTTCTCGTTTAAACGCCTGTAGTCGCAACAAAGTCTTTTTGATCCGTCTTTCTTCGTTACTAAGACAACTGGAGTACCCGGAATAGCTTGACACCCTCTTTCAACCACTCACTTATTTGATTCTCTATGTCCTTCTGATTAGCATATAATGTTCTGCGGAGTTTACTGGCCACTGGAGTGCCGTCGGACAATATAATTTTCATTTCCACAGCGTACGTTGCTGGTTTTTGTGGTCGGTAACGGTATACAGTTGATCGAATCTCTTCAGCGTAATTCTTATTTAAGTATTGTAGTTCCAACCCAATTCTATTGGTATCGAATGTCATAGACTGTACTCTTGCTTCAAATTCTTTCTCCAATTCAGCAATTGGCTTAGTTTCCAATGACGATTTAGAGTTAGCGTCGACTTCTTCCAACGACACCAACACCGCCTCTAGAGATGATGTTCCGAACCCGATCGATGATGACAGAGCCGCCTAGCCTTGAAGAGGTCAAAGTCGCGATTATGCGCCTTAAAAACAATAAAGCGGCAAGTCCTGATGGCCTTCCCGCTGAATTGTTTAAGACCGGATGTAATGGGTTGGTAGGGCGCATGCACCAGATTATTTACAAAATATGGCTAGAGGAAAGGATGCCCAACGATTGGAACCTCAGTCGTGTCCTGAAAAAGGGAAACCCTACAATATGCGCCAACTACAGGGGTATAAGCCTTCTCCCTATAAGGTTCTTATACTGATTGGACCTTATCAATGCGACTTCAGACCTGGCAAATCTTGGAAAAGGCCCACGAAAAACAAGTCGACACACGCCATCTTTTTGTCGACTATAGGCAGTCTTTGATAGCCCTATAAGGGATCGTGTTTCTGCCCCAATGTCTGAGCTCGGTATACCTGTGAAGCTGATGAGGCTATGCAGAATAACGTTGAGCAACTCCTGCAGCTAACCGCGGAATATACTATGGGCCTTTCTCTAACTATGTGAAATACCATATCTAGCTCATTTGCATCTATTTTGGCACGAACTTTTAAACAACCTGTCGTCCTAATACACCTTCCGCTTATACCATTCAAAGTTTTCTCGACTGGTTCAAGCGTCATATCAGTCAATGATAGAAACGTATCGTACCTCAAAATGCTGATATCACTGCCGATGTAAATATTCGTCAAAACGGTTTTGCCTAGATCTGTTATTTCCTTAAAAATTCTTTTTGACTTTGACAGCGGTTCCACGGGTAGGCTATGTACGCTTGGTTTAACATCCTTCAGCGCGTTGTCTGCCTTAATGGAAGTACACTCGTAAGATTTCTGCCCAAATATTTTACATTTGAACCACCTTATATTTGTGGATTTACAGTTCCTAGCCATGTGCCCCTCTTCTCAACACTTATAACATTTACGATTTTCGGCACGTAAATCTAAAGTGGGCTTGTCCCCTTTCGGCTTTCCGATTTTATAGTATGACGGCTATTCTGCAGAGACAATTTTCTTATAAACATCTAGTTTCTTTTTTAACTCATCTAGAGTTTTTGTTTGATATAATAAAGCTTTGCTGCTCAGGCTGCCTGGGATACTCTCTATAAAATATTCGATTATGCTCGAATGGTCTAAGCTGACGGGGCTACCAAACTCCATCGAAGAATATAGATATATACAGTTCGCTTTTTCCTGGCGTTCATTTTCCTATGGATAGATACTGCCGACGGTTGTACTCCAAATTCTCTACGCAGGATGGTTTTCAGGGCACTCCAATCTCTTACACCGAATTGACTTCTGATGAAGGTCTTCGCCGCACCTGTCAACAACTGCTTGGCATAGATAAAATTTTGTAGCGGACTCCATTTTAGAACATGAGCAAATGTTTCTAATTCGTGGATCCAACATTCCCCACCGTGAGAGTCTTCGCCCGAAAATTTTATCACGGAATCCTCGAACTCTCTCAGGGTGAAGTGAGAATATATTCTAGGTTCTTCTTCCCCTCCTGAAGCCGTTTTGCTCAACACCGAGCTTCTCCCAGCGTCAGTACGGCAACAAAAATATCTCTCTTTTAATCAGTCTTTGTACCAGTAGCGTTCAGTCCTAGTTCATTTCCATTCGTTCTCAATTCCTATACCGTCAACACAAGCATATCCCTCAACTCCATTCTAGACGATCAGAGGGGACTTTCTTGTTTCAGAACAAAAATTTTGTTCCGAAACAATGGGTGAATCCAGCTTTATTCACACTCATACAAATGACTCAAAAGTTGTTATTAAGTATCACAAACTGCTAACCCATATATGAACTTTATATGCAATAGGTTTCAGTCACTCTTAACACCACGCACAGGTATACTTATAGTTCCTTATTGCAAAACGTTTTCTCTCACTCAACTTACTCTCTTCATCAAGCATTCAGCAACTTAAATATACACTGGCTTAATTTTCTGTGTCTTAGCTTTAATCCTTTCACAAATAGTTGATTCTCCTTTTAGTTCATTTTCTTCACACATTTATAAAAAATTATTAACCGTTTCTCCACACATGTGTATGTTGATGCATACAATGTTTTTTCTTTACACCGTCTCAATATTATTTAAAAACGGGTTTTTTCTTTTCCCGCACTTTGTCTTTTTGTTTTTTTATATTTCATTTATTTGTTTTAGCGAACAATTATATGTAGCTAAATTTTTTATGACATTTACTTTGCGTTAAAATTTTTTTTTTATATATTTAGTTTTTGTTTTTAATGTTCTTTGTAGAAAAAAAAATGTTTTTACACTCGTTTCAACATTTTTTAATAATTCACAAATCACTTTTTGTTTTTGGCTGCATCCCGGACGAGCCCCCATATGTAGGAATACCAAATCAAACACTGTAATTTTATTAATTCCAAGTTCAAATATTAATTTATTTATAATTTAATCTTAAGCAATAACGTCTTTATAACAAAAATACACGAGAGCCACCACCTCGGTGCGAGTTGTTTCACTTTCGTGTTCGATTTGATACTGATACTTTGACATACAATTAAAATTCTGTTCTAATAAAATGATGAGTTCAGAGTGTAAGTCATAGTATTAGTGTGCTGTTATGTTGAAGTGGGTCAAGTGTACGTCCTACAAAAATTACGGAAATTTTATATTAATGTAAAAATATATTTACGTTTTAGGCTTAATTTTAATTTTTCGATGGTTTTTAAAAAAAAAAATTTATAACTTTAATGTCAATGTTGCTCAGGTGCCTCAGCAGGTCTATATGTTGATGATCGTATCCTCTATCCTTCTACACGTGCATCACGTTGGTCTAGTGTCTCCGCAGTTCTAGATGTTGATGGTCGTAGTTTTTCTCTTTCTAGGCGAACATCGCGTAGATCCATTGTCTCATCAATTCGTGACCTTGATGATTGGTCCGTTTTCGTTTAAGACGTGCATCACGTTGATCAGATGTCTCAGCAGCTCTAGATGTTGATGACCGTAGTCTCTTTGTCTCTCTCTCTCTACACGCACACTTTGTTGATCTTTTCAATCTCTTTTCGATCGTATTCCTTCCCTTTCTAAATGTTCATCACGTTGAACTGGGGTCTCAACAGCTCTAAATGTAGAGGCTTTAGACCTTTCAACACTCAGACGAACATCACGTTCTTCGGGAGTTTCGGCAGCCCTTTTTGATTATAAATTAACTGTATTTTTGGTGCGTTTAGAAAGCGAAGATTTCTTAAGTGGCATTTTTTTATTTTTAATTTATCACAGTATCGTTTAGAATCTGGGATTCCAATGAAATTGCCTACTTGAAATTTTAAAAATAAAGGTACCATATATAGGATTTTATTTAAATATACTTTTACAAAACTATGTTAATATTTCATTTAAGATAGCAATTAAAATTTAATTATACATTGAAATTTTACTCTTCAAAAAACACACAAAAAATAACTTCAATCAAATAGCAAAAAAAGAGTTTATTCACGGGCAGCGTCACGCACGTCTTATTCGTTCGGCTTCTCTCTCTACACTAACTCAATCCCACATCTCGGCCATCCTGCGGGTTTATCTCGTCAATTTCGTCATCAATTTCGTCTGGCCAAGGTTTCATGTATTCGGCACAAGTGGTTGTTCGCTTGGGGCCTTCGCAGTCAGCATACTTTACAACATCATAAGTGTCATTAGGCTTCATCTTGACAACTTTATAGGGACCTAGATATTTGGCTCTCAGTTTCATTCCGCCTCCAAACTGGGTTCTCTTAATAGCCACAAGGTTGTCAACTCTGTACTTCAAGGCAGGTTTTCTCTTTCGGTTAAAAGTTTTGCAATTCTCGGACTGGACCCTCAAAATCTGCTGCTTGGCTGCGTCTCTTAACTCATTGCGTTGGTCATCAAAATTGGCTATCAGCTCTTTTTCAAGTAAATCTTTCAAATGGATGTCATCTTTATTTCGCATCTTCGAACCGACCAAAAGTTGAAATGGTGTCGTGTTGATACTTCGGTGATACGTCGAATTGATTGTCTGTTGAACTTTATTGACATATTTGTACCATTTAGTAGGATCTTCAACACTCAATTTAGCTAAAACGGAAATTATGGTACTGTTGAGTCTTTCGATTTGTCCGTTAGCTCGCGGTAGACCGGTAGTGATCAATATGTGTCTGATGTTCTCGTCCTCACAATAAGTTCTGAAGTCATCACTGGTGAACGCCGATCCACGGTCGGAAACTATTTGGAAGGGGTTCCCAAATATGGAACTCTGCATCTGTAAGCGTGTAATCGCGTCTTTGGCTGAGGTCGTCTTGGTTGGGTATAGCCAGCAAAACTTCGTGAACGAGTCTATTACCGCAAAAATGTGCTTATAGACTTTACTGGTTGATTCAAGTGGGCCTAAGTAGTCCACATGGTAAGTATGTAAGGGTACGTCTTCTTTCGGTATGGGGTGAAGTTCTCCTTCTTGTTTACCTCTCTTACGGTTGGCTATAACACAAGGAATACAACTTGCAATGCACCTGCTAATTTTCTCGTCTATTTTAGGTATAAAGTACTCGCTGAGAATTAATTCTTTTGTCTTCTTCGTAGAAAAGTGACCTCTCTCGTGGGCTTTTCGGATTACCTCGTTCTGCATACTCTTAGGTACGACCAATAATTCACAATCATCGACAATCTTGTACAAAACGTCGGACTTCAATAAGTAATCTTTGTATGTTGACTTTTCCTTTAATATATCTCGGATGGTGTTTAACTCTTCGTCCTGTTCTTGCAGTCTTACAATTTTGGTAGACAAGCCATCTTGCATTATCATCATTATTGGGTTTCGGCTCAAAGCGTCGACGTGTCTCATCTGTGTTCCGGGACGGTGTTCAACAACATAATCATACTCTTGTAGGAACAATATCCATCTTGCTACTCTCGTGGAAAGGTCTTTTTTGTCTAAGGTTTTGGTAAAAGCGTTACAGTCTGTAACCAATTTAAACTTAATACCAATAAGATACACACGGAACTTCTTAAGGGCTTCTATGACTGCTAAAACTTCAAGTTCGTAGCTAGTATACTTCCGTTCAGGATCAGTTGTCCTTCTGCTCATATAATAAATCGGATGTAATAGGTTATCATCAGGGCTTTTCTGTAACAGCACAGCACCATATCCGTCGATTGAGGCGTCTGTATGCACTTCTGTCTCACAATTCGGGTTATAAATTCTTAAAACTGGGTTTTTACTCATAATAGTTTTCAAAGCGTTAAACGATGTCAACTGTTCATCTCCGAATTGGAACTTAGCGTTCTTTTTCTTCAAATCGGTAAGTGGCTTTGCGATCATGGAAAAGTTTGGGATAAATTTTCTGAAGTACCCGGCCAAACCAAGAAAACTTTCTAATTGCTTCATATTCCGCGGTATTGGGTATTTTATCATGGCTGTCGTCTTATCCGGTGATGGTGATATTTTCTGGTCTTCAATTACGTGGCCTAAGAATTGAATTCTTTTCTTCAAAAAATGGCACTTCTTCACATTGATGTCAAGACCATAATCTCTACATAGCTCCAAAACTTTCTGTAAATTTCTCAGCGCGTCGTTCTCGTTCTCTGCTGGTATTATAATGTCGTCCACGTAGGGTAAAGCTATACCCTGTCGTGTCAGGTCTCGAAAAATAGCGTTAACGTGTCGTTGAAATACGCCTGGGGAATTTGAAAGACCAAAGGGTACTTTCTTAAACTGGTACTGTCCATTATGGGTTACGAAGGATGTATACTTCCTACTATCCTCGTGCACTGAAACATGGAAAAATCCATTACGTAGATCTATCGTGCTAAAAATCTTCGCCCGCTGCAAACGATCTAACTGGTCCTCAATTAATGGAAGTGGATAACGATCCTTTACGATGATCTTATTCATTCGTCTGTAATCTATACATAGTCTGGGTGTTGAGTCTCGTTTCTTCGCCAACACAATTGGACTGCAGAATTCGGATTCTGATGGTTCAATAATGTCCTCACTTAACCATTTCTCAATTTGATCTTCAACAATTGCCCTTTCCTTAAACGGTAGGCGTCGTGGGTTGCAATAGATCGGAGTTTCATCTTTAAGGACTATGCGCATTTCCACATTCGTTGTTTTTGTCTTAGCCGGTTCATAATTTTCGATCATCTCAGTCACCATTACCTTAGCATTCTTACTAGCTGTCTCGTCAATATCCACCTCAGGTGTCTCTACGAGGTCTATTCTCATGATCGTGTGAACGTCGTCATTCTTTGTAAATTTAGTAATATTAAGACCCTCGGGTGTAATTCGTATGTCTGCTAATAGACAAAGTGGTTTGCCTAATACTACACTAACATCCATACAATCATCGGGTACGACATGAAATGTTAGGTTGAAGTCTTCCTCACCTATGGTCACCAGAAACTTAGTATTGCCGATAGGTTTAATCAAATTATCTCCCCTGTTGTGGCCAAAACCGCTCAAATAAAATTTCGATTCCGTTAAGGTACAGTCCGGTGATGATTTCATCAATTTTTTGAATATTGATTTTCGCATAACGTTAAATTTGCTGCCGGTGTCGAAAAGAGCGTTTGTTGTTATGTTACCAATATTAATCACCCTCATCATGATGTCATCGTCGTACTTATTTAGTAATCGAATATTATTGGACTCACCTTTTTTCCGCGGACAATCTTTGGAGATGTGGCCAAATTTTTCACAACTAAAACATTTGGTACCTTTGGATTTGTTATCGCAATTAATAGACTTATGACCATTGGCACCGCAATTAAAACACTTCAAACCTGTTGTTTTCTCAGCCTTATGTGCAACTTTCTCATTCCTTTTAAATTCGGTTTTTCTTTTGTTATTCTTGGTCATCGTTTCGTAGTATTTTAATTTTTCCTTGAATTCTTTCAAATTTCCAGAACCGTATAACATCATCTTATGTATATCCAAATCATTTATTCCGTCAATTATGTACTGAATTAAAGAAGCTTCATCAATATTACCTCGAGCAGCCAATTCTTTCATTCTAAGATAATACTCTTGAACGCTGTCGTCTTTACCCATTTTACAACCGGATAACAATTTATGAAGCTGTGCGCTGCTTGTTGCTGAGTCAAACTCTTCTATTAATGCTTGCTTCAATTTTTCATAATTTGTTATGCCCTTTTCACTGGCTATAAAAAGTTTAGCTAATCCTTTCAATGATTTCTTTGCAAAGACAAATTTCTGAAAATCATCCCAGTACAACACTGCGGCTGTTTCTTCAAATTCGTTAAGCCAGGCTCTAATCGGAAAAATATTTGTACCATCAAAAGGTCTTAATGAGTCTTCAATGTCTCTAAAACTCAGAGCAAATTTCGTCATATGATTTGGTGCAACGGCTTCTACACCCATCGTATTTGCAGGTTGTTCTCTATCACCCCTTCTCACGTCGTTGTTTATACCGAAAACTCTTGCAGCAGGTACCTCACACACACTCTGTTGATTATTTGGCTCTTCTTCGTCTTTTGTAGAAAACAGTTCACCGTCATCGTCGTCGTCATCTACATCATCATCACCATCATTATCGTCGTTATCGTCGTCATCATCGAAGGCCAACAGCTTACCCTTCTGTAAATTTTTAAATATGTGCTTTATCAAATTGTCCTTCTTGTAGCTAATGCCTAGTATATTGCATATAGAAACCAGATCTGTAACGTTCAAATTGCTTTCGATGTATTCTGCCTTCTTCGTATATGCATCGTCTTCGTCAGTGTATTGAAAGCCAGCAAAATCTCGCAGCCGGTGTCGGTTCATCCTGTCTCCTTCATTCTCATAAATAAACTTGTGCAGTGCGGCTACTGCATCTTTTTTGCTGTTGCGTAGTGCCACAAACACATTCTCGAATTCACGCAGACGCGACATGTTCTTATTTACTTATCTCTTTTTACTCTCTCTTTATTTTTCTTTTCTGTTATTTTTGTTTCTTTTCTTTCCAGTTCTTTTTGTTTCTTTTCTTTTCAGTTCTTTCCTTCTTTTCAGTTCTTTTTGTTTCTTTTCTTTTCAGTTCTTTCCTTCTTTTCAGTTCTTTTTGTTTCTTTTCTTTTCAGTTCTTTTCTTCTTTTCAGTTCTTTTTTTTTTCTTTTATTTTCAGTTACTTTTTCTACCGACACGCCTATATTCCCGTTAGTTTTTATTTACTATTTACTCTTTATTTATTTCGTAGGAATTGTTTAGTTCTCTCTTCACTCTCTTATACTCAAAGTTTTCTTCTTCTTAGCCCTTCTCTTACTCTTTTATTCTCAAAGTTTTCTTCCTTTTTTCTTTTTATTTCGCAGTTCACTCTTTCACTCACAAAGTTTTCGTTCTCTCTTCCTTTTTTCACTCTTATATTCTCAAAATTTTCTTCTTCTTTTTCTCTGTTCACTCTTTCACTCACAAAGTTTTCGTTCTCTTTTCCTTTTTTCGCTCTTTTACATGTAATTTCGGTTGAGTCCCCAAATTTTATAGGATTTTATTTAAATATACTTTTACAAAACTATGTTAATATTTCATTTAAGATAGCAATTAAAATTTAATTATACATTGAAATTTTACTCTTCAAAAAACACACAAAAAATAACTTCAATCAAATAGCAAAAAAAGAGTTTATTCACGGGCAGCGTCACGCACGTCTTATTCGTTCGGCTTCTCTCTCTACACTAACTCAATCCCACACATATAGTTCCTTCCAGACATACAGGAATGTACTGTTAAAATTTCAAGAAAATCGTCTAAAATATTCATGTTGATACTAAGCGGCTGCGACAAAATTTTAGGAGTCTAACTGTTATATATTTTTAAATATATTAATTTAATATTTTTTATATGGGAGGTGACACGCCCACTATAGCCAATCCGCCCATTTTGTTCCTATATACATCAAATTCGTCCATTCAAAATTTGAGGACTCTAGCTGTTGCATTTTATAAGATATGCGATATTAAATACTTATTGGGTATGTGAACGTGACGCCTCGCCTACTTGAAATTTTGAAATAAAAAGTAGCCAATAGTTCAAGAAAATCAGTCCCCAAACAAATGTGTGTTTATTACATTTTTTTATATATATAGTTTTGAAAAATGAATATCCTCTAAAATCAAATCAAAAAAGGAAGAAAAAAGACAAAATACAGGTCGTATATGTACTTATAGCCGCGACATTCTTAATTTTATTTGCGAAACTTAATCTCTTCTCTCCATTGTCGAAGAACGAAGTTTTAAAAGATTATTTCCTTCCAAAAGTATTCCTAGCAGACGTACAATTACGAGGTTACTTTCTGAGAGCCAAAGTAAATATTGTTACGTTTTTAGCTGTTTAAAAACGTTTAATCATGAGTTCGTTAATTGCAAATCAAATAAAAAGAAATATGTGTTTTCTTTCAATGTAACTCTCTCTTTATTATTCACTCTACTTTTGTGTCACTGTTCAAAGTTAACAGTTGATACAACGTAAACAACAGTAACTACAACAATTTATTGCGAGTTCGATATTATTCACACACTATTTGCTCACAACCAACGTTGCCATAATTTTTTTTTTCAAAAACTTCAAATTTAGAAAAAAAAACTGAAAAGACTGCACATAAAACTGCCAAAAAATTTATAATTCAGTTCATATATTTTTTTATTAAAATATAAAACAAATTAAATTAAATACATATAATAAAAAATATAAATATAATTCAGTTTTATAAAAGGTATTTGAAATAACATGCATTTTCGTAAATTGAGTTAGTTTCTCCTGGCACTTAATACTAATTAGATTTGTACATTTCTTTGGTAAATTTGATTGCCATTTCTTTTGATTGCACGAAATTGCTCCGATACTGTTATTTTTTTAAGAAAATCTTTAGTGTGTTGACACTTCTAATCTGTTCCTAATTTTATTTTTATTAATAATTATTTGTGAAAAATTCTTTTCAACATTAGCAGTTGCAACAGGTATTGACAAAATTGCATTTACCAGTTTTTTTTTTTAATTCGGAAAAGCTTTAGTTCCTTCGCCACGTTTTGTTTTAAATATGACTTCCCAAAAAGTTTCAATATTTTCTTCTTCTAATAAACCCAAGTCTTCAAAATTAATGTGCAGTAGTTCACGCCACTCATCATCTGTTTCTTGAATATAGTTGTAACGACACGTTTCCGCTCGGATGCTAGGGTAGTTCAGTGTTACATAAATAAAAGACATCACCTTGGAAATTCTAAACTATTTATTTAGAATGATTAAAATAGCTTACATATTAAAGCTACACTAGGATTACACAAATCGAGTAATTAATTTAATTTAGTAATTAAGCTTAATACTACTCAATAAGCCCTTGGCCGGCTAAACACGGTTCGTCGAGTAACAGCGTCAGTCACGTCAACCAAAGTGGAATGTCAAAGCAACAATCAAACGGCATACGCTCTGGATGATTGCCGCCCTGAAACCTCTGGTATCTGTCGAGTCTCAGTGCAGAAAGCCTCAGGGGGTTAGAGTCCGAACAACTGTTAAACGGTCTGTAGTGTCTACTGTCCCTTGTTAATACCCCGGCACAGTCAGTCAACTATAGGGGCATGTCGGAGCAAGAAATCAAAAGGCATACGCTCTGGATGATTGTGGCTCTGAAACCTCTGGTGTCCGTCCAGTATCAGTGCTGAAAGCGTCAAGGGGGTTAAGTCAGAATAACAGGCAAACAGCATACGCTCTGGATGACTATAGCTTCTACTGTTCCTTGCTAATAGCCCAGCACAGTTAATCAAGTCAACCACAGGGGGATGTCAGAGTAACAATTAAACGACATACGCTCTAGATGATTGCCGCCCTGAAACCTCTGGTTTACTGGCTGTAAACAATGCAGAACCACACCACTTGTGATTTGCTTATGTTCAAGGTAGATTTATACAACAGGTAGGAACATCTCTACAACAAATCCAACAATGCAAAAACAATAGGGATTTTGTCTTTGTCAAAGAGTATGCGTAATGTCAAAAACAGCTGACCAAGTGTATACATCACTGGCTGACGAATAACAATAGAAAGAAAAATGTTAAAAAATTTATAAAAATGGTTACAACAAACACTAAAAAACAACAACATTTTGACATTTTAAACCTCATCAGCTGTTGATTCGATGCTACCGTATATAAATCTACCGTGCTTATGCTATTAGTCTCAGGATCGACCTGCCTTACCAGCAACTCGTCACCAACTGTCTCGACCGCTGAATACATGCTTGCTTTTGTACACAAAAGAAACGAATAACGGATCGAAACTCAAACAAGTTGTGTCCTACGTTACAACCAGCCTTGTTAACTCAGTGCTTTTAGCTCTGTTTTTAGTGCTTTTCTTTTCATGTCGGTGACACCAAATCAAAAATTAAAAAAAAAAATAAAATAAAAAAAAAATTGCAAAATATTGATTATTAAACGTATCAAAAAGCTATTACTTTGATATGCAACTCTTTATAAGTTGCTTGTTAAAACTAATAAAAAGTTTTTAAAACTAATAAAAGAAATAAATAGTACAATATAAAATACATAGTACTAACTAAAATAATATTTTATACTGAAGTCGCCGTAGTGTAGTAGGTAGTGTGTTGGCTTATTAAACGTAAAGCCCTGGTTCGAGCCCCAGGCCAGACATTAAAAGAAAATACAAAAAATTTTTCTTCGGCGATTTCCTCTCAGAAGATTTCTGCAAAAACTCTGAGAGTAAATAAAATTGTCATAAAAAAATTTGTCGTTCGGAGTCGACTTTAAGCTATAGGTCCCGCCACTTATGTATAAAGTTAACGCACACAACAACTTGTGAGAAACTAGGTCAATAATTCTGATTGAAGGGTTGTAATGACCAATTATGTATGTTTGTAATATTTTATACTTTTTAAAAAATGATATAATATATCATCAAAAACTCTTTTCCTTATTATTGCTGGATTTAAATAAATAATATTAATTTTGGTTTGTAAATTTTTTTTACTGATTATATGAAATGGTGATAAAATTAAAATAAATATTATAATGTTTTAGTGCTTTTTCGTCAAAATTACGCGTTTTTTTAACGAGGTTGGTGCTTTTTGAAAATTTGTAGTTGACAAGGCTGGCTACAACTCACCAATGTGAGAGCAAGCAACAATTGAATTCAGCAGAGAGGTCTTGTAGGCAGTGTTGCCAGAAATTTCATGGCCTAAATCGTCAAAATTCGGAGATTTTTGCGTAAAAAATCGTCAAAATTGTCAAGTCACTTTACAAAATCGTCAAACACAAGTTTTCATTTTTTTTTTAGCTTTAATTGTTTTATTTCAAAAAAATAATAAGATTAATTCAGGCTTATTAACTATATTTATTTAAAAACATAACAATGAAATATAAAAGTTTTATAATAGTAAAATATTATGTTTATATTGAGATCAGAATTCACAAACATATACATATATTTTATAATAAAATATAAAAACTAGTTAACATATTTACCAAATACTTATGCATAAATATCTGATGATAACAATTTTAGCAAATCTGAACTCATCTGTGTGTCATCGCTGCTAGACTTTTAAATAGTCTTTTGTGCCTTCTAAGGAATCGTTTTGAAAACGATTACGCACGTTGGTTTTATTTTAATTTACCTGACTAAATATTCTTTCAACATTTGTCGAGGAGTGTGGTAAAATCATTATAATGCGAACAAAATTGGTTAAAATTGGAAAAGCCAAAGAAGAATCAGATCATTTTACTTCCGATATTTTTTTTCCAAAATTCTGTAAAGTTTGTCTCTTTTCCTTCAAAAATAGTTTTAAAATCTAAAAATTTTAATTCTCTAAACTCTGAACCTATACTTTTAAAAAATTTGGAAAAGCCTTTACAGTATCTAAAATAGAATTGGATTCACCATTTATTGATATGTTTGGATTAAATATACTTAAGGATTTAAATTCATTTTCAAAATCAAATCTTTTAAAAATCTGGTCAATTAATTCAATGTAAAAATGTATGCAATTATTCTTTATTTCTTGTACATCACTTTTACAAAGATTTGAATTTGAAAGAATTTCTGCAGCGTAAATACCTACATATATAAGCATTTTTACTATCCTGAAAATTTTATTTATATTATAATTAATCCAAAAAAATGTTGCTATTTTTAATAAGATTTGGTTTTAAAAAGTTGCTCATTACAATTTTAAGTAATTTTTCCATCTGTAAATACAAGGTATGAATGTCAGTAGCTTCATTCTCAAAAATTTTATTTATATTATTTATAATACCAAGCTTGTATTTTAGAAACGATAAGTAAATTTGATTTGTATGATTGAAATTTTTGAAAATGCTTTTAGCCTTGTTGATTTTCACATGTTGACCGCAAAGGAAAAATAAATTTTAAGGGGTTCATACACACATAAATCGTAACATACCAAAAAAACCAATTCTAAAAATGTAATATTGAAAATAGTTGCCATATTCTTTAATTTTAGTAAAATCGTCATTTTTCAACCTAAAATCGTCAAATCGTCAATCCTGGCAACAGTGCTTGTAGGTCAAATAAGAGTCGTACGACAACCGTTATCATTAAAAAGAATATTTCTGAAAATAGAACAAGCAACCTTAACAACATTAATAAATATTTCAAGCACAATGAATTTATTCTAAACTAATAATGAATATTTTTATTTATGAGAATTTTTTCAGCAACATCGAAATTTAATTTAAAAATACTATTATTGTTATTTTTCACAATATTAGCAGGTGCTAAGACCTCAACGCTTTCTAAAAATCATTTTCAAAATCAAACTTTTTAAGAGTGAATTGCAAAGCTTAGTGTAAGCAGTGAGTTTTGAAGTCCTTTTCGCTTTCCTCGGATAATTTAGTTAGAGCTAAGGAACCTTCCGCACCTAAATAAATGTTCTTTGGATCTTTTAAAAATGTGGAGTTGTCAATCTATTTAAATTTCTTAAAACATATATATTCTTCCTTTACTATATACAGTCAAACTCGTTTATAACGAATTCTTGGTTATTACGTACATATTTCCAAGTCCTAACGTTTTAATAACAATTTTCACACAAAAAACTTCGTTTATTATGAACTCGTTTATAACGAATTCTCGATTAAAGGAACTACTTTAAATAGTCCCAGTAATTAAATTTCACACTTTGAAGTGTGGCAATAGTCTTTACTTTTATTTAATATGGCAGCATTAAATTATAACTCAGTATCTTTAATCAGTTGCTAGATAAAAAGAATTAACACATATTTTTTATTTTTAATACAAAAAATACTTTTTGTTTTTAATAAATGAAAAAAATTCTTTGTATTTTATATTTTCTTCTCTTTACTTCACCCCATTTATTATGAACTTTGCCTATAACGAACTATTTTTTCTGGTCCCACGGAGTTCATTATAACCAGGTTTGACTGTATTTAAAAATTTTTCCGAATAATCAGTTTATTGTACTATTTAATAAATGTATTTTTGAGCTTTCGTTTTGAAATAGACGGTTTAGTTTGTTATTGTACCAACATATAAAATAACACTTTTCTTACCAAGTTAAAGAAAAATATTTTGTGAGTTGAATATGCAGAAGAAACCTCAGTATTACGTTGTGAACTAAACTAACAAACTATAATAGCAAACCCCATATAGAGAAACATAACTTTCTTAGACATAAAAATGTGGGAATTCCCTCTTTCTTTGTGATCAGTGGTTAAAAAAATAGTGTATGATAATTACATTGTCGCATTAAAAAGGTATGAGTAAAACTTCCACTACTATATTAAGCAAATGGGGTAAAATTATGGCTTTAGAAATTGAAATTAAAATAACAAAATTGAAATTAAAAAATTTAAATGTAAAAACTGCAAAATATGCATAATTTACAGAAAACCTTACTTTTTTAAACAAGAAACTTCAAAACTGCTCAGAAAAACTGCACATTTGGCAACGCTGCTCACAACGGATACCTTCGAACTACGACTTTTTAGTTCATACGCAACTTCACGCAAGACTGATTGAATTACAACTGACTGGTTAGCTGGTTTGTCTTGTCCATTTATAGTCAAACACGAACAGTACATCGAACGTTCTTGAAGAAGGAGGTTCTCGTTTTCGCTTACTCGAGGATTCTATAGCGACTCCATCTCTATCATTCCGATGTTGACGCTTTGCTTGTAACATGGTCATTGTAGTGTATAGGTATGATTAACATTACCCTGTAGGAAATCGAACTAATTTTAAAGTAACTTGAAACTGGTTTTTTAATAAGCACAACTAGTTGATTAAGTGACTTTTTTCCTTGTCGCCGACTCATTATTTTAACATAGGTATGTCCTAGGCGGTAGCCAATTGGTCATCTCTGCATGACTTTTAAATTGACTACAAATTACTTATTTTTCAACCAATTTGTAGTTAAATATAAATTTTAAACAGTTTTTTTATATTATATTATATACATATATTTAGAAATAATTATTATAATACAAAAAAAAAAAATTAATTAAATTAAAAGAAAATTCATTTACATTTCAGGACTTAAAATAAAAGTTGTAATAAAAAGAAGTTAAATGAAAACAATACTTATGTACATTCGAAAGTTTGTACTGAAGGAAAATTCAAAAGTAAAATATTATTAAGTAATATTAAGTTTTTTTCCAACACAAATCTGATGAAAATGCTGTTTTTTAATAACGGCTAAGGCGTTGCGTAATTCTTTGTCGGGGTCATCACAGAGAGGCCGCAGTGCATCCATCAAGCATCAAAAACTTTTTTGTAATTCTTCAAGCTCTTTTTGCCATGAGTGCCATCAATATTTATAGCAAGATTCAATTGTAGAGATAAAATTGTCGTTAAAGTTTTTGTCATTTCCTTTTCAGGAATAATTTCATGGCATTGGTCTGCAAAAATCCACAAAAATTTGGAAAATGATAAAAGTAGAGACGAATAAAAACTCACGTAAATTTGCTGATTTTCATCGATTATGTTATCATTGAGAGCTTTCAGGTCCTCGAGTGTGTTTATTGCAAAAGTAGTCTTAATTGCCACATTGCGCTTTTCCTGTCGAACAAGGCTTTCGGTCACTACTTTTTGGGTAGACAATGCTGCCACTATAATCTCATTTTGAGCTCCTTAATTTCGCTTTGAAATATAAATATTTATCAGAAAATCGTGATATTTTGGTAAACAAAACATATTTTCATTTTACCTGTTATTTCTGATAATTTGGCATTCATTTCAGAAAATTTTACATCAAATTGGGGAACATCATTTTCTGTACCGTTATCTGTTAAAATACAACATAAATAATAAAGCATATTTTTACGATTGTACAAGATACTTACCAGCAGTTCTCAGATAAATGCGCTTCATAATTGCTAGTACAAGTATAGATTTGGTATAAATACATTTTTTCATTTAGATTTTTAACGAACTATTTTATTTGTTACTATATCACTTTTATGGATTTTATTATAAATTTGCAATATTTACTTGGGTTTTTCCCTTTTCTTTTTTTTTAATAAAATTGAGCACAACCTAAAAACCGTATTGACATTTTGATTTACCGACATGCTTCCTTTGTTTTATTATTGTTTTCTTACATTTTCTTATTTTGCTTTTTTCATTCTTACTTTTGTTTCTATTCAATATGTTTGGTTGATATCTGCATGAGATTCAAACCAATTTGTAGTCATTTGCAAAGAGTTAATTTATAATTTGCTTTTTATCAACCGACTATTTTATTTACTACAGGGTATGTTCGTTGTATTCCTTATTGTGCATTTGTGTCGTGTGCATGTGTAGCCGATAGATTTTGTTTTGCTTTTATTGTTAAACGATATTAGGTAGTTTCGATTATTTTTTCGTAACAATATGTTGAAAAACTCTCTAATGACTTGGAAAAAATTGTGTACGTATGAACAACGAATGATGTGTAGTCAAGTGGGAAAAAATCGTTCTTTGGATATACTTGCATTGGTTAGAAGTTAACAATTTTGTAAGAAAATCTGCAGCACTGGCATGCCGAAGATTTAAGGGAACCCAATCTTTTGACCGCGTAACAAAAATGATTTGTAGTATAAATAAACAATATAAACTGCCAGTAGAAAAAATTGTTTATACCATCACTGACAATGGTTCAAATTTTATCAAGGCTTTTGAAGAATTTGGAGTTGATTTGAGTCAATGATTATTTATTTAATAAATAATATAATATTAATTTTGTTGATTTTAGGAGCTATTAATGAATTTGCTATCGATGCGGAGTCTGATTCACGTTCCGAAACGGAAGGGTCGATGGATGTTTCAGGCATTCAAAGCATTTTCATGTGCAAGTCACACTTTAAATCTTTTGGTTACAATGTATTTTAACAAAATTATGAATTCCGCATCTTCTGATGTAAAAGCTGTTAATAAAAGATCTTTCAATAAGTAAATTTACTTTATTGCAGGCTTTTTACGTCTATATCATTGTTTTCTCTTTAGATGGAGT